>LR990144.1:5017500-6267500 GCA_905147285.1 Hypena proboscidalis
ATGAATTTGACCATCTCACCGGACGTGGTCGGGTCTGGTAACATCGGGACCGGGGTCGTATTGTAGAGCTGAGCTGAAAGCTGCTGAAATATTACTTAATTTTATGACTGCATTTAATTTTGATATAATTTGTTTATGTTTTATTTAAAATTATTTTGTTGCTCGAAAGGTTTCGTTGGCATTTCTAAAGTGTATTTACTTTGGTCCCTTGTTTGTAAACATTGCGCATTAACCGTAACAACTTGGTAGAAATGGTAGATTTTTCTATTCGAAGTCATTGACAACGCGAGGTGCATTAAAAGTAAATATCCTTTGGAAATGTCCACGAGATTAAAGATATATTTTGTTGTAAAGCGATGCGTACTTGTGAGACCTGCTAGTTGCTAGCAGTAAAATTGTGGTTTTGTGATAAATACAATAAAATTGAGAACTTAATAATATTCGAAACTTAATGATAATTTTTGTACAAGTTTTTGATGTTTATCACGATTGTAAGACAAGTATTCGGATCATTTCAGCAGTAAGGTACTTGAGATATCGCAGGTCACAATGTTGTGTGTTGGTGAGCGCAATGAGACGCAACACGTAACTGCATGCGATACAATTATGAGATTTTAGCGAATGTATTGAGCCATTTTCGTGCTATTTTTGTAACTTTATCTAGGGGCTTTGTGTTGTAACTAATGTAGTAGAGTAGTTGTAATTGTGTACGTTGATCTTCCCTCGGCGGCCGCGGCTGGAGAGCAGCGACGCGGCGTGTGCAGCGGCGCTGCTTTCCAGCTGTCGGCGGTGCCGCGGGGGGGTGAATGCTATTGTCAATATCAATGTGTAACAGATAAGTAGTATTTTTGTACACGCTGCTCGCCGGGCGCTGGGACGAGTTTTCCACCGCCCAGCCCCCAGCGAGGCGATATTTGTGTTCAGTGTAAACCATTTCTACCTCAATTTCGTATAAGATAATTTTAAGACTGAGTAATTGAAGTAATTGTCAGGCAGGTGGTAAGATCACCGCTTCAAGCCTGTTGTCTACTATTTTATATGTTTTTAGTTGGTCTAGAAGTAATCATGGAGCGTCTAAGTACTCTTCCGTCTCCGTTTCGTTTTAATTGCGCGTTCGCACCGAGTAGTCCAGCTTATACATTTTTTCATAGCGAGTGGACAACAGTTTTTTCTTTATATCTGTATCTTATGTTATATTTCTGTAATAATGTATCAAGACTGAAATTTATAAAATGTTCCTATATTTTAATTTAGAATAATTTACTGCCTACCTGTATTTCATTTACATTATTTTACTTACCTCTTCGGTAATCATTACATTGATTCTTATAATCTTATCAATTTATGTACGACGCTATATAATGTCAAATTTTTGAAATTTTTAAATGAATTTTGTATGAGAAATTAATCAAGTGATTGATAGATAATGGACTTTTATTTTACACACCCCTATCCCTCACCCACTCCATAATTGTAAAAATAAAAAAGTATCAGATTTTTCATTCAATATCAGATCAATAAGATTAATTCAAATGAGCTCTTGTACAGTCAGCTACTTATATAAAGTCACAGACAACATATCCAGATATATATAAGGACGCCTAGAGTGATCGATGATATCAATACAACCAAAGTCTTCAATTATAAAAACCGCATTTTCTTTGAAAACAAAAGAATGTATTAATTTACTCATAGCGTTAATGACTTATTATCTAATCTAAACAATCACGGCCACAAGGATGACACCCGCGGGCCGCAAGGAGGACCTTCGCGGGCCACAGGTTGCGAACCGCTGACTTAAGGCGTTCCTAAATATCTGGATATTCTGTCTGTGACTTAATATAAGGAGCCGACTGTACCTATATAAGGAAATTGAACAAACGAGCCATGGCCAAAGAGATTATAAAATCAGTTAAACTAAACGAATAAGTAAATATTTTCTGTGTCACGCAAATAGCATTATTTAACAATGGGTACCCAAGTGAGCTCATTTTTCTCCAGCATGGGTCGTTTCTTCGAATATCCTGTGAAAAGAAAACCTATCTGTTTTTATAGACAAGAGGATTTCACTGCTACAGGTAGTTGCTTTTATAAGAACGTAGAACCAAACAAAAGGTAGCAGTACTCAGATAGTAATTGAGTATATACATAGCTTCAACTTCTTCTTCTTAGACGACCGGATGGCGGAGTGCGTAGTGTACCTGCCTGCGACGCCGAGGTCGCGGGTTCGATTCCCGCTTAAGACAAATCTTTGTGTGCATGAACATGGGGGTTTGTCTTAGTCTGGGTGTTTCTATGTATCATAAGTATGTATTTACAAAAGAAAAGTATTATATTTTGTCTTAGTATCAGTTATTCTAGTACCCATATTACAAGCTCTGCTTAGTTTGGGACTAGATGGCGTTGTGTGTGGTTCACGACTATTGAACCCAGAAGGACCTGGCAGAGGGTTATAACACCCAAATTTCGCCTATTATGTCTAGGCATTATGTGATAGGAGGTCAGCCTATTGCCATTCATCGGGTACTCTAGACTCCGTCCTGCTACTAAGAATTTCCTGACGGATAAAGGCGAAAAAACATACTTTGCCCGACCCGGGCATCGAACACAGAGATCGGAGACCAACGAGGCAGTAATCATGATCTATAAAGATACGTGATGTGCTCTTTACGATGACAGAAGTTTCATGTACCACAAATCACTTGAGTATTTCTTCACTCCACATTTCACCTGTGATATTCAGGTCCCATGTGATCCCGTGTGCGATTGAGCCTATCGCCATCCACCGGGCACAATTCCAACGCCGTGCTGCTATTTTGAATTACCTGGCTGTAAAAGCCAAGCATTATATTTTTCTATACGAACCACTTTTAATTTTGTAAACTTTTCGGTGTAAGGTGAACCTAAGCACAAATCGGAGCAAGTAGAGACGATAACAGACTATGATAAATTAGTAGATTTGTTCTACAAGAGGCTCGGGGAACAAAGGCATTATAACCAAGTAAGGAATTAAATCATTTATTTTCATAATTATAAACATACATTAATACATTTTAGTAGCAGACCAGCAAATCATTATACACAGATAAACTAAATAAGTAACCATACACAGAAGTATAATTGAGTTATTTTTGTGACAAGTTATAATTTTATTTTATATAATATTAAAGTTGTAAAATTAAGAATCCAGCAGGACTCGAACCTGCACCCTTTGGGTATACGCCCAAGTGCTTTGCCAATTCAGCTAAGGATTCGTTCGTTCAGATATGAGTTCGAGTCCAGCTGGATTCTTAATTTTTCAACATTAATATTATATAAAATACAAAAAGGCATAGCAAAGCTAAAATTTGCTTAAAATATTACAAGTACAAGTTATAATCGGTCGCCTCGCCGCTCTCCACTGCACCGGTGTTGTGGGTTCGATCCCCACATGGGACAAATCTTTATGTAATTCGCAAATATTTGTTCTGAGACTACCCGTGCTTGAGTAAGTGAATGTGTGTATTTGGCCTTGTAATTGGGACCATTGGAAAGTGTAATTGCTTCTGGCGTTCTATCTAATGTATAAAATCCAAATTTATCTTTATCTTTATAATGTTTAAACAAGGTATATGTTGTGTGGTTAATGTAGTAGATATAGGTTGGCCGGTAGCCGTGTATACCTATTACAAATGATTCCTCAGGAGATGAAGGAGAAAGACCGCAGATGGAGCATCCAGAAGTTGGTGGAGAGGTTCCCGGGCTGGAACGAGGTCACCATCGCCAACCTGCACAGCTTGTTTCTGCTGTTCGACAACCACTCCAACGGCATGCTCAGCTTTGACGACTTGTTAGTACTGTTACTATTACTGAAGTACTGTTACTGAATGATTTTACTATGGCTGGCACGTGTGGTAATTATAATAATATTGAACTTCATACTTGCAATGGATACGACTTCGTGTGTCAGTGTTCATTTCCACCAGAATTTTTTAAAATAAATCACGTTTGCCGAACAAAGCTGATGATCGTAATATTCAATTTGTTTGGAAAACGCGAATATTGTATTAAAAATTTTAACCGATAAAAATGAAAAGGGACCATGAAGCTGTGGTTTCAATAAATGTTGCTATTTCGCATCCACCCTGTATAAGGTATACTAGCAAAGTAACTTCCTGCGGCTTGCGTGGCCAGGAAAAAGTCGTCTGTCTTTTCCAGGCCTTTTACTCATCATCATCCGCCTGCCCTTATCTCAATTACTAGGGTCGGCACCATATGTTTTATTCTTCCACACTTTTCTATCATAAACATCTCATATATATACGTCTCTAGGCCTTCAATTATTCATGATAATTTTTATCAAGATTACGGATAATAACGTTTTATGTGGGTACGACTGTCTACTGGTTCAGGTGATGTACCAATATTTGCTCAATCCAAAAGTCGCATGCGATTTTAGATTCAGCAATTTTGTAGCTCGAAAAGAACTACAACTTTCGTAGCTCTATCGGCTACGACGTTCGTAGCTTCAGGAATTACGACGAGCTCGCACAAGTTACACAATACGAGGTTTGCGCTAAAAAAATATCGTTCGATTTTTTGATAGACTTATTACACCGAAAATGTACCTAGTTCAAAACTTCTTAGTTGTGCGGTGCTGGAGAGCTTGGGAGACGAAACGGCGATGGACCTGCGCAAAGAACAGTTCAACGCTGCTGACACGGACAACGATGGCTGGGTCACGTACGATGAGTACTTATTGGTAAGTATCCTCTTTTGCCGTGACTCCTGCGACCTGCAACTCGAACATCAGACAAAATATTTTTGGTAACCTATCAAATTGGTCAGAATTTTATGATTTCTTTATTTTAGTCGATAAGTTAGTTTTTGTGTCGATGGAGATACGGCTGTTTTGATTCTTCAATCTGTATGTAATATTTTTGGGAAACGGAAAAACATTCCGATATGTTTTAAACGGTCTACTTCACCGTGCCCAGTAGACGGTGGAGCAATGTATTGAGAGATTGACTTAGTTCAAAACCTTAAATGGCTATCGGTACTAGTTCTATCTATCTGGGGTGGCCTAAATCTAATTCTTGTCTAGAATTATGAAACAAAATTGTTTTGCAACTCATATTGCAGTTGGTGTACAATTTCGATCCCCAAGAGACACAAGATGGCCAAGTCCAGCTTACGGGGCTGGCTGCACTAGTGAACGATGTCGCAGACAACATTCAGTTTGTGAGCAACCTCACCGTGGGAGAACAACTTGAATATGGACTGTTTTGAATTAAATACCGTTTAAGTTATAATCAGCTTTATTTGTTAGAATACTACATGAAGACGTCACATAAAATAAAGCTTATTTCAGACCACTATATTTAAAGGTTAAAATTAAAATTTATTGTGTGATCAGGATAAGTGCAGGTGGCTGATCCTATTAGTAATCTTGGTCAGGCCAAATTGGCGAATAAAAAACACAAGCGCGAAGGACTCCTGCCAGAATTCTTGGTCAGGGCAGGAACAGCGCGCAGGTGTTTTTTATTCGCCATCTTGGCTAATACTTGGGGTGTTCATCATCGCTGAGCGGGTCCACGTCACTGAGTTCCAGCAGTGCAGGGTCGCAGGCCAGGCACAGCGCGCCGGTATCCTGCCAGCATTCGCCGCACGACACAAACGGACAGGCCCTCACCACGCACCCGTGCCAGCTCTTTTGGGCTTCTGTACCTATGTAAAAAAGATAGGATAATATAATACAAGAAAGATAAAGTAGTTAAAGAAAACACATAACATTAAGTAATCAATTGAAATTTAAGCAAAGTTACAATCCCCGACTAAGCCCCGAAGTCTTGGTATCACTCTAAATTCTAAACCCTTTAGGGCGCATGTTGCTTTGCTCAAGCATATAAAGGAAGGTTTCTACCAACTTATATCATGATGTGTTACCAGTTCTTGGTTCAGTCTCCCCGCAGATAAGGCAGGTCATCCTGGCGGAGGGGAGGACTTTCAACCAGCCCAGTACTTGAGGGAACTTCATTCTCAAACTGAGTAAGTTCTCCGCTGATAGGTAATGCGCTCGGACCGCTTGCAGCGCTATCCTGCGATATAAACATATGATTGTATTGTACACATGCATCTAAATTCTCATCTCGTGAAAAAAACGATGTCAACAGTTACTTTGAAGACTTGTGGCGAATAAGCATTTTTAGGAGCTTACTATAAAAATGCGCGCGCATAGCTTTTTAATACTTTGCTTAGCGTATAATCCGACTATATGTCAGTGCCTGCGTAGTACCCGAGTCAGGCCGCTCAATCTACCCATTACCCCGCGCCCCAGATAAATTTAGAGGTAGATAAAAAAATAAAAATCTCACCTTCGCAACGTCTTTGACATTTTGACGCGTTTCTTGAGAATATCGTTGTAAAGATGCAGGATGCGCTGCTTCTCACGCCGAGGATAAAAGTAACTGCATATCAGTCTGAAAAAATAGCCTGAAGAACTCGAGCGAATTGCTTTAAAAATTATATCAAACTTGAGCCAAAATTACCTTCACTTATTCACAACTCAAAGTTTAACATACATGAGTGAAAATTATACGCTTTAGAGACCGGCTACATGCTCAATCTATTTTGCACAAACATTTGTGCAAATTTAAATTGTATGAAAATATCAATTTTTACAACCTGTTTGCACAAACAGTTTGTGCAAATAGGTGTAACCGGTAACAAGGTGTCAATAGCAGAAATAAATGGTCATTACCTCTTTAGCTTTACGGTATACGGATCTAGGAACACCAGCAGCAGAATCCAGAGATATCCCCCATAGATCTTGAAGTAGTAATAGAGTGACATGGCGCGAGGATGTGGCACGCACTCCTTGTTGGAGAAGGCGAGATGGCCAGCACTTTGAGGAGACAGTTCCGATAGTAACTTGTTAAATATTGAGGCCAACGTTCCTGTGCCTTTCACCTGGGAAATGTATATGGAGTTAGAAATCAGTCCAATGAAATGATTGCTGATTTTCTGCTATAAAAAACAGGATTGTTTTAGAGGGTAGAGAATCTTGAGGATTGGCTACTTTTCGACAAAAGATATGCTAAATTACATAGCTATGGATGCGATTGTCATCCAATAGAATCGCTTTCCTCCCCTAGTTGTTCCGGAATTAACTGTAAAAACCCTAGTTAATACATACTCTCACCTAAGCTCCTGTAATCTGGCATAAAGAACTTGAATGTTAAATATATGTACCTCTATTTTTAAATCCCCATCATCTTGCCCAATTTGAATCTGCGCATGCTGCCTCACCACATCCAGGGCTTCATAGAACAGTCTGTCCAGCATAACGAATGTGGTGGCAGTGATCACCTCTAACGCTACCTTCATGATCTGAGTCAGGAGTTTACTCCCATCGGCCAATTCGTAAGGCAGGGAGGTTACGTCCACGTATTTTATTCTTTCCATCTGGAAAAAAGAATTCGAATAACATCTCGATTGGCTTGATTTTTTAAAAATAAAACAACAGTTAAAAGGAAGTTCACGTCCGTGATGTAATGGCTATAGGATTCGAACCCACGACCTTTAGATCGTGAGACCGATGCATTATCCATTGCACCACGGCCGCTTTCAGAAAAAGATAACTTATAAAGCAATAGGTAAGTTTAGTTTTAAGTCCCAACTTTGTGCATTTTAGAGAATAAAGTTTAAATAAATAAAAGAAATAGGCGGTAGTACCTAAACTTGAATATGACTTCATTCTTAATCTCTTTGTGCTGAGTGGTACCTAAACATTTCTATGATCTTAAAATGTTTCTTACCTTCTTCAACGGCAGCAATGTCATTAGGTCCTTTCTCCTGCGTTTCTCGTCTAGCTTTTTAAAGTATTGTGTTACATAGATATTGTCATACTCAATGCTAGTCAGATATCTGTCGTGGTAGGTCGCCGCCGCCACTATGATCCTCAGCAGTTCTATTGCAATGTACACGTTAAGAGCGGTTACCACTATGCTGGCAATCTTGGTCTTTTCGTCAAATGCGTGTAGGACGCGCTGACCCGTCTCTTTCGCGTCCTGGTAGGTAATGTTTTTAAGATTATGTCGAATTGTGTTAGTTCTAGTGAGAAAATAAATATTAAGTACCAATCTCAAAAGTGATGACATTTGCCATTCAGTAAAATTTTATTAAGTACCTAGGTCGGGACGGGAATGAGAGCAGAGAGTCAATTAATTTCAAATACTTTCAAAGGCAAGAAAACTGACAGAATGGACTCCCAAGGGGAGTAAATAAACTCCACGTTTCAGTTACGAATAAAAGATTCGTCCCAAAGATTTGGCAAAAAATAATAAGTTTGACTAAAATTTGGTGATTTGTAAATACCTGAATATCATACACTTCTTCTTGATATGCCACTTTATATTGCAGTTGTATACTCGAAAGGTTGTCAGACAACTTGTGTGTGGCTCTCGCCAAGGCGAGGTAGCTTTCCCCAAAGTGGAAATCCAACTGAAAAAGGACCAAAAGTTCTGGACTTCCAAAATGGTAAGTATAAAACGTTGGAGTAAAACGCAATCCGCATATAACTATGGCTTCGTTTTCACCACAAATGTGTGTGGATGTGTAGATAGCTAAGATAATGTGTTTGTTTAAAGCTGAAGTCACGCTGACCGTCGGCGCTGACACATCGTCGCGTGTCATTATCGCCTGCTAAAAACTATAACGCTCATTGAAGACAAAGACACGCGGACGCAACGCTCGACACCAATATTTTGAAAGTAAGTAAAGTACAACAGCAACAGGAGTTGCCTATTTAGGTGAAGTTCAAGGTGAAATTGCAAAACTCAGCGATATTTAGGGTTTCCTAACAATAAAGTTGTTGTTTACAACTTTGTTGAAATAAAAAGAAATGTTTTACTTTTCATACAAAGTTTTCCGCAGAGTTGTAAAGGAATTTGAAGAAGAAAATCATATTACGTAATTCGAAAATTACGAAATTGAATGGGCACAAAATTTGTTTAGGTTTCGAGACCTTGAGTTTGTGGGAAGAGAAAAAGTGGGGCAAAAACTATATTGCGTACCTATTCAAAACTTGATAGTAAGATTGCCACTAAACCCTTTTGTAGCATTACCATAATATGTCGAGCTTGAAGAGAATTCATTATCCTCTGCCTGCCCTACATAAATGGGATCCCAGAGTGTCTAATATTCCATTCTTTTACGACACATTAAGTCATATTTTACACACAAAAGAACATCCATGTATCAGTCTTCTTCTAAGCACCTATAATTTTATCTTAAAACATCTACTTCACCTCTAAGCTTGATACCATAGGCAAATAAGTTAGTGTTAGCTCTAAGCCGTATTGTCATATCGCTCCGTACTGTGTTGTGAAGGTGAGATACTGATGTTCAGCCGAATCCGTTAGAAGCTGACTCCAATGTAATTGGTAAAGGCTCGGAAGAAAGGACTTCGAGGAAGAATGATGAGTGTTATGTACCTGTTTACCGCCCGCACAGGTACCATTTCCTCTGATGATAGGCATGATGTCACAGATATATTCCACCCTGAGAGGCGAACACAGCTTCTGCCCGAATAAAGGCGGCGCAGCATCAAAGCATATAGAATAGATCTCGTGAAAAATATTCTGGCACATTGAGACCGCGTTGGTGAATTGCTTTTCACAGCGGTACTCCATTTTCTTGTGATATAGTCTTTCATAGAACTCCTTTTTGTCCTGAGCTGCAAGTCGTGAGCTATAAAAATATTACATTGTAAAACTAGAAGTTTCGCCTACACAAAGATCACGGTAAAAAAAACCACTTCTGTTGTTTGTTATTTTATCAGGTTAAGGTTTATGATAAGACCTTGATAAGCCATTTTTTGGCATTTTTTTACAGATAAAACACAAATTTGTACAGTTTAAATACCAGAAACGGGTGATATTGAGGCTTACGGCGCTTTCTCCAGCCTTTGCTAGCAAAGCTAAACGGTCTAAGCTGAAATCGGGTAGATTCTTAATTTTGATAAAGATTTTGGTTAGATACTTAACTCTTCCTTATCAACATTCTTTTCTTGTCGTTGATTTATTTCCTGGACGTTCTCTATTTCATTTTCTATTGGCTCTACTACATCGCGTATGGATCTGGACAAAACATTGAATCATGAAGTCAATACCTGCCTACTACTTCAATCGGTAAAGGGAGTTATATAGGCCCATAAGTGTGTGGCTGCAGAAAAACTTCCACCCAACTATGTTTAACTTAACATAACATCATCACACCTATATTGCCCAGAGGCAGGCAAACGTCATCTCATATCGCCATACACTACACTACCAGACACAAAACCAACAGTGTAGCTATTTAACTAACTTTAACTAAATTGTAGCAAAAAAGGACGTGAATAAATATGAAACTCTAAAAAGTGCACGACATAAAGACACACTAAAAATTACAGGTTGTAGGACGGCATTATTTCAAAAAAGTGTATTTGGTATTAGTGTAAAATTATTTAATAAATTGCCAAACTCTATTAAACAGATAGAATTTTTAAATGAATTTAGGAATAAGCTTAGAGATTTTTTAAGTAATAAAGCTTATTACTCAATAAATGATTTTTTAAATGACCAATTTTAAGTTAATAATTAATGTAATTATAAGACGGTTCTTCATTTTGTATAATGCATTTATTCTGTAAAGATATTTTTAATGTTAATTAATTTTATGTGATGAATTCGATACTTTTATAATTTATATGACTAATGAGAAATGTATAATTATAATTATTATAAATAAATATGCATGATTATATTGTACGCCAAATATGGCATGTTACACATGGAGACTTAATTTCTAGTACATAAGAACTGTATACTTAACACCTGTAACAAACAATCAATAAATAATTTGAATGAATTTGAATTTAAATTTGAACATATTTGACCGAAAAAGCCCAAAAAGCACTTTGGCCAACCCGAAAGTCAGTCTCTCAGAGACACGTCATAGTGAGAAGCTCACCACTATGGAGATATTCAGAAAGATGCTTGCAGTAACACGTTTTAAAAGTTCGGTAACGCCTGATTGATGCCACTGGTGTTGCCAGTGTTCATGTAACATCTACCATATACTGTGCTGCAGTGGTAGGTATATCAAGAAAACAATTTACCGAAAAGCATCCTTCATCTGAGCCAATTCTCTGGTCAAACCGAGCGCGACTCTACTGAACGGTTCGGCCATGAGCCGGTGCTTCTCCACAGAAAGGTTGTATGACAACTGAGTGCTGCAAGAGAACACACGCACCACCTCACGGGCATTCAGACCCATGTTCGTAATAGGACCTGTAAAGGCAAGTCATAGATCTAATTGGTAATTGGCGTATTGATGTATGGAGAGTCGTGGTAAGAGTCGTCGAGACGTATAAGAGGCAGTTAGACCTTGGATAATACTTCGATAAGTCATCCGATAGTATTGTTTCTTAGATGCATAATTTTTTGACCTCTTCTTCTTCTTCGTCGTGTCGATGGCTGAGTTAAAAATTTATTTTGACCTCTGACACTTTCACAGACGTTACGGATAGTCCGAGGAAGTCTGACAAAATATGATCTACGTAGATTCTACGTGAAGCAAACAATACTTTTTATAATGATATGTGTTTAAATATCTGCTTGCCGCAATTCCTTAAAATTTACATCAACACCTGGTCCCTGACCAAGCAGAGCTTGGACAATAGGTACTAGGTCCTCCTAGTACATGGTAGATGCCTATAGTAGATGGAAACATAACATTACATCGGGTCTATATTACCCAAAAGGGTATGGTAGAGTTGTACAACACCCACACTTCACCTGTTATGTTTAGGTCACATGGGATTGGGAGTGAGCCTATCGCCATCAACTGGGCACAATTCCAACTCCGTCATGCTATTGTGAATTTCCTGTCGTTCGCAAATAACATTTTGCCTGGGACCTCGCGGTCAGAGGCGGATACGCTAACCATTATGGTAGAGGAGCCCATTAAGGGATTTCGGGATTTATTCAAGCGCGGCAGATTAATATACAGGGGGATACCTTGTACCCGGTTAAGTACCTCCACCAAACATGAGGCCCATATATACGGCCGCCCGTGCAGGATACAGGATCAGATTAGTAAAAAAAAATTGACCATCAGAAATTATCGAGCGCGTCAGATTAAAGTAGGGTGAGTTAATTACATCCTAAAAAGTGTATATTCCACTAATCTGTCAATTTGAGAGTGACGCAAAGAAAGGGGAGGGCAGCAAAGTTGTAAAAAAAAAACGTCATCTTGACATTCTCGAGCGTAGCTAATTTTTTTTTTATTTTGAAGGATATAATTCAAGAATAATGAAAAATATATAATCTGACGATTTCCGCAAGCCGAAATAACAAAAAAGCCTCGATTAAGTTAAATGCGTGCAGCTGCGTGATGCTTACATTTCCTTCTCCGCGTTTCTATTCCTTTCTGACTCTTTCTCTATCTATTACTCTCTCACTCCGTCTCCACTCTGGTTTCTGCTGCCATGACGAAAAATGAAAAAATCTAATGAAAAATGATCGAAGAAAAATGTTAAAAACTATCAAATAGGTTTTATTATAGTAAAAATTTAGCTGTGCCGTATAAATATAAAATCATTAATTATCATATGAATTTTATTCAATATTATTTAAGATTTTTCTAAATCAATCAATCTAAATCAATAGTTTACAATCGATAATTATGAAAAATTTTAATTATTATGCAAATTAAGTTAGCTGACATATAAATATGATTTTTATTGAAAAAATTATTACAAAAAAATGAAAAATAAATTTCACTTGTAAAAAATCTTCAAAAACTGTAAGTGCAATTTTTAAAAAATATTTTTTTGTTCTAATTTAATTATTAAAAATAAAATCAAAAAATTAAAAACGTCGGCTAACAAGTATCATTATTTATTTATTTAACATATATGTTTCTTTTAAAATAGTTCATTATTTATTATTTAACCTAGTGATAATATCTTATTAATTAATATTTATTCAAAAATAATGTTAATTACACGAATTGAAAGACTTTCAAGCTGGGAGAGTTCAAATGCATAGAAATATTATTTCTTTTAACTCAAAATATCACATAAACTATATTTAGAGCTTAAAAATGTCATAATTACAATTTTAAGCGCCCAGGAATGGAATTAGCGGGCAGTTGCAGGGATGGCTTTAGGGTGAACCGTTTTTCTAATTTCTTTTTGTCAGATCAGGCGAATCCCTCTATATAATCGTCAGATTATGAGACAGTACGTTTAGAACATAAAGATGATCCATATATATCTTAATCTGACGCGCTTGAGTATTTCAAAATGGCGAATTTTTTTTGCACATTATGAGAATGCCCGCGAGTTTGCGTCCCATCGAAATCGTCAGATTAGTGAATGAGAGCTTTTTTTTGGTGCACTTAACACTCCCTTAGGAAATCTGACGCGCTCGATTATTTTTATTTTTTTTTCATTTTCAACCCTTACATACAACCACCCGCATCATGCAAACAATCAGATTAACATACGTTCATTGTTAAAAATACGTAGGGCATTGATGCTATCAATATCTGACGCGCTCGAGGATGTCCATGCAACAGTTTTTTTTTACATATTTAAAAATCTATAGCCGCTTCCCCCACCGATGAATAGGTATATCATAATAACATTTTTTTCTTCTTATCATCTAAGCTTTGCAACCCAATAGGTCTCTACGACGCTCGAATAAATCCCCATTTAGCATTGTGGTCTCCCCTACTATTAAAATTAAACTATCGATGCAGATGGTGTTGTGATATTTATTTAATTATAAATAAATATCACAACACGTGAAAACCGGATGGCGGAGTGGTCGTGGGTTCGATTCCCGCTTAAGACAAATCTTTGTGTGCATGAACATGGGGGTTTGTCTTAGTCTGGGTGTTTCTATGTATAATAAGTATGTATGTACAAAAGAAAAGTATATATATGTATTAGTATCAGTTATTCTAGTACCCATAGTACAAGCTCTGCTTAGTTTGGGACGAGATGGCGTTGTGTGTGAGTTGTAAAATATAAAAAAAAAATACCAGAAACCACAAATGTGAGGACGAGCACTTTCATGACTCCCCGGCCCGCCTTGCCGCAGTACATTGGAAGGATCAACAATAATATACATCTTACTTGAATTGACGTTGCTGTACTTATACCTGAAAATTACAGTTTATTTACATACTCATATTGTAATTTTTCTATGGCCTGGTATATAAACCACACTTCACCCAATGTTTAGGTCCCATGTGGTAGGAATAAGCATATCACCATCTATCGGGCATAATTTCAGACTTCGTGCTGCTATTGAGAATTTCTTACGGATTTTTAGGGTTCCGTAGTACCTACAAGGAACCCTTATAGTTTCGCCATGTCCGTCTGTCCGTCCGTCTGTCCGAGGCATAGCGAAAAGGTAAAAAAAGGTGCTAGAAAACTGAAATTTTGCATAAACATGTATGTTAACTATACAAAGAAATTCGTAGAATAAAATTTGGAAAAATATTTTTTTTTCGGGTAGCTCCCCTACATGTAAAGTAGGGATGTTTTTTTTTGTCGCCTACCCCATAGAGTGGGGTATTGTTAGATAGGACTTTTAAAAACGTTTAGGGGTTGATAAGACAGTTTTTTGATTTAGAGATCCGTTTGCGAGATAATTAACTTTAAAGAGCAAATTTTTGTTCGAGTAGAGCGTCCCGCCCCCTCTAAAAGCTAAACTACTGTATCCCAAAATCTGAAAAAAATTGTGTCGGTAGTACTAGTAATGAACTTTAAAGGAAAACTATAGCGGATAAGTTCACTTCATTAGTTCAAGAGGAATAGGGGTCCAAAGTGTAAAATGCAGTTACTTAGAATAATTCGTGCAAATTACAAAAATCTTTGAAAGTAATGACTTGTATGAAGATGTTACTTGTTTAATACAGATAGCAAATCCCTTTTATGTCGAAATATGTTGTTACGACTAGCTACGGAACCCTACTGCGCGTGGCCCGACACGCACTTGGCCGGTTTTTTTTAATAATACTTTTGCTCGTCCCGAGAGTCGAACCCGCAGAGAGATTGCGCCCTAACCAACGAAGAGGGAAAATCTGAACGCTCTAAAATGGTGGCGAATTTCGCCTATATTACCCGGAAGAGGTACAAAACACCCACATTTCTCCTGTTATGTTTAGGTCTCATGGGATAGGGGTCGAGTCTATCGCCATCCACCGGGCACAATTCCAACTCTGTGCTGCTATTGTGAATCTCCTGACGGAAAGTTCACAAATAACATTTTGCCCGACCCGAAAATCGAACCTCAGACCTCGCGGTGAGAGGCGCATACGCTAACCACTAGACCATCGAGGAAGTCCTTACTCCTTACTAATATTATAAATGAGAAAGTAATTCAGTCTGTTACGCTTTTACGGCTAAAATACTTACCGATTATGATGATAATTGGTATGCAGATAGTTGAAGGCCTTAGAAATGATATGAGTCTATATCATTTCTGTTTATATTATAGACTAAGAAGAACAGTGGCGGCTTTACAAATTTTTAAGGTAAAGGCTGGGCAGTTTTTGCCGCCTTTGCCTCTACAATTGTTAAGTCCTAGATTATTTTTACGATCCAGAATTTAAACGTGAATAATGCAGAAATCTTTTTGATATCCATTAGCAATTTCTAGCAAAAGAAAAAAAAACAGTCCCAAATTTGCCGCGCTAGGCTCCTGCCTACTCAGCCTGCTGGTAAATCCACCACTGAAGAAGAAGAAGTACCAAGCGAGTGTCGATATGAAGCTAGTTTGAAATAAAGACCTTTTGCGATAACGTTAGACACTTACCTAGAACTATGCTTATCAGTATAGAAGAACCAATCGCTACATTATAAGGCAAGGGTATTAAACTCAGCACATAATAACAATAGGCTTGTCCCAAGGCAAACCCGCACCAGAAATTAGTACATCTCAGCCTCCGCACTTGGTTGCAGTCAGAAAAGAAAAAGTGGTACAGTGGCGGGCATATTAAACATAAGCATTTTTCAAAGAAAATGCGGATATATTTACAAAGACCCATGTTTTGTTTATATAAAGTCAGCAGGATAGAAGTTTGTTTATTTCTTCATAGAAAGACATCACTGCCGCCTTGGATTAGGTTGTCACTCCTGACAGTATTTGCTATTGATTTAATCAGAGATAATAGATGTAACATGAAGAAAATTGGCAGTTATGCTTTTGTAACAATTGGACTGTCAAATTTCATAGTATTATACTAAGAAACAGTTAAAAAAGATATGGGACCAGCAGGATTTGAACCTGCGACCTTACTGCACACCGGGCATATATCCTACTTAAGATAGGAACAAAAGGATGAACGTGACGTCACGAAATGACGACATACAGTTGAGAAATTTAGGGCTCCGCTCCGGTAAGAGGCGACCGTAGCTGGATGGCTAAAGCGGCTACAGTAAGGTCGCAGGTTCAAATCCTGCCGATCCCATATCTTTTTCAACTGTTTCTTAGTATAATTTGCTAAGCATAGCTAAATGCTATAAAAATAATCAATTAGAAGTTCGGGCCGAGTAAAAGCTGTCAAATCCCATACATTATTAAACTTTGATGTGAATCTTATCTGGAAGCTGTGGGAATAACGTCGTTTAAGACGTATAAGTTCTCTCTAATTAAATGCATACTCTCTGTATTTAATAGATGAAAATTGTTAACGGAGTTAAATGTCTTTGGTAAAAAAGAGTAGAAATAAATGGGGACGACATTGTACCATTTTTATCGTAAGAAGATTACAGATCCCTCAATCAGCCCACTCAATGAGGGCTATCGCGTATAAATTCGCCGCCAGGGGTGCTTGTGTATCGTGAGGTCTCTATCTTGCCAATCACCGTCTTTCCAATATATTATAATCCTTTGCTTTTGCTGAATATTTGCCCAAAATTTACTGGAGCTCTTGTGAATGAGCTCGAGGGCGGCAGCACCAACGTCTCACCTTTAACCTACCGCCAAATAGTAGTGCTTCCATTATTGTGTTCCGGTTTGGTGGTGAGATCAGGCCCTGAAATTACTTGCACATGAGGCATAACACCGTAGTCCTCGGCTGCAGCGACGCATCTATAATCTGCTTGTGTGGATTGTTGATGTCCATGGGCTGTACACTCCACTTACCATCAGGTGGACTACGCGTTCGTTCGCTGTGAGCGTAGTATAAAAAAAAAACACGCAAAGTGCCACTGTTTCATAATACCAAATCAATAAAACACTTAGTTAATGTATAATCAAATTTATTATAGATCATAGTTTAGTATAATTAGTCTTATAAAATTCAATACGTTTTGTATAGAGAACTTAGGGTATTTACTGAATTGAGTTTAACGAAATTGCCACAAGCAGTCAACAGAAGCATTTTAAATGCCAATTTACAATAATAATTTAACGAATGTAACCCGTGACTGTGCCTCGCTTAAAATTCGACACAATACAACATTTGTTGCGATTTTATTTACTTTTTATTTGCTATTAATATTTTCAGATAATTATATTATGCTCGTTTTTTCATGTGTCTTTTCGTCTACCAGTCTTTGAACACTGTCGCTCGCCTTGGTTTCCTAGCTTGAGTAGCTTATGTTTTGTCGCCGACGGTCAACAGTGGTCTTAAGAATGTACAGTGGACCAATGAGTTAGGTAGGTATGCAGGGCAAAAACTTCAAAGTTATAATATAGACTTAGTACACCAGTTAAGGATAAGTATGTTACACTTATATAGCGAGCACGTAGTATTGCGCGAAACGTGGTGTAGCCGGACGACGCGATGTTCCCCACCCCGCAGCACCGTTTCGCGACTCTCGCGCAACGTGGGGTAGCCGGACGACGCAATGTCCCTCACCCGTAGAACAGTCGCGACTCTCGCTCGCGAAATGTGGTGTAGACAATCAGTGCGGATAGAGACTTGACTCTTGAGTGTGTAAACAATCAGTGCGTATATTAAGGAGTGCAAAACTTTAACCTAACCTTTGGTTTTATTATGATTGTGTTCTCGTATATTTTTAACATTAAAAGTTAATATTTTTAAAGAAAGTAAACGCAGTTTAATTTGAAACCACCAGGCCCTACACTTATTAAATATGTAATTCACACATGCGTAATATCTATTTCAGTCAGTTTTCACTATGGCGTACAAGTTTTTGCTCTGCATACCTAATTGCTTGGCTTTCTGGACTATCGTACTCACGAATCCCTTTTAGGGTTCCGTACCCATAGGGTAATAAAGAGGACCCTATTACGAAACTACTCTGTCCGTCCGTCTGTCAGCAGGCTGTATCTCATTAACCGTGATAGCTACTCAGTTGAAATTGCTGGCTTGCTTTTTCATATGCTGAATTCATTGAAAAGAGCGCTTGTACGCATTGAAATTAAATTTCCAAGTCGAAACCTCATAAAACACATTAATTTATCTTTTTTTTGCAAGATAAAATATAGATGCCTAGTATGATATAAAATCTTGGAGATCTTACTTTAAAAATGCTTAATAAAAAGATTCCTATGTATTCAACTACACTAAAACTTGCTGAGCATTTAACATTTATGAAAATTTACTTCTTAAATTGACCAAATATAAAACTGATAGATGTCAATATGAAAATCAAACAAATTCGTCACTTTAATTTAATAGTAGCTCTGTATCTAATATACATGTCCCACTGCTGGGCTCGGGCCTCTTCTCATGATGAGCAGGGCTCTGCCATATTCCTCCCCGCTGGCCAAGTGCGGATTGGTAGACTTCACACACCCTCGAGCACTTTTAGGCACTCTCAGGCATGCACGATGTTTTCCTTCACCGTTAGCGAGCGATAATTTATATGATAAATACACACATATCTTCGAAAAGATGAATCTTAACGATTTATTGACAGAGGTGTGTGCCGTGGGATCGAATCCGAGACCTTTGACTTCGCAGTCTTACAGTCTCCCCTCGGCTATAGCTGCTTTTAAAGTCGTCACTTTAATATGTTCGTTTGTATGTATTTTTACGAATAACGTTTATAATAATTTCCCAATGTTTGATTAAGGGTTAAGAGATTGTGGAACAAGCCATTAGTCTTTAAATCTGATATCTGTTGTATTTGTACTGGTTACAGAGTAAAGAACACATTCTATCTTGTCTAGGTTTTCTATACAATATAACTAGGCCTCGCACTAATGCGCATTCATAGTGTAGCAAATCAGGATCCGGGCTTATACTATGCGAATCAATTAGAACATATTTTCTTTTTTTTAATGTGTTCTATTCGCCAGAATTTGATCGGAATTTTGATCAATTTCTGTTTCCTAAATGGCCAAAAATATGTTAGTTTTATTTGATTGCCATAGTAAGCGCGTTCCACTCTCTTGTCACTAAAATTTGAATGCATGGTACGCCTATTCCAGTGCCACAAGGTTAAATAGAATTCAATAATTATATCACGCTACTATGTCTGTCTGTGTATGATTTTATACTCAATTTCGAATGTACTAGGAACATTTTAAATCACCGCGTCTTATCTTAGGATACCTTCACATATTCGAGTCAGCACATATTCGTCTCTCGACTCAAGGCCCATTTGCACGATACAATTTGCAAGACGATAAGCTGGCTTTGTTTTTCGCGTTTAAAATACAGAATTGTCTTGCAAAAATTGCATCGTGTAAATATTATCGTATAAGGCCACAAGATTAGCAAAGAAAAGCTTCGAAAGTGCTGACTCGGATCCGTGTGTAGCAAGCCTCATGGATTAAACGTAAACACAAATGGCAATCAATATCTGATATATTGTGCGAGTTGGCGCAGACAAGTCAAGCGGGTGTGTGAGTGGCGGGTTACGCGAGGGCGGTGGGGGGTTTGCCGGAGGGCGTGTCTTCCGTCACCTCCGTCAGCATGGGCTCGTCTTTCTCGGGGATCTCCAGGACCTTGGGTCCGTAAAGCAGCAGGTACGCGCAGTGCCAGTCGCCTATGAAACAAACGCTTACGTTAGGACTTGGAACTTATATATTTTTCACGGGTATAGTGACTATATAATATTAAACTCTGATGCACAGCTATAGATGAATTTTGATAAATAAAGGGACTTTTGAACACGACGGCCAGTGTCCCTCATTAGGTTTTGGGTTGCCCGCAAATTGTTGTCAGCAAAATAATGGCTTTTGATGAGGTACATTTTTGTCAGAAAAATAAGATATACGTCAGCCAAATAACTGGTTCCGCAAAGTAATGGATAAGTCAGCAAAATAATGGATTCTTTAGCAAAACAATCAAACCAATGAGTAAAACAATTTCTGCTCACGAATCAATTATTTTGCTGACAGATCTATTGTGTTGCTAATAATAGTTATTTATGGTACAAGTGAGAAAAAGTTTATATTTCTGTTGTGAGTACCAATTTTAAATCTTGAGCTTGCGAAGTAGTCTTAAATTGAATCACGAGCGTAGCGAGTGATTCTAATAAAGACTACTTCGCAAGCGAAAGATTTTAAGAGGTCACGAACTGGAAATCAAATTTTTCTTACGCGTTGCATACAAAACTTTTCACCTCTTCCAGTGAGAAAATATTAAGATTTAAATTAACTTGTACTCGATTGCTTAACCTGGAATAATTCCATGAAATACGACAGTAATACCAATTCAGAATGCCTTTTAGGGCCTTTTGTAAGACGCCACTAATTAAATATGTCGTACGCTTTCAAAAACTACTCACGTGTACTTTTCACGTGATTTTTCTGGTAAAAAAGCAAACTTCTGTGTTAGAAGCAAGTTGTCGCAACACTTTTGGAGTTCCACAAAGTTCTTTATCACTGGATTCACTATTTTTTTGTTAAAAAGTTCCAGTAAACAATTAAACATAAACTGAAAAGAATTTATAGTTGCCCGCGATGACTGACACAGACACAGACTTTTTTTTTAAATCGTGCGTCCGGAAATTCGTTCCGTAACATTTATTTAGAGTCTAATATTAAGTACCTGATTTTAATTAATTTAATGGTCAATCACGAATGTAAAACCATTAAAATACAAAATAAGCGCGTATTTATATAATTTAAAATAATTAAAACGTATCGTATGTAATTATTTAATAAAATTTATGTCAATGTTTATTACTAACCTACATGGTGGCTGTTTGTTTTTTTTCCAGCGCCTATTCATTGGAAGGATTTTGTGTTTCGAAATTTGAATCACTTTGCCTCACTAGTGAGTAAAAACGGTTTTTACTCACTGAATTCTGGCAAGCAAACGATCTTTTTCGTGCTCGTGTGGTGAAAAATATATAATTCACCAAATCTACTATTTTGCTAACAGATCTTTTATTTTGAGCACAGAAAACATAATTGCATTAGGTTTTAACAGTGTCTCAACGATAAGAAAGGTATGTGGCGGTATTCGCACATAATAAATGACACGTGACATAATATAATGTCGACGAGTGCTGAATCGCGATAACGAAATGTTCACAGCAAGTGACTATATATACCACTTCCAATACGCTACCATCGGACAGCTGTCCGCCAGGCAACACCACCGAGCCTGGTCGGAGGATCCTCCCTTTTTGGTGGAGGAACATCACTCTATTCCTCTACAAGGTACACAGTGAGTCATTGTCATGTCTCCTTCAGTACTTAGTCTCACCTCCGCCACTGAGCTTGAGCACCTCCTCCTCGGTGACGGGTGTCACGGTGTCGTCGTCGCACCGCAGCCAGGCGTCGCCGCGGGACACCCACGCCACGTAGTGCCCCGACGATGACGAACGCCCGCGGTGGGTGAGCACCGCTTGCAGGCGGTAGTAGCCACTGTTATTGCTGCCCGCGTCTGAATAATACACATCAGATGTCGTGAATGGTTTTATTGACGAGTTAGTGAGCTTCGTAAAATGTTTTCCAGTGATCCATTTTTTTTTAATTATGTATATGCATAATTAAAAAAAAAATGGATCACTCGACTCAAAAAAACTGTATAGTTTTTTCATAAAATTTCTTGGCTAATATATTGCAGTGTTTTGCGGCCCTGATTGGAAAACAAAATATTGCAAAAGATATATTGCAACCTTGAAAGCACAACCTTATTTTTATTAATAAAAAAAATTAAATAGCTTCCACAGTCAAAAAGACATATTATTATGCTCTTTGCATACAAGATAAATAATTAAACAATGAAGGGAAAGATTTAATTACAAAATATAATTAACTAATTAAGTGCCCTATTCCCTACCTTAGCCACACTTAAGACAATTAACCTTGAAGTGCTCACCATTTTCGAACCAGTAGGGATGGACCGTTTTGTTCTTTACGACTTTTTTACTATCGCCGCTGTTTTTGTTAGTTGTACTTAATGACGTTTCTGTTTTAGCGTCTTCTAATTCCTGTAACAATAAAAACACTAAACATCACGCCTCTATTATCCAGATGGGTATAGCAGAGCTGTATAACCACTCACCACCCCATGTTTAGGTTTACAGTACAAACACAAAATACTGCTGAAGATTCAGTTTCATTTATTCATTATTTAATTGTATATTTACTACTTCGTTTTCATAGCCTGCCAACACTAGGCGTCAGTGGCTCTACAAGTAGGGTTGCCAGATGTCCGGTATTTAAGCGTACAGTCCGTTATTTTCGAGGCCGAAAAAATAAATGGTCATACCGGACAGAACAATGTCAGGTATTTTGAAGAAAGTCGGTACTACTGGTCACAAGCGTCTACAAAAGTAGGCATATGAAATCCCTCTATTCATACATATATTTATTATTTTGTTAAGAAAAATTACTGCATTATATTTTGTTACTAGTACTAATTAAGTTGATTTATGTGTTGTTAATTAATAAATAAAAAAAATTTGTATATAAAAGGTATTTTTTTTACCTAGCATACCCCCCCCCACTTTTTGGGGTTGTCCGGTAATTTTTCGCTACTTACCTGGCAACCCTATCTACAAGCTGTAAAAGACATTATTTCATACAATATTACCATATGTATAAGAAAAGAAACAAAGAAACGTATTTATTAAAGTAAAAATTAAACTCACTTAATAAAGCGGTGTACATGGTACCATTAAAAAGTATGATTTATTTACCCGAAATGGACTCTATCTCTCTATGCAACGCTGATATTTTAATGGTATAGCAGCGCACTGTAAGCATTTGCGTAACAAGATGCAATCCGCAGCAGCTCTCGCTGGTGGATTTGCTTCTGACGGATCGTTTAGAGGCCTGGTAGATGGCTAGTCTTCGTTTAGCAACAATAGGACATTACAGTGGACCTTGAGCTAGGAGGAGCTTGAGGGTAAGTCAAAGCTTACTGCGGTGGAATGTTGGATGGGTCAACCTTAACATAACGAATTTTCCTCCATGCCTTGGAGAGCATGTTAAGCCATTGGTCCGAGTTGTCATTTGAAATTCTATGATAAGAAAGAAAGAAGAAGAAAGAAAGAAACGTTTATTTTGGCAAATCTTAACTTCTAAAGCTACTTATAATAAAAATAAAATTGATGTGCCAAAAAAGGTACACACCTCAACATACTACTGCAGCACATCAGCACTACAGCGCTGGTATTCTGGTGCGCCCTGATTGCGAGTAAGGTAGTGCGACGACAAATTCCACAGAAAATACAATAAATTATAAGTTATAAAAAAAACAAAACAAATAAAAAAAAAATAATAATAATAAAAATACGACAACAAAAACAAATGACACCACAAAACTTCAAAAACCGAAAAAAAAATGATAGTTGTTACGGGTAGTCAGTGTCTCTTCTGGGCTCCGACTACGCGTAACGACTTTAGTTTTTCGAAAGACAAATAAAAGAGTTTTTTTTGTATTTCGTCGTACTGGGTTATGCAGGAATAATGACAGTTGGTCAGATATTCTGCTTAATCCGTTAGACTAGAAACTGACCACAATGTAATTGAGAAAAATACGAATGAAGATAACAGTGTACCTTGAACTTAGCCCTCATTGGCGCGAGTCTCTCCTGGAGCTCTGGCGAGCACAGCTCGTACACGTCCAGCTCAAGAGGAAACTTCACGTCTTTGAGGATCTTGGCGTTGATGGACTCCTTCTCCTTGAAGTAGAAACGCACGAACTGCACCGTCAGGTACGCTGGTAGACGACTGATTTTGCTCTGGAAACAATGGGGAGTTTAATTTAGATTCATTCACGTGAATTTTGGTATGACTGAGCAGTGGCTGCAGACTGGATTCACTCTGCCCCATCTAGGTGACACGAGACTATAAGTCAAGGGATCCCTTTTTTCTCGCATAATACTTTTTGGCATAACACGTTAAGCATAATTTATTTTGGCATACCTTTGCTCTGTAATTATAATTATTGTTGACTTGTTCAAGCACCCTTTGGGGTTTATGAAAATAAATGATTTGACTTTGACTTTCACTCATAAACCAACTTCTTCTTCTCTTCTCTTCTTCGTCGTGTCGATGGCTGAGTCAAATTTCATTTTGGCTTGCCATGGTGGTGAAATGATTAGCCAATTCGCTTTGGAGAACTCGCGAATTGCCCAGGGTGCGCCGGACGTAGAGAATCGTTGTGTGAGTCACTCATAAACCAACTAAACCAAGGACTTTTTCAAAATGAGCTAATAGTTTTTCTTTAAAAAATACTGACTTACAAGTGCATCTGCATCTTCTGTAGATGAACTTACTAGTATTATTTTATCAGTGATACTGTGTGTCAGTACAAAACTTGGTCATTGAAAAGGTTCAGTAACTATGGATAGATTCAGAAATCAGAAATCAAATCATTTATTCCAAGGGCGCTTGAACACGTCAAAACAAACATTAAAATATAAATTATAATACTAATTGCACTAAAATTATTTGAATCACCGGAGCTTAGATTGACTTTAATTAAACTTGGAGATTAGAATTAAAAATTTATCCTAGTACCATTCGTACATTTATAAAGATAACTTACGGTTTTCGTGTAGATTGCGTCTCTTCCTAATGTTTGTGACATTTTTGTGATTTGCTCTGACATTTTCTGGAAAAGAAAAATTCATTATTTCAATCATCTTATTATTTATCTGGTCTCAGTTGTCAATCTGACGAAAATCGAGAATAACCATTCCGAATTCGATTATTTATTATTTTATTATTATTAATTAGGGAAACTAGCGTATATACTACTTTATGTAGTATGTACATGTTAGGTGTTTTAAGTTTTTGGTTTGGATATACAAAGTTTTTTTAGGCATCAATGTTTTTTAAATAAGTTACACTTGGGTCAAAGAAAAATGCAAAAATATTACATCAGAACATTAAGGGCGTTGCAACGAACTATTTAGTCAGCATTATTTTGGATATTCGATGATATAAGATATAAATCAGTTGTGATAACTCACTGATCGCAGGCCAGACTGCAGGTACTTGACGTCCTGTGAGATGAAGCAGGAGAGCTGCAGGAACGTCTCCTGCGTGCGCGACGGCGCCTCCTCCGTCTCCGAGCACACCAGCTCCACGTCCAACGTGCCGCCGAAGTACTGCTCCACTATTGACGCTCTAAACAATACATATTATGGGATGATATACATCTTAGTATAATTTGCTAAGGATAGCGAAATGCTATAAAAATACTCTTCATTCTTTACAAAATTTGTGCTGAATTTAATGTCGCCATGTTGGTTTGTATCCTACTGATAGGAACAAATAAATGAACGAGACGTCACTAACTGACGTCACAATTTGAAAAATTAAAGCGGGTGCCCTGTGTGCAGAAAGTCGCAGGTCCAAATCGTGCCATCTCATATATTTTTTTTTAATAATTAATAAGAACTTGATAAACAGATCGTCAAAGTTGACCTTTAGACAGATCCGAGGAAAATCACAAAGAACCAACGTATTTATTTATTGATTTGTCGAGGTAGAATCGGTGCAGTAAAATATTCTCATTGAAAAATAGGCGTTCGGGTTTTTATATAACATTAAATTAGAAAATAAAGAATGCAGCAGGATTCGAACCTGCACCCCCTGGGTAACCCCAGGTGCTTTGCCAATTTAGCCATAGATTCGTATGCTGCTAGATTCGAAATTTCTTAACCCTTTTTGTGCCAGCGTCATTTTTTTTTTACATTAGATTGAACGCCAGAAGCAATTACACTATCTAATGGTCCCAATGACAAGGCCAAATACACACATTCACTCACACAAGCACACCCAGTCCCAGAACAAATCTTAGCGAATTACACAAAGATTTGTCCCATGAGGGGATCGAACGCACAACACCAGTGCAGTGGAGAGCGGGGAGGCGACCGCTTAAACCACTACACCACACGTGCAGACAATACAATACTCAGTCATAGGTATATTATATACCTTATGTTCGGTGCCGGGCGCCTAATATTTTTATGGGCATATTTTTCGTGCCCCTTTCACACCGATATATCAGTAAAACTTCTTAATCGTAAGCTTGTTACATATACGGCACATACCTTGTATTTACATCAAGGGCTTCACTTGGAGGATTGCTTGTGAAAAGAATTAAATATTATAGCAGTATCATTTAAATACCACGAAAGAATATAGATGCGTGGCTCAGGGACGAGAGGAGCATATGCTAACCGAGGGCCATCGAGGCATTCTTATCTTAATAAATATACCTTTATAATCATTGAAATTGTGGACTTCGGGTATGCGCTCAAAAGCGTATGAACTGAAAGTCCTCTAGAACGCTAAAATGTCCTCTATCTTTGCGCCAGTCTTCGTTTTGACAACTGACGTGACGTTAAAATGCCTAATTCTATAATAAAAACGTGCAAAACTACCTTTTTAATGTTAAAAAGTAGGTTGACTTAGAACCATAGACTTATTACTTCGGACATTATTTTTATTTTTTTTGTTTGAGTCTCCAAGTCCGCCTAATATTATTATCATTGTTGATAATTAAATCAAAGAAAATAATTAACTTGACACCTTCGAACCCGAAACCCTAATAAGTTGATAGAACCAACCTGTCAACATGAGCTCCAGGAGCAGTGGGGAGCCTCGTTTGCAATGCTCGGACAATTTCCGTCCAGCATTCGGACGCGTCCTGCTGCGCCAGTCCTCCCCCGGGCCCTCGTTCCGCGAACCGCGGCGCTGTGGCGTGCAGCGCGCGCAGCAGCTTGGCGGCCGCGCCCGCGCACGCGCCCGCACTCCCTCCCTCCAGCGCTGTCATCGTGTCGCTTAACGCTGACGTAAGTTCCCCCGCTGTGCCTCCGCTGGATGCTGTCGAATAGATGGGTGAATTAAGTGATTGTTAAATCTAAAGAAGTTTTATTAATTTTAATTTATTTTAATTTATTTTTTTAATTTTTATTTTAAGCTGCAGCGACGCATCTATAATCTGCTTTTGTGGATTGTTGATATCCATGGGCTGTACTCCACTTACCATCAGGTGGACTACACGTTCGTTCGCTGAGTGCGTAGTATAAAAAAATATAAAAAAAAATTGTTTTTATTTTCTCTCTTTATTAAAAAAACTACTCCCGGACTAGGAATTACTCCTGTGTCGCAGGGGTGTTCACAAACATACATTTCACACACACAGAGCATACCCAGAGTCCAAACAAATATTTTTGGATCACACAAAGATTTGTCCCAAGTGGGGATCAGACCCACAACACCAGCGCAGTTGAAAGCGGCGAGGCGACCACTTTAACCACTACACCAAACTTTCTTAGCTCATTGGAGTGTCCTATTAAGCTAAATTTGCTTCTTTTAAGTATAGGTGGATTTGTAATGGCTTCTAATCACTATAGATTCCAATCCATAGCCTTTCGCACCTGTTGTCCTAGCTGAACAACAAGTGCGACGCGACGCGACGCGATCCATACATTTCACGCGATAACTAACGACAGCTCCTATCGCAACAGAACAGAGGCGTTAATATGGTGTCGAGTCGCAAGTGTCACTCAGTTAGAACAACGCTTTAGACTGTCTCTCTCTCAGAGTTTTGGTTACCAATTTATTTAAAATAATAATAATAATAAAGCCTTTATTACTGATTAGTTTACAAATTTACAGTTAATAAATAAATAGTATATCGCACATCAGTGATCAGTGTGTCCTGTTGACGCTTAGGCCTCCTCTAACTTCTTCCATTCTTCTCTTTTTTTTATTTTTTTATTTAAACCAATTTATTTATTTAAAGTCAATTACAACGGCTGAAAGTCAATTACAATAAGGGGCCGTTCAAATATTACGTAAGCAGATTTATTACAATTATTTACCCCCCCCATCCCCCTTGTCAGCAAAAGTAAGCAAAGCTTTTACCCCCTCCCCCCATGCTTACGTAAACACATTTCAGATAAAAATGTATTTTTAAACGTATGCGTGCGGGAATCCCCAAAAATGCGTTTCGTTTTCAAGCATAGACAATGTGAGGGTTGCCATTCGTGTAAAAAAGTAAATAACTACCGATGACGTAATCATCATCTAGACTCATCCTAGATGTCATCCAAAATAAGCAAAACAGACCCCCCCACCCCCCCATAGTGCTTACGTAATACTTGAACGGCCCCTAATTAACTTTGATAGTAACAGATAAGGATCTATAAAATATAAACATATACCAATATTTTGAAACCCGTTAAACATCAATGACTAATAAAACATCTCATATCTATATAAAATCTGTTCGCAATACTTACACTTATCATAACTAAGTAAGGCATTCTTGAGTTCAGGTACTGTCTTGAGGCACTGCACTGTGGCGTTCATGTAGCATGTATTGCCGAGATTGATCAGACCTTCTGGTAAATCCATCTATAAGAAAAAACATTCATTGTTTAAATGGAACTCAATATTATAGTGAATGAGTAAACAAGGAATAAAATACAATAGGATCACCATGTTGTGAATGGGTTGTTTTGTTTTTATGTTAGTGAAGAACATACCAATTCAAGTTAAATCCACCATGGAAACCAGTGTGAGACAAGCTTGCAATAGATTTTTGTATAAAAAACATAAGCAGCGCAGCAATTAGCCACAATTACAAGCGCTACAATAATACATATTTACAGCGCAGGGCAGAATTTCGTTGACTCAAAGCGGTGACAATTACCATGGAGATAGTACTAGAACTATGGGGTTTAGACAAAAGGGACATACTACTTTGTATCGATGTAACACACGGATATTCCTTGGCTATTATATTATATATTATTATTATTTATTAAACAATTTAACATTGATACACATTTGTTTTCTAATAAGTAAATTTTTTAAATGCAGTGTGCAATAGCTGTACTAAACTACGGTGCTCTGAAGTGAAAGGATCCACAGCTACCACAAAGCTACCAAATCACTTATGTGAAAGCGCAGTTAGTTATCGCTTGGACGTTTTAGACAAATCTGTGAACGACCGCTCAATCGGCTTGGACGTTCCAGTGGTTAAGGGACATAATAGTACAGAGGGTAAACTAGGTCTATTTCTCCATCTGCAAGAAAAGTTAAAATTCCAATAATAAATACTTACAGCAGAAGCTAACTCTGATTCATTCATGTCCTCAACAAACCGAGTCTGTTCCACTGGGGCTGCGGGAACATCCTCCTCTTTGCTGCCCATGACCAGCACCAAGGCATTCTAGAAAAATAAAAACAACAAGATAAAGATTGCTTTTATTGCTAGATACATTAAATTTGTTTTTTTTTTACTTTCATTAGCTTGTCCACAGACAGACCTTGTCCAGGTCTAAAAAGTTATTCTGAAGCATTCACATCCGCCTATCACCTACCGCTTTAAATTTTTGCTCATCACTAGAAAATTTATTAAATGCTGTAGGTATTTTGTACAACTTCAATAAAATAGCCTTAATGGTCTGGTGGTAAGTGTATGTGCCTCTCACAGCGAGGTCTTGGGTTTGATTCCCAGGTTGGGCAATGTGTTATTTGTAGGCTTTTCGTCAGGCAATTCACAATAATAGCAAAGAGTTGGCATTCTGCCCCTTGGATGGGGATAGGCTCTTCCCCTATCCCATGGGACCTTGAAATGTGGGTATTGTACACCTCAGCCAAACCCTTTTAGGTAATATAGGTGTGATGTTATGTTATGTTCAATAAAATAAGGTCTTACATGCCATCATTATTATTTATACATTAAAAAAAATATTGGATGACTAAGTGATACTAAAATTGATGACTTGTTTACAAAAATAATATATTCAAGGGCACCTAATTGTCATTGAGAACTTGAATGATACAAAAAGTTGACACTAGATTTAAAGATTTGTTAAATTATGATTTTTTATATTTACCTAGCAATTCTTTGGATTTGAAAATAATACTATCAGAATTATATTTAACAGACGTCTTTGACAAATTTTACTGAAAAAAATAAAAGAAATATCCTCATAACTCTTTTTGTTATTATCTCAAGATAAATAAAACAAATAAAATGTCCTCTGTACGCTTCTGAAAAAATATGCTACGGAATCTCAAATATTTTTAATACAAAAAAAGTGAATATAACTTACATTAGTAACCTTGAAGTTGCCCCATGTGTCTTCTCTGAGCGTGACTCCCTTGCACACTACCTTCTGTCTCTCGGGCTGCACCCCAGTGAGTGCAAATATCTGTGCCTTGAACACCACAGGATCATCGTCTGTGTCCACTTCCACGCCTGGGAATGTCTCCTTGCCCCACTTCACCTTCACTGGTTTATCAAAATGTGGTAATTAGATAGCATGCAAAAAAACCATAGCAATACTGCCGTGGTATAACTAAAATGCCGTTATCTGCTAATACCATTTGTTCGGGTATCAAATAAAAACCGCGGAAAAATTTAAACCGTTACATACTTTTCAATGACAAAACTCATTTGAGATTCAATGATAAGTTTTGTCATCGAAAAGTTATCCTATCCAAAAAAAAATGGTTTGAGCAGATAACAGCATTTTAGTTATACCACGGCAGAATAGGGAAGCCTTTGCACAGCAATGGGATATTAGTCTCTTTGTCATTTTAGTAAAGTCTTGTATTTTTCAGTACATCTTTTATTTGTACTAGGAAACAGTTGAAAAAGATATGGGACCGGCAGGATTTGAACCTGCGACCTTACTGCACACCGGGCAGCCGCTTTAGCCATCCAGCTACGGTCGCCTCTGCAACATAATATAATGAGAAATTTAGGGTTCTGGTAAATCCTAAATTTCTTAACTGTATGATACATCATTTTTGTGACAACACGTTCATCCATTTGTTCCTATTGTAAGTAGGATACATACCAACATGGCAAAGTTACATTCAGCACAAATCTTTTATTTGGATACATAAAATATCTGGAAGTGAACCTTTACATCTTTTTATAAGAAAACTTAAGTCTTGGTTAATTGAGAAGTGCTCTTATATGCTTAATGAATTTTATAGCTGTAAAAATTAAGTAATTCTGTTTGTTACTGTTACTTTTCAATCCATGTTAACTATGCAAAAAACTAAAGAAAAATTTTGCACGCCTATTGAAGGTGCATTATGTTGGGCTGCTAAACTACATGTAAACCATCTACTGTACCATATTATTGTGAATAAATTAATCTGAATCTGTGATTATAATTGATGGCATTTATTAAAGTTTACCGTCCAACCTTGTTTACTAAAGGAGCAACACAGTTACAGATTGTAAAACAACAACAAAGAACAAATTAATTTGTGATGATTTTGTATTTTCTCAAAGTTCTAATGATAAAAATTAAAAAAAAGTAATTTCAAAGGCATCCATTCTATTATTTGTTAATGTGGATCTTGTATCAGATTCAGGATTGATAAATCATGTAGAAAAAAAAGAAAAGCATTATTTGTGTTATGAATAAGACAAGTACCTAAATAAAAAAACAAACAAACACTATGGATAGAAAGTCTAATTGGATGTTGGTTCCATAGATGTTATCAAATATTCATCAAACATTATAGGATAAATCTATGGAGTTAAAAGGCAGAACTTGTACTGCACTATGGCATTGAAATAACCTTTGCATCTGGTCATATAAAGTATTCTTAAGTGAACGTGGTATGGAATTATTTGTCTTATAAGGAATTCGTGAGCTTATTGAAAACATAATTACAAGGCAAAATGTTAAAATACCGGTAGCTTCACCGGACTTAAGAAACAGGTGCAGTGACGCGGCACTTTTGTAATGCTCACATCTAAGATAATTGAAAACATTTCACTTTGTTATTCATCGATTTTAATACAAATATCTCTATAAATAATGCAAATTGAGAAAATAAATCTAAAATAAATGACAGTTGAAAATAAAACCATAACCTCAACGGTTTTGCAGTGATATTGCATTTTATCAAATAAAAGAATTCTACAATTAGAGGATTACCTGAAACTTTAGGCATTATTTCAAATGTCCAATATGTATCACAGGTGAAGAGAAAACAATTGTAAATCCACAATAAACTTGCGAGAAATTGAAAGTCACGATTCGTATCCGAAGAACACTTGTTGACAGTTGAAATGACAAGCTTTGATGACAAGTGACAAGACAAGATGACGAAGGTGACAGAAATGACAATTGCGCAGATTAAAAAATGTCTTCCGCTTCAGTGTTTTATTTTACGCAGCATACAACTGTGGTGCGATGAAACGGAGTCAAAACTTTTTATTTTGACCGGCTTCGTGAGTCTTTTGTTAAATATTCTGAACAAAAAACAATAATCTATGATTTCAGTCAAATTATTATACTGTGAACTCAGATACTGTGAATCAGGCAGACAGACATATTTGAACAGTTTATCTATTGCTGCAGACACGAGACACACATCTCCAATATTTTCTTGGGCTGTAAGTTAGTTACCCTCTTGATCTTTACCTCATCATTGCTAATCACATACAGTTTGACTAAAAGAAAATGAGATGTCCGATGTCGGCGATAGACGTCCGCAATCTTTCCCGATGAGATGTCCGGGGGATATGCGTGCGTAAGAGCCAGAATACACCAGGCGCCAAGTGTTAGGGAGTGCCGAAGCGAAGGCGTGAAGGCTACTTGAAAATATATACAATATCTCGGCGCACTCTGGCTCCTAGCAGCGGAGACGCTTTTAATCATATTTTTAGTTCATTCAGGAAATATTTAAAAAAGTCGGCTTCTTCTGCGCCACATGAATCTTTACGGTGCGGTACCGGAAACACTTTGGTGTAGCTTTTGTTTTTCTCAATAAAGATATATATATAGTACCTATGTAATGTTATAATTATTAAAAAAGTCGAACTTCTTAAATCTTGGCGACGAAGACAGGGGCACAAAAATTTGATTTCGCTATATGTAAAATCTAGCCTCGGGCCGGAACTGCTACAATAAAAATAATATCCCACCGCCCCGTCACCAAAAATATAATAGATAAGTGGTTGGTTAGTTAAATAAAATAGAAGAGAAGAAGTAGAGTTGCATCCAAGATCGTTAAAACGAATTAATATTTACGACAGTTATTCGACTCGAAATTTGCAACCGTGGTTTTAATCATACATTTATAGGAGGTACACCATACAAATCACAATACTCTTTGTCTATTCTATCACTTTCTTAATCAGCTTAATCTGATAGGACCGTTATCCAAGATGTGATGACTATGCAGATTGATCAGGTGCAGGACCCACAAGGACATAAAGGTGTGTTTGTTTATCGACTAAGCAAACACTCTGTATACAAAATACTGCTACATCGGCTAACTTACACTACACCGATTCAGAAAATGATTATGACGAAATAGAGTTCTTCGAATCGCTATCACCAACGTATTATCCTCTATACTTTTACCATATATTTTTAATTTTTTTCCTCTATGTCTCAAAGGTTTGCTGTTATAAAATTCCTGTTAAATTAAGCTCGCCTTTGTACATGAACTTTATTATTAATGTTGTCATCTATAATAAATGATCAAACGAACTTCTTGAAGTGAAGTTCGATCGTTATTATATGAGTCACTTCCTTTGAAGATTTTTAGAGAATCAAGTTTTGCTCCATAATAATAATATATGTATGTATGCAAATGTACTTGTTAATGTTTTATAATATTTTCTATAAAATAAAACTTTATATAATAATAATATATATAGTTATCAATATTATGATTTTTTTTACAATATCCATGTACAAAATTGACTCTTTAAATCGTCTGATCTTAGCTTAATTTCTTAATTTATTTCCACTAGGTGATAAAAGAGTTCGCAATCACTTTAACCAACTAAGGAGCAAATCGTTCTGGCGAAGGCTCCTTCATTTTAGCAAGGATTGGGCGATTATAAAATTTGGCGTCTGTAATGGACGTGTGTCGAGTATCGTGACCGCTGCAAACGGAGACATCAACTCCGCTCTCCGATAGCATCGACTTGATCTACCTACTTATGATTTGTGTTTTGGCAGGTCTATATGGCCGCTTATTTGTTAATAATAATGATCCATTATTGCCTGTTCTATGATTGTATCTACGTGTTATAATATAATCAATAAGAGTTTAAGCAGGACAAATTTTAGGTTTGCCTGAAAATAAGGCAAATGTAAAACGGGTTGATCCCGAACTGAGATATATCAAAATTTTCTAATTTAATTAGTGGAATTGTTTGCGCTCTGTAAACAGTACAGAGGGCAAGTAAGTTTTTTTTTTTTATACTACATAGTTTGCTACTGATTTTAAGACAGTCTCTGCATCCTAGGTGTGATACTTCGATGTCATGGGTTTTAATTTAAAAACTGCCTTAAGTAGACGTCTAACGTCATTATCTGAACCTACCTCAGTACCTAACAATAAATGTAGTGCTAAACTATGTGTGTTCAAGGAACCATATGAACACCCAAATTGGCAAGTTAGAAACGATAAATCTTGGTTTTACCTTGTTTTATGGGGTGGATATGTTTAGCCACAAAAAACTGCCACCATAGTATTAAGTTTGTATTATACTGCTTAATGGTGCTATCAGAGAGCGAGGCGACCATTAGTGTAATGGCTTCTGGTGGAGTTCCACGTCCTAGGAACGCCGCGCCGCGGCGCCGTCCTGAGAACTTCGCGGCAGCCTGGGTAAGAGTAGCATGGAGTTGGCGTTTGTTCCTCAAATGACACTGTAACAGTGACTTATCCGGCTTTAAATATATATGACGTCTGATATAGTTAGGTGTTCTACAAGGGGACACCATGTTGTGACGGCCAATAAGGGTATACTAATATTCTTTCTGTTTGGTCGTCAATTATCTTTCTTAAACTTTTAAGTAACATTGCAAAAGGAGGAAACGCATAAAATGTAAGCGGGTGCCAGTCGAGTGTAAAAGCATATATAGCAGATGCGTCTTTTTTTTTTTTTATAGGTTTGTATACTCTATCACATAGTTCCCATTCTGTGTTGGAATTTATTTTCCTAGATTCGGCATCGGCTAAATTATATTAAGTATTAACATAAAAGCCAAACAACGTGATACATCTGCATTCACACAATTGCCAAATAAGTCTACTCAAATTATTTAAATGTGGGAACTGTATACCGCCCATTCGGCCGACGGACGTAACTAATTGCAGTTGTATTAGCAATACGTAGTAATATAGTTACATTATTGTAATTATTTGCGAAATATTATACCCCAAGGAAGACCGCAAGCAATTAGAGATAACTGATATGATTTTTTTTTTTTTTTTTTTTTTTCCTCGGCTTTCCATTGCCCGCTAATTAATACTTCTATCGCCCCAACCAGAATTGGATACGTCAGTGTAAATTTCCATACTTTCTTTTAGGGATGTTACCCTATAGATGTTCTGTTTTCACCAATTTTAGTCACTAAGAATATAATTTAGAAGATCATTTTAGCATGAGAATTATCATTATGATTCCATAAAAGTAAAACTTTTCGTTCTAATAATTTTGTATAAAGTTTTCCGTACTTCGTAGCTGGGCAGGTAGATACAAGTACACCTATAAGTTGGGCAAACTCACGAATCGTACAGCGAGGTAGGCGTGAGAATTCATTTACCATGTTTGCAATTTTTGATCTTTTTCTGAAGGCAAAGACAACGTGAGATTAACGGTGTCAAAGTTGAAGCCCAAAAACTTGCATTTTTGCATTGGTCGAAGTAAACTTTTTACGTAATTAACGACAAAACTTAATTTGGCGAGTAATTATACTGATTCATTTACACTATGTAAACAGGTATCGTAACTACTGGATATGCAAACAATATCGTCCAGATACTGGACAGATTTATGGCCTCTGTGTCTAAGAAAGGAAATTACCTTTTTCATGACTTTTGTAAAGACCCAAGGGGCTGCTGATAATCCATGAGGCAATGCAGTAAATTCGTAGGTAATAATATTACCTTCACTATCTTGGCAATTAAAACGAAGAAACTTTCGATCTGCTTCAGCTATTGGTTTAAGAAGGTAAACCTCTTTAATATCAATAGTAGCTAAATAGCCGTTCTTGGGTATAAGTTTTGATGCAGTTCGGTAGTCCTACATCTTAAAATTTAATGTATCTAAGAACTTGTTTAATGATTTCAAGTTAACAGGTGTTACGAAAGTACTACTTATATATTGGCCTGTTGTTCACATTTAACAACTGCGCTTAAACTAATAAGGTTATCAAAGTAATTGCATTTTTTATAACGTGAGTATTCTCATTAGAAATAGGTTGGACAGGCCGTCCAACCTGGTTCTCCTCCGTTAAACTGGTTTACAAAAGGGTATGCAGTACCCATTTTAAATCCATGACAAAACGGTTTAGTTGTCTGTTTTTGTAAACAATATTTATAAAATTATTTTAAATGGCCTGCGGGTACCTGATTTATTGTTGCTGAGGAACACGACATTTGTGTTGATGAGGTTTCGACTGGGTTGTCGATGATGATGACGTCGTATTGTAACTTCGGCGAGTCATCTGTGAGTACCTTTTGGGACCTCTCCCCCCCCTTGGTTTTTGGCGGGTAGCGAGAAGGTCCTGACCAGTTTTCCTGGACTGGATTTAGCGCAGATTGGTTACCCGTTGGCGCTAAACTATTAGTTTTAGTGTTATTAAATAAAATTATTTTAATTGAGTGACCTTGCTTATCACCAGCTTTGCCAGCCTTGATTTTCCCTGAAAGAGTGTTTCTAAACAGGGTTTCATCTCTTTTAGTGTCTTGTAAAATGTGTAAAAACTTTAAGGAGATGAGGCGTAATAAGTTTTGTTCGATCTTTAGTAAACAAACTATGCAGATCGGATAAAATACTACAACCATCGCTTAGGTGTTTAAGCGCGTTGATCTTAGTGTCACTGATCAGCAGAATGTGCATGCCTTAAGGTATTAATGGCCGCGATGCCCTGACCGAGCTGTTGCTGTATGGCTAGATACTTTTAGTCACGGTCTCGCAAGGTTTTAAGACGGAAACCTTGTGGCGGCAGAAATCTCCGTATTTAATTTTGGCGCTTGTAGAAGGCGGCAGTTGTCAAGGACTAAGTACTCTCGGTAACTTGTCTTTGATTTCTTTTGGCAGACCCTTTTTCAGTAAAGGAAGCCATAGTTTTAAAATACTTTCGTGAATAGGTTTAACGAAGTCGGGCGATCAGCCGTTATTTCGCCTGAAGCTAAAAAAGGACCTCAGGGTCCAGAACCTCTGCGGCTGGTGCCTGCTCTGCCTGAGCAGGTGGCGTCATACCCATCTCCGCGTGGACTTGAGTTGAACACGTAGGTACTTGTTCGAAAGAGGGCGTGTTCAGGTCCATAACTAAAAGGTTATATTCTAGCTGGCTACAATATATCCCTACCTATTTAAATAAATAGGTTTTTAAATATTATTTGTATCAAATAATATTGCATTGGTACAAAACAAATGTACCACGAAATTAACTCGCAGTTAATTTCTTTTACGAATGACTCGCAGTCAAATATAAAATTACGGGTAAATCAAATAATATTGCATTGGTACAAAACAGAAGTACCACGAAATTAGTTCACAGTTAATGCTTTTACGAATGACTCGCAGTCAAACATAAAATTATGGGTAAATCAAATAATATTGCATTGGTACAAAACTGATGTAAGTACCACGAAATTAACTCGCAGTTAATTTCTTTTACGAATGACTCGCAGTCAAACATAAAATTATGGGTAAAAAGTGGTATTTTGTGAACTATTGAGATACATACAGAGTAAAAGTATCGTCGTTGTTCATAAAATGTAAATTTTATCTACGCGGTCAAAGACTCGCAGTCAGTAACCGTAATCTGCATTATAAATTTATTATGTGGGTATAAAGAATAACTATATTTACTTACGTGATTGATTCTTATAGTCAGATTCATCTGATATAATTGTCTGAAATGTTCTTCGGAATTCACTATTTTTCAATTATTAAAATTTCTTTTTGGATATTTCAATTCTTACGGCACTTATCCGTTTCGACATAATAAACGACAAAATAACGTTACTAAGTGTTGAACCGTGTGGTCGTCGCCACGCACGAAAAAGGAATGAGTGAAATACAAAGAGCACTGAACAGGCGGTGACAGTGTTGCCGTATAATTTAAATTGTTTAAAAAATTAAAAATCTAAAAGTGTGCGTACGTTGCCTAGTAGGTCAAAGGGACTACACCGTTAATATCTGAAAAAGGAAGTGACGATAATATAATTTTGTGTGTGCAATAAAGAATTTGCATTTGAATTTGAATTTGAATATAATCATGATTTGGTCAGTAGGTACAATGGTAAATATCTAGCAAATATTGTGCTGGTCAGCAGTTGTATTTCGATTAGTACATCACTTAGCACACATGACTGTCAAACAAAAGGCTGTTGAATGGTGCACAGGTGAGCAAGAATTTCTCGAAGGCTTTTTCTCATGTGATTGCACGTCTCACTTCGCCGAGACTACGTTCGATGAACTTTCGACTTACGAAGGCTGCGCGGACGCCTCCGGGCGCGACAAACGCACGCCAGCGCCAGTCGCTAACATACCTCAACGCACGCCGGACGCTCGATCTGGCTCGAAGAACCATTTCGTAAAGATTCCGCGATTTTCTCACGACATCTTCAGTTTTTATTCTTTCTCAATAAGTGCCGTATGTGAAGTGATCTTGAGGTGGTTACCTGTGCTTGTTATTTCAAATCTAGCTTCTATGGAATGGTCATCAAGGCTGTGAAGGAACATCCCCAGCCTTCAGTAAGTTTGCAAGCTTTGTGGTTAGATTAGAGTAATAAGTTTATTGTCGGCTTTATGTGCACGGTACATGAACCGTTTTTCAATTAAAATGCAAATTGTTCACGTGTGATTTTATGACTAGCGAGTGTTGTGATGAATTCTATGAGGTTGGAACTCAACGTATTTAATGGAGATAACGTGGACAATAAGTGTATTTAAAATTGTATTAACTCTACATTTCATGTGTTCAAAACATTAATCTAATTATTCTATAAAAACGCTATCTTGGCAATGTATAACCAATAACACATCCGTTCCAAATATAGACTCAACTCTTAACAAAAACCTTACTTCACACGCTACTACAGCGACCCAGAAAAACAAAAAACAATTTGTTAATTAACTTCTATTATAGCTACCTCTCATAAGGCTTTAGGGCCAAAAATATCAGCTGGTTGATAAATTCTTGCATCGAAATGTTAAAATATAATAAAGTTTGAGTTAAATTTGTGATATAGCTACGTGCTATCTATTTACTACTCTTATTCATCGCACAAGACCTCAATGTTAGCTCTACATGACGAAACTAGAAAAAAAAAACCAATACGACCAAAAATTACTATAAAGCAATCACATGGCCAAACAAACTAGACTCCTTGGTGCTTTGTATTAGCATGGAGGTTCGCTTAGCATACAAAAAAGGTTTGGGAGCAAACGGAGGCTCAACTAAGTAGTTTTTGCTTCGGCGTGAGGAATTTATATTGCGGGCGAGGATTTTACGTTTCATTTACCTGGACATAATAGCCCAGTGGACCAGTCGTCCGCAGATGCCATAATGATAATATTTCGCTTTACTACTCGTTTGTCCCTGTACTTATGTTTGCACTGCACTTGAAAACGACCGACTTTGTTGTGAGATCATTTAAATTGTTCTGTAAACAAAGTATTATTTGCGTATTTAACTACTTGTTCTTTGCACGTTGATTTAAAGAACTACACGTAATATTTAAAAATAAATCGTTTTTAGTAGCTGTCCAAAATGAAATAAGATTTAGCTATGTTTGTATAAAATTTTGGGGTTCTTAAATAAGTTCGGATCGAAGCTTCCTGTTTGGCAATGTGAAACACCATCAACTTTTCGACTCAGTACCGTTAGTAGATATTTACATTAAAAAAACATTGTTTTGAATACGGATCCCTCTCACTCTAAATTGTTATCTCAATTAGTGGTTTGTCATTCTGTGCCCTTATCATAATAAGATATTTTTTTGACGCCGCCCTGCCGAGCAAGACATGCAATTAACACGTTATTGCATGTGTGTTCTAATTTAATTCATAGTAATAAAAATAATACTCCTTAAAATGCAACAGCAGCTGAGGTGCATTTCACCCACACTTCACCTGTTATGTTTAGGTTCCATGTGATATGGTAGCCTATCGCAATCCACTGGGCACAATCCCAACTCTGTGCTGCTCTAGAGAATTTGCAGACAGAAAAATCCGAATAACACTTTGGACCGAGCCGGGAATAGATCGCGATACCTCCTGGTGAAAGGCCACTAACCACTAGAATTGTAAAGAGTATTATAGTTAGTGTAGATATAAAATATATACTTATTGTAAGCTGTCCGTTCTCTCTAATTAAGTTAAAGTTAAATCTTAATTAGATACTAAATCTCTTACTACAAACTGTACCACCATATACTATCTAAAGTGTAAAAACAAACGGTAGCCAAGAAGAATATGGTACTGGTACTCAGCTAACAGTAATTTGAACCCCAAACCTGCAACAATGACGTAACCCCAAAACAAAACGTTCCGTTTCTCATAATTTGGTCCGTAATCCGATTGTTCTGGCACGCTGCGCAGTTTATCCGTAAAAAGCCGAAGCATGATTAATTATGTGCTGAACACCCATTGCTTCTTGCCAGGCCTACTTTCACTCACTTTTTACAAGATTAAATAATTGGACGTATTGTTTTAGCTTCTTTTGAACCAATTAAGTAAACTGTCATTGACATATTTGAACATCAGCTTCGAAGAATGAAAATAGGAGCGAAACATGAAAGCTATAAAGAAATCTAGCAAAGATTAATGTTTTGCGATACAACGAAGCTAGCCTAGAATGGTTATTAAAGAGTTATTACTAGGTCTGAGCATTTTGCGGTCGGCTGCGAATAGCTTAGCTCCTAATGTAGCATGCAATGAAGTCAAATGATTCATCCATAGAGTAGAGAGAGCGATGCGCTGTATAGCTATTGCTGCGATTTGATACGCACTTCTGCTATAATTATTGGCGAGTCGTTAATCGAGAATCATATGAGAAACTGAATTTATGACTCTTATTAAATATAGATCACTTCTAGTGTAAAGCTCAAAGAAATCATAGAAAGCGTGTGGCAGATATTATTATTACTTAGTTCCTTAAATAATCCATTATTACAAGTGCTGCTTTGAAATTATAGGCACCTACTGTAGTAGTCTGCAAAATAGCAAAAGAGTCAACAATGATCATTATTCAGTAAAATATATTTTAGATACAAGGCTCAGTTACTTGCAAATGACAGTAGGTCATAACAGGTAGGACGTACTGGTTGTAGACTTTCGTCTTCAGGCATTGCGGTAAAAGCAAAGAGAAAATTATCGTGTAATGTCATTATATTTTATTTTATTGGTCATAATCGATCAGGTGTAATTTAATAATAATTAGAAACCATTTTTTTTTTGCTATATATTTTTTTCAATAATGCCGTTTTCCAGAACGTTTATTCACCATAATATTATTTTTTTCATATTAGCACAATAATACACAGTTTTTATATTATGTGCAAGAGCATGCAGCATCGTCATTCAAAAATAATTCAACTCTAAATTCGCGGACCTTCAACTCTAATGATAATATGACATTACAAGCGATTTTAGTATAAATGATAGATAATAGTGCCAGTAAATATTATGAGCTGGGACGATTATGGGAAACAAACACGTCTCATTCGCTTTTAGTACTATACTCTATACCAAAATCAGAAAGACAAAAATCGACTTCCAAAATGTCAAATTCAGAAATAATTATTTGTGAATTACATTTTTGAGCTCGATTTTGGTACCGAGTATAGAGTAAAATACACCAAAAGTTAATGGCTGAATTCATATTAATCTCGCCATTTAAATCTAAAACTTCATTCATCGAAACCTCTTAATTTTATTTTATAACTACATTATCATATCAACAAGACATTCTGAGCATTTAACATCATGTCTCATAAAAACTATGCAAAGATAAAAAGCAGGTCTTTGGAAGGACGCGGGGCACCTGTCGGCCGTCGATTGTTTCCTCCTCGACCTGTTTCATAAATTAACGAGTTTTGAGGCGCCGCAATATGGTAAACACGCAACGATATACTTTCACGGTTTTAACTGACTGTTATTTTTAATGCATAGACACGTAGAGTTAAGTTAGCGTTGTCATAATTATAGACCGGCTACACGCTCAGTTTAAATTTCAGGCTGGCTAAGAAAGAAGGCGAGGTTAGTTGGATGCCTTTCTTTATATGAAGTATGTAGCAAAAGAGCTTGTTGTCCACATGATGCGTAAGGGAGCAATCTAATCGTAGTATTACGTAACACAAGCACACGTAAGAAACAAGGTATGGATATTGATTAGTTAGGAAGAAAATCGCAAAAAATCTGCTTATCTAATACTTTAACGGCCTCTAAATGTGGTCTAATTAAATGACATAAAATTGTAAATGCGTTGCTACATCAAAGGTCTTTAATATTCTACACTAAACTAAAAAAATCCAAAAGGTTAGATCGGTGTTATAATTAAATTTATGATCATTTCTTTAGTGATAGAACAGAAGACATCAACGCGTTACGTTGCGTTGAACAGTAATAAACAATAACGTTTTGCTAATATCTCCGTGTCAACCAAAACTCACCGTTAAAAATTTTGTTAACTTCTTAAAAAAATAACTGTCTAAAAAAGTTTTATTGGCTGCTCTATCTAGAAGTAGGTATTGTATATAGTTCTGTGGTTCTTTAGTCACGGTTAAAGTAAAATAAATTAAAGATTTTAATCCACTGTCTCAAAGGCGGCACGCTCTGTTTACAAGTTAATTATGCCGGTTTATCATTTTGCTTGTCAGCAAACATTTATAAGTTACTTGTTACAAAAGAATAGAACTGTGCAAGCTTTAATGGTGAAGTATATTATACATTTAGGTTCATTATCTGACATCTGGTTGCGGGGCTTTCTGTATAATCCCGTCCATAGTATGTTTTAGGCAGTTATCAACTACACGCTCCATTTTACTTGCACAAAAACCTTGTGCAAACGGGTTGTGCATCATAATGTATGAAAGTTTTAATTTGCACAAGTCAGATCATGTAGCCGGTTCCTTGTTTAGTCAAATTCTTTCGTTAGCTACTAAAGTCTTACTTATATTACTTAAATATTTTAATCCGATGTCTCAAAGACAGCATTTATATTACAAGATGCATATAATTATGTACGAGTTAATCTTGCATGATATTTTTTTGTCAGTTGGTTTGTTTGTCGGCAAAAGAATGCAAACAGCAGCTGCAATATTGACAATGTGGGTTTATCTCCGAGCAGGTTTACATGAGCTGTGTTATTGGCGGAAATACGAGGAATTCCATAATTTGTTTACGACGACGATTTTGTAGTCAAGAGATGCGTGTTGGTTTTTTTTAATGAGTCAAGACAGTGTAGTAGGCATATAGATTATAATGTCGAGCATAAAAAGCTGTTCAGATATATCTTGCCTTTGTTCCAAAAGTTATATACAAAAGAGCGCGGTCAGATAAATTTTAAGTATCAAATAATAACTAATCTAGAGTTATGACCTGCAAGTCCGACAAACTAATCCCATAATGTATGTTAGCTCCGTAAATATTGTAATATAACCTAACTAACCGTAGATTTTATATAATATTTTACAAAGTATTTTCTGTTTTGACAGGTAACATCATAAACAAAAGAGGAAAACCAATTACTGGTTTTTATTCATGTTGCTGAACTACGATTATAGGTATTTATAACATAATTACTAATTATTTTAATGAACTCAAAACATTTTTTTTATTAAGTACATACACTTGTAATTAAGTGCACTTTTAATTACTGTGTTTGTGCAAATTACAAATTGCGCAAGTAGGTTTGAACGTGTGGTCGACTCCTTCTAAAGTTTTTTTTAAATTTCTCCTTACTAAAACTATTAATCTAAATAAGATTCTAATTTATTATACTGAAATTGATTGATGACACGACTAAAATATTGGTTGTCAATTAAAAATAATATAATACTGTTTTACGTAATATCTGACATCAAAATTGCAGGTATAATAAACATGCATACATTACCAGAAGATTAGATTTACACGTATTTATATGTTAATCAATGAATAGATTATAATGAGTTCCGAAGTGAGTGAACTAGTTAGAATCATTTATGTTTTTTTATTGAGTTCTTTCGTAAATAATCTCAAATTGTTATTGTAAAAATATTTAAATATTTCTTCACCTCCTTTAATTGGATTAAATAACGTGTTGCGTTATAATTATACTTTTTTAACATCGAAGGAAAAAATAATTCTAGAAGTAATCTTCTAGAATTATTTTTTTTAATTATACTTATTGACACATCTCTGTCCCACTGTTCTACTTTTTAGCCGAATACAAAAACAATGAGGTGAGGAGGTTCTCCATTCGTTTGATTTGTTTTTTTTTTATGTTTGCTTCTGATTACTCGAATAAGCCTAGACCAATATGAGAAATGATGATGGAATCCTAGAGAAATCGAGGGCAACCCTCATATTTCAAAGGCTTCTATATTGTTTTTCGTATATTACCTAAAGCTATTCGGACATTTGCATCTCGCAGTTAGCATTTTATGTTGCTGAGCTGATACTGGAAGGTACAACTCCTCAACGGTTAGGAGTACGGGGATAATTATTTGAATATAGTTATATATTTATACACAAATGAAGCTAGACGTTAAATATTACTTAAGTAATTCCTACTTTTTGTAATTAAAGTCGGCTTTTCTGTACAATTATGTCAAAGGTGCTTTACTGGCTTACAATAAAGCTGCAAATATTGCCATACACAGTAGGTACACAGGGCATGTTTCACAATCCTTGAGTAAGAAATAACCATCACATAAATTATAACTTGTTTTTGTGTTTTTATTTATTGATACACACACAAAAATGTCCTCGTCGAGTCAAAAAAGGTCATCGGTCTGGCATATTTTGAGAGCAGCATGATGTCTTTTATAATAATCGCTCGTCTATCTACATGAAGCGCATTATGAGAAATAATGAGTATAAAGAGTCCGCTACATAACCTACATGTTTTTGTTAATTCCACAACTATCACAAGCTCACAATGGCACAAGTTAATGAGTCATTTACTGCCATCTATCGTCATATTGTCACTGACAATAGACAACAGTTTTTTACTTTTAATTCTCATATCAAATGTATCGCAGCAAAGAGGTCAATATGCAAAGCCATCGATTTTTATTACCTATCGCTAATTTTATATCTCACGCCTCTGATTACAGTTTAATAGCCAGTGAAACTATAAATCATAGTTTTTATAAGATTTGCGAAGAATATCCAGTGACAAGCGGCTTTCTCGTTTTTACGTTGTTTTGAATGTTTTGTTGGTTATTACGAGTAGAATGTGATCATGAGATGATTAAATTTTTTGTTAGATCGGTAGCGATGTTCCGAGTCAAGTTTTTATAACCTGCTTTTATTGATAACTTAAGGATGCCTCGTCTAGATCGTTAGTATTTTTGTTAACTTTTTTCCTTATACAATAAATAGTAAAGTTTGAGTCATATAGCCGGGAAATGTCTGTGTAATTAAAGCATAAAAAAATAATTAATTAGAGCTCTTACAAACCTACTTGAATCTACGACCCATACCATAAGATTACCGTAAAATTTTGACATAAGTAGATAACCATCCATATTAACTAAAAAAAATGTTGTTTGTCAAAGTTGGTCGCAGTAAGGACAATTTAATTAAATGGTGGTTCAAAATCCCAAACGACACCTCCTGCGAATGTGGCTTCTACATACAGACAATGAAACATCTCCTTTTATACTCAATGTTTCCCACAACTTGAACCACTGAAGAACTAATGCAGGCTACAAAAAAAATTGTGGAGATGGCCACCTACTGGGAACTATTTAAAAAGAAATAAATAAACAGAATAAAAAAGCCATTGATACTACGTAGAAAAAGAATATTAATTTTGATGCTTACCATAGATTGAAGAGTTCGTTAGGCCCATTTGTTGTATCAAAATAGAATCATGACTTGTAATGTAAGTTTTCTACAACGGTTTTCTAACACAAAACAATAAAATAAAGTAAAAGCCTGTAGTCAAACTTTCATAGTTAATTACCATTGCTATTCGTCATTATAACTGAACAGTAAAAGACAGTAAATATGACCAACTATTGTAAAATATGCTTGAACGGACGACGCGTTTGCACGACAACTGGAAGAAAGTGGAGGAAGCAAGTTATGTTCCGATACAGATTTCCTTTCTTCACAGATAATTTATGAAAATTGACAATAAACTTGGCACGATTAGAGTTACTATTTATGAGTAAATAAGAGATGGGAGATAGTTCTTTTTGTAGATACATTAGTCGATGTCGATGAAGTCGATTGTTTGCTGTAATAACATCCTAAAGCAACTCAAACCCACAGGGGCTAGCAGTAAATTGATTAACTGAAATATTATGTATTAGTTTGTGAAAACTTGTAAGCCCTTAATTTCACAGGTGTTACAAAAAGATTTTTGGGTTGATAAGCATATTACACACATAAATGAAAGTGACAGCTGTGTTCTTTTTTCAAGTGTAACTTGTGTCACTTTTTAATTGGTCAGGTTATATTTTTTTGGGTACTATCCAGAACCCCAGAAACTGACTCTTACTGTCATTTATCTATCACTTCTGTACATTATTTATGTAGCATTGCCATTCAACGTGGCAATGCTGCCAGCCTTCTGTCTACGGTATCCGCTGTGGACAGCGATGCGGAGGAATTTTATGACGCATAATGAGATCTATTATTTTATTTCATTTTATTTATTTATTGATTGTATGTGTGTGTGTTACATAGTCAAACGGCCGTGGCGCAATGGATAAGGAATTGGTCTTACGATCGAGAGGTCGTGGGTTCGAATCCTGGCCATTACACCACGGACGTGAACTTCCTCCTAACACAAGCGAATTAAGCTTAGCTGGAGGGGGTTAACAAGAATACTAGTAATTTGTATTTGCAAATTACTAGTAAGCTTTTTTTTAAAAAAATAAAATAATAATAGTTTTATTATTAGTCATTATTTATTTTTAGTTATATAATTTTTCTGTAAATTCCTATAATTTATTAAATAAAGTTATTTACTTATTGTAGCTGTAAGTTTTCTATATCTTAAATTAATTAATAATTACTATCTGCTTCACCTTCACCTAGCTAGCGGGATAAAATTTGCATAGAAATAACCTATTTTCAGACAACCAAACGAAAATTTGATATAAATGAGTCAAGCCGTTTCGGAGGAAATCGTTAATCAACACTGTGATACGGGATTTTAATGTTTTTTTGAACTGCTAATATTATTAGAAGGTTAGATCAAAACAGTACTTGATATTATGTGATATCATATAGATGTATTAAAGTTTTATGGAAAAGAAACTAACTTACTAACGATAATTTTTATTATTTTATAAATTACGTAATAGACCAAAAGTTTTGATAAATTTATGATATAATAAATTACTTAAATAATTAAAAGTCATCATTTTTAATAAACCACAGTTCAGACATTAGAATTTCTAGCCTTTGTGTAAGTTAGTATGAGGTTGAAAAGTGTTTTTATAGAAATCTTAATACTCAGTCGTTTATCAAACACTGTAAACCGAAGTACGTTAACTTACGAGTAAAACTGCATCAATAACTTTTACAAAATAAACAAGGTTCTATGGCCAAAATTATTACTTCAATCGCTTCCGCCCTATAGTCCCATGTTCTACGGAATAATCGCCTCGACACTTAACTTTTAACGATTACCTACTCGCTATCTATATAATTATGTGTTATTTATCACCTGTTGATCCCGTGTCCAAACATACTTTATAATATACCTATAGAATTAAATAAATATCGAGTACACACCTCCAATCAAGCGTCTAAGCTTGTTACAGACTTACACAATTTGTACTCAAGCTAACAAGCGCAAATCGGTTGATATCACATCTAGTACGAACCGTGCAGACTTAAGTGTTAACTAATTCTATACCTCACAATAATCCAATCAACTTTTTATATTAGCTTCACCTGTATGTATGTATATAATATATGTAAGCGACTCCTTTGGACTCGATTTTGACCCACTTTAAACGGACAGAAGTTGGCGAGTTTTTAGATAGACTTATTAGTTATTTTAATAAAAACAGATTTCATTAAAATTTTGCACACCTGTCAAAGATCGATGACAATGCAATAATTCGATAAAAAAAAAAAAAATAAAAAGAAAAAAAAAAAAAAAAAAAAAAAAAAACACATAAATAAATCAAACTAAAAAGTAGAAAATAAATAATAGTTTAAAAAAACTAAAAAACATGCTTTTGACTAAAAAGTGAAAAATAATTCCTAATATAAGCTGAAAATGGTAATGAACAAAATTGCGTGGGTTGCTCGATAGACGAAAAATATGGCACAGCATCAATCTCGTTATTATCACTCACATCAGTATAATAATTAGACGTCCGCTCCTCGCCGATTTACCCGCGTTAAACGTAACTGCTCCCTTGTAATGTTGGTAGAATTTAAAATAAATAACTTATAAGCCTGTCTTAAAACTCGCCACTTACTGAGAATCCGGATAGATCTTATCCCACCCATAAAGTATAACCTGACCGAATTTAAAAGTGACACATGTCATGTTACACTTGAAAAAAGAACACACCTGTCACTTTCATTTATGTGTGTTATTAGCGTATCCTGTCAAGGTTTAACTAACAGCTGTGATATTGGGGTTTAAAATCTCTCTGAAACTAAAATCGATGATTATATCAAAGGCCAAAATAATTATCTTAACTTAACCATTAATTAAAGACTCTTCTAATTCTTCACAAATTCTTAAGCTAGAACAAACTGTAAATGGCTTTTGTACCAAGACTGAAGTAGGTTTACATTTAACTTGAATAAATAAAGAAATGAGAGCAGTGCAATTGATGCAGGAAGTGGTGTATCTACCGGGCTTCTGAGGACAGATTTAAGAGCTGTTGGACAAAAATAAATTGTCAATTTGATCTACGGATGGCCAAGCAATATTGTGTGGGTACCTATTTCGGTACATATCTTCGTTGTTTAACCATTAATAGTCGAGCCTTTTCCCAATTATATTGGGAACTACTAATTGTCTAACGCAGTGGCGGATTTACCAGCAGGCTGAGTAGGCTGGAGCCTAAGGCGGCAGACTTTTGGGGCGGCAAATTTGCGGACCGTTTATTTTAATTTTGCTGCAAAGAGTTTGCTCATAGAAATAAAAAAGATTTCTGCATTATTCAGGTTTAATTTTTGGATCGTAAAAATAATCTAGGACTTGACAATTGTAGAGGCAAGGGCGGCAATAACTACCCAGCCTATACCTTAAAAAAATGTAAATCCGCCACTGGTCTAACGGCTTTAGCTGAATATCAGAATTTTACGTGGAGAGACTGCAATCAGACCTTCACAACCCAGTACGAGATATATAGTTGTCACTTTCTGGTCTCTGACTACCCGTAGCGACTGCCATAGATGTTCAAATAGCAAACGGGACCAACGGCTTAACGTGCTCTCTCAGGCACGGAGGAAAACTCGTTATGTTAAAGACGGTCACCTATCTACGGCCGACCGCGGTTAGTGTTGCTTAACCTGCAAGATCGATCGGTCTTGGCGGCTTCGACTTGTCAAACCAAAATCCTCTAAATAATTTGTAAACGAGGACCATTTTTAAATACCCAATTTTTTTCCGATAATAATTTGTTGACGTTTCCTTAACTAGATTAGTCTTATATGAGAAACATTATCTTAGTAGGGTAACGCAATAAACTTGCCTGTATAGAAACCGTAAAATACCTGAGAGAATGAACTAAGATTTTCCGACAAGTCATTTATTTTCCTAACAAATGTAAAATATAGTCTTATAAGAAAACACGATTCTAAAGTTAACGCAGTCTGCTAAATGGCTTTAAGTACACATGGCTACTAATCAAGCGATACATTTCCAGTATTAGCTGGTCTTTCTTTGTACAGACTTTTCATACAATGCAAGACCAGCTTATACTGGTCATGTACAACTTGATGTGTACATGTATATGACGATATCATCAAATTTTCCACAGACACCATATAATTATAGCACAACAAAAACTACACGACTCAATACGATAACAGCAAATGTGAGAATTTCTTGTTTTAATTACACTTGTAAGTTTATATAACGAGAATAATAACTTGAAAAAGTGTAAAAAAAAGAATAATTTAGGGCCTTGTAAAATATCGCCTCATACATAATATGCGACTGACAGTTTACAGTACGAGGTGGAAAAAGAAAACCATGACTATATTAAGGTCCCGTTTCACCAGTTCCATATTAAGTTCCAGATAGTTAACTACCAGTTAACTATATACCAATTTGAATATTGATCTTTAACATAAAGTGCCGAATAGGCATGTCAGAGACTAACATTGAACATGAGCTATTACCGGTTCTGATTTAAAATAGCCTGATAACTCGATATTAGTTGACATTTATCTGTCAAGAAAGTGCCGAACAGACTTATCAGTTATCGGATTATACGGACGGGTTTATCAGAATCTTGTTAAACTGACTCTTATTCTGGTCTTTTTGGTTTGTTACTTTTAAAGTTTAGACACAAAATATATTGTTAAGAAGTTATTATTTCTACTGATTACATACTAACTTTGCAATGCTTGTAATTTTAGGATCTAACTTTTCTATTTTCATTCACACTGCTTCAAATAGTGTCCACTCACTTTTCAATAGCAGACACAGTAAATTTTAGTTATACACGGAATACTAAAGTGCACGGTTTTAGTAGCGCGCTAAAACCACACCTGCGTAGTGGTTTAAGCGGTCCGGTCGCCTCCCCGCTCATGTGATTGTGGGTTCGAGTGCTATACGGCAATTGAGATGATTGCAGATTTGAAAAGAGTACTATACAATGATTTATTTAGTTACAATCTGAGTATGCTTTTTGAATGTGAAATGTATGTTTGTGAAAATCGCCGGATACAGGCTCGGTACGGGACTATTTCTAGTGTAGGCGTCGTTTATCAACAAAAGAAAAAAAAACCTTTTCGAAGATTGTCCAATTCATAGTAATGTTAAACAACAAATCGTAGAATGAGTGTTCGTATAAGGCGATCCCATTGTCCGGTGGTCATCGGCATCGCAATCTCACTATTTCTCACGCCTTACAAGGCGTAATGTTACTACGTATTATATTCTAATGGATTCAACATCACAAGGGCTATTTACATTGCTGTACATTAAGTTATCACCTAGGTAACAAACTAGGGAGTTTTGTCATCCTATCCTGGAATAAAATAAATGTGAGTTTGAGTTATTAACACGCTTATATTAGCTTCACCTGTATGTTTGTTTGTTTGTTTGTTTGTTTGTATGTAACCGACTCCTTTGGACTCGATTTTGACCCACTTTAAACGGACAGATTTCATTCAAATTTTGCACACCTGTCAAAGATCGATGACAATGCAATAATTCGATAAAAAAAATTAAAAATATATAAAAAAAAAAAAAAAAAAAAAACGCTCTTATAAATAAACCAAACTAAAAAGTAGAAAATAAATAATAGTTTAAAAAAACTAAAAAACACGCTTTTAAAGTACTTCTAACTAAAAAGTGAAAAATAATTCCTAATATAAGCTGAAAAAAGCGTGGGGCGCTCTGTGCCATATTTTTCGTCTATCGAGCAACCCACGCTTTTTTCAGCTTATATTAGGAATTATTTTTCACTTTTTAGTTAGAAGTACTTTAAAAGCGTGTTTTTTAGTTTTTTTAAACTATTATTTTTTTTATAAATATACAATATTACTGGTGGTAGAGCTCTTGTGAATGAGCTCGAGGGCGGCAGCACCACCGTCTCACCTTTAGCCTGCCGCCAAATAGTAGTGCTTCCATTACTGTGTTCCGGTTTGGTGGTGAGATCAGGCCTGAAAATACTGGCACATGAGGCATAACACCGTAGTCCTCAGCTGCAGCGACGCATCTATGTCCATGGGCTGTACTCCACTTACTATCAGGTGAATTACACGTTCGTTCGCTGTGGGCGTAGTATAAAAAAAAAATTAAAAATATGCAGTTAGTTTATGGCCTGGGGTTACATAGGTTCGGGCTACTTTTGATCAAAACAGCTAGTAGTTTCGTCAAATTTCATCAACTGCCTCGTTGGTCTAGTTGTATGCGTATGCGCCTCTCATCGAGATCTCGAGTTCGATTCCCGGATAGAGCAAAGTGCTATTTGTGAACTTTCCATTAGAAATTTTTAAAAGCAGCACGGAATAGGAATTGTGCCCGGTGGATGACGATACCCCTATCTCATTAGACCTAAGTAAAACAGGTAAAATGTGGGCGTTGTACACCTCTGCCACACCCTTCTGATATTTATGTTATGTTATTTTATGTTCATCAATATCGATCCATTCGTTCAACCGTGAATAAGTTGTCAAGTTCAGTTGGCTGCAAATATGAGCTTGTTTATTTGACCCTTTTAGATTGAAATTGATATGGCGATAGTTGTAGGCCTCGGGCAGTACATAGGTTAATATAAACGACATACTTACTAAGCGGGCAAAATTGCAGGTGAAGCTAGTAAACCAAAAGAAACAAGAAGGCAACAAACCGTTATAGTATTTTGTATAAATTCAAACTCACGTTCACACGGCTATGCATTGCCAGTATAAGATGGTCCCCCATTGTCAGTGGCGTAACTATAGGGTGGCAGGGGTGGCAAAATGCCACGGGCCCCCGGACCTAGGGGGGCCCCGTGCCCAAGATGCCACGACCTCGAAAATAACTAAACACAATTTATCAGAAAAAAACTAGCTTTAAACGCACAACTAACTTTAAACGCATTCATCTTAAAATAATAATTATAAAACGCATCCATTGGTTGCTTTTTTTTCACTATACTAAAGTAACGCGGGCGAGCTTGCAATTTCCAGTAAATGGCGTAAAATAATTTTTCTTCCTAAAAATCTGGTATTCTAAGGTGAAAAATTTGTGCATGATTCAGTAATCATTGATAAGCGCCTTCAACGTAGTGATTTTTACTAGGGCCCGTCCAATTGTTTTGCCACGGGCCCCCGATGGTATAGTTACGCCACTGCCCATTGTATAGGCTTCCCGTGCAATGCGAGACCAGCTTATGCTGGAAATGTATAGCTTGTTGAGAAGCTGTGAGTACGTTCATCACAGGTCCACATTACATTTTCGGCGCAGGCGCAGTGGGTCGATGTCCAAGGCGTCACGGTTCACGCTCCGCAGCCCCGGTCCTTCTCGGATTGTTTTAAATCACGTATACTGTACACCAGTCATAGAAATAGAGAAATACAATTGTTGTGTGAATCGTAGAGGAAAAGATATCAACGCGCTCGGTGTTTTTCGAAGTGAGGCCGTTGTTATAGATCCGCCATGTCAGTCTGTCCTATATGTCTGTCTGTCCGAGGCATGGCGTAAAAACTGTTAGTGCTAGAAAGCTGACATTTTGCATGTAAAATCTTGTAAAAATATATTTTTTTCAGGTACCTTCCCTACATGTAAAGTAGGATGTTTTTTTTCCTGTCGCGTACCCTATAGTGTGGTATCGTTAGAAAGGTCTTTAAAAAAAAAATAAGGGGTTGGTATGACAGTTTTTTGATTTAGTTATCAGTTTGCAAGATATTAATTTAAAGTTAAAAGCTAAAAGCTAAACCTCTAAAATATTATTAAAACCGACGTGAGGTGAAGACATTATTATTGAGAATACGGGTTACTCACGTTACTTTAGCCGAGATATGCCGACTAGTTTCGAATCTAGTACGTACATTCATCAACTGGGCTATTAATCGCGTGTTGTCGCCTCCGCGCGACGTCATGCACAAACGAGCGCGCGGCTACAGTAACGTGAGTACGTATTCTCAATAATAATGACCTCTGTTCAGCTAGTTTGAAAATTTTAAAAACTCAAAAAAAATAAAACTATATTGGCTACTTAAACTTAATTAGTTCGTCAATAAAGTTTCGAATAGGCTATCAGGGACTTAGCCAGAACTGGTAAATCTTGTCGTTAGATAAATATATAGAAATACAATAATAATAAATATCACACAACTTACACACAACGCCATCTAGTCCCAAACTAAACAGAGCTTGTACTATGGGTACGAGAATAACTGATACATATGTACTTTTCTTTTGTAAATACATACTTATTATACATAGAAACACCCAGACTAAGACAAACCCCCATGTTCATGCACACAAAGATTTGTCTTAAGCAGGAATCAACCCCGGGAATTGTAGTCAGGTACACTACCCACTCCGCCATCCGGTCGTCAAAGAATATATAAACAACTTAATACTGATATTTACGTGCATATATTTATTATCTCATAACGTATTACAAAAAAATTACATCCCAAAGATGATTTAACATCCACGTAGACTGACTAGAGATAGACATCTTCCTGCATCATTAGGAAGGACAGTGGACATTCTTGCTTTTCCTGTCCGCTGATGAGATGCCTGGACACAAGAACTATTATAATTAATAATACATTAGAGCTGTTTGTCGCTTTATTGCATAAACAAGCCGAGCGGCGCAAAACAGAGTTTGTGTCGGCAATCTCAGTGCAAGTCATTTAAATTGCTCGGTTGGCGTGGTGGTTGAAGCGGTCGCATCGCCGCTTTCAATTGCACTGGTGTTGTGGGTTCGATCCCCACACGGCACAACACACATTTTTGTGTGAGCCCCAAATATTTGTCCTGACCCTGTGTGTACTTTGTATGTTTGTGAATACAACCCCCGCGACACAGATGTTATAACTAGTGTGGATTGCGAACATAAAAAAAAGATATAGGTGTTAGTACTACTTCTGGTGCGATATAAGTGGAGACGCGGTCTTTGCTCGCTTCGACCTTATGTATACAGCCACAGAGTACATTATAATACTGAGAATACAGCGCCCAGGTCTCAACTCATTGTACATAGGTAGTAATAGATACCTAAGTCTAAAGTCATGTCATATTTTATGCTTTTGCTATTTGACAGACCAAAAAATGCTATTAAAAGTATCCAAACTTTTAATGCATGTACTGATAAAATAATCATTCTAAATATATAATCTAACTCCAATTTATCTAAAAAAAAAAGTAAAACCCACTTTATTCGAAAATTAAACTAAAATCCACTTAAAGCAATAAATACCTACACACCTACTTAAAGTTAAACTTTGATCAGAATGAAGTCGTTAACTTTAAAAAAAAATATGTAGCATAAAGTCAAATAAGAAGTGGCAACCAATTCCATTGTTTTCTGTTACAAATTCCACTTTCGCGCCAAAATGTCTTGAAATTTTAAAATCGCGGTCATTCTAATTGCTATGTTGTTTTAATGTCCCATTACATAAAACAATTAAATTACATCAGAATAATACAATGGTGTATTCAATTTGTATCAAGAAGTTGAAAATGTGACATAATAAGTAAAAGCGGAAATGAGATCACGCGCCGGAAGCTGTCAATTATGTTGTTTATGGTGTATGTTGTAAAGTAAAAGTAGACTTCAATTTGTAATTTATGGTAGGAAGGGCTGGGCCGATAATGAGAACTTTCGTTTGCGCTCGTGGAATGTGATCTTGTTGTTGTAATTTTCAATTTATTGATCGATGCTTCGTGACTAAGTCAAAGCCACGCGGATCGATCGATCTCGCAGGTTAAGCAATGCTAACTGCGGTCGGCGGTGGATGGGTGACCATCATTACCTTAACGAGTTTAAAATTTTTGGTACTTCTGTAATTAGTGTAAAACTAGCATTAAGACAAATCTGGTAGTAATACTCCTAGTGATCTGAACCACAGGTCTATCCTAAATCAGACACCAGTCTCTGTTTGTACAACATTGCAATGTATTTTTTACCAAATTGTGAAAGAGAAAATAAATATTTTTTATTTTTTATTTTATATTTTTATTTTATTTATTTTAGTTTTACTCTGTGCTTCGAAGAGCACGTCGGTCCCGGTTGACATTTGAACATCTATGGCAGTCGTTACGGGTAGTCTTACAAAGAGTATCGTATTACCTCGTACTGGATTGTAGAGGTCTAATGACAGTCGCTCCACGTAAAATACTGATATTTAGCTAAATCCGTTAAACTAGAAGCCGACCTAATGTTATTGGAACAAAACTCGGCAGATTGATTGTTTTTTAACTACGCGACGACTAGCAGTGCGTGACAGTGCTAGACGTCGCGCGGAGGCGACGACACGTGAATAATAGCCCAGTTGATGAATCTACGTACTAGATTCGAAACTAGTCGGCATATCCGGCTTAAGTAACGTAAGTAACCCGTATTCTTAATAATAATGTCTTCACCTCACGTCGGTTTTAATAATATGATTGCAGGGAACTTGGAGTCTAGCTACCTGATTGTTAATCGTGCTAATGAATGAAATATAAGCCTATATTCAGCGTATATTCTTCCTATGAGATTTTTTAAGCTTCTGCCCACCACGCCTACTCTATGTAGCGGACAGGGAGAGACTGAGGCTCATTGTGCCTAGATAGGCCTAAGGCTCCGAGTATTTTTAGTCCAGGGCCTGCTAAGTTTAAGATTTAATCCTAAACAAAGGTTCAGCATTATCTAGGAATGGATTATTTAACACAAATAGCATTTTCTTAACAGTTTCGTGTCAAGTAATTTGAGGCAAGTGTTATTGACGTATTAATACACTTATTTACTTCTGTGGAATACGTTATACATATTCGGATGTTTGATTTATTGATTACCATGTAAGTAATTTATGTTGAAAACACTTTTATGTTTAATCTTTTAATTAGCTGAGAATTAAAAACACTTTTTTTTTCGTAGCTGAGTTACTAAATATTTAATGGAGAAGTTTACTGTCAAAAGCTTCCATAGACAAACACGTTAATTTCTATTCATTTTGGCTTATCATCTGAGCTACATCCGGTGACTGAGTAGTCTTCTCGACCAATCAGAGCCACCAATTTTGGATCATCCTCTGTGCTACGTCTGGTCGGAGAACTTCATTGACATTAATCTGAAGCTAATAAAATAAAGATTAAATATCAAAATCACATCTAAAACGACTGCATCAATCATCACAATACCGATCAATACACGATGAATTCTCGATCGATACAACATTGACAGGTAGCTGTCAATGCTGTCATCGGAACCGACACGCTTAGTAGAGTCAACGGAGCGTGACAACGTAACAACTAATCACTTGTATTCGTTGTTAAGTTAACTAAGAACTCGTTTATAAACAGTTTTTATAGCATTGTGATAAACATTTCTAGCGTAAAAAGGGGTGGTACCCACGGTATTAGAGCCCTTTATCTATGACATATAGTTTTGTTATACATTCATATTCATTTTAAAGTATATGGCGAGTAAATAGGTGCTTTACAAGCAAGACAAACTTATTGTAAAAGGGTTTCATTAAGTTTGGCTTGATGAATTTAAACTTCACACAATCTCAACACATCAAACTTTATTTTAGAAAGACATAACCTGTTCCGGTAAAAACTAACACAAAGCTCCATTGGTGTTTGTCTTAACTTTGACTTAGTGTTATCTGTTTAGTTATAAGGTTAGGGTCGAGGAACAGCTGTTCGCCAGGCTATAACACCAAGCCTGGCCGGGGGATCTTCCTTTTGTGTTGGACATCACACCATGTTCCTCCACAGTTAGATCCCGATTGACAACACAAATAAGTGAGTACGGGGTAGTCTGGGGCATAATTATTGTCGTCGCTTGATATAGTGAATTAGCGTCACATGTGCGTTTTTTGGCTATGATTTTTCCAACTTACAAACAAGCATACATACCGCCTGATGATAAGCAGTTACCGTAGCCAATAGATGCGTTGGATTTCAATGGACGTAGGATTTTCATAGTCCATAGTCACCACTTACTATCCGGTCCAAGAGCAATTGCATAATACAAAATACTTACTTAAAACAAAGATTATGTTAAACTTACTTTAAGATTTGGTTTTGTACTTACATATTATTACTGTCCATAAAGGCTACACACTTGTTTGATAAAATAAACCTCGTTGGAAGGAGGCGTTGCTCGTCGATGGCGATGCCGGCAGATGCGCACGCACCTGCCGTGGTCGATCGGGTTTGGATGGGAGGGTTAGCTTGCTTTGTGTTAGAAAATTACACATGGGACTTAAACATGACTGGTGTAATGTGGGTGATATACACCGTCGCTTCAAATAGACGTGATGTTGAATAGTAGATTAATCGATACAAGCATCTTTAGGCACTCCCAAACAAAGTAATCTAATCTGACTGAACGACGATTCGGACACCGCGTTCGAATTGACAGCTTTTAATTTCGACCGGATGGCGGAGTGGGTAGTGTATCTGCCTGCGACGCCGAGGTTGCGGGTTCGATTCCCGATTAAGACAACTCTTTGTGTGCACTAACATGGGGGTTTGTCTTAGTCTGGGTGTTTATATGTATAATAAGTATGTATTTACAAAAGAAAAGTATATATGTATTAGTGTCAGTTATTCTAGTATCCATAGTACAAGCTCTGCTTAGTTTAGGACTAATGGTGTTGTGTATGTTGAGAGATATTTATTTATTAAATTTTAATATTTTTTTGCGACATTACTGACTCTATTCAATATATAAGTCTGATTAGTACATACAGTCAGATAAAAAAGTAAATAATGTAAGCACAGCTAAAAACATTTTATGTGGCTTTTAGGCGGCATCTTCTGAAATAAAATAATTGCAATGTCAAATCAAATCAAATCAAATCATTTATTTCCATGGGCCCCAAGGGGCGCTTGAACACGTCAAAACAAACATCAAAATACAAAATATAAAATTAAAATAAAACTTAGCTAACTAAATTATAATACTTATTGTAATAAAATGATTTGACACCGGAGCTTAGATTGACTTTAATTCAACTTAGAAATTTGAATTAAAATCTCACTACATCACTCTATCACTTTTATTAAATTTCAGTGTACTTTAATAAATATTACTTGTCTACCGAAATAAATACGATTCTATTACTCTTTCTTTATTTGTAATTCTGATACTTGTGGAGATTTTGGCCCCAAACATAGAAGAATGAGACTTGAGAGTAATATGGGTGTATCCTACTTAAGATAGAAACTAATGAATAAAAATGGATGAACGTGACGTCACGAAATGACGAAACAAATATAGAGTCCTAGCAAGAGGCGACTGTAGTTGGTGGGTAAGCGACTGCCCGGAGTGCAGAAGGTCGCAGGTTCAAACCAAAATTTTTCTACTGTTTCTTAGCATAATAATGTGGTCTGTAGACGTAAAAATGCATTTGCAATAGTTTTATATAGTTTTCTATCAGTTACCATCAGCCATGGGGAGTCAGTTCACTACATTTGCATAAAAAATCTACTTATAAATAGTACAGGACAGATGCGTAAATGTCATTAGGTTTGTAATGGCACGCACAGCCGCGGGCAAGCACCTGTGCGGCTGGTTGTGCGGCTGGCTGTGCGTCGTGCGGCGGCGCCGGCGTGCGGACGGACACAAGGACGCGCGCCATTCATGGACAAGTACGTTCCGACATCGCGCGCGCTGGATAGCGGGTTACCTGCGGTTAGGACATCCATTTTAAGGCCCACATTAATATAGCTTTCGTAATAAAATTTAGGGCGGTTAATTTAAATACTCGTTTTTTTATTATAATTAATTAATGAAGAGAGAAGAAAAAGGTAAGGCGTTTCTGGCGACATAATAAACATTTACCGGCATTTAATGAATTAGATGGACTGTTCAAACTGTTTTGTAGCTTATTGACCAAAGAGAGCTAAAATGACCAATGTTCATTGGTCAGTTTATTTTTATCTTCCAACTAGAGATGCGCCAGATAGTCGGCCAACTAGTTGGTAAGCGGACTAATCGGCCGACTATCCGGTATACTATAATTATACTCGCCGACTAGACGTCTTTACTATAAATACAATTTATCTAGTATTAGAAGTGCTACATAACTTGCTTTGCTTTATAATATAGTTTATGGGGTGTTGCGACAAATACTACATAATAAAACCAGGTTTTAAATACATAAACAATTTTTAATTAAACCAAATCTAATGATCGGCCACGGTGACTAGTCGGCCACTTTTTCAGTCGCCGACTATTCGGCTACTCGAGCGCCAAAAGTCGGCAAAGCCCATATTCGGCTCATCTCTAGTTTCAACCGTTGCCAACTGTTCAGTACACATATCGAAACATATAAATATTTCCGTGTCCCTGTGTAACTGGTCTTCGCACTCCCGTTACCACTTTCAGCGGTACTCCAAATCATTAATCACTGATCATTGACAGGGTTGCCGGAGAGGAGAAACTGCAAAGTGGCTCGTGAACGCAGTGTTGAAGTCATTTAGTTGTTTTTTTTCTTTCTGATGTATGTTAATGAGATAGATAAATTACGTTGAATATTTTTTTGCAAATGTGTTGTGAATTGTTCGAAGTTTTTAATAGTTTGTAGAGATGAAAAGTACATATTAAAATTGTGGACCTAACTATATTAATAGGAATCCTAACTAATATTATAAATCAAAAACAAGTGTTACGCTTTCACGTCTAATCAACCGATTTTAATTTTTTTTTATTAATTTAGATCCGAGACGGAATATGCAACTTAGGTTACCAATAACTAGCAAAAGTGACTTGTGAAACTATTTATTCTCTGGCTAATTATATTGGATCGTCAGAGACAACCCTGTTAGCTGGCCGCAGCTCACTGTCCACTTAAAACCACACCTAGTCTTTGTTTCTTTATTGAATTCTCAATACCAGTGTCATTAGGGTCATCAAGCATTTCATAAACAACCTTATGGGCAGCTATGCTGTGTGCGGCTAACTCATTTGTTTGACTAATTCTTCGTGACACACTTTTTGTTTAATATTTTATATCACTTTTCATAAAACCGACATAAACATATGAAATCTTACAACAAGATAAATCTTCGCTTCTTCGAAATCGATTATTTAATTATTATTATTTTTTTATACTACGCCCACAGCGAACGAACGTGTAGTCTACCTGATGGTAAGTGGAGTACAGTCCATGGACATCAACAATCTACAAAAGCAGATTATAGATGCGTCGCTGCAGCTGAGGACTACGGTGTTATGCCTCACGTGCCAGTAATTTCAGGGCCTGGTCTCACCACCAAACCGGAACACAGTAATGGAAGCACTACTATTTGGCGGCAGGTTAAAGGTGAGACGGTGGTGCTGCCATTCTCGAGCTCATTCACAACAGGTCTACTACCAGTAAGAGTAATTCCTGTGAGAATAATATTTATGGCACATGGCGTTCCATTATCTCTGTCTCGTGGAATAAAGGCGTGATTTTATATATGGCTGAATTATTTTTGAAGGTGTTGCGATTAGTAAGGTTAATAGGTTAATAGGTAAGGGAAGTTATAATTATATTCTTAATGCGTATTTTTTTGCTTAGTGATTCGATTCTGTAATTAAAACCAACATTGAGAATCTACACTTTTATCTTATTTGCTAAAATAGTGTGATTTTTAGATCACTCATCACTTTCATAATCCGAGGTAACATGTTGCTAAATAAACAATTTCTATTATACTGAAGTTTTACTTTTGTATGTCACGAACTCACGAGCGTGTTAAAAACACTAAAGACGTTGACGTATCTTCGTTTTCAACATTAAGACCCATTACACGATGCATTATTTTTATTTATTTATTTTTTAGCAAGACAATTATGATGCTTGCTATACAAAAGTATAAATTCTGATGCTTGCTTTGTATATCGCAATTATAATTTAAAAAAAAAAAACAACTTCAATTACAATATTTTTTGACTTAATATGGTTTTTTCATGGGTGCCATTGTCAGAACTGCACCAAATTGAAATGGGACCACACGGGATAAATAAAGTAAAGAATCATTGGAATCGATTAACTCAGTCGAAAGTTATGAGGTAACAAACAAAAAAAAAATACAAGTGAATTGAGAATCTCTCAACCTCATCCTTTTTTGAAGTCGGTTAAAAAAGGCAGAGATGGCAAAACTTGCATCGTGTTAACGGCTCTTTATTTATACGTGCAATGCGAGCGCAGCAGCGGGTATAACTGTGTTAACTGGGTCAGTACTGCAAAAAAGTTTTTTTTATTTAACAGGGAACGATTTATAATTTGCAGCAAATTATACGTTTTGGAGGATAATAATATAATCAAAGATATACTTATTTGATCTTATCGCATTGCAATATTTGGTATATCGTTGCATAAAGAATAATCATCACGTATTATTTTCTTAGGTAGCATTTTAAACCTTTTTGTTAAATAACACATCTCTTAATTCTTTTTATAATTCTGCTGGCTTCGAAAATACTGGCATTTAAATAAAGTTTCGAAACATTTCCAATTTCGAATACTTTTATTTCAAAAGTTTCTTACAAATACTTTCATTGTTTCTTTAAATTAACTATTGCAGACAGTTTATGGAATGAGAACAAGTCTTAAATGATATCCGCGTCAATGAAACCTCATTCCAGTTCTTAAAAACCGAATGTATGCTTTCCATAAATTCTCTTTTTTTTGGATTTTCTTGGACGTTGAAGTGGCTACCTGCCTTTTGAGACCAGCCTTTACAGTTATGGAGCGTCTTCAAAAGTTAAATATAAATATGGTTAGGGTTGTGGACTAAATGTTTTGTGACATTGTTTAATAAATGCAATTATTTACAGTGCAAATAACACGTTTGCTCTGAACATACAGATAATACTCACGTATTAATTTGTTCAATAATCAAGTAAGTAGGAATTTTATAACAGTTGTATCTGTAGATGCAGTAAATAGTCGTCGTAAAGAGATGATCATAGATATTTTAATAAGGTCCCTCTACCTTTTTCATTCATCATACCAGTACAACCACTCTCCTCCTAACCCTCAGCAAACATACAAAGTATTCGTCTCTATGGAATAAACGCCACAGTCGCCCATAGGAGGTAACAATCGCTAGCGTATTTTTAGTGCAAACGAAATCAGTTTGTAACTTTTATTTTTTAAACCGTTCGTACTAAAAATATGTTATCGATTGTTCCCTCTTAAGATGTTGGTAGTGAGATGAAAGAGAATGCTTAAAACCTGTGTCTTTATGAGCTCAATAGGATCTCCTCTGCGTTATTGAAACCTTCATAAAAATAGACCGCCAGAAAATTAGGTTAGGACTCCTAACCTAATTTTCTGGCGGTCTATTTTTACAGACTAAGTAGCTAATGTTACGTACTCCTAACTTAGGAGTACGTAACATTAGCTACTTAGTCTGTCTTGTCTCGCGATTGTCTATTAACGTGCCTAGAACAACAGCAAGGAATACCAATCCTATCCATCTCCCCTTGGTGACCACGAATTATCGTCAGAATGCATTCTTGTGGCGAGCGAGCAGTAGTACTAACAAAGTATGCAAATATGTAGATATCGATATATTTAATACAGAAATTGGACCGGCTATGCTCAGTCAGGACTTCTTTAACAAATATTTATAGCGATCTTTTTATGTGTTTTATCTTTAGTTTTAGTATAATAATTAAGCGCTTACTTTTGTACTTTTGTTTTTGATGTTCACAAATTGTTTTATATTCTAAATTTATTCGTGAAGATCTGTTATTGGCTCTCTGTCACTTATTTACATTAAGTTATCCCAATTGTTATATGCTGTTGATCTTCCTATAAATAAATAAATAAATAAATAGTGTATGTAACAGCAGACCACATTACAGTAATACGACAATAATAATTATATTAACATCTCGTAAGCGATTTCGATGTAAAAGTATAAATGTTTTGTAAAATTGGCCTGTTTTAATCAACACAATCACAAGTTTCGTCAGCCATTTATTGATATTGAGAAATGCCGTCTGCAATCAAGAAGAGTGCCTACCAATTAAGACAAATGTAATTAAGTAACTGGCGTAAAAACTGTATTACTAAAATCACTTGTGTTTTTAGCTGCTTATTTTTAAGGCTGCTTAGTATTATTAGACCGCCTTGTACATGCTTTTGTGCTGAAGATAGATATATAGATAGATAAAAACTTTATTTGCATACCATTCCATTACAAACTAAAGATAACTATTGAAAGAAATAACAATATGCAAAAGCGGCCTTATCGCTTGACGCAATTTTTGCCAGGCAACCTTTGAAGGCTGAAGTGAAATAAATAAATTAGCTGTATAATAATTAAGCTTAGCTGGAGGAGGTTAACAAGAATACCTACTACTCATTTGTATTTGTAAATTACTACATAGTAAGCTTTCCTGTGTGTTTTTATGTTGTGTATCTAAGTGTGTATTTAAGTGCCTATGCACTCAATATTTTATGTACTTTTTAGTATTTTAATTATTAATTTAATTTATTTTTTTAGTCTTTAATCTTGACAAGCCTTGAGCAAAAAAAAGAATCAACAAATCCAATGCAATAAACTACCGCAAATATCCATTCTATTATGTCCATCCTAAGGTTGCCTGGAAGAGATCGCGTCAAGCGATAAGGCCGCCCTTTGTACGTTAAAGTCTTAAGTACCTATTTCTTTGTATGTTTGTTACAAATTTGATGTGCAAATAAAGTTTTCTCTATCTCTATCTATCTATCTAAACCTGAGCCAATATACAAGCAATGTAAAACGATATAAAATGTAAAAGCCCGCACAAAGAAGTATCTAATTTAATCTCTCGCCAGGGAGCATAAATAGCTTATTAAGATCAAGTAAACGCTGAATTGCAGCGCGATATCTTATTACATGCTTGATAAGACACTTGAGAAGCTCTGAACGATAATTAATTTTGATTGGAAATAGATTGCCTTGTTGGACTATTAGCTTTAGTGACTAGTTTATACTGTGCGTCAGGTTGGCCGCTGCAGATATAATCTGGCAAAATGGGGAAAAATCCGGCGAGGCGAAACACATTGCGATTGTGGTGCTACTCAGCAAACAATGACACATCTCCTTGAATGCCCCAATTGCCCTGACAATAATTGCTCCCTGAGCGATCTGAATAACCTACTGGGCCGGGGTGGTATAAAAACTTTGACCATTGACTCGTAAGAAGAAGACTGTGCGATCCAAAAAGAATAGAATATGCCGCCATTTTAGTGTGTCCCATTCGCTCTTTTGTGAACGAAATTGCCGATTACATTACTGTTCATAATGTACATAACATACAATCATGCTTATATTACCCCAGAGGGGTGTACAGAGGTGTACAGCACCCACATAACACCATTGATATGTGTTAGGATAGGGAATGAGCCTATCGCCATCCACGGCGCACAATTCTCTCAACTCCGTGCTGCTATTGTGAATTTCCTAATGGAAAGTTCCCCAATAACACTTTGCTTTATCCGGTAATCGAACTCGATATCTCGCGATGAGAGGCGCATACGCATACCACTAGGCTATCGAGGCAGACCAATTATGAATCGATTAATTTTATTGATCTATAACAACCAAAATCCCCGAGTCACGTACACAACGATTCCCTTCGTCCGGCGCACCCTGGGCAATTCGCGAGTTCTCCAAAGCAAAATGGCTAATCCTTTCACCACGATGCCATGTCAAAATAAAATTTTACTCAGCCATCGACACGACGAAGAAGAAGAACAACCAAAATATACATAAGCTTGCGTCTACGGCTACGATCACGTGCTATGTTTTTCCTGGGGTTTTAAACTATCCCCAAAAATTTTCCTCAAACGTTATAGTGTCCAGAAAACCAAAATAATCTTTCCTGTTTATAATCATAGTTATGAAATCATATCATTTATCATTACGTTCAATAGTGGAATATTCTCGAACAATTTAATGATATAATAAACTGTTAGTAATTCCTTTTACTTTCCTATTAGAATAACATGTTCACAAACAAGTTAAATCTTATTATAATTAACAAATTTATTTACGTTACAACACGAATAAATTCTTAATCACTAACTTATGGATCTGGTTTTTTCGTCTCAAATATCTTTGCTAATTTATTACTTAGTATATATCTAGGCTAATTCCGGCATAAATTCATTTTAAATTGGAAATATGATTGATTTATTTTGAGGAAAAGGAAGGCACGGAACTGAATATTCTCGGATAACATAATAATATATTACTTAATTAGATATCGGCCATACTTGTTTGTTAGTGTAGTGTTGTAGTTACATAATGAGACATAACACTAAAATACCTGTCATTTATATGTAGATGAGTTCTAGGTTAATATATAAATTACTATGTATATGGAAGGCACAAATACATTAGTTTGGTTCGGAATTATCTTAATTGCTTAATTTAACACGAAATATGTTAAATTATGAATGATATGTGATATAAGGAGCTCAGGGGTATGGGTAAACATCTTAACATAACAATTTTTTCTCCGTGCATCGGAGAGCAAGTTAAGTCGTCGGTCCCGGTTGCCATTTGAAGAGCTATGGTAGAAGTGATGGGTAGTCAGGGGCCAGAAAGTATAACAACTACTAGTCTAACAAAGAGTATTGTATCGACTCGTACTGGGTTGTGAGGGTCTGATGGAACCTAGTCGTTCCACGTTAAATACAGATATTCTGCTAAAGATATAAAGCTTAAATATGTTTTTATATCTGCTTTTTCTGCCTCCATCGTGGTTTGAATTTTTAAGCGTTTTTTGAGACTTTGTGATGTGAACTAAATTCTTTATGATGTTGCAGGCGGGGACAAACAATACTTTGTTACTACTATTATAACTTCGTTTGTCACCGCCTGCAATATCATAAAGAATTTAGTTTGACATGTTTCATTTGTTGTTAATAAATTTAATGTAGATAATGCTATACTTGTTTTTATCTTTTCAGTTCTTTATTTTATGCAGTCGGGTTTTTTGTTTTTTTTAATAATTATTTTTTATTTCACTCTTTTTAGTTCTTTTAACCGACATGTTTTTTTATATCTATTAATATGTAGAAATCAAATCTTTTTGAAATCAATGAGCCTTAATCGTGAGTTAAACTATCAAATGCAAAAACAATTATTCAAATTCGACCGGCAGTTTCCAAGATTAGCGTGAGTGAACATACAAACTAACTTCCACCCACTTCGGGCGCGCGAGCGTGCCGATATATAAATTGGTAAATTGTATTTAATCAGTAATATAAATGTGATAAGAAGACTATATTTTAGAAATGGTCTTTTCATGGCCTTTTATTTGATACCAATATTACTATGATGAAAAGAAAATCCATACCTCCCTCCTTTTTTTTCCATTTGCCGGCGCCATTTTAAAAATTTATATAGCCTATGTCACTATCACTGTTTCGACAAATTCAATGACACCTCATTTGTCAAAATCCGTCTAGCCGTTTGGGCTGTAGGGCGTGCCAAAAAATAGACATACATACATACATACATACATACATACATACATACGCTCACTCAAAAACATAACCCTCCTTCTGACGTAGTCGGGTAAAAAGACTAATATCTTCGAACAATTATTTAACTTCCTTTATATGGGCAGAAAAGCAAAGCTTTTGAAGTACGTTAGCTGCTACGGTAGACTACAGAAACCTACAAAGACCGGCCCGACACTAACTTGCCGGATTTTATTACTATCCACTATCCAACGATAGATTGATTCGCTTTATATTACAAACATTAAAATCTTTATATTCTGAACGAAACATAAACTGACACTACATAAAATAAACTTTTAAACACTTTAATTTAGCAAGCGACATCAAACTTTAACGAGGACGTGTCTAAGCGAAGCTTTGCTATTTTGTAGAACCTTTTAATACATAGATACTAACCAACATACAATACTATATAAAAACTACTGAGGTGTCAAGGGACACCGGATGGAACGAAGTTCCTTTCGATTAATTAGTAAAGAAATTTTAATTTTTCTAAGTTTTTAAAAAAAAATCTTAATGTGGTTCACTCACTCTGTGTGTCTGATGATGTAGCACCGTAGCTGTAACGTAGCATGTAATTACTACGCCGCTACGAGAATTGCTACGAAATGTGTCGTTACAACTTTTCGTCTCAATTTTTTCCGTCTAGCCCCCTTTCGCAACGCGCGATAAGGAACTTCGTTCCAATAATATATCACATAGTACATTGGAGTGGTCTTGGGTTCGATTTCCGGGTCGGGCAAAGGTGTTAATTGTTATTTTTCGTCGGGAAATCCTTAATAGCAAGGACGGAGTTGGATTGAGCTCGAAGGATTCCGATAGGCTTACATATCACATGCATGAATTTAAACAAAACGGTAAAAATGAGGGTGTTATGAACAACTCTGCCACACTCTTCTGGGTAATGTTAGCTGGAGGGGGTTAACAAGAATACTAGTAATTTGTATTTGCAAATTGAAAGAAAGAAAGAAAGAAAGAAAGAAACATTTATTTTGGCAAATTGCTAGTAAGCTTTTTTTTTTAAAGAAAAAAATATAGGCGTGATGTTATGTTATACGGGGTGGATGCGACATAGCGACATTTATTGAAACCACAGCTTCTATACATGGTAAGTATCAATTTCCACCGGATAAAAATTCTCTGGCGAAAAAAAAAAATCACGTTCTCCGAACAATTTGAACATTGCGATCGTGCAATTTGTTCGGAAGACGTGGATTTTTTTTTTCGCCAGAGAATTTTTTATCCGGTGGAAATGCATACTGGCCATGTATAGAAGCTGTGGTTTCAATAAATGTCGCTATGTCGCATCCACCCTGTATAGGTGTACTTAGTTCAGTACATAATGCTACTACAATAAAAATGCCCGTCATTTCAGGGCTTCTCTCTACTCCTATTACTAGTGCAGTACTATTGGGCGGCAGATTAAAGGTTAGATGGTGATGGTCCCTGTAGGGACACAAAAATAATTCGCAATTTTTTTTTGTTGTAAAGGGGGAAATGGTGTAACAATGTGTTTTTATGTTCAAGTGCACTTAAGCACGACTCGCTAGTTTCGGCAGTCGACATCTTGCGCCCAGTCAATTAGGTCGTTGCCTTTTTTATTATAAGTTTTCGACACTGTATTACTTTTAAGTTGCGCATACACGACTCAATAACAACAAAATATAACCCCAAATTGATAAGACTCTAAAGTCCCTCAAGATTGTTCACAAAAGGTCTACCACAAAGAGTCATGTATAGGTATGTCGACTCTACGCACCGATCATCCTATACATTCAGTGGTGGATTTACCAACAGGCTGAGTAGACTGAAGCCTAGGGCGGCAGATTTTTGGGCCGGCAAATTTCGTGAGCGTTTTTTTTTTTTGCTGCATAGAATTTGCTCATAGAAATCAAAAAGAATTCTGCATTATTCACATAAAATTCTTGATCGTAGAAATAATCTAGGACTTGACAGTTTTAGAGGCAAGGGCAGCAAAAAAATCCCAGCCTATACCTTAAAATTTGTAAATCCACCACTGTATACATTATCAGTATAAGATCTCGCATTGCACGATATAATGTACATAGGTTGATATGTAGTCATCTGTACATACCTAGTAGTATTACATAGTTTTAGAGCATTATAAGTCCGTAAACGTTAATAACATAAGCCGCATATCTTCACGCACATCGTGGACGAGTCAGAATGCTAATTGGCTGGTTGCTATTTAAGCCAAATAATTTAAAGAAAAGTAAATTTGAAAAATAGAACTAGGAAGGTGGAAATATGGTTTTTAATTAAACTATTCTCTTGTTGTTAGGCGAGTGCAACTGCTGATTGTGAAGTCCGATTTCCGCTGTGGAGAAATTTCCGACGAGACATTTTTGCACCATCCCCGAATAAGTGAAGATATACAGAATTACTAGTACTATAGCGGCTTCGTCACGATGACATTTTAGTCCTTGTATATAAAATGACAATAACTTGATTTAGATACTAAGGAAATAATGATTCATGGTCTTTGGTCTTTACTGAGGTATTATATTTATTAACCGACGATAAAAAGACCATAATCATCAGTCCAGAGACATCCACTGCAAATCATAGGCCTCACTATTCGATTTCCACATCGCACGGCTGTGAGCCGACTGAAACTAAAACTACGTGTATACTTTTTACATTTCATTTATTTAACAAATTCGCGCGCTACCTTTCTGTAGACAGTTAACAATAGTGCGTGTAATGAAATGACGACAATTATGAGCGATGTGTAGTCGACAATCATCTACAAACGTTCCGTTACAGGTTGAATGACCATCCGCATGCCAACACCTTGCCATCGCACGTCTAATCACGTCCTTAGATCATACACCGACTAAGTTAGGCCTGGTGTACACAAGCTAGTCGAGTCATGTTCGACGTAACTTATAGTCTACAGGGAACAGCAGGTAACGATGACACGGTTGAGAAATCTGCCTAGCCTTAGAGGTTAAAGTATCAACTATGCAGATTTTTTGCAAGAAACCCTTCTTATCCTTGTCAGCAAATGTGTTCTAGTTTCTATCTCCTATTTTTTTTTCAATTTGTAGTCCTTACCTAATAGTCCACTTGTACTATTAGGTAAGGACTACCTAGGTAAGGTAAGGAGTCCCGCGCAATATATTTTTAACTATACCTGCCTAACACTCCTCATTATTTATTAAATAATTGAATTACCAAAGTGTTTTAGCACGAGCTAATTGAGCCATTGTCATTGCGAGTTGTCGATTCTGTATGGTGGCGCAGGTAACAATAATGGTCATTAAAATCTTCTGTTACTGTTTTTTGTCAAATAACCAACTAGGAAGCGTGAAAAACAGGGGAAAATTTTGACTTGTACGAAAGCCGGGCAATCGCTTTTCAAAAGACATCAACGCGTGCATTTTACATGCATCGCAATGAAGAATTGAGTATGATGAACCCGTATTGCTGCATCAAAACAAGACTTGACGTCTTGTTTTGATGAGACACAAAAGTGGTGCTTGCAGACAAAAATAATTAATTTATACTGTTTGGTTTAAGATTTGGCAGTCGTCTTAGTATAAGACCTTATCAGTAAAAAACATGTTTAATACTGCACTCGATTGCAGTAAGTTCAAAATCCGTCTTCTCCCTTTGAAAGTACCCAGAAAATGCATGCATTCATTGCAGTCATTACACCGAATGATGCCAGCCTTATGACTTTGAGTTGTCTACTCTAGTCGACAACTCAAAGTCAATGCGACTTTAACAGCTGTCCGTGTACGCTCGCACTTATATTTAATTTTACATAGTTACGAGATACGACGCCCGTGTGATAGATTTTATAAGAACTTCATAAGTAATATTGGCTTGATGGATGCTTTGTGAGGCAGTTTGCTTTTACTTTTAAGTCTAGTATCAATTTGTTTATGGTTGATTATGTAGAAATACAGAAGAACGTTACACAATGTTGTCAGAAACCGGTAGAAATCATAATAAATTACAGCAATAAGTTAAATACATGAAAGGTGTTAGATGTTTTGGATCTAGTCGCGTAAAACCTGTTCTTGTATAAAATAATTTTTAACTTAGCATTATGTCACAGTTACATTTTTAATTTTGACATTTAACCTACTTTACAAATTGTTATGTTTCTTATAACTGAACCAAAGCTTTCATTGGTAAATCAGTTTGAGTTGTGACAGTAAAAAAACGAGATGACAAAAAAGATTATCAGAGTAAATATACACTATGCCTGTCAACACTGTTTTGTCAACGGAAGTTTTGGAAAAAGAAAACAAACTATAGCAGGGTCTTAATCTGTAGGCGGTTACAAAAAAATTTAAATTGCAACTCCATCAAATTGGTAACAATACAATTTTACAAAAAAAAAACCTACTTTTATTACAAAAAATGCACTTAACAGTAAGCAACACTAATAGTAATATTCAACGTTTCGCATCATCTGTGTATAACTTGAAAGAATACAATAGACGACTTTTAGGTGGCAATAATTAAATAATTATTCCCATACTCCTAAGGATTTGTACCTTCTAGCATGAGCTCAGCATCATCAAATGCTGACTGCTAGATGCACATATTCGAGAAGAAAAAAACAATAAAGCCTTTAAAATTTGAGGGTTTCCCCTTGATTTCTCTAGGATCTAATCATCAGAGCGTGACCTGATGAGAAGTATACTTTCAGACAAAAAAATAATTTCTTAAATCTGTCGAGGCGTGTTCGAGTAAACTGCGAAAAAAAATACAATAGAATTGAGAACCTCCTCCTTTTTTTGAAGTCGGTTAAAAATAATGAGAAATCGCTTGATATGTTACACTGGTAGTTGTCAAGCATTATTCTTCTTTTTGAGGGTACACCTTTAAAGTAAAGGATGTGGATACGGCAGTTATTTAATAATAATCATATCACTTGTGTCATAAAATAATGAGAAATCGCTTGATATGTTACACTGGTAGTTGTCAAGCATTATTCTTCTTTTTGAGGGTACACCTTTAAAGTAAAGGATGTGGATACGGCAGTTATTTAATAATAATCATATCACTTGTGTCATTATACTTCAAGTATGTAGCGTAACTAATAAATAAATACCACAACATCGCTCCACCATTGTCTCAACACACACACATGCACACTACACACACACACACAGCGTCATTACCGTCTGTGTACCAAACTGACAACCGTGAGCAACATAGCGCTCTCACATTAAAATACCATCGATTGATTGCCATGAAATACCAAATTCCATGATTTCCATGGGATAATTTTATGATTAAATATTGAAATTAATTTTATCAACTGGTATGGTCTCAGCCGCGACTCCGCTCGCGTTAGTACAGTCGATAAAACTCACCATATATAAAATTAGGATAATCCAGGCTGTATGATAGGTAGTAAGTAAGTAAGTTATCTTTATTTGGATGAATATGGTACATAATAAATAGGTGACTTAAACTAATTACACAGTATCATCATATTCTGCCAATCAAGGCGTGCAAATATTAGTATATAAAATTGTAATTATTGTAATAGCTGCTTATCACAATGTCAGCCTCTTCCACATGCAGTTTTTTCCTAACGTAACAAAATTAAAATTAAATAATTCAATTCATTTTATGCCAGAATTATAAGTCAATATTAATATCAATGTCAAATTATATACAAAGACTACATGAATGACAGATTTTATGAAAATCAGTCCATCCGTTTGGGCGAAAAGAAGTGACAAATACACTCACAACTGTAGTTACTAATTATTTACATTATTAATTATCACAAAAAAATACCTTCTATAATTGCCATGAAATTCCAGATTCCATGATTTCCATGAGATTTTCTTACAAAATTAATGAAATTATGCATTTATAAACATTGATTTTAATTTTATTAATTGGTATGATATTTATTGAGATATGTTAATAGTTTTTTAGTCAGAATATGTCGCATTAATTAACACGGTATGTGATATATTTGAATAACTTAATAATAACAGATATGACACCAAAAACATTATTAATTTTAATTTATTACATTTTTTGAAAAACACTTTTTGGAATATTAAGTACTACGCGTTCGCTTTAAGTTGGCCTAATTTTAAGATGGCTTCAGTTTAGCATAACACGTTACGCATTTTTTACACACGTTTCATATTGGTTTTTCGCTTAATAAAGATTAAAAGAAATGTATAATGAGTATCATAGTGTATAAATAGGTTAGGGTGCGGCGACCCCTAAGCCGTCACTTGTTTATTTTATAAACCAAAAGTATTTAGTTGAATAAGGATAGGTATTATTAAAAAAGCAATTGATTTTTATAACCAAAACCATTATGCGTAAAGTATTTATGCTTAAAAAAAATATGCGAAAAAACGTTTAATCTTTTGCGTTGCATGATTAACTAAAATCTCAATTTGCTTGCGACCACGGCCAGTGTAATCTGTCTACCGAAACGTCAAGCCTAAAAGGTAAATAATACATGATCGCGTTAATTAGATTTTAGCAAATTAATACTATGCGTAACTATCATTTTGAAAAACGAAGGTATGTGAAGTTAAATCATGCTAACTAAAATAATGGTAAACAATACAGATATCTTACCTTTTATGAACCCCTTTTGATTGTTTTGGCCGTGTTAGGAGCTTACAAGAAGAGAGGTATGCAGGAAAAGTGAAACGGTAAAAAATCATCATCTTGAAGCAAACGGGTAGTAATTATTATTTCTACTCTGGATCCACCAATCCATAGTCAATTTCCAAATCGTGACGCAAGATGCTGTTTGCATCTATAACCAGCGAAGCAAGTAATCATTTAGGAACTTACTTTGTTGCGCTAAAATCACAATGAAAGTTACATAATCGCCAAATATTTTGTAATAAACTGAGGGCCAGTGTTACCAAACATCTTAATCTAAAGTTTTATTATATCTATAGATATATCTATATCTCTCATCTATTTATATTTCAGTTTCTTATTTAATATTAGAAAGGGACAGAGATATCAAACGCCGTAGGTAAGCGCTAAACATCGGTTTAACATGTTGGTGAAATTGGCACTGATGATTTTTTTTTTAATTAAATATATTTTTGATTGCTGTCAGTCTATTGAAAGACCTTGAAAGTGATAGCATAATATTTATTTATTTATTTACTTTTAAAACCAATTTCAGCATATGTTCATTCAAGATTTGCATTACAAACGTATGCTATCTAGCCGGTATTGTGTAAACGCGGCCAATAACAATAATGTTCCGGAGTTAACGAGCCGGCAGTAGATCCGCGGACAGATTGCCGCGACACCCACGCAATACAAACGCCTCTATAACTTGTTCTTGAGTTAACTTACTGTTTATTCTACACGCAAGCCGATAACTTTAATTTCGATTACAGTAGGACTATCTCAGACTATGTAGCTTCCGCCAGCAGCGCCGCCGCGCCGCCTGCAAAATGTAACCTATAAAGAGTGTAAATTCTTCTCAGACGCTGGGTGCAAAAATCTTTATCGGAAAATTGGTCTAGACACACGACATTTTTGCGAGAAAGTTTAACACACATTGAGGCCTACTCTCTAACATTTGCATTTATGGTTTAAGTATGATATTGATGATTCAATAGCAAATAGTTGACCATAAAATGGGCACTGTAGAGCGTTTTTGCTTGACAAAATGTACCTACATACCTGCAGTGCACTTAAAGACAGGTGGAGATTTTCTATTGGAAATCTTAATCAGAATTTAGTCGAGTCGCAAGCTTACTGAAATGTAAGGTGCGTTAATAAATAGACAGTTACAATTGTAAAGTGCATGTGCAGTTAGCTATAACCTTATTATTCTATTCATTTTTGCTGTGCTATGCTATGCTCTTTAGTGTGTAGCATTAAATAGACAGTAATCATTTGGAATAAATTGAAAAATAACGTTTAATAAGTAAAAATGACTGAACAAAATAATAAAATTAAAAAGACATTAGACGTTTTAAAATTAGATTTTCGCATTTTTTTTCCGACTGATTACGGAACAATATCATTACTCTAGCTTTTTTTAATACATTTGCAGTTTCTCGTACAATTTTCGTTTTTTTTTTAATTTTACCTTCATAAATTTTCGCGCTCAGAGCTTTGTAAATATAGTACTATAATGTTTTGCAAGCATATTCCCAAACATTTTAAAATTGTTAAGACCAATTTTTCCGATTACACAAACGAAAAACATTACTGCCTCTTTAGTAGGTAGGTCTGTTAGTAGGTACATAATATTGATTTCTACGATTGGCTATTGATCTCTTAGTACTTCCTCAGGTGGCTGACAGACAAAGCACACACTCCCGCGCTCGTTTCCCGGTACAGAACAATGGGGTATCGCATAATTGATGAGGCGTCGCGTTACTCATTACCATTACTGATCCGTTACCTTGGGAGTGGAACGGATATTTCAATCTCATATTTGTCATCAATTTTAATGTTCTGAGCCGGATATGGGAAATAAATAAACCGATTTTAAGTCTCGTAATAGAATTTTATAGCTTCAAATAAAACAATAAGACAAGTACTACTTTTAGATGTTTTTTGACAACGCTTAGTTTTCAAACTATTGATTTAAAGATACTATAATATTCAATTCAAGTTACTACTTAGCTAGCGGCTACAGATTTCCTCGAAATTCTTCAAAGGAATAACTATACTTACTACCATATTATGTATTATTAACATTTATAAGATATATCACACAAAGTTACAAGATCATTTTCTCTATCTGACGTAAAGTTTTTTTTATGTTCAAAAGGAGGCAAAACCACGTACTCGTTCGTATACATCTCGACCACTTTATCGTTAATTCTATCGAATTCCTTACAAACGTCGTACCAACATTCCAGAAATGACAATCCGAAGCTCACAGATTCCTAACTTAATCAATGGGCTGTCTAAACCTACTCCGAGTGCCTCATTCGCCATGATTTATACCATAATTTCACGGGGAGTTTGCGGTGTGCCGACTGATACAGGAAGAGTTGCAACTGCCCAGATAGATCTCACTAGTTTAGAAAGTCACTAACTTCGCCGCCATACGCTAAGTACCGGAAAATGAGTATTAATACTGATATTTCGAAGGGAAACCGCAGTCCGTTCGTAAATAATTGCCTTAATATCTGGTTTGGTCAGGCTTGCCATGTTTCCAATGTGACTTATGACTTTTCCATACCTCGAGCGCAATCTCTGCTTGAAGTACTTAATTTTGTATTTTCTCTGTCGTTTGGAACATGATTGTTGCATGATTTATGTTTGCAATTAATTTCTGTATTGCCGAGGTTTGTGAGTAATCTAACTATTTAGAATTGAGCGGGACTTAATGCCGTGACTAATTCAATATTGTTTAGAAATCTAGATCCTCTTCGATTTCAGCTATCCAATTACTACCTGATCTTTCCTAATTTTTCAACTATACCGTCCTGTACTGCTTCCCTAAAACAAACAAACATCTCCCAAATAGGTTTTACTGGACATTTGTATATACCCATCTTTGTAGTAGTTACATTGCAACCAACATGGCAGGTTTACACTAGATTTCTGATCGTATCTCAGACCATTGCATTAGCACTTAGGATTAAGCTCTAATAAGGTGTAAGCGGAGGTGCTATATCTAGTAGCCTGTCCTTACAAATTGCACTGCTTTGGTTGAGCAACTGAACCGTTTCGTGTTTGGCTCTTATTACACACCTAACGAGAGGTAACTATGTAGCAATTATATTAAATTTGGTTTAAAGTAATGTCGCTACAGTGTAGAGCATCATTACTTTTTCATTCTTCTTCTTCGTCGTGTCGATGGCTGAGTCAAATTTTATTTTGACTTGCCATCGTGGTGACAGGATTAGCTCGCGAATTTCCCAGGGTGCGCCAGATTATTATTACTTTTTTTATAATTAATTAGCGAGTTTTCCAATTTCATAATTGTTGGTCGAAAGTCAAGCGAAATGATTTTTTTTATTGGAAAATTTATTTTGAACATGTTTAATGTAGTTAGCCTCAATAAGCATCACAGGCGAGAAAAGAATACCTACAGAAGTTAATTTTGCTACTATCAAGAAGTCTGCATAGGTAAGTACACACGGCTACACAACACACACAAATATGGTTTCGCATTATATCGTGCAATGCGAGACCAGTTGGTCTCCTGGAATTCTTATTTGATGTGTAGCCATGTGTTGTGTACTTAATTTCTATTATTTTTCCTATAGAAACTCATTTAAAAAATAGGTGGTAAAAACAAAGTATCAACTCTTTGGTCAGTAACTCAAACAGGTAATTTTATGTTTAACCTTCTTGGTTTTATTGTAGTCATAAATGCGACAAGTTTTGGCACAAAACCTGTCAAGCAAGTGCAACATTCGTACAATGAGATGTGCATCTTTAAATATTCATGTTCTTCATGATATTAGAGGAAAATGCCTACTGCTTACGGCTTTACTTTAGTTGGGTTATTCCCTGTTAAGTTTGCAATAAGATAATATAAGATAGAATAAGACCTAAAGATTAGAATTTCTAAATAAAGTTAGAAATCTTTTACTGATATCAAAATATTTACTAACCGAAATCTGTGATTTTTTTATTGTTTGTAAGACTTTTTTTTATGTTAACTTTACTATCAGACTTCTAATTGATTATTTTTATAGCATTTAGCTATGCTTAGCAAATTATACTAAGAAACAGTTGAAAAAGATATGGGACCGGTGCAGTAACTGTTTCTTAGTATATTTACTATCAGATATTTCAACTTCATTTGTAGCTGAAAAAACAAACCTTAATTCAGGGTTTTCAAAACAATAGAAATCATTACTGTTATTACAGTACGGGAACATATCATTATCATTTTTAATATCAACTACATTAGTTGATATTAAAAATGAAATCTTTATTTACATATAAATATACGAATCTTACACGAACTATAGTCTAATAACTTAATCTAAACTTAATAAGTTACTGTCAGAAGGCCTCGTACTCGTCTGGCAGCATTACCGCGTTGTATTGTGATACTAAGTCGCTGGCCGAAATATTCGATTTCGAGCCAGCATTTCGAGAACGTCATTGTATATTTGAGTCAATTCTGTGAACACGGTACAAAATATGCTTCTAATCGAGATTTAAATAATGTAGTAGGCTAAATTAAAATAATACCATGCCGTCAGCGCCGATTCTCTGAATTCAGAAGTGTAATTGGCATAGAATATTCATGAATAATCAGCAAAAAACATGGCTCGAGCGCCAGAAACTGTAAATTTATTCAGTGTTACGGTTCGCAGTCGCAACCACACGGCAAAGACATTCGAAGTAATGCGTTTACTAGAATGTCTAGACGAGCAATAAAGTATTGATCGTCCGTACGTAACTGTATAGGTTATTGAATTCACGTGCAGTGTACACACGGCTACATAGATATAGACTTATGCCTCGCCGCTCACCACTGCACTAGTGTTGTGGGACTTGTGGGTTCGATCCCCACATGGGACAAATCTTTGTGTAATTTGCAATGATTTGTTCTGAGACTGGGTGTGCTTGAGTGAGTATATGAGTGTATTTGGCCTTGTCATTGGGACCATTAGATAGTGTAGTATGGTGTAATTGCTTCTGGCGTTCTATCTAATGTAAAAAAAAAAAAAAAAATAGACCTTAAATTACGAAGAAACAGAGTCTTTACTTCTTTAAATCCAAGGGCATACAAATGCTCATAACACTTACCTACATTCACACACATACGAATACACAGACACACACACACACACACACACACACACACACACACACACACACACACACACAATCTTGCCCTGATCGTGTCAAATAAATGGTACGATCAAAGATTTCCATAATTTTTTTTATAAAAATATTACAACCTTTTTCAGGAGCATTTTTATTTACTTTTACATTTATTAAAAAAAAATGGAAACGGCACAATTGCTAAGATCTTATTTCACGTTTTTCTGCTTTCAGATGTTACCCCGGCCCGGAGAGGATTTTTGAGTAAGTGCTAATTGTTTTTCGACTTAAAAAAGGAGCTTCTGTATTTGATCCGTATGTGTGAATGTTTATATTTAGTTAACCTTTTATTGTTCGCGATTTTCTCGAAAACTACTGATTCGATTTGAATGCAGTTTTCAGTATTTCAATCCTTGCGTTTCTAGGAAGGTTTTGGTATATAATTTATCATGATTTGATGAAGTTCTTAGGCGACAGGTAATGGAACTCTTCAAAAACGAACGGCTGATGAACCACATTTTGGGCAATCGTTTGTCTGTAAATTGTTTTCACCATTACTAACATAACACCACGCCTGTGTATGCCTTGAAGCCAGATGAGTCGCGTAGTCGCGTACACTTTATAGTGCCACGAAACCTTCTGTGATTTGGATAGAACATTCTATAATTTCTATCAGCGAATTAAATCGATTACGTTATCCTATATCTGTTAGTACCTAAAAATACCCACTAAAAAGACAAAAATAAAGTATTGGAGGTAAGATCAATTTATTTTAAACAATTTTATTTTTGGCAAATATGGGACAATGCTATTTTTACGAACCAGCTCGATACTATTATTGGAAGAGAAACAATTGCTATAAACCTATTATACAATTTGTGAACTTTCCGTCAGGACATTCAACGCCAATATCAGCATAGAGTTGGTTGGCGATAGGCTCAACCTCTATCTCATGGGACCTAAACATAACAAGTGAAATGTGGGTATTGTATACCTCGGACACACCCTTCTAGATAATATAGGTAGGCATCAACATTTTCGTATTATAAAGTGTATGAAGCATTAAATATCTACAGTTATAATTACTTAATTTGGATCATTTCTGTAACCTAATCTTGATTCTCACAAACATCTTATTGACTCATTAAAATCACATCTAAAACTCATCTAAATTAATGCAAAATACATCTCTAAAAACTGCATATCAAAAGTGTAGTCTAGTTTATATCAATTGTCTGAGTCTCGATAAAAACCAGCGTTGAGAACATTAATTGCACTTTCTTTTACTTTTGTACATCATAAAAATGAAGATGCATTTGAAAGTTCTAGTTTCGTTAATGTAGGTTTTGGCTTGTCATCGCTTTCCAATGGTTTTATTTGTAGGTCTTACTGCGAAGATGTGGAGGATATGTGTGTTAGGATGTTTTTCAATCTTAACGATACTTTGGAACTCAAAAGGCGTAAGCGCTAAAAGCTGGACATTCAATTTTCGACTCTAGCGTTCCTACCCGTATTCTGGATACGTTGGAGCTAAAGTAGAAAATAAATATTCACGAGCCTTTGAGCCACGAAGTATTGAAAATGTCGCAGTTAGAGGGTCAGTTTTTGAGTTTCGGAATAGTTCTTTTACAATTATTAATAGACAAACAATAATATTTAAAGTTAGTAAAAAATTGTTCATAGTAGAAAAGAAGGTTAGTTTGTAGAACTGTGACCATCCAATGCACGAGCCGAGAGCGAGCGAAGCAAACAATTATTTAATGTTAAACATATTTGAGTCAAAATGAAATTCTTTTCCGCGTCAAGCAATTTCAGCTCTTTAATGTGTCTAAATTCAATCATAGTGTTTTTTTCATTTCATGTGAAATAAAAAAGACAATTTAACAAACGAGTGTTATGTTATAATGTTGATAAGTTACCGCCAGTTTGACAGTAATTAAAACTTGACAATCAAATCAAAACACAAAGCAGAGACCTATTTGACAGCTATCATATATTGGTACTCCCTGACCCAGGTTTAATCACAAAAGATCTACTAACTTCTGAGAAATTTAGATAGTTTTCGGCTCTATTCATTTGAACGTCCGCTAACTTAGCTAATATTTGAACTATTCTACAAATAAATAAAATCAAATATTGGCTGAGTTGGCATGGCTGAGTTATAGAAATCATTAGTCTCGAACTCTTGGACTTCAAACGGTGGAGAAATATTCTTTGTAAACATGCTTCTTTAAGATCACCGCGTGTGGCGATTTTGCTATTAAAGTTATATTTTGGATATAAAAGTATAATCGAGTATTATTGAGTATACGAGCGGTTGAAGCCCTTCTGTCTGGAAACTCTCAGTAACTAAAATGTAGTTTAAAATAGTATAATGAAAGATTCTCAAATTGGTCGAAGCAAAGATAACTTAATAAGGTGAGGATATGCCGGCGAATCAGACCAGCGTTGTCACTGTGGGCTACACAAACCATGGCCCATCTTATGACCTGTCCAATGTGCCCTATCACCTGGACAGTTCTTCTTAGTTGCGACTGCATGTGTCAAATTTTGGAAAACAAATAATTGACCTCGTCTACAGTAACAGCGCTCTCTTCAGTAAGCGACCACGCACCGCGAAGTCTCGGATTCGATTTCCGGGGCAAGTCAGAAACAAATAACGTGGTTATTGGTCTTATCTGCTCTCTCTTGACGCAGGTAATATAACTGTTATATATAACTATAAGCAGTAAATGAGAGCGTTCTTATGTTGATTAGATACACATATCTTTTGCGTAGTTGGCTAATTTCTGAACTCGAGTTGGCCTGTAATTTGTCATAAATAAAATTATGCAATAATGAGGAAGAGATATTCGATACACCCTGTAACTACTAGGCAATACTGTTCATATATATACCTAGAAAATATAAAGGTAATATTAATGTGAATATAAATTATGTAACTTCGTACACAAACAAGTAATTGGAGGGCGTCGTCGTAACTTGTTACGATGTGTGATTTTCCTTCGTTGGTCTAGTCATATATTAAATAATCAGCATACCTACGATTGCCGGCAGAAATAGCATCAGGTCTGACTTACATTAATTTTTATTTTAAAACTTAATGTACAATATCGCACATAGGCGGACTTAATGCCATAGGCATTCTCTACCAGTCAACCTTTGGGTGATGCTCAGAGTAGGGTAGTAGGTGCAAAAGTGGAAGTTTTAATTAATTAAGGGCTATGGATCTAGTCTGCAGTGGCCTGTATGGCAGTCATTCAATCGGCTCTGATCCCAGGTAGGTCGCTGCAGGTATGATTTGGCAAAATGGGACATAAGTCCACCTGATCAGATCCTGTGTGACTGCAGCGCTGCTCAACAAACAATGTCTCAATTGCCTGAGTGCCCTTATTGCCCCTACAGCTGCTCAATGGACGATCTGAATGACGCCACAGAGTACGCAATTGACGTGGCCACGTATTGCGCGGGAGTCATCATAACAGTCTTCGTACTAATTCGTAAATCTGACTCGAAAGAAAAAAAGCGCTGGATTGGCTTTTATATCATGTAATATAATGTCATTTATAACACAAGAACGTAGTCATCTATATCGCTAAATAGTGATACTATTATATTATATTCTTTGTTTTTCAAAAAATAGACAACGGGTCTAAATCGCGTAATTATTAGGTATAAAGGTGAGGGTAGTGGACCATATCCGCGCTTCACGAAGACGACGCTAAGCTTCACCAGTCGGCTTATGACCACGAATGATGCAAGTCATTTCGAAACGTCGAGCATAGGTTATTTACCTTTATAATAATTACGCGATTTAGACCCGTTGTCTATTTTTTGAAAAATGTTCTCTAATCGCAAAAGTTTAAAAACATATATATATATTCTTCATAGGTTAGTACTGGGTACAGCTACTGGATCAATGTAAATCAGCCTTAATTTATATGTTAGTTAATCTATACGTAGCTTTTATGTGTCCATAGGTGATATGATGCATATATCAACCATGACAATTAATTTGAACATCATATATCTACATCTTAAAGTATGTATTCGTTGATTTTTCTTAACGATAGCTTCTTTAATATTAAAGTAATGGAAGCAAATGGAAATTAATTGCAGAATTTCAATTATAAGATAAAGATTTGAAGTACGTGACCTACTGAGTACTGCAATCATGTTGATGTATGTAAATTGTACGGTAAGACGGTTTACGGTTAATAATTAACTACTGCTTTCGTTTAATCATTAGCTTGTTATTATTTGATCACACTGCCTTTTAATAAAGTAACTGCTTCGTTGGTCTTGTACTCTAGTGCGTATTCGACGTCTCGGGTTTGAATCCCAAGTTGGAATTGTGCCCGGTGGACAGCGATACCATAATACTTAGAAACAGTTGAACAATTATTTGACCGAAAGGATTTGAACTTGCGATCTTCTGCACAACGGGCAGTTGCTTTAACCAGGTCGCCTCTTGCCAGGAACTTAAATTTCTCAACTGATTCATTTCGTGATGTCACATACAGTTGAGATATATAAATATAAATTGCTAAGCATAGCTAAATGCTATTAAAATAATCAATGAGTAGATGACAATATTGGCTCCCAAACCATGTACCAGACAGAAGTGTTATCACAGCCATAGAGCACAGGCCATTGCTCTATGGTCACAGCGCATGGTTTGGGAGCCAATGGGCCTAGATGTGCTATATACCTCCAACTATCTTAAATCCAAGACCTCCACAGATAAATCCATGCTATCACCAACGTTTATCTACACTAATGAACCATTTGAAACACTATAGAAAATCACAGAAATCCGCGATATCGGCACGGATCACACACATACCGCCCACTTTTTGTCCCAGAAGTGAATTTTACATCTATTGTTTAATCGATAAATCACACACTGCAATGCTTTACGATATCTTTAGATAGTTTAAGAAAGCTTTAAGTTTAGGTTTAATAATCTTTATTCTCAATAAAAACATAACTCACTTAAGTACTTGAGAACTATTAACTTTTAAATGTGTTGAGATGAAAAGTAACGATATGATATAAGTATTGCAAATTTGTTAGTTCAACTACCGTAAAATCTAATAGACGATGAAACTGTATTAAAAATCTTGCCATAATAACAAACTTGAAGCACTTTACACACAGAAGCTATAATTTTAAGATGTATAAATCATTATTTATTATAATGTAAAGATAGAAGGAGAATAGCACGATTTTTTTTTTATGGTGGATAGGCTCGCGTTTGACCACGATCTCACCTGATGGTAAGTGATGATGCGGGCTACGGTGGAGCACGCTTACCTATAAGAAACCTATTGACTCTTGCTTTGATGAGATCCAAGTTGTACTCATGCGGAAACACAGACTCGGGCAAGGCGTTCCACTCGCATAAGAAATGTAGAAGCAAAACGCAATGCGTAATGGTGGAATATCTACCGTGAAGCGATGCCTAAGTGCCGTTTGTCTGGTAGTCCGATGGTGAAACGGGGACGGAGGGATAAGATTGTGTAGTTCCTCGGCACATTCTCCGAAACGTATCCTATAAAAGACCGATAGGTTGGCAACCTTGCGACGGTGCTCCAGACTTTGTAGTCGAGCTTCCGTCAGATCGTTATCGCAGATAATTCTCTTGGCCCTCCTCTCGAAACGATCCTTGCATCTTCCCAAAGAAATAGGCATAAGATCACACACGACAGCTATCATGTATATTTTTTACACCCTGACGATTTCTATGTATATATGTAATGAGATGTATCGTGCTAATACTACGCAAAATAATTATTTTTATAATATAGCTGCTGTATGGCAAATGCATAACAAACGCTGCAACGCATTCATGCCTTTTAGAGAGCCATCTTTCTTCATCTTTTCAGATTTTAGGGACGAATTGCATATGATCGTTTAACGATCGTTATTCACTAGGCTCTCTATTTTATCAGGGATCGTTTAAAGTATAATATAGACATAACAAACATGGTCATTAGAAAAGCTTAATGGTTTTTATAAACGAGCTAAAGGGAGTAAACACCATTTTACCTTAAACCAGCTGGCCGCCATTCTTTTGCGTATTTTGGATGTTCAAAGTTAAAGTCAAAGTCAAATAATTTATTTTCATAACGCGCTTGCATACTTGAACAAAAAAAAATAATTACAGAACAAGTCAACTAAAGAAGTAATCTAAAGAATTAAAAAAAATAAATTTTACCAATGAAAATAATAGTTCATGGGCTGTTCGGGAAGACTACGCGCTCACTACGTATGTCGTAATAAAAAAGATATGAAATATCGGTCAAAATGTTTCGCTTATTTTTCTAAAAATGAATTACTTTTAAATACATACCTATCAACGTACAATCGAAAACAATGTTTTCTCACAACAAACATGGCATTTTCAAGTACATCAGTTCCGCACCGACACACTTTCTACGAATGGTGAATGGTGAATGAATGAACCGCACGGTATTGAAAACATGGCCATCGCGTTATTTGTAAGACGTGCCCGATGCCCGTGGGCTAACTTCAAGATGAGTTTATTTACAAAGTGAAGAAAGTCTTGCTTAGGGCAAAGCTTGTTGAGTGTACTCACTCAGGTAATTATAATCGTTAGCCTTTCTATTTTGATAGATCACTCATGGGAGTAACAAAGCTTCTGCCTTAAAATTAAGATGTCTCTCATTGCTTGTCGCTAGGGATTTATATAAAATGCCTCCAATCCTGTAAGATCACGTGGACATCACAAGACATCTCAAGGATTTGTTAGTAATGCGAAGCGAGATAGATCGTATCTCTCAAGAGTATGCAACAGTTAAGCAACTAAAGGATCTAACAGCAGAAATAGAAGCCTTAAAGAATGTGTCTATTGTCGACAATGTCTCTCGAAACAATAATATGAGACGCGGGGCCTGTACATTGTCGAATTTCGAGCATGAGAGTGAGCCAATGGGTTTATCGCCCGTATGTGACGTGTATAAGCCTGCAGAAAAACGGTCTACGACATCGCCTTTAAAAACGCAGATTAATAACTCGTCAATTGTGGGTAACGCCGTAAAAAACAGGTTGACAATAGCAGCACGGAGTTGGAATTGTACCTGAATGGCGATAGGCTCACCCCTATCCCATGGGACCTAAACATAACAAGTGTGGGTGTTGTACTCTTCTGCCACACCTTCTGGGTTATATAGGTGTGATAATATGTTATGTTTTATATTTGGCCGAAACTACTGCACCATCTATGTATTGGTGAACCTCACAATAAACAAGCTCTTGAACAAGAACATTTCGATGTCATTCGTTTTTTAATTTAAATATATGTCGGCGTCAAACCACCAGTTTTATCAACTAGTGTCAGTCAAGCCAAACAGACCATAACACTAACTCAAGTATTTAATATCGTCTTAATACGAAGAAACTAGCCTGAAAGTATAAAACTACGAGTATTTCGAAGACAATAATACGTTATATTTCATCAGTGGCATCAAACTAATTAAAAAAGCCTACTTTAGTGCTTTTAAATTTGGTTAAAAGTACTTAAAATACTTTTTTTTTAATTAGCAAGGCAGCTAGCTATTGAAATACATATAACTTTCAGCTCAAAATCTTTTGTCCCACTTAAATACACTGTCAACGGTATTCGCGTACGGAATGCATGATCATTAACTCGTATGAAAGAATAAGTAAGTTAAGTATTCGATGATAATATGCGTTAATTGGCAGAAAAGGTTAAGCTCTTTAATGAACCTGATTGTTCCATGGCCTGCAGGGAATGCTTGCCGAATATCGATCTTTATCCATTAGTATTTTAATTAAAATAAAATATTAAAATTGAGTCTATGGTACGTATAACCCTGAGGTGGTTACCATAGATAAACGTATTTATAACGACAAGGGTAATGCGTGTTGCCAAAACTGTATATTGCAGGAAAAGTGGGACTGTATGGGTATAAAAATATTCCTCAGAAAAATTGTACCTACAAGCTTTCAAAAGAGCTATAAGATAAAGAAATGTAAAGTGAATCTCCTGAAGTGTGGACAGTTAAAATGACTTATCACCTAAAGGGTATCCAGTAAAATGAAAAGGGTTTTATGTGCTCATAATGGTAAAAAAATTGATTCTAGTATCCTAAAGTATAAAAATAACTACTAACGAATCTATCGACGTATTATAGTTAAGGCAAAAAAACAATGTGTGGTAATAGCTGCCACACATTGACAATTCGAGTAACCTTAATAAAGAGATTTGGAACTTGGTAAATAAGAAGACAAGTAAAGTTAGATAAAGTTAAAGTAAGTTAAGTTTTTAAGTTAGTTAGTTAGTTAGTTAAAGTGCCTGACAAATTTAGATAATAAAAGATTTTTTTAAGATAAATGGAAGAATTACTGATCTTTCAGAAGTAATATGTAATCATCTAGTACAACAGTTTGACTATAGTCCGAGTATTATACAATAATATACCTAGGTGGTAAGGGTTATACGAACGAAGTATGTAGTGAAGAAGAGGAAATGTTTCACCATGGTAACGGTTGTAACAATAGGGTTACCTTGAACTGTAAGTCATTAAACTTTTTTTAATTACTCACGTTAACAATACCAATATTTGCTTCTTGCTACCAACATTCAAAATTAATTGAATAACCGAAGCAACAAAATGGCGACGATAACGTCCAAAAACAACAAATTCGAATAAAGAACACTTAACGTAAATGAATCACGATTCGCTCCGTTCATAAACCAAAGCACTGCGCCAACAGCTAATTGCACTGATAATAAAAGAGATAACGTTCAGAAATGTGTCGATAAATCTGCTTGTACGGTGTTTATTGGCAATTAAATTTGCATATTTTCATTAAAGAATGTTAGTTAACTGAAACGTTTACGCCTGTACTATCGAAAGCAGTTCCGCATGCCCACCTTTAAGACGGTAATCGCATAGCACCGCTCATGGCGTGTTTACTCGATGCTCACGTTCTGACCAATAAGGTGCGCGAACGATATTCGAGTTGTATGCGTATAAATATCTATATGTATAATTGTTACACTCACACTAAGCGAGTGCTGCGCTCGGTTAAATTGTAGATGATTTTAAATAAATGTAAATCCCATTCGCGTGAGCTCCTTATTATGAATAGTTTTATTGCCAGCGAGAAACAATTTCGAACTTATTACTATCTTATGTTTAGATAAAAAAAATATATTGGTTATGCCAAATATATTCAAATGATTATTTGAACTTTCTGAAACAAATTTTATTTTTGATAAGAATTAATTTATTCAACAATTTATTCTAATTTTATCTACTAATATTATATAGGGCAAAAAATACCTTTTTCGCAAAATGATAGTCAAAGGTCAAAATCTCTTAGTGTTAAAAGAAATAAATTGATTTTGTTTATTCCTATTTATAATCCTTGGGTTATTTTTAGGCTTAAATTAAAATAATATATATTACAGAGGCTGCTCAAGTTTTCGAACAAGTGTTAAGTTAATTTGCTAAGAAATCTTAAATGGAAAGTATAAATCTGTGATAAAACGTTTAAACTTCGTCCAACAACAATTGAGTCCAACGGCGCGGGCGCATTGAATATCGTATCATCATTGCGCCTATGGATTAAAAGATGAATGGATTGATATGCAAGTATTTGTAAATAGGATTTTTATATGCTTATTATTTTTTTATTATATGTTAATTAAATTATATGTGTTAAATTATATGTTATATGTTAGTAAATTCATTTTAAATTAGTTAAGAGCGGATTTTATCACTGAATATTGTCGGCGATTTTGCTAATATTAAAAACCGAGTAACCTATTGTTTTAAATCGTAAGAAGTTCAACAAAACATGCCGACAAGCCATTGTTTTCGATTTTGAATCACCTTACCATAGTTGTTAAGTAGATAAGGTGCAATATTGTTTAACATTTTTTAAACATCATTTATCGGTTTACGACTTCACACAAAAAAAAAATTTAGCTATTGTTTAAGTTATGAGAAATTTTACAAAACAATGCACATACAAAATGTTGCACATTTCGGCTATTGTTTATATTTTGGCTATTGCCTGCCACTGCACTCACACAAATACAATTGTCTTAAAGGGGGTGGGGCAAGGAAGTGTGGCTATTGAGCTTGCACTCACACAAATAAAAAAAAGCCTCTAATTCGATGGTTCAATGTGTGCGTTACTACCTGCGCTGTCGCAGGAATATTTTCTTAAGTGGGCATGCTTATCTGCAGCTGATAGTACATCATAATTTCAATAATTTGACAAAGACATCCAAAGTTATGTAAATATTGTTTTGTTTTGTTATTCAGCCTTCAAGATCTTTGTCGATGTTACACAGACAATTGTTACAATTACCATGTATATACTGTACATCCGAGTAAAACGATACAAATATACTTTACTCTGTACCAAAATCAGAGAGACAAAAATAAAGCTCCAAAATGTAAATTTCACAAATAATTATATAATAATTATTTGTGAGTTATTTTACAGAGTGGCTAGCTAGTCATGTTATCCAAACTGTGCGATTTTTAGGTCCAAACAATGAGGCCTACTTAGCCAACAGAGGCCTGCTCATTTGCTGATACCTCTTTGACATACAAAAAGAATCTATAGCGGAAAGATAAACTCTTTGGTTTACGTAACGTGCTGAATTATTTATCTGCTCTCCTTATGTCACTAGATCGATTTAATTACAGTTTATCGTCTATCGATATCTCGATATCTACACTTGCGCCTGCGCCGGTACACTTACAGCACGCAAGACCAGTCTAACTCAAACTGGGTCGAGCACTTTCTCAGCAGTGCACGAGAATCATATTTATTCATAATTATAATAACTACGTACTTACTTGGTTAACTTATCGTACTTTATGTTTAGGCGGCGAAAGCAGAATGTTGGCGGTTGTTTGGTAGACGTAGATAGTTAATTTTAAACATGTTGTTCCGTCGATTTGCGAGTTAGAAAATGTTTGTAGCTCTCTGTTTACATACTTACGAGTACTTTATGGCAAATACAATGTGGGCAAAGCCACGATTTGTTTGTGGCTTTGCCCACATTGTATTGATTTTGCTATAAGTCTTCATATGTCTGCCATTAGTCTTCTCCAGTTTTCCAACATACCAAGATTTGTCCAGAATTTCAGCCGTGTTATCGTAATGAATAGATTGGCCATAATTTTAATTAAGGATGGTCAGTAAAAAAACATCCTGAAGCTTACTTCCGCTGTTGCGGCTGAGTTGCGGTTTTTGATATCTGTCTCTTTTAAACATTAATGAATGATAGACAGAGAGATCGAATCGGTCGGTTTAACCAAACGTCAGCTTACCACATTTCGGTTGGCTAAGTGGTGAGGTCATTAATAATATTATGGAAGAAGATAGAAGGCTCTAGTCTAATATCGTTTGGTATTTTTCTAAATGTGTGTAACAAAGATCTATAGAACAGGGTGCATCTGGTTCTGGTGCTGTTCTAGAACCGGGTATCAGTAATACAGAACCAGTCCCGGGTTTGCGTACCCTAATCACGCTCGTTGCACTACTGGTTAAATTATAATATTATGAATTATAATCTCGTCTATACGAATAGCAATAGTATACTGTTTTATATAGATTACCACATACCTTAAATTGATTTTAATTTAGCATTTTTCAACTGTTCTTAAAAACCTTCCTAATGATTTGCGAATACAAATTACTTGTTATCTTGTTCGCTTGTTCACAAATGAAGTTTTACGTGGTGTCATGGCCTGGATTCGACCCACGACCTCTCGATCGTATGTCTTACGCTTCATCCATTGCGCCACGGCCGATTCTATAATCTTCTTAGATTACCACATCTATTTAGGTTAATGAGGAAAATTTTACATAACCCGGCATTGGCGGAATGTGTCATAGACAGTAGGTCTATTCCGTGTATTACACAATAAGCTTTTGAAAGGGAAAGCCGACTGTCCACAGATGAAAAATTAACTACCGTCTCCAACAGGGTCATTTGAAAACAGTAACTACAGGAACGTTTTATTTCATTGCTCTGTATTCCATTGCTCTTTTGTCTATGGTAAATGACAGAACCATAACTAAGGTTTATGGTAGCCCTTTTACTTTATATGAGCAATGAAAATGAAAGTGCCAACACGTAAAGTGAAAAACCTTGTTTCTATAGAATAGTTATTGAAGTGTAAGGTTATCTGCTAGAATATTAGCTTGAATTTTATGTTGGCTTCTGACTATAGTTGTAGGTAGGTGTGATTGTCAGTACGAGTAAAAACATAACATAACGCATGTATAACACCCACATTTCGTCTGTTATGTTTATTTATTCATTTATTTATTTAAGGCTAGTCTACAGTTTGTTTACACCATTACATTTTTAAATGAACATGCTCATATATATAATTTCTAAGTGTAACAACTACTTACAGACTAACACCGCTTGCATGATATTGGTAACACGAATCATTAATATAAATTAAATAAACAAAAAAAAAATACTCAGATTAATACTAGAAAAAAATATTCTAAAATGAAAATATGAACCAAATTGTCCAACAAATTTAATTAAATATTGTCACAGAATAACAATATAAAAAAAATAATTAAAAACATTACAATCTAAATTCACATACTTAAAATAATAATAAATGTTTAGTCCCATAGAGGTTTATTTACTGCCATTAACCGGTCACAATTCTAACTCCGTGCTGGTATTTAGAATTTCCTGACAGAAAACTCCCAAATAGCACTAAACCCGAAGCGAGAATCGAACCCGAGACATCACCTCGCGGTGAGACGTCGCAAACCATTGGTGGCACATACAGGGAATTTTCAGCTTTTATAAAATGATGCAGGTCACCGCCCATGTGTCCACGGACCATAAGGTTGTATAAGTCATATTCATCTCCAAAATGCTTCACGTTAAAACTAAAAAATGTTACAAAAGCAAGGCAATCTAGAAACAACTAAAACCAGTTTTATATTCTGACTTTTTCTGTTCCTAAAGTCGTAAAATTGCCATGACGCACATTTTAATGGCCACATATTTAACAATTTTACAACATATTTATTACCAAAATTGAGTATTCAAATTCATCGTAGATTTTATATTCTATCAACAAATCTATAAAAAAAAGACAAATAGTCGTTAATTTGTATACTTTGTATAAACAACAACTCAACTCTATGTTTCTGCTTCTATAGTTCTTTGTACATTTAAATACAATTGGACCATTTATTTACTTATTGCCTAATTTTTCAAATTTTTTTTTAAATTTATGTATGTGATTAATTAAAAATTATCAATAATTACTGGTCTTCTTCTTCTTCGTCGTGTCGATGGCTGAGTCAAATTTTATTGTACCAATACGTGGCCACTGTTATGGCGTTATGGCGCTCTCGTCGGCGTTCATGAGCGCCTCTTTTGTGCAGGTGGTAGGGCATTTTGGACAGTCAGTAAGGTGGTCAAGGTTTTGACTTGCCTTCGTGGTGAAAGGATTAGCCAATTCGCTTTTAGGAACTCGCGAATTGCCCAGGGTGCGCCGGACGTAGGGAATTGTTGTGTACGTCACTCGGGCAGGCTCCTTTCATGCACCCAATTACTGGTAATTATTAATTATTATCAAAAGGCGAGATAAAAGTAATTAATTTTCAGAAATAACGTAATTTCTAATCAATCAAGAAATAGAGGAGAGGTAGAGGTTTTTGAATATTGGTCTTATAAGTAGGTTAGGTTAAGTTTGACTGAGAGCAGCAATGCACGAGCCGAGCGAATGAGAGCCAGTCTGCGAGTGCCATAATCGAAATACTTGCCAAATAAAGACTTGATTGACAAAATAAACTACAGGTAAAAGTAAAAAATTTGCATGTGGTAATTATTAATAATCACCGGTTATTTATTATTACTTTTTAAATGTATCACATTAACCGTAACAAAAGTATTGTAATTACTAACCACATCGCGCCGTATTGTACTCACTTAAAAAAACCGAAGTATGATCAGTGTACAATTTGCTTAAACACGATTTTCATCATTTCTCTCATTTTCTATCAGATCTCGCAAGGATCGTTTCGCACCATTGCATTAATTTCCATACAAAACGCTAGCAATATTCAAAACGTAGTCTAGCATAGTTTTTCACTTGTCTTTGATTGTAATCGTGCAATCAGCCTACTTAACACTTCCGCTCTGGTAATTCGAGATGCATGGGAAAATCAAGAAATGTAGAGATGACTACTCATCAACCTATACATTTCCAGTATAATTTGTTCCCGCGTTGTATAAGCTTTCAGTAAAATGTAAGACCAGCTTATACTGGGCAATACATAGGTTGATCGGTAACCGTGTGTACTTATTGGTTTAATTTAATTGCATACTTTATTAGAATAATTTTCCAATAAAAAAACTGACTTCAATTACTAATAATGCTTATAAAATAAAAACTACTAGACTAAACTGAAATAATTTTTTATGGGACCACCTGGCAGCTGTTTCGCGTCGAACAAAAAAAGAATGCACGCGAATCGATCCATTAACCGCGACGTAATCGATGTACATACATAGAAAAAAAACATACCGGCCGAATTGAGAACCTCCTCCTTTTTGGAAAGTCGGTTAAAAGTACCAGATTTTAGAGCTCTGACATTATTCGTGATAGAGCCATAGCGCATATAATATATATATATATATATATATATATATATATATATATATATATATATGGCGTCATTTTGGTAAAATGCGAGCACAAAACAACGATCACGGTTAAACAATATTCTAAAACTTTATATTAAAATTAAAAAGACAAATTAACCGTTAAGACCGAGCAGCGGGTTCAAGGTACCGATCTCACTTTATCTCTTATAATTTTACACCGCCAACGATCCAACTCGATCAGTTAGCATTCAAATGTTCCGCAAAATTCTGTCCACCTCAATAAAGTAAAGATGGCGCCCCGACCCCATTCGAGGCGCGTGCTCTGCTCTGATTGGTCATTACGTCAATTACAATATTCATAACTTTTATTAGTTGAGTACGATTTCTAAGTAATAGAAAAATGTTATAAATCGAATTACATTAAATTAAGAGTTTTGAAAACAAATCAAATTTAAACAAACAATACTGTGCATTATACATGCAAACAATCAACCCGAGACTCATAGCTTCCTCTGACATATATATATATATATATATTGCCTATCAATATCTTGAACATAAAGGGTGTGCTTATCAAACTGACTCATTTAATGTCTTTTCAAAATCACCTCCTTTCTTCAAGGCTTGTATCGGTGTCTAAACAGTAGTTGCCATATAGACAAAGAACAGTATTAAATAAGTTACGGGCACCATACAGAATGCGGAAGGCTAGCTAACAACACCGTTTACCATATACCTACCGTGCCGGCCGCAGACGCCTCATCTTGTTAAACCGTACCAGGTGTGAAGCTGGCCTCAAATACATGTAATTATCTTACAACTTGTTTGCAGCGACCTGGCCCTGGAATTATAAATAAAATAAATAAATATTTGACAACTTATACACAACGCCATCTAGTCCCAAACTAAGCAGAGCTTGTACTATGGGTACTAGAATAACTGATACTAATACATTATGTGACGGTCTCCGCACATAATAAATGACGGTTGACATTGACAACGTCAAGAAGTGACACACTCATCACAACTGTCAAAGAGCGCTGAATCGCGATAACGAAATGTTCACAGCAAGTGTACATAAATACAACTTCCAATACGTTACCGTTGGACAGCTGTCCACCAGGCAGTACCACCGAGCCTGGTCGGAAGATCTTCCCTTTGTGGTGGAGGAACATCACACCCTATTCGTCTACACATATATATATTATACATAGAAACACCCAGACTAACACAAGCCCCATTTTCATGCACACAAAGGTTTGTTTTAAGCGGGAATCGAACCCGCGACCTCAGCGTAGCAGGCAGGTACACTAGCCACTTCGTCATACGGTCGTCCTAATAAATAAATTATACGCACATGAGGCATAACACCGTAGTTCTCCAGATGAAGCGACGTATTTTAAATCTGCTTTTGTGATTTGTTGATGTCCATGGCCTGTAATTAGTTACCACTTACAATTAGGCAGTGCCGGATTAGCCATATAGCAAGAGTAGCAAATGCTACGGGCCCCGCGAATTAAAAAGCCCCCCGCTCCAACGCCGGTCTGACCGTAAAAATAATTAAATTTAAATAGTGGCGTAAAATACCTTGCTTGTAAGAACAAATTTGTGTATGTTTTGTAAATACAGACTTGCCCATATTGACCGATATAAATGAGCCAGCTTGTAGAGCATGATTTGCTTAAAGAACTAGATATGGAAAACGTTATAATTATCTGAATTTGCCCACATTAAATCAAAAAAAGTTGTTTTATATTTAATTGTTAATAGTTATGTTTTATTCAATACCATACACTTTAAAACCTAAAGCAGGCCAAAGGCCCCATAATATACAAAAATGATTGAAGGGCTCCCTGACAGATTTTGCTACAGGCCCCGCGCTGGCTTAATCCGGCACTGCAATTAGGTAACACACGTAATTTAATAAAATTAATGTTATGTGAGATTTTGTGTGTGAAGATGCGTTAAATGTGTTTAACTTACAACTCAAAGCATAGAGGATCTGAATATATCTGGCTGTGCTTGTGTGAGTGAATGTGTGTGTATTTGGACTATGGATAGTGTAATTGCTTCTGGCGTTCTATCTGATGTAAAAAATCTAAATTATTATTTTATGCCTTCAAGTAACCGGTACACCGATGACTGATGAGCTTCTGAAGCTATTACTTATAAAAGTTCAGCTGTTTGTATCTCTTTTGAAAAAAAAATAATGTCATGGAAACTTGAAAATATGGATTCAAACATTTTTTAACTAAGCATTTTTAAACGCAGTGAAATTAGCTAAAATATAATAATATGTTGTCAGTACTAATATACTTCAGAATCAATTTATAAATTTAATTTCTTTGTGACCAGCCATACTTCCGTAGTATAAAGTTTGCACGTCGACTCGATAGATGGCGTTGAACCATTGCGTTAAAAGGCGATATGGTTTCGTTACGAGGACCAAAATAAAATCGTATAGAGTAATAAGTAATCGTAATAAAAACATATTCGTTCAGTAATTTTTGAAAAATCATCATTGACGAAAGTTAATGAAGATTTAATTATAAACATAATTTCAAGTCATCAAGATTGTTCAGGACCAGGTCTAATTTTTAAATCACTCCATAACTCTTAAACCATGCGCCCTACAGAAGAGAAAAATACTTAATTTGTAAAATAAGTACATATGACACCAAGTTTAAAAAGTTAGTCCTTTTTGAGCTACAAGAACTAGAAACTGCTGCCCGCCTTAAACTTTACTGTTTCGCTCCTGTGGGTTTTAGCGTTACGTTAAATTACTTAAAATATTTTCTAAAATATTAATCTATAAATATTTTGATTTAAAACCAAATTTTCGTACAAAAGGTCCGAAACCGCAAAATTAACTTTGTCGGTAATAATAACATAATTATGAAAAATTTTAATATGTTTCAATTCGTGTGGATGTGCGGGTACATCCAGACAAACTGTCACATTTAGCAAACTATAGTATGAAATATGATAAATTTTCGTGGCGATAGTTCAACACCACAGGAATAAAATAGTCCAGAGACTTTTTCTCGCCGCACCACGCGGACCTGCTGCGAACGGAAACTAGTGTTTAATAAGGCAACAGAATTAATTTTCTTATGCGGTAATGCCACTTCATCATTTTAGCTGTCTTCAAGTTACGTTTATCTAACTCCAACAAGACTGGCCCACTCCTCTTTCCTTTAGTAACAGGTTTCCAAGCCTGTGCAATCTGTTGACATAACAATCAGACCGGCTCATCTCATTGCATGACGCGGCGGAATGTCCGAGAGAAACGCGGAACGCTTCGAAAGTAAAACTCAATGATTAAAGATATGTGAAATAATGTGAATCGTCCGTCATGCTTGGAGGTATAGAACCAAAGATATTGTAAGCAAATAGATGGCATACAATAACATCGAATGTTTGCATACTTAGCCACTCTTAAGCGATATCGCGCACAGGTGAGAAGCCTTTTAATTCGTTGTCATATCACCTAATCGGCTTGTTCACCGGTCTCAGTAAACGCTATTACAATTGTTTTTATTATTTACCCAAAAATAAAATATATACATATGTTAATTCATAAAATGCACACGCTTGGTTTTAGCGTCGCCGCGCACTTGCTTGATACACATTGACCAACGTTTTTGTTGATGTTTGAATGTTGCTGATCCGAATGACAGACTATCCTTACCTACGTATATAAATATAAAGATACTTCTTCCAGAATGTTTTAACTAAAAAATAATTACTTAATTAATTCACCTTTTTGACTACTTTTGACATTTGTTAAATCCTTGGGCGGGGAGCAGAGCCTACAGTCAGAGATCATGCATTTCACTAAATATAACTATAAGTTTTAAATGACATTATTCCCACTGCGAGTTACAGATAAAATTCACGTCAAAGTTTAGGAATGGGTTTTGACAGCTTTTACCCGGCCCGGGGAAAATTGTCTATGAAATTTGACAATCTAATTGTTGCAAAAGTATAAGAACCGTCAATTTTCTTCATGACACATCTTGACATCTATTATCTCTGCCTACACTAATGAATATTACTATGTCTAATCTACAGTAAGGAAAAGTTTCATTCAGACATTGATGAGAACTTGCCATTTACTGCCACGCTTACCATTTTTAGACATAATTGACTACAGGAAATGTTACAACTGTTGAATGATTGATGGAAAACTTTCGCCATGTTTATTGATTAGTTAAATGACCGATGTGTATGCGCTGTCTTTAATTGATTCATTTGTGCATGAACGTTAATTGACCAAGGAGGTTTTTTTGCGAATAATACATGTTACTTATTAGATATGTAACGAAAGTTATAGACAATTTGCGATTCTGTTTCTTGAATGTAAAGTGGATCTATTAATGAAATGATTGCAAAGAGATAGCGTAAGATGATTATCAATATATAGTCACGGACAAAATATCCAAAAATATAGGAATGCCTAAGCTGATCAGGTGTTGGTTAGTTGAAACTACTTCAATGTAATACTTTGTGGTAATATCATAATTATGGTTGCCATAGTAAGTTATTAAAAAGTGTATCTGTTCCGTCATGGAGATTGTTAGATTTGGTTGTACATAGTTTTGCTTTAATAAATATTAATATTACTAAACATTATTTCATTTAATATTTCAACAGGTTAAATAGTATTAGTAGAACCAAAGTCTTCTAATTACATAAATCACCTATCTTGCACAAAAAAACAGACTCCGCCGATATATATTTATATATTAAACAGGTGAAATCATGGTGTGTTACACTCCACTGCCATGCCCTACTGAGTATTATAGGCGTGATGTATAATAATTCTTTGTTTTTTATACTTCCGAAGAGATCGGCTTAAAAAGCTGGCAGATTAATTATAGCGACTAGGTTTTCCGTCTTTTTTTTACTTGATATTAAGCAACCACAATATAAACGAATTTATTCATTTTACTCTGTCCTTTATGTATTTTAATATTTTAATAATAATATAAACGGGTCTTAATAGATCAATCTTTAAATAAACCTCTAACAACTGATATGAACATTTTCATATAAGTATGTAATTAACACATATTTAAATTAAGAAACTCATAAAAAATGTTCCAAATACGGCAAGATTAGCTCTTAATAAGTGTATGACGCACTAAAGCCGCTAATGGGTCATTTTATATTGGACATTACTTTGTAAGGCACCTCTGAGACTGGGCATATGGCGTTTGAAGTCATATTATTAGAATGATCTTGCAAAAACAAGTTTTAAAGCAAGACCTTATCCAATCTAGGTATAGTTATGAGATTATTTCTAAGAATAATCTTGAACTCATAAGTCAGCAAACACAGTGGAAGAACTATATTTTGGTGACAGGTTACAAGTGAATTATAGGTAGCATAAGCAACTATATTTTGCTTCTTATTAATGTAACGTGCCCACTCTCTATAACTTACGATAAGGGTAAAAAGTAGGCGTAGTAGGTATGGCCATAATTCAACAATTAGGATTCTGGGCGTAGTGCAGTTGGTTGCAGATAGCTATTTAACTAATTGACGAGCACCAGACTCAAACGTGGGCAATCCCGACCCGTGACATTTCATTTGTGGTCAACTTCATTACCGCCTAGAATCCTATTTGTTTGATTTTTTCTATACCTTTAAATTCTCATTCCAATCATGTAAAACTTGCTGGTACATTTTCTATTCTCATTGTTGCTCTTTCGGGCTACCTTAACTACGTTGTACAGCAACAACCTACCTAGACTTATATCAAACTTCTATACATCTCATTTCGCATTAAGAATATCCCTTATATTAAATAGTGCCCATGTTTTCGATTACAATTAGTTTTAATTCATCCAATCATTAAATAACTACGATTTTCCGAATAAAGCGAATTTGAAATTTTGTTTGTGTGAAGCCACTTCTGTTGCTAACTATACCTTTGTGAACACTACCACCGTACAAGAAAAAGCTAATTTGAAATTTTTCTTGTTTCCAGCATAACTGCATTGTCCACTAATGTTTGGTCCGCGGGGGTCGCGATGCGCGAGGAGGAGCTGGAGGTGGCCCTCAAGGTCGTGATCGTGGGCGACGGCGGCGTGGGCAAGTCCAGCATGATACAACGCTACTGCCGCGGCACCTTCACCAGAGACTACAAGAAGACTATCGGAGTCGACTTCTTGGAGAGGCAGATAGAGTGAGTATTTACTGATCTACTTACGGTCCTGACTTTAGGTTATTAAACCATTTATTCACCACACACACACATTATCTTATAATTAGAGAAAATAAAATAGTTTACAAAAAATATGAATAGTACACAGAACTTGAGCGTCAAGGTAATTTTTCTTTTTTTTAAACGACGCCCGCTCTATGAATAAATCCTGTGTCGCGCGTTCACAAACATACATTTCACACACACAAAGCACACCCAGAGTCAGAACAAATCTTTTTGCGAATCACACAAAGATTTGTCCCATCGAAGGAACAACACTAGCACAGTTGAAAGCGGCGAGGCGACCACTTTAACCGCTACGCCAACCGTGCACTCATTACAGTATATTTTGCTGTACAAATCTGTAACACCCTTCTGGGTTATACAGGCGTGATGTTATGTTATGTTATATAATTATATCAGTCGACAATTAAAACTACACCTAATATGGATAGATAACATCAAAACACTCATCAAAAAATATATAATCTAACTTGATTAGGACTGCAATTATCGCAATTATGGATTTATTGCAGTCAAATCAATACATCATCAATACAAATAAAAAATTGAAGTGTCTGTTTTTAAACTCTAAATAACATTTTTTTTAAACGTATCCCGAACTAGGAATATCTCCTGTGTCGCGGGGTGTTCACAAACATACATTTCACACACACAAAGCACAACCAGTCTCAGAACAAATCTTTGCGAACCACACAAAGATTTGTCCCATGTGGGGATCGAACCCACAACACCAGTGCAGTGGAGAGCGGCGAGGCGACCGCTTAAACCACTAAACCACACGTGCATACAATGTTTTTTTTCAGTTATATAGCTATTTACACTATACCATTGGCTAAAATAAAGTTTTTAAAACTTTTGTCTGTCTGTCTGTCTGTTTGTATCGACTAATCTTCAAAACTGCTGCACCGATTTTGATAAAATTTAAGACGCAGGTAACTGACTACAAGGCGCGGAACATAGGCTACTTTTTATTGATTTACCTACCTCGCAGACGAAGCCGCGGCAGAAAGTTAATTTGTTTGTTTGATAGCGCTAATCTCGGGCAGTGGTAATCGGATTTGAATAATTGTTTTTATGTTTAATAGTGTTACTATCAATAAATGTTTTTCGAATATTTAACAGTACCGATAAAAACCACGGGAGCAGAGCAGTAAGGTTTAACGCAAAGCGCGGGCGCAGCTACTACTTAATATAACGCATTCCACGCGGACGAAGTCGCGGGCAAAAGCTAATCTATCACCACCCAGCTGTACCAACTAGATACCTATACCTAAATGAAGTGATCTGTTCAAGGAAGTGTAGTTAATTACAAATGTAATTAAAGTCCGAGATGTGCCGATGCCGTGGTTGCGAATGTACCGGTTAATTAGGTAATCGAGTGATGCAACCAATACGGTATTCGAATATCAGCGATTTTACGAATATTCGTATGCGCCAAATAGGAAAACTATTTTCGCTTAGCAAAGTTTAGCATTTTACTGAAATATTGCTGTACATAATCATATTCCTACTGTATTAAATGAAAATAAGAGAATACATATTAATATTTTTTTGTATCTTAGTTTATTGCAAGTTACGTTTATTTTTAGGTAAATAAGCTTCTTTTTTACAGGACTACATTAAGAATCAGGTTGCTATTCTTAGGTACAAACACTAGTTAACATCAAAACCATTTATATCTTTATTTCGTTAAAAGTAGCCTTAATGTTAATCCAGGTTGTCTGTTACAGTGTGCAAAATTTCATAAAAAATTAACCCAGAATTCTTGCTTGAAAGACTAACAAACAGCCATACATCCGTACTCACAAACTTTCGCATTTATAATATTAGAAGGGACGAAAATAACTGCAAATCTGATTAAAGTTTTTCTACTCGTATTCATAACATTAGTGGGTATTCGAAACATCACTAGTAAAGTAATCAAGTACTGCCATCGCGAAGACACCGACTTTTCGTGTGGTCTGCAGCCACTCTACTAAATTACCACGTATCAGCAAAGGTAGCGGGTTCCCTTCCCAGTTCCTGCAATCTAGAATTACCTAATGACGATCGTCATTTTTGTCACTGTAACATACCTGATATTGCAATTAATTAATCTGAAAGTAAGTTTGCTTATGACAGTTGTAAGGTAAATCACTGAACCAATCTTGAAGAAATAATAAATAAATCAATATCACACAACTTACACACACCGCCATCACACAGCAGAGCTTGTACTATGGGTACTAGAATAACTTATACTAATACATATATACTTTTCTTTTGTATACTTATTACAGTCAGCAACACCCAGACTAAGACATACCCGCATGTTCATACACACAAAGATGTGTATTAAGCGGGAATCGAACCCGCGACCTCGGCGTCACAGGCAAATACACTACCAACTCCGCCACCCGGTCGTCAAAGCAAATTTTTAGTAGTGTTGGAGACATAGTTGTTTTTCTAAAGCACCAGGTACCTAGATTCGGTGAAGCCAAAATCGAAGTGCATACACTCTTATGTTATTTTTAATCTAAACGTTACACACTTTTTAACTTATTAGGAGGATTAATCATTATCCTTCGATTTAGCGACATAATTATCTGCTTTCAATCATGTATATTTATATATTTATCAGTTACTTCAAGGATAACAAGTTTATTTTGTACCCTGAATGAATAGATCGTTAAAATTCTGAGAAATCTAACCCCCGAAAACAAAAGCACGCCATCTCTGATGTATCTATCTTTGTAACTGTATCAATTTATTCAATACAATTTCATTTACATATTTATTTTCATATTCCAGGATCGACGGTGAGGATGTCCGGCTTATGCTATGGGACACGGCGGGCCAGGAGGAGTTCGACGCCATCACAAAAGCTTACTACCGCGGCGCACACGCCTGTGTCCTCGCCTTCTCCACCACCGATAGAGATTCCTTCCTGTCTCTCCACTCCTGGAAACTCAAGGTATACGCTCAGCACTTGTATTCTGTTCAGTTGTATTTAGAGTTATTCAGTTAAACTTACGAACGTAAACAAAATGGTATAAGTACTCACGGCTCCCGATCAACCTATACATTTCCAATATAAAGCTGGTCTCATATTGCACGATAAACCGCAGACAAACCATCTTATATTTGCAATATATAGGTTTACGTGTAGCCGTCTCTACAAGGAAAAAGTGTCCCATACCCTGTATCAAAATCAGACAGACAAAAATCGATCAAAATGTCAAATTCACCAATCATTATTTGTGAATTACAATAATTATACCTTGTCTCCCTCAAGTTATTATTAATGTAATTCACACAATATTATAAGTATTATAACATTCATTATACCTCGTGGAAGTCGTAGGTATTTTCTTTCATATACAAATTGAAGTAATATCAGTCAATCTTGTACAGCACATTTTTGTGTAATTTTTGGTCAATGTCCGCATTTTGGGTGATGAAATTTAGGTTGCCTGTGTTAATCACGCATATTATCTTGCTGAGCTAAAAGGCTAAACTAATTAAGAACATAAAAATACACAGACCAGACAAAAGACATGACTTGAAGTTTGCGTACCAATAATGGGTCTTTGTTTGCGTACCAAAATCAGTGAATTGATTACTACATCGAGTTATCAGAAAGATTGTTCAAAGATCATGACAAATACGTCTTACCTCAAGAGTTTACTAGACACAATATCAATACAAATAAATAAAATTTATGTGTCTGTTTTAATGTCAAAATAACAATGTTTTTTTCAGTTGATTTAGTTATTTGCAATTTTTTTTGTCTGTCTGTATGTCGTCTGTTTGTATCGGCTAATCTTCTAAACGGCTTGACTGATTTTAATAAAATTAATATATGCAGGTAACTGACTACAAGGCGCGTAACAAAGGCTACTTTTCATTGATGTACAGTGGGCCAACGAGTTAGGTATGCAGGGCAAAAACTTCTAAGTTATAGTAAAGACTTACTACACCAGTCATGGATAAGTGAGAGACATATCTAAATAGTAGGTATACTACACTTATTAAATATGTAGTTCACACATGCATAACTATTGCAGTCAGTTTTCACTATGGCGTAGAAGTCTTTGCTTTGCATATCTAATTGCTTGGCCCACTGTACGTACCACGCAGACAAAACAAGAAAGTTAGTTTATTGTTAGCGCTAATTTCAAGCACTACTGATTGGAATAATTTTTTTTGTGTTTAATAGGATAACTATCCATTAAGATTTTTTGATATTCAGCATAACGCTAAACTCCATGGAAGCATGGAATTAACGTTAAACGCGGGTCAAAGCGTGGAAGCAGCTACTACTACTTATTATAACGAATTCCACGCAGATGAAGTCGCGCGCAAAAGCTAGTAAATAATAAATAAGGTGGCAGTAACTCATTTGTGATGCAATGTTGTTTTTTTTATATAAATTAGGCACAATGTATTCATTAATTTTAAATGTTACTAAGTAGGTATTTAGCTAACCAAAGCAAAATATGATAAGGACAGGGAGGTCATGGGTCGTATCACCCATGTGAGTCTCACATATCGCGCACACACAAACAAGAGCGTATCTTTTTGTTTACATTCCAGTCACTATATTTGGACGCGACACATTAATCTCGTAACATCATGCAATCATTCGCGAACATGCATGGGAAAATGTACTCCCTTCTTGTGATTTTTGGAGTTTTGTGTGGTGTGAACTGTGCAGTGAACCCACGATGGGAGAGACAGTGCATCGACTACTTCAAGACGGGATCGAACTTCGATCTAAACGAGTTCCCCTCGGAAATGTATGGCGTCTACTTTTGGCCGCCGAATCCACGAGATCGAGACACCTGTGAACATATTACATTTAATAAACTTTCCGAAGATGACAAGATTAAAGCCGAGTCTAACTGCAGTAGTTTAAAACTGCCTTTAAACCAAACTGTGATGAAAGCTTCGTACATCAACAGCGGCGGAAAACGCGTCAACTTGCTTTACTACGAGCAAGAGGAATTGAAACAAATGTTCCGGGGTTGTACTAAAGAAATCTCGAAGTATATCTTGATAAAACTGGATGATAACTACATCCTGGGGATCAACTGCACGGCTGGGGGGAGGGGTATCCTGATGTCGAGGTTCCTACCCGGCAGGGCTGAAGTGCAAGCTATGGCTGACAGAATAGACGTCATGGCGGGACACGATGGAGGGCCGGATTGCCCACTTCGATCTTAGAATTTAAATTTAATAGCTCTTATATTTTATTATGATATGTATTTTCTACTTAATAAATCTACGTCAGCCAAGCTTTCTTAATTATTATTGCAGTTAAAATCCCTTGTCAAAGTTAAAGGTAATCTTTAATTGTCGTAATCAATTTATTGTTTTTAATCTTTGTATGTGTAAATGTTAATCTAAGACATATTATTGATTTCAGGTGGAGAATGAATGCGGGGAAATCCCGACCATAATAGTTCAAAATAAAATTGATTTGATGGACCAATGCGTGGTCGGACCGTAAGTAATAAATTATTAGTCACACAATTTTACTACTAGAAACTGTAATTTGTAGAATTAAAACAATTAGAATTAAAGATAACTAATAGAAATGGGTAGTTTTGTCTGTGTATTAAACACAGATAATAGCGGTATTAAACCGCAGTCACGGCAGTATCTTGCGACTACCAAGAAATCTGCAAAAGAACTGCACTATTTGCCGGTAGATTGTGATCAAAAATGCTATTTTAGTTAGCTACGTCTGCAAACTACAACTTCTATCAGTAAGCTGGGTATAGTCATTATCATTAAATAACTTCAATTCAAAAACAGTCACAACAACACCTAGATCTACTACGCGTCAATGGCTTTTCACCAAGAACCAACATAACTATGTTCTTACAGGGCAAAGATCAACAAATATCCTTGTTCCTTACAGCGATGAAGCTGAGTTAGTAGCGCGGGCTCTGGGCTGCAGATTAATGCGCGCGTCGGTGAAGGAGGACGTCAACGTTGGAGCCGTGTTCCGCGCACTTGCCGCCCGGTGCCTGTCCGACATGCGAAGGGACGATGCCGCCGCCGACAACTCATTGCCGCCCTGCGTCGCTCCTGTCATAGGTAAAGTTGCTTCCGAAGTGTTCTGGGGCTATTCCACTCATTAATTTGCTATTTTGAATCTAATACACTGGCATGCCTAAACTTAATTACGTATTTGGGGTCGGCTTCGTCTCAACGGATTCGACTGATATCGTCATTATGTTGGCACAAAACTTTGCCAAAAGTAGTGTAATAGCGATAATGGCATAGAGGTTAATGTACTTGGATGTCAACGACTCTGCCACTACATGCTTCTGGCAATTGACTGGCGTCTGGTCTGGCACCAACGTTACGTAGGTACATGTACCTACTAACATACACAAATTTATACATAATATATTATGGTTCAGCGACTGCTAAAAATTTAAAGAAGTAAACTGGGAAATTATTATATTATTATTAATAATTTATTTTGTATCGACGTAGATCACCTAATGATAATGGCAAAACGACAACTATTTAGAATGCGTAACCAGGACGTTGAAGTTGATAATCGTTTGGTGGTGGTAAAAACAAAAAAATATTGTTTATCCAAATGTTTTAGATTAAGATTTAAAATAGCTAGCAATTAATACAATATTTTTATTTGAATAAATGAATGTGATGTCTTATTACCTAATTTTTTTAATTATTTACAATGACGCTAATTGCGTTTATAATTATTAATTAGTTTTTTAAATACCTTACTTATGTTTGCAGGCACCTTCACAAATCATAACAGTAACGGGACCATCTTGTTGCGGCCCACGAAGCACCGGCCCGGAGGCAAAAAGAAAAATGTGCTCAGGAACGCCTGCCGAATACTGTGATCGATCCATAAGCTCAATTATATTAAATATTATGTTAACATTGAATGGGATGGGGTGAACATTGTAAAACCCTCGTGGTGCCAATCTTGGAGTTAAGTAACAACAAATATAAAGACCTTTCTTGAAAATCTGTACATACTGTAAGGAAATGTAAATCATTAAAAGGATCATTGTATCATTTAATTACATTTATCTACCACCCATGCTATAAATCCTCTATAAACGTTCTTGAAACAGTTAGCTTATTGCCAACATTAAAACAGCCAGTGTCATAATAACCATTATAACACCCAAACGGGTGTACTAATGTTGTACTGAAATTCATTATGCAACTCTACATGCAACTCCTTTTTTACTCATCGAACAGCCACATTCTCATGGCATCTTTATGAATTTCAAAAAAGAACATGTCATTCACTACCACAGCGCCGTAATTTAAATAAAAACTTATTCGAATTTTTGAATTGACGTCGTATCCCGCCATTTTTGTTCAATAATAGTATTATTATGTACCTATTATACATTTGTTTGTATTAGATACTCACTAATTAAACTTTCCATGAATTTACATAGAGTTCTTACAACACTGTACCCTATGGTTTCAGAACATTTATAGAGGATTCATATCATGGGTGTAGATAAAGTCTTGTATGCAACTGTTATAATTAGGTTTTAAAACACTCTTATGATACTATTATAAACCCACACTCGTGTTTTAATACCCCTCATTATAGAACAGTTGCATAAATAACTATTCTGGAGTAATAAATCTAGAATATATTCATCTGTTGATTTAAAAAAATTACTACTAAAGTACCTACGTTCAAAACTGTAGCCTTTCATCAAACGAAGACTAGCATTTTGCGGTATTAAATATTTTCATTTATTTAACTTACTTATCCTGAAGATCACGTAGGACGAGAGCCAAGAATGGCTTGCCCCAGGCGGCAATCTAAACAATATACAATGGGGCGGCAAATTTTATTCATCATCGTAGTAATAAATAATGTTGATACAGGCTTGTAACATACACACTTCTTTTGGCCTGCTGCTTAAAACCTAGATTCGACTCTATCTAATTGAGACCATAAAACAATGTGTAATAGGAGTTATTACAGCTCTGTGCTGCCTGCATCAAACATGCATTGTATATTATGTTTATGTTATGATTACTAAACAGCTTTACATTTCAAACTGCAAACCCTCATTGTCGAATTTCTAGATTATAATTATGACGACTTGTAATTTAGTCGGTTTAAGAAACTGTTTAGTCATATTATAATATTTTTAGTTAGTTGATTTAAAAATAACAAATGCATGTAAATATGTGTACCTACTTACCTAACTATTCATTTATGAAATAAATTATTTGAGATTTTGTTGATGTTATTCATTTACTAAACCTTTTCTGTCCATGCTATAATTCAAAGGATTAATTTCTAAAAAAAATCGATCATAGGTGTGTAAAATAAAACAACTAGACTAGGGTTATTAACTGATGTATTTAAAACGACGCTGATAAAACAAATAAGGATATTTTAATGTACTGAAAATGCAATGAGAACTAATACTAACGCCGCATTGTTATAACAAAAAAAAACAATATTAGGCAAGTATCAACCGCCGTGTTTTAGGCAGTTATTGGTAGAACGGAATAGTCTATTCGTTACAACACTATGCAATCGCCTGCACTTTTGGACAAATTCCTCTAATCAACAATTACAAAAATAGTGAGAATATGTTGCTTCAACGGAAAAATAATATTGTTATTGTCTCCCTTGAAATTTTCGCTTATTACAAAAAGTACATAAGAGACTGTATAAATGGCGACCATTTTTATTGCCGATAGAGGACAACACTTGGGTATAATAAGAATTTTGACAAAACAAGTGTGACACAACAAATAAGTGTTTATCAAGAGTTCCCGTTACCTATGGGCAGCAATTCATCATTTGGTACAACATATCGTCAAGAAAAGTCTACCTTTATCATGACGCTGCTTAAATTGCCTAACAAATATAAAAAGCGACACAGCATATCAATAAGTTTAACTTATTTAACATTTAAGAGCAATGGAAGAATGACTAATGTGTCTTTAAATGCTAGAGAGCACCGCTAGATGATCACGACGACAATTATTTACTTTATATAGAATTTTTTTATCGCACAGCAGTAAAGAGTACAGAATTAAGTCACAGACGCGAGTAAGCATTGTACTATCGATTAATTTCTCCGTTATTCATATTTAACTAAGAAATAGCTATAACAAGAGCTGATATTTAAGTCTAGAAAATAGTTCTTAATATCCAAATTATGAAATACGGGTGTTACTTACATAATGTTGGTCGTCTATTTAGGCGACCGCGGTTTCGTCTATACTTTTAGGCATTTTCAAGAGAGTGTGACATGACACGTCGCGCCTGAGTCGCAGCCAGTCTTGCACTGAATAGACCAACATTACGTGAGTAACACCCTTTATAATATGAATAATGTTACAAACTCACGTCAGTTTTAATTAAAAAAAATCTTAATATCTTCATGTGCGAACACAGAACATCCACTTTTAAAAAGAATATTGATGACTGTTTTTCAATTTTTATTACAAAGAGTTTTTTAAGTTAAATTCTGTAATGTTTTACCGCCGTGCAATAAAAATATTTTTTACAAAAAACGACGTGGTTTCATTCGTTTTTGGAATATTTATTGTAATAATGTAGTTACCAAGTCGTCTTAAGTACAAATGCATAGGTATATATACATACACGAATAGATTAATAGTTCAGAAATACATTAAAAGTTATTATAGTTAAAAGCTATTCAGAATTATTACAAAATAAAAACTGTTGATAAAATTAAACTATTACATTTCAAATCGAGACTGCTTAACGGCTTATTTACACTAGGTGATTTCGAAATGAAAAAAAATTGTTCCATAAGATTTGTACATGAGTTATTTTCATGGTTCCCGCACTTGGCCGGCCTGTATCGCGAGGTTCCATTTAAAATTACATAGTCTATATTTTGCAATAAGTCTAATAACGTTTTATAATTTTAAAAGTATGTACTATCATTTAATTGTTACATCATTCATTATCGACACACGCTTTATAAGTAGAATCATTCATTTGTTCAAGCAGAATGAGAATTAAAGATGAAAAAACCGCGTCGAAATTGCGAGTCTGCGTTTACGTTTTCTATTTGTTAACGTTAAAAAAGCAATGTTTTTTTGCGGCTACGTAGAGTCCAAAAACATATTTAAATCTTTTACCGGCAAATATCGAATAAAGAAAAAAAATATAAAATTTAGCTTTTAGTAATTTTTATATCGCAAGTATTATCGATTAGCGTGCTCACGGACAAAACGGCTACCGATCAACTTGTACATTTCCAGGATAAGCTGGTCTCGCATTGCACGCGAAGCATATACAACGTGAGACCATATTACATTGGTAATGTTTCGGTTGATGTGTAGCCGGCACTGTGCCAACAACATATTATTATATGTAGTGTGACCGTACAGTGTGTCGACACGTCAACGTGTGCCGTCCACATTTCGTCAATGGCCGTCAACGGGTCGACGACATACACTATTAGTTTGTTAGTCTGGCTATACAATTTATGCGGGCAAAGGATGCTTGCCAGCAATCCAGTGTAGATACTATGGGCCCATATAACCAAAGTTATTTATCTACGGTTATATTAAACCCGTATTTGTATCCCTCTGTCTCATTCAAAGTTTGTCTAAAGCTTGCAGTTGGTAGCAAGCGTCAGCGTCAACGCTCGACGTATGGTAACATATTTTTTTACATATCTTTTTTGTATGAAATATCGGCACTTAGCATCTACACTGGGTCATTGGAAAGCATCCTTCACTTACATAAATAGAAATTCTCTTCACGATAAACAAAGCAAGCATCTAACTCTTCTACATGCACGTAATGATGGTTGCAATCATATTTTATAAATTTCCATTTCACATGCCATCGACACAGTGCCGTTTGTCTGTAAGCATCCTAAACCACGGACTAAAGCTACGGTTTCCTAGGAAAGAGGTGTGGAATAATGCGGCCTTAAAGATAACGGTAGAAGTACCTCACTAGAACGTTGAAAGTAAATGTTGTGGTTTCTTGAGAGCGGTAATCGACATAACGTATTACGTACTTATCGTGTTCTGGCCATATCACGGCCGCAATATTCCACACCGCTTTCCTAGGAATCCAAAGCTTTAGTAACGTAAACGGTTCACAGACCTAAATGTAAATTTTATACAAAAAAAAATTATATATCTATATATCTACCTAACATTTGAGCATCATTTTAGATCGAATAAATAAGTACAATATTTAATATTTTCTTTTCTCTATCTCTCCCGGGAACGGTTTGATGAATGTTTTTGGTGCAGTTACATACATCGTTATGATAAATCAATATACACACAAAAAATTTAAAAAAAAATACCAGTGTCGTTTGATACATGTCGCAGTCATTTTATTTCATTTAGAATAAATGATTAAGTTACATCATTCCAAACAAATTGAAAAGACTGTTAATTATAAAAAAATATGTAACTAAAATACTTATGATACTTCTCATCCACAACCTTCTAAGCACGACTTGACTTTTGACATTTCAATTCGACTATGACGTAATTATAATGGCGAGCACTCACGATCAATGTCGAGCTTCAGTTTGACAGCTGACCCAATGAGAAATGTTTCAGCTATTCCTCCTCCTTTTGGTAATTTACATTTAGTTCCGGCTATACGAAACCTTGGATAGAGTTTAGCCATAGTTATTATTTATTGTATTGTTTGTGTCGAGTGAAGTATTGTTTTGTTTGTACTTTCATCTATCAGATTACTGTCCAATGATATTTTTAAATAAATAAGCGTCGGCGATGAGTGCTGTCACGGAGTCTATTAACAAAGATAAGTGAAAAAATGTCGTTTCTAAGTTGATATCTACGTCGAATTGAAATGTCAAGAGCGGCAATTATGCTAAGAGTGTAAGACACACACACTAGACAGTTTATTGATACCAACTAACATCGACTGTAACATAAGCTTTATCTAAAGATGCTTCTAGACCGGCGAGTATTTGCCTGACTTACAACATTATGTCGATTGAAATTTCAATATTCGAATTGTACCATAACGTTTTCAAGCGAATTCTCGCGGCCTACGATCACCCTAACATTTGCAAAACCTTCATAATCTGATAGAATTAAAGTGAGATATCTTTAGCACAATCTGACATAAATTAGTTCTAATGTACAAGTTGACATAAAGCTAAATGCCAATTAATCATACCAGAAAAAGACAAAATGTAATAATAAGAATAATGTGTAATGCTATGAAACATAATTTAGATGAATAGTTACTCAGTTATTTATAACACAATTATTATAATCACATTTTACCTGTCTCTACTGCCAAAGATTTTAATTTTACAACAAATTGAGTCAAAATGACTTTTAAGGTTTATAACACTGTATTTTTTAGGCGCCGAACACATCGCACGCAGTCTGCGTTCAGTGTTCCGAGTTCTGCATCCGCACATGCGCGTTCTTTTAAATGTAGAACTCTGACCCCCGCGCGCCGGCGCCTGATGTGGGTTAGAACAGAGACGACGCACCAGACCGCTTGCGATTTACGTTTAGGTTAGGCTCCTTAAACATTAAATATGAGTAAATCAAGTGTATTTTCTACAGTAGATAATTACTCCATGTCGGATGTCGGCTTATAGAAAGGAAGTGGTGAAGGTAACCGTACAAAAACTACAACTAATGGTCCATACGCACGAACAAATGCGAGTGGATTTCACCACGTGGTATGGAATAAACGAAAGTACTAAGTATACATACATTATCACATTTGCCAAAGCTTACGGCTGCAGCCAAGGACCGAGTTGTGGGAACTCCACTTTATTTAAATTACATCGAATGTTTATTAATAAAGAAATTGTATTTTTAATCTTTTTCTACTTTTCTTAGTGCAATAGAAATAAGTACCCACTTTTTAAGTTAACTTCAATTTAAAAACGATATTTTCACAGAATAATGAACTGTAAATATATAATAATTATATAGTTCCGTTAAATAGTTGACTACATACATACAATATATATTATGTTTACTGTTCTATTTAATTAAAACTACGCTTAGGCTTTTGCTAATAAGTCTTGTCAAATCTCAATCACACGTGAGTTTTAATTTAGTTTTATAATAGCTAATGAACATACTGGTCAATCATGCCACTAAAGAGTAATCGCATATTATGTAGAATTGGAAATAATTACTGTCAAATGCTTTTATAGTAGACACTATGAAGGTAGGCCCGCGGAAATACTAATATATTTGCCTCGCAAAACTGACAAAATTGTGTGTCGTGATTCTGAGACAGATATAGATCTATAGTGATTATAACGCTAGAAGACAGTCTGGTCATACCAATCGAGGATTAACCTATACAAAAGTTTTTAATTTGACATAAGAAACAGCACCATCTGGTGGCTGAGCTTTCAGTAATCTTCCCAATTCACATATTTTGACCAAGCACGTAACAAAGCCATGAAATGTGATGTTCAAAACATAAGAAACTGCTTAGCTAGCTAGATCCCTCGTCCACCTAACCTCGGTCCTGAGCTGCACTGTACAAAAAAGAAAAAGAAGCTGGCAGTAGACAACGCTCAGCGCATGACAAGTTTGGAATCCAACATGGCGGTTACTCACGAGCACGTAGTGACATTTAACTTTGCGAAGTAAGCTAGGAGGCCTTGGAGGCGTTTCTTGACGCGTTTCTGGTCGTCAAGGGTGCATCCTAGGATCGCAGTTTCGAAGTTCTTGTCGGTTCCTGTGGAGGGGTCCGGTTGGGAGGTGCAGGCGTTCATGAAGGTTTGACAGCGAGTGTGGGCTATGACTGTGTCGTCGTGCACTGACATCACTAGCTGGTCTATGTACATGTTTACCTGGAATTTAAAAATACATATTTAGGTAAATAAATAAGGCAAGAATTTAGAGTTAAAATCGAATGGTATGTTTGAACAATGCTAGTGTTTGTTTTGTAAGAATTTTTATACTGAGTTGACATCAATTAAGACGGTTTTTTAATTATTGTAAAAATATGTTTTAATAACACGCGCGTCATAAGATCACGTCAATGCAACTATAGCCCTCAATTATATAGTTAACAATAACGCAGATGCCGTGGTAATTCTTTTTTTTTATATTGGGATATGCCTGACGCATACCACTGATCCGGGCAGAGTCAGTCTAAGATATGTTACATTGCATGAATGTATATCACAAAAAATGGGTGGTTCTGACATTATGTCCACATTTGACATGCGCGCAGTTGACATAAGCATGCAGCATGATACAGCGCGCATTATTTGTCAGTATTGTTGGTGAGACCTTTAGGCAATATGTTTCACAAAAACCCTCATTATCTTGTAACCACAACCGCAATAACATTGAGCTCGATATCAGACATGTTGTGTTTACACTAAATTTGAGTTTCAATTTTTTAACTAACATCGTGTGAATCTTACTGGATATAATATTATTAAATACTATAATGTTCACTACAAAACATATCATAACATCACGCCTATATTACCCAGAAGGGTGTGGCAGAGGTTTTCATCACCCACATTACACCTGTTATGTTTAGGTCTCTTGGGATACGGGGTGAGCCTTTCGCCCCAGTTCCAACTACATGCTGCTATTGTGAATTTCCTGACGGATTTTTTTCCAATAACACTTTGCCTGACCCGGAAAATGAATACGAGACCTTGCGGTGAGAGGCGCATACTCTAACCACTAGACCATCGAGACAGTACACAATACATACAGAGAGATCTATTGTACTCATCATCACCAAATGCCCCAGATTTGGCTGCTGCGTATCGAATGCGAAAGCAAACTAGATGACAGACTCGAACTTGCAAACATCAAAGAGATTATGAAAGACAAAAAGAAGAGGGCTATGTTTCTTGAATATGCAGAGGACATCATGTTGAAAGTGGCAAGAGCAAACGGCTCTACCATGTGAATAGGTAGGTAGGGCAATGCATCTGTAATAGGAACAATGTAAATATAAATAAGAAATCTGTATTGTATGTATTGTAATGTCTCCATATCAATGTAATAGGAAATAAATGTAAATAGGAAAGGTCTGAACTGTGTGTATCTTAAATGTATCTGTATAATAGTAAAATGTAAATGTAAGTAGGAACATCAGTATTGTATAAAAAAAATATGATATAAAATAAATTGCATGTATATTATATTAATGTCTTAAAGTAGCTAATAGGAAAAAAAGTATGTAATATATTAATGGTTTAATTAAAGTTGTAAATAGGAAAAATTGTATGTACTAAATTAATGTTTAAAGTTGTTGCAAAATAAAAAGCAACAGGAAATCACAGCTTAAAAAAAACAAGATATAAGTTCACAGCTACAATCATAAATCAGAGATATCTTGAATACATTCGTGTGTGTGCTACATGTTTAAAATAAAATGTTGTATTGCAAAGCCAGGGTTACCATATTGTGTTACCATAATCACTTGACAGAATCTAATATCATCATTATGTGTGTGGTGTTGCATAGCATGTGTAGGCGTCGACGTCAGCCTTAGGCACAATCTAATTTACTGAGAATGCCTAGGTGCTCTTTATGGTATGGACTACTTGCTATCACGAATAACACGTCATATACATTTCTTACTCAGTAAGTATATGGTGCAATTATAATTGGTTCTTCAAGTTCTTTCATCTCATCGAATCGAAAGTCGATTGATCGTGGTAGATATTCCACAATTCCTTATGGAACGCCCCGCCCGAGTCTGTGATTCCGAATGAGTACAATCTGGATTTCTTTACAGCAAGATTAAATAGGTATCTCATAGATAAGCGCACTCCAACGTAGACCACATCATCAATTACCAACAGGAGTGAACGTTGTCAAACGCGTGCCCATCCACAATATATAAAAGATTATCTGACGACCGGATGGCGGAGTGGGTAGGTGCCGAAGTCGTGGGTTCGATTCCCACTTAAGACAAATCTTTGTGTGCATGAACATGGGGGTTTGTCTTAGTCTGGGTGTTTATATGTATAATAAGTATGTATTTATAAAAGAAAAGTATACCTATATAATATCAGTTATTCTAGTACCCATAGTACAAGCTCTGCTTAGTTTGGGACTAGATGGAGTTGTGTGTGAGTTGTGAAATATTTATTTATTATTATTTATTTACTTATTTATTTATCTTAATCATCAGCACATGAAGATATGAGTTTAATTTAACCTGCCGTAAATTTTATAGACGTATTTTGATTAGCCGTGCCCAGCAGTGGGACATGTAGAGATACGTATACATACAGGATAGCTCTTCATGAGTAGTAGTTGCCACTCATCACCAGGTAACCTACACATCCGTTTGTCTAGCAAAAGTGCCACAATCGTACGTACTGACTGTCCGTCCTTCTTTTCCCTAGCCACTTGCCCATGCTTCCTTAACTTTTGCGACTGAATGACAATATTTTTATGCCGCCTTATTTCACTTCAAGCCGATAACATATTTATTTTTAGTAGCTAGTCATGAATGTGATAAAAAATAAATTGAATGACACAAAAATATCTGAGTCAACATCTCTCTCATGATTTTTAGATTTCACTGACTAATAACGCTACTAATATTAAAGAGTAGTATAATTTAGTAATGATACAGCTCAGATCTGTGCCAATCTTGGAGTCCATCATAAATACAGCTTGCAAACAATGCCAAGTCCAACGTAAGGACAACGCACTCATTAAAATGAATTATGTCATTGTTCATACCGCTTTCATGCCATTATTCCTCTGATGAAGGAATACTATGGATATGCTGTAAAAAAATGTTAAATGAAAAGTCTAAATCTGAGCTAATAAGGATAGTGTCATCTTTGTCTAGCATATGTTATTAAAGAGAGATAACTATATGATTATCTGTTCTTCTTAGTTGCAATTTCGTCTGTCATTTTATTTGCGTGGTCGATCCGCCATTTTAGTCTGCCGTCGTTGACTGCTATAATTGGACAATTGGTTTGAATGTAGTGTTGTAATCAAACATCTTATCGATGTTTTTTTATAATACTCTTATAAATGTATTTTGTTGTGCACAGATTATCTGAAAACGAAAATAGAAAAAGAATTTGGTTGGAAGCCATAGGACAAGAAAATTTAAGAACAAATGTTTTAGAGAAGATATTGGTTTGGACATTTTAATGAAAGTGCATTTAACAAAACTCTTGAAATCGTAAGACTTAGAGATGATACAGTGCCATGTCTGTTTCAAAGAGTAAGTACCTATCTAGTATATTTTGTAATTCAAAACAAATACATAATGCTTAACAATCCACGCAGCATTACCCTATCATTATCAAGTCATCCGAGAGCTAATACACAAGGCATTGGGTCCCATTCAACAGATATTTATTGATTACATCCAGTTAAGTTTTTCTCTACTTCGTAAACATAATAATTATCATTAGTCAATGTTTCGTCATAATTATAATTTCAGGAACAATCTTCAGATCAGCACCAACCTTCATCGTCAAATAATGCTGAATATCCCTCAGGCAAACAGCATAGTTTGGTATGTGATGTTTCCAATTAATTCAAATATTGCAAGAATATAAAATAATGCTCACAGAATTGATTAAACATAATATGGTTGATATTATTGTTTTAGGGCTATGTACTCAAAGTAGTCCCTATGTTACAAGAAAAGTTTCAAGCCAGAAGAAAAAAAATAAATGCCTCAATGAATCTGTCTGTCGACAAAAAATAAAAATGGCAACACTTCAAGAAATCACTAAAGACCTTAAGATGGCAAACAGTTTTCATGTGTAACCATTACACATGAAAACTGTATAGCATTGGAACAATGCAGGTATCTAAAAACAAAGGCTTACCTTTAGAAAGGCAATACAGTGAGGAAGCCATAAATAAGTATTTGTTAATGTTAATGAAAAGTATTGTGCAAACTTAAATGAATTTACATTTCAAATATGTTGTAAAAAAAAAATACAGAGAAATTGTCTTTTCGAAATTATCATAACAACGTTATTTTATTCCGCAAGGAATGAAAAAATTACAGGCTGTACACGAATATAATTATAATAAAATATGTAAAGACGTTTCCTCTATCTTATTTGGTTTTATTTATAAAATCCTGCATTCCCCCCAAACATCCAGATATCCTAGTAAACGAGCAATTCTTATGCAGGACGACTTATTTATATAGGTCAGTACTGGAAATGTAATTATGAATCATGATCTCTAAAATACCGTTTTGTGGTTTTAATACCGACTGCCCCATACATATCGATTTAAATGACCCACCCTGTATATGCCCGGACGATCTGGAAAACGGCTCAACGATTTTGATGTAGGTTCCAGAAAATGGACATTTTGGACCAAAAATAAGAGTATCCATTTTGACATTATTTCCAGCTTTGACTGTAAAAGCATCAGTATAACCCAGACAATCCGCTGAATATCGTCAATAATTTATTTAGGTTATTGCGTGTGTGCAGCGAGTCTAAGAAACGAATGTCCGCGTCCGTGGCGTCACGCTTACGCATGCGCCGCCGTCCTTGTTCATTTGTCATATCGACAATCGAGGGGTAAAATATACTGTGGTACAACACTAGTCAGCCATTTTACTTGCCGTAGGTATGCACGTATTTTTTGTAGGTAAGGCAGTTCCATATATTTCCTTGTTCTGAGCATTATTCTCGTACTAGCCGATTTATAATTCAAGAAATGCGGGTATGTGAATCAGTTGTTTACTATTATCATGCGATCAACCAAACAAATATTAGTATTTCTGTTCTGTACAGCATTTCACTGCAATTTTGGAGTAACAGAAGTAAATACAAATACTAATTTTAAAATATGTACAGCACAAATAAATAAAATCTGTAATTTACGTTTTCGTTACATTTCCCCGAAGAAACCTATACGTTTTACATTTTTGTAAATATGTTTATTGCTATTATGAAATACGTTTCAAAGAAAAATAATCTCTATCAAGCATTCCAGTTCAAAACAACAATCATAGAACTACTCCCAACGTTTGCTGTTTTATCTCAATTCTGCAGAGATTTATTAGCTGCATAGATAAATAACGCCTAGATCGACAGTCTTCTTACAAGCGCTTAGTTTAAAGCGAAGCCAAAAACAGATTAATGTGTGTGTCAAAATTCGTATCTCGAGTCAGGACACGTCTTCGGAGCCTGGCAACTAGTCTATCAATGAGTATCGTATTACCGTTCCAGGTTGTGGAAGTCTAAAATGTGCCGTGTATGCATACTAAAGTATACCAGCCGTAATGAGCCGAAACGGTTCAATTAAAGTGGCTTCACTTTCCATGCGTTCACTTGATTTCTAGGTGTAATAATTCTATGGTTGCACACATATTATATTAGATTTAAACGCACTAGCTAAGCTGACCTTTGGGCGCAATTAGTCGAAATGCGGAAACACTGGCAGGTAAACTCATTTCAGATTAGAACTGGGTATTTTAGAGTAAGGTAGCAATTAATACCAGTTGACTTTTGAAATTATGTTTTTGCAGAAAAGTACCGTCCAAATCTATTTTTTATCTAATGCTTTCACTGGTATTGTATATCAAATGTACATTAATATTTCTTGGAACTTAAAATAAAATCTTTATAAACGCAATCTCTTAGGCTCAAAATTGCCACGTTTTGCAATGAAATTAAGTGTTTATAAGTAAGTAAGTAAATTTGTGTAAGTGTAAGTTATAAACAACCAACCTTACCTTATAAACATACCTTTTTTAGTCTTAAAATAAATTAATCAGCAAAAAAAAAGACATAATAACGTGACCATGCAATTTTTGTGCTTGACTTTACGAGCAGATTTCACAAGGATAATAACGCAAAAGATAATAATATATATTTCACAAATATATTTATATACTATACAACTTACACACGACGCCATCTAGTCCCAAACTAAGCAGAGCTGGGTACTAGAATAACTGATACTAATACATATATACGTTTCTTTTGTAAATACATACTTATTGTACATAACACCCAGACTAAGACCCCCATGTTCATACACACAAATATTTGTCTTAAGCGGGTACCGAACTCGCGACCTCGGCGGTCGTCATAATATCAAGTTATTTTTAATTAACTATTTATCAAGGATGCACACTTGACATATTTATATTGATAGTTGAGACGTTCAATTAATTCATATACTTGCAATGCATTTAATTGATCTTGGGCAATGAGATCTGACTCTTGTGACGTCACAGCCGCATTGGATGATACACTCCGCACATTTAAATTGATTCATTAATGGATTAAAGTAGTTATTGCGTGAGATCAATTAGTTATCGCTATAATAAAACAAAGTACTTTGCCGCGTCTGTCTGTCCCAAAACACTCTAAAACTATTATATACGATATATTATGATACGATTTACAGCAATAGATAGTGATTCATAATGTAAAAAACTTAAAATTATTATTATTTATATTTCTCTTTATTTATTATTTTACTTAAACTTTTTTTTTTTTTTTTATGGTGGATAGGCTCGCGTTTGACCACGATCTCACCTGATGGTAAGTGATGATGCGGTCTACGGTGGAGCACGCTTACCTATGAGATACCTATTGACTCTTGCTTTGAAGAGATCCAAGTTGTACTCATGCGGAAACACAGACTCGGGCAAGGCGTTCCACTCTTTGGCAGTTCGCATAAGAAATGTAGAAGCAAAACGCTTAGTGCGTAATGGTGGAATATCTACCGTGAAGCGATGCCTGAGTGCCGTTTGTCTGTAGTCCGATGTCCGACTTAAATAGGATTTATAAAAAAATACAAGAAAACATTTAAAATGAAAAAAACAGTGTCCCACCAACAACAGGTGCAGCGACTAAGCTGCAGATGGTTAGGGCTCCAAAGAAAGAAACCTCTGCACGATGCGTGCCGTGTCCAAAAGGACCGCTATCTGCATAAGGCTCTTGGTCCAGCTGCCTAACGCGAGCCTCTTAAGGTGTTGGTTGAGGCTCTTTGCTATCAGTCCATTGACTAAGAAAACTATCGGTACAACGATGGCCGAATTCACATCCCAAATATCGACAATCTCGTGTGCCAGATCGAGATATTTTATTAGCTTATCTTTCTCGGCTTTCACGAGATTTCCGTCATGGGGGATGGTGATGTCGACAATCACTGCACGGCGCTCTGATCGATCATCTAGGTTTATTAATAGGATGTTTTGGTACATATATTTTTTTTTAACCGATAAAAACGACGCCTGCACTAGGTATAACTCCTGTGCCGCGGGATTGTTCACAAACATGCATTTTACACACACAAAGTACACCAGAACAAATCTTTGCGAATCACACAAAGGTTTGTCCCGTGTGGGGATCTAACCCACAACACCAACGCAGTTGAAAGCGGCAAGGCGACCGCATTAACCACTATGCCAACCGTGATCTCAAATAAATCATAATAATTAACTACCGCGCGGGCGCGCGCGCTTGGGTTTTTTTCCTATTTGGTTGGTATGGCAGGCAATGAAATTACTGAAAAAGTAACTTAACACCGTATGTCTAATAACTGCGTGTGTATATATCACCTTTGTAGGATTATTTTTGTGTAAAGGGGGAAATGGTGTTGGGACACAGTTCAACCGGCGCATAAATTATGTATTTAAGTGGATGCTTAAGTTTAGTCGCCCGGTTAGGCAGTCGCCTTTCTGTATCGCTAAAGATAGGTCGTAGTTAAGTAAGAATAATGTAGTCAATAAGTTTAATATATAAAATATAGTATAGTACCAGTAAATATAAACATTTAGTATAGTGACCTATCGTTTCAATCAATTAAACAATTAATCTAACACAAAATAAGACCCCCACAACCTACAATCCGAACTGCAAGCTCGTTTGTTCCTGCCGTTGAATAACCTCTCAAATCAAGGCTGTCTGAATATCGACTGTAATATATTGGTACCGAACAAAGTAATGAATCAGTAATTTTGTCGGATTCATTTCCTGAAGTGCAGTCAGCATTGACATTTTGGGACGATTGGACCAAACTTCTTAAACTACGGTTTAATCAAACCTGTATTGCCATCTCTCTCTCTCTCTGACCCAATGTATATACAGGACAGAGAGATAGAAAGCTGTAACTTACCGTTAAACTTAAGTTTAACACTAAGAAACAGAAAAAATATGGGAACGGCAGGATTTGAACCTGCGACCTTCTGCACACCGGGCAGTCGCATTAACCAACCAGCTACGATCCTCCAGCTGCCTCTTGCCGGATCCCAAATTTTTCCATTGTATGTCACGTAATTTCGTGACGTCACGTTCATTAATTTGCACCTATCCTAAGTTAGATACAAACTAAGAAATTAAACTAAGAAAAAGTTGAAATTAAATAAACTAAAAAACACGCTTTTAAAGTTCTAACTAAAAAGTGAAAAATAATTCCTAATATAAGCTGAAAAAAGCGTGGGTTGCTCGATAGACGAAAAATATGGCACAGAGCGCCCCACTTTTTGTTTTTAATTTTTACATACATACAGGTGAAGCTAATATAAGCGTGTTAAAAAGGCAGAAGGTCGGTCGCAAATTCAAATCCTGCCGGTCCCATAATTTTTAATTTGCTTAACACTTTTTAAAGTTAAGTTCATCACGTTGGTGAAATCAGCATTTTAACATTTTAAATGTTAACAGTCAGTAAGTCAGGGTCACACACCGCATGGATCATTATTTAAGCTGTTGGCATACGTTATTATTACTTGAAACAATGCGTCCAATTACAATTGGAGTGTTTGAATCGATTGTAATTCTGAAAATTGATTAACTATTGTTTAAGTTGATTTTGTATTTTTCTGTTTTATTCTGGTCTAGTGGTTAGCGTATGCACCGTTCACCGCCAGGTTTCGGGTTCGATTCCCGGGTCGGGGAAAATGTTATATGTGAACTTTCGGTCATGGAAATTCATAGCGATCGGGCTCACCCCCCATCTAATGGGACCTAAACATAACAGGTAAAATGTGGGTGTTGTACACCTCTGCCATTCCCTTCTGGGTAAAATAGGCGTAATGTTATAATATGTTAATTTGGTAAGAAATGTAGGTAATTCGTCTTAACTTTAGGCTATAATCATGATTTCAGAATTGACATTATTTTTTATAAGCCGGCCACAGGCTCCGCTGGCGTGGTAGGTTTGTTAGTAAAAAGTGCCTATACAGAATGGCTCAATCATATAGGCCAGTATGGCAAAGTTTGTTATTCTAAGACATGCATAAATGTGTTTCTAGGAACCATGACATCGACAACAAAAACTGCATACTTAGATTTAAAAAAACCAGCCAAGTGCGTGTCGGGCCACGCGCAGTAGGGTTCCGTAGCTAGTCGTAACAACATATTTGAACTTAAAAGGGATTTACTATCTGTATTAAACAAGTAACATCTTCATACAAGTCATTATACGGTGCATGAATACTTGACTGATAATGTAATAATGTGACTAATTTGATATAAGTAATGATAATTATTTAAATACTATAAATTACTATTATTATTATATACATTGCATGCCTTAAGGTAGAATGTGGCGGAATAATCTCTGTAACAACTTTGTAACACCCATGTTCGCAATAAATAATTTTGAAGTTTGAAGTTTTGAAGTTTATTACTTTCAAAGGTTTTTGTAATTTGCACGAATTATTCTAAGTAACTGTTGTACAAGAAGTATTAAAAATAACTTTCCTTTTATACCATAGCTCATAACGAAACCATAGCGCGATTCAGAAAACGAGTACAACGCCATCTATCGAGTCCTTTTGTAAAATAATTTATATTTTCACTCAACCTGTTCTAGTAGTTCGTCTTGAGATAAAAATCGTGATCTTATGTATGACCTAGATATGTAATGATTATTTTTAATTTATTTTATTTATGTTATCCTCGAAATTATTTATTTTATCCTCGAAAGACATATAGGGACCAGATAAATGGCGTCCTTCAGAAAGGAAATGTTTGTAGTACACGGAACCAACTAGCACGTATGACGAGATGTATGAATGTTGAGGAAGCGAAAGAAGTATGTAAGGAGCGAAGCACATGGCGTTCCATCGTCTCCACCTACCCCCGTGGGATAAAGGCGTGATTTTATATATGTATTATGTATGTTTATTTATGTTTCAAGAATTTTGAACGAAATATTCTGAGTAAAACTGCATCTGACATTTCGGACCCCTATTCCTCTTGAACTAATGAAGTGAACTTATCCGCTATAGTTTTCCTTTAAAGTTCATTACATGTACTACCGACACAATTTTTTTCAGATTTTGAGATCCAGTAGTTTAGCTTTTAGAGGGGGGGGGACGCCCTACTCGAACAAAAATTTGCTCTTTAATCGCAAACGGATCTCTAAATCAAAAAACTGTCTTAGCAACCCCTGAACGTTTTTAAAAGTCCTATCTAACAGTACCCCACACTATGGGGTAGGCGACAAAAAAAAAAAACATCCCCACTTTACATGTAGGGGAGCTACCCGAAAAAAAAATATTTTTCCAAATTTTATTCTACGACTTTCTTTGTATAGTTAACATACATGTGTATGCAAAATTTCAGTTTTCTAGCACCAATGGTTTCGTCGCTATGCTTTGGACAGACGGACAGACGGACATGGCGAAACTATAAGGGTTCCTTGTAGGTACTACGGAACCCTAAGAAAACATGTACTCAGCTCGGACATCGAACCCGGTCGATCGATATCGATTGAGTAGGTCATAAGCTGTAAATCTTGCTATGAAACATGGTATCTAAAACTAATAAAATGCATGTGCACTGAATTCCCCATACTGCCTGATATAAATGAGCCACCCTAAATAGTAGGTTTAAGTCTAGGACATTACCTAATCACTGACTGCCTGGGTCAGTGGTATGCGTTAGGCATTTGTCAAAATAAAAAGAAAATTAATGGTATGATCTTTTTCAGCCTCACTTTTGAATACGTAACTGACAGCTAACCATTATTTCTTTGTTTATTTATGTTCGAATGTGTTTTCTCTATGTTTTTGTTTCGATACCTACCGTGCGCCTGATATTTCTATGAAAATATTTGACCACGGCGCTCCCGCACCGATCAATCAGGCAGCGGCCTTAGTGACCTTGACAATGTATATATTTTGAAATTACAGAAAACAAAATTTTAAACTTATAAAACCGTTACTTACGGTACCGGTTCAGGTACCATTCAAAGTTCAACAGTATAAAGTAACTAAAATCCCACGCAACAATTAAGTATCTAGTGATAGAGATCTCATAATAATATTGTATGCCACTCTATCTTTATTAAGTATGTAATTATTTTATACAATATTTAGTTTGGAAATTAAGAACCCAGCAGGATTCGAACCTGCACCCTCCGGGTAAACTACCCAGGTGGTTTGTTAATTCAGCCATGGATTCATATGCTGCTTGATTCGAAATTTCTCAACCCTTTTTGTGCCAGCGTCATAATCATAAAAGTCCTGCTGGATTCTTAATTTTAAAACGATTATATTGTATAAAATACATAAAGGCATAGCAAAGCTATAGTTTGCTTTAAAATATTACAAGTATATAATTATTTATAGTTAAGGTATTGTCTGTTTAAGCCACCAGAGGGAACCGCGCGATTTTATGTATGTAAAGGTATGTATTATCTACCTGTTTGCAACAAGACCTCAAACGTAACATGTCAAAAATGACACAGTTAAAACAGTCAAAAGCAGCTTAGAAGAGGTGAGGTATGAAGAAGAGGGACAGAAAAATTAGGCCAAATCGAAGCAAATGCATAGTATGATATAGTAACATTAGTACAGTAAAGTCAACTGCCACTGAACATGCAAAATTGGTGTAGGTTCTATTTTCATACTTAGCATTTGACATAGAAACTATTTCAAAAATACATGTACGGAAAGATTATCCAGATTATTTATATAATTATTATTATTATTTATAGAATTTCACACTAGCAGCTATTAAACTAATGCGTGTGTGTTTTGCGATTTGGAGAATTTGTCAAGTTGGTATTTAAAACTGTTTAAGCTGGGTGCATTTATCACTTTTTCTGGGAGTTTGTTCCATGCTGCTACTACACGATTCGGCAAGAAATGTTTCAGCGGGTTTCCTTTGTGTGGTTATGTACACAGTTTAAGTAAATGTCCTCTGAGGTGTTTATAATGCTTATAATGCTTCTAATTATTCGAATTTTATATAAAAATTAAAACAGATAAATTATGTAGTAAATAGGTAATTGCTGTATCGTAATAAATTATATAGTTTTATTCTGCGCATCATTAGTAATTGCCTAATAAAATATTAGTAATTGCCTAATTATGAGTCTGTTGATTCATGTTATTTAATAAAAGTAGAAATCTCTCTGCCCTAAATATAGCTGAGGGCTGTAAGCACAATCACCTAATATCTAATTTTAATTGTGGTGTCTCCAAGAAATATAGAGTTGAATATCTTTATACAGTTAATTTAAAACTATTAATACCTGGCCCAATGCTTCCTCCTGCTGTTTATCTCTGTCAGTGCGTACTGCCACCTCCACAGTCATTGCCCGCCCCAGTATTCGCTCTGCATACCGGATTATATCATCTTTATCACCTGTGCACCATACAAGAGTTGTCAAAATACTTCTATTTACAGCAAGCTAGCATATTTAATTGGTCTATGCCTACACTCACTGACTATGTTGGTCAAACCAAATTTTATGAAATTCAGTATATGTGTTAGGTAGGCACACAGGCAGATAAAATTCTAATATAAAATTTAGACAGTTAGATGTGCAAGGAATAATATTGTAATCTGTGAAAGAGAATAAAAAATAGGTTTTTAAATGATGGGGATATTAAATATTACTCACAGTCAGTAACATCTGAGAGTAAATCAGAATGCTTTACACTATCTAGTGTGGAGAGCAGGGAGTCCCGTTCTTCCTCAATCCTAGCAGTGTCCCGCCTGAGCCGCTCCACTCGCATTTCCACCTGGTCTAGTACCGCTATCAGTCTGTTAGAACAAATAAATCTAAATAAAACTTCTTGCAAAAATATGATAGGGCAGACAATATAACATTGTTGTTAGGACTGCAGCTGTATACAGGGAGAGATAAGAGACATTTGGTACAATCCTATATAAAGGATTTACATTACAGACTACAAAACTAGAAGATAATTTAGTGATATTCATGGCACTATTTAGACCTCCCTAAAACACTAGTGTAAATATAGCTCAGAATTTCTTCATAGTCACTATTACATTTATATTTTACAGTAAAAGCAGATTAGTAGCTTCAAGAAGACAAAAGTATTTACAACAAGAGATTCTTATCATCATCTGTGATATAAAAACAAATACAGCATAGACAAGCCTCATGTACCTACAAACTGTGTTTTCCATGCCCACACAAACAAATGATGGTGACCTCCATTTATGGCACTACTTAACTATTAAGCAAAAAAGCCGGCAGGCCTCGCGTTCTTATTAATTCTAAACCATAGAAATATAACGCTGCGTGGGCGAGTATAGTAAAACTTTTTAAACTAGAACGCTGAGGCGTTGACCATAATAGGATAGCGGCAGCACACGGCACCACCTGAGAATCTTTAAAAAAATTGGGGCATGTGACCTTCGAAATGTAGTTACGGATATAAAAAGGTTACCTGTCTTTCGGCGCCTGCGTTCCAAAAGCGGCTGTCTCGTCGATAAGAGGCAGACGTGAACTTTCACCGGAATACAACTCCACGGAAAACTGATCCACTTCCATGTTTTCTAAATCGCCTCCACTTGTATGGGCCAGTGTTAATTTTTTTAAATCGCTTAGATTTGCCACTATAAACAATTTTTATTCCACAGCAGGGTACAATTTTCTCCGAGCCGTCAAAAATTAAACTAACCAAAACAAATTGAGTGACGTTTCGTTTCTCAAATTCTCTTGAACCTTCAGAAAAATAATAGTGATGTGACAAACCGATTATCCCTTTACATACATCGATTATGAAAATTGAAGTAAATTTATCATTATCATAAATAACCCAAAAATATTTACGATTGCAGTTCCTGTAGTAACATTTTTTTATCTTGCTGTTTGCGCGACTTCATCCGCCTGAAACTCAATAAAATATGTATAACGTAAGTTATTCAGGAATCATGTAGCATTCTGTGTTTCAAGGATTTCTTTAATACGGTCTTTAGAGTCACCAATTTAGGGTCTTATTTATTGTTTTTAATTATGAGTCGATGGTTATGAAACACGTGAAGTTATTTAATTCACTATATTGTATGCGTAACTTAAAAATTGCGCAGTGCCGAGAACTTATTATAAATATAGGAAACGACCTAATTGAGTAAGCGCGAGATGTCGACTGCCGAAGCTAGCGAGTCGTGGTTAAGTGCATTTGAACATTAAAACGCTGTGTCCCTACACGGTTCAATAGCTTATGAGGTTATTCATTTATCTAAACTTTGAAATCAGTCCTCTTTATTATGTATGATAGCTTTGGCTAGCGGCTAGCACCTTTCGAATATCCTAAACGTTTTATAATATTATAAAACATTTAATGATGAAAGTTTGTGGGTATTTTATCTACTAATATCATAGTTTTATGCAAGACGTAGCACAGCAACTTTTTTGCTATAGCATTGGCTGACAAATGAAAAAAATGGAAAACAATGGGTTTATATGAGTGTTAGTTATAATTATTCTGGTTTCCACCAAGGGCTTCGTTATTCGTTTAAGTAAACTAGGTGTTTTAGATGTTTATGCGCCCAGTCTTACATCATAAAACTGTTAGCGTTTAAATCATAATAAATAATGAAACTGAATAGAATCGATTGCCACTATTCAGATTAGAACATCACTAAGAAAGCTGTCACTCAAGACTCAAGTATGACATATTGCGTCATGCACGACTGTCGTCACGTCACTGTCATCATGCAGCAGATCACACTATCATTCTTAGCGTTAGCAAATTATAAGTATCAACCAGCACCGAAACAATATAAATATGAAGACAGTATCATTTAATTTTATTTTGGACTGAGCATCCCTAGATATAGTCATAAATAATACTACGACTTAAATTTATCGTGCTACCATTCCACAAGCACAGAAGAATGCAGCACCCTGGTTTACTTTTGTCATAAGTCGTCACCTACCCCTCCTAAGGCTGGGTAAAGCTGAGTGTTGCACCCTGCGCCTTGTTTGCACCTTCAACTTAAGCATTCGTCTTCGCCTTGGAAGGACTTACGACAATCTAATTTACCATAAACGATAGCCACGAGTCCGAGTATGTACCTCTATGGTTGATAGCAATGACATTTAATTTTATATTACATAGACAGAGGGACTAGAACGTAGACAGAGAATAGTATAGACGACTGATAGCTTCGATCTCCCTCACACAAGACAAAGATAAACTTACGCCAATTTTGTGTAAAAAAACAAGACAGGTGATAAGATTTTTTGTTTCGCCATGCGTGTCGGGTTTTTGAGCAAACCTTGAGGTTAGCTCAAAACTTTATCAATCAAACTTGACATATTTGACAACGCTGGCAAAATAATTTGGTATTTTTAAATTTTAGATAGTTTAAAGCTATAAAAGTTACGTGAAACTTGAAAAATATTAGCAATTTTTTAACAATAGTGTCTTTATTAAGCATTATTGTAGGAAATATGGTGCGGTGTAGAAGATAGTAGAAGAAAACTGCCTGAATTATCGTTCCACTCGTAAGTATAACACATTTTGGCCTTTGAATCATATGCCAGGTTGTACTTTCAATGATTTTATCTTGTGTGAACTATGCTTGTTTATAATTTGATCGACAAAATCATCTAAAATATGAAATTTTAGTATTCATAACCTACTATAAAATATTGTTAGATGTTGTCAAGACTTCCATATTTTTTTCCCCAAAATTTTGGGTAAAATTTTATGTTGCATTTCTTATGATAAATATATCATGTAGTATTTTAGTCAGTTTCAATATCTTAATTGCATAACAGTTTCCCGGAAAATATTGATTTAAATCCGAAATGGATTGAAGCTACAGGACGAACAAATTGGGCTCCGAGTAAATTCTCTTAAGTTTGTAGCAGACATTTTGGACGACATGAATTATTAAAAAAAGAGAGTAACTCTTTTGTTAATGAATGCTGTGCCACACAGGTAAATTAATATTTAACCTGTAGGATACATTATATACAGCGTGTATATATAATATTAATTATTATTTGAGATTTTCAGTTGAGTATTATAGGGGGCTATTTATTTATATATATTACAATATTTGGGTATAGTCAAGTTGAGATACTTTGAATTGATGCGCAACACTGAAAGGAAATCTACGTTTTTTACGGTCCTAAGGATTTTACGTGCAATATAGACTTGAATATTTGATTTCGTTTTAATAAAACTAGCTATGGTCCGTTACTTTTGCTCTGTGGGCTTCGTTGATCCTCACGTTTTTACCTGTGGCAGCCGTAACTGCCCGTCCCCGTGCGTGAGTTAGAAAGTATGTTAAACGCCATCTATTTAAACTTTTGCGTAAAGTTACTTTTAAAAATTTTACAGTTTCAGGCTAAAGAAGCAGTGGATGAGCTAGCATAGTTATGCCGTCAACGAGTAGCCAAGAGTATGTGTCTACTAAACTCAATAGTATGATGCCAGCAGTGACTGTTCAAAAACACGCAGCTGAAACGCCAGATGTGAAACTTCCAACATTGGTTGATCGACTTAAATTCAGTCATTACCTATGCAGTATTAACATAACAGTACATCACGCAATATGTTCAATAAACCGAACAATTGTTCTTTATATCTGTTTTATTTTCATAAAATAAATACATTTTTCATTAATTTGGAATTAGTAAATAATATATCTGGCAAATTTATCCAAAAACTAGGGTAATTTAATTTGCACTGTCGCCACACTGTGCTGAGATTCTCTGTCTCGCTGTTGACCACGCCATTCCCTTATCCAGTACTATCCTTCATCCAAGGACTAGAACAAAATGCACAAAAATAATGTCCGAAACTTGGATGAAGGATAGTACTGGATAAGGGAATGGCGTGGTCAACAGCGAGACAGAGAATCTCGACACAGTGTGGCGACAGTGCAAATTAAATTACCCTAGTTTTTGGATAAATTTGCCAAAATATTAAGATATATTATTTACTAATTCCAAAATGAAAAATGTATTTATTTTATGAAAATAAAACAGATATAAAGAACAATTGTTCGGTTTATTGAACATATTGCGTGATGTACTGTTATGTTAATACTGCATAGGTAATGACTGAATTTAAGTCGATCAACCAATGTTGGAAGTTTCACATCTGGCGTTACAGCTGCGTGTTTTTGAACAGTCACTGCTGGCATCATAGTATTGAGTTTAGTAGACACATACTCTTGGCTACTCGTTGATGGCATTACTATGCTAGCTCATCCACTGCTTCTTTTGCCTGAAACTGTAAAATTTTCAATAGTAACTTTACGCAAAAGTTTAAATAGATGGCGTTTAACATACTTTCTAACTCACGCACGGGGACGGGCAGTTACGGCTGCCACAGGTAAAAACGTGAGGATCAACGAATCCCACAGAGCAAAAGTCACGGACCATAGCTAGTTTTATTAAAACGAAATCAAATATTTAAGTTTATATTGCACGTAAAATCCTTAGGACCATAAAAAACGTAGATTTCTTTTCAGTGTTGCGCATCAATTCAAAGTATCTCAACTTGACTATACCCAAATATTGTAATATATATAAATAAATAGCCCCCTATAATACTCAACTGAAAATACTCAAATAATAATTAATATTATATATACACGCTGTATATAATGTATCCTACAGGTTAAATGCTGTGTGGCACAGCATTCATTAACAAAAGAGATACTCTCTTTTTTTAATAATTCATGTCGTCCAAAATGTCTGCTACAAACTAAAGAGAATTTACTCGGAGCCCAATTTGTTCGTCCTGTAGCTTCAATCCACTTCGGATTTAAATCAATATTTTCCGGGAAACTGTTATGCAATTAAGATATTGAAACTGACTAAAATACTACATGATATATTTATCATAAGAAATGCAACATAAAATTTTACCCACAATTTTGGGGAAAAAAATATGGAAGTCTTGACAACATCTAACAATATTTTATAGTAGGTTATGAATACTAAAATTTCATATTTTAGATGATTTTGTCGATCAAATTATAAACAAACATAGTTCACACAAGATAAAATCATTGAAAATACAACCTGGCATATGATTCAAAGGCCAAAATGTGTTATACTTACGAGTGGAACGATAATTCAGGCAGTTTACTTCTACTATCACTTTTACATCCTAAAACACTACACCGCACCATATTTCCTACAATAATGCTTAATAAAGACACTATTGTTAAAAAATTGCTAATATTTTTCAGGTTTCACGTAACTTTTATAGCTTTAAACTAACTAAAATTTAAAAATACCAAATTATTTTGCCAGCGTTGTCAAATATGTCAAGTTTGATTGATAAAGTTTTGAGCAAACCTCAAGGTTTGCTCAAAAACCAGACACGCATGGCGAAACAAAAAATCTTATCACCTGTCTTGTTTTTTTACACAAAATTGGCGTAAGTTTATCTTTGTCTTGTGTGAGGGAGATCGAAGCTATCAGTCGTCTATACTATTCTCTGTCTACGGTCCGAAATAAAAAGTCTATGGTCTTACATCAACCTGTAATATAAATGTCATTGCTGTCAACCAATGACATAACGGTCAAAAATAAAACTCGTGAACATGGGAGTAATGGAGTAGGCCTTATTTTTCAATATAATTTTTTTACTTGATAATTTTTTTTATATAAATGGGATGTTGCATGAATGGAAACTTTCTTTTATTTTATAAAGAAAATAAAATTGCAATAAAAGAGTTTAATGAAATACCGCCGTGCCGCATCTGGAAATCAAATCAAACCAACCAAATGAGGGAAAATCTTTATTATTATGTTGTCAATCGATAAAGTACGTAGACTAAACAATTTTGCATTTAACCACTGCAATAAAAAAGTTTCATAAAATACGGGCATACTATGAAATTATATTACTAATGGAAGTTACATCGCTATTGACGGTTAAGTAGTAAGGACACTAACTGCAATAACTAACTAACAACACGCAGTACGTAAAAAAAAATAAACAACCAAGTCATCTCTATTATAATTTTTGTTCCAAATCAAGAGGATTTTTTTTATTGATTAAATATTCATAAAATACCTTGTTTTTAAATAAAATAATACTTGCAAATGATAAAACAAAAGTTTGCTTACCAGAAATACGATACACCATCTTCTTTCTTCAATTTAGACCTGTAATTTCTGCATGTTTTCACGGCACAATATGACATTGTAACGTCACGTCAGTTGTCGAACGAATACTGGCGCAGAGTTAGCGGTCTTTTAGCGTTTTAGCGGGCTTTTAGTTCGGACACTTTTGAGCGCAGACCCGAGATCCATGTATATAATATATCAATGGTTGATAGCGATTAAATGAAACCATTTATTTATTTACAAATACTTTATTTTGTATCAGTAACGGAAACACTATAAAACATTATTTGGGTAGTAAAATAGACATGGCCCAAAATTTATTAAACTGGGAACACACTGAAATCTAAATAAAAATATACTGGCGGGTTTTTTCTAGATTCAATACAGACGAAAATCGTCAGATTAAATATTAATTATCTTATTTTTTTTTTTAGATTATAATGGAGTCTTTGGAAATAAAATACATTTTTTTAAATTGACAAATATAATCTCAGTAAACAGGGACATGGTGTGCAAAATCTATCATTTTCACAAATTAATTAAGTAAGACTTTTACCTCTTTTTACTAGACTCACAGATATAAAATCAACTTTTTTTATTATTTCAATGTAACAACAATATCTTAGCTGTTTTCGGTATGTCTTGAGAAATTCCAAATTCTGTATTAAAGTTATTTAAATTGTTTAACATCCCTATGAAACAAATTTTATATAAGCACTAATGTAGCAATAACAATAATTAATAAATCTCTGATTCACAATGGAAAAATAACAAATAAAATACTGAAAATTGTAACTGAACAAATACAAATAAATATAACTTGCATTCACTACTGATAATAATAGTTATTTTGTGTGGTATTGAAATAATAACATAGTGGTGTTAAATACTATGGCAACATTATTTTAAGTTGCCAAATTAAATTAATTATTTAAGGCCGGGTCCACACCAGCCCAACGAACGCCAACGAATGGATACGTCGGACCTGCCTGGATCGACTAATCGAACGCCTTCGAGACCTTTGATGTTGCCGACATACTTCGGATCGCTGGCGAGCACTAACGGACGATCGTTGGCATTCGCTAAGCCGTCCTTTTACTACTCAATAAAGTACTAACAAATTCATTCGTTGGCCTTCATTAGTCCACTGTGGACGCGGCTTAAAAGTATAGGTTTGCTGGCTAAATAGTAATTGATTAATTATAAGTAAACCTATTCCAAATATATTAAAATCAAGTTTAATCCTAAGAAAAACAATAACAGACGTACATACATAGTAAAAAAATAACGTTTTGACTTGTCATTTCAATCCTCTATCAAGACTTAATATATTTAAACGGAGATCCCGTTTTAATGTAAAGCATTACTACTTAGCCTTGATGACAATATTAAATAATATTACTTCATACATGTGAAATTTTTCCGATGTATCATAAGTTAGGGTCGCTTCACACATCAACGTTCCATTGCAGCGTACATCTGAGTCATCTGTCACTTGACTGAGATGGACGCTGCAATAGATGATAAAATTTTGTACGTCTATGTTTGCTGCGACCCTTACTCGTCTCGGTACCCACTCGGCTACCACCGCTCGTTGGAATGTTTGTCAGTTTTGACTACTTCCGCCTGGCACGGATCTTGAACACTGAAAAATATAGAGGCCCATAGATTTCAGCGCACAAGAGTCATGCCGGCCTGTCAAACATAAATGCATTACGATAAATTGACACCTATACGGCAGGGCCTTTAGAAGGATAAATCCGTCTAGCACGACCGCGCTATTCTGACATTTCAATGTGGACTTTGTCGTAATTTTAGGAAGATCTTTTATGAACAGGATAAAATCCCACCCACACGCCCACCACTGTGACTCCTGTGACGCCAGGATCTACAGCGGTAACCAACTGAAAGGCACCGTGCATGACACACGGGCAATCCCAGGGAGAGTTAAAATTGTCTTGGAACCCGCAACGAATTTAATCAGAAGTATATAGTTGGAGTTGGAAAGTATGTATCTTTACTTCCCTCCAGAGCAAAGCGGGAGACTGAGCAATGCCAAATATAGACAAAGTGTCTATATGGAAAGAGTGTAAGACACCACGGATAGAGACAAAATTATGGGGCCTAAATTTGATTGCTGTAATAGGTATCTTTTATGAACAGCTAAGTAATTCATAGCGCTCTATGGGACCACACCCTAAGGCAGCGTATCCAGGAAAGCTGCTTCATTATTGTCAGTCAACATTGTCGGAAAACCTAGCGCGTGCAGAGCTTGGTTTTTCGGACAAAATTTAGCAACGCCGCCGAGCACAGAGAAAGCCTTTTGAATTATCGCGTTAAACGGTATTATAGCACATTTTTTATATTTTAATACATTTTTATAAATAAATTCTTAACACACTTTATAGTTATGGCGTTATTTAGTTAATCTGAGGTAACTAATTATTTTATACAGACTGAAAGTTTTGTTACATATTTAAAACAGCCTATAAAGCCTTGATAATCAGACCGTTTATACATCAAGATGTTAATTAAATATAGAGCCTGTTTCACTGCTAATGATAAAATTTATTACTTATTAAATTTGTCAAATTTACTAACAATGAGACAACAATGATTTTAAACTTTCGCGATTTGTACACATAATTATATATTGCAGACTCTCTTAATATATAATTATGTGTTTAAAGGTATTTATGCCTCTACGCGATTGATACACATCTACAATATATAATAATGAGACAACAGTATTATTAACAAATAAAATAACCTCTTAGTAGGTAGCTATAGTTCGTTCGCGTTAAGAATGCAGTGCGTCATTATTGTCCACCAGCCTAGCCCCGCCCCCTAACCAAACAAAACTTTTTAAATTACAAGGTTAAGTTCACAGTAACCAGTTGAAGGCATCACTTCGAATGTTGTGTTAACTTATTTAAATTTAAAATTTAAACTCACTGCATTCTTAACGCGAGCGAACTATAAGTAAAATGAAGCAAACATAAGTTAATCTTTGTAGTTGTACGTCGGCCAATGAGTTGCGTATGCAGGGCAAAAACTTCTAAGTCATAGTAAAGACTTACGACACCAGTTATGGATAAGTGAGTTATATATCGAAATAGTGGGTATATTATACTTATTAAATATGAAATACAAACTTGCATTTCTATTGCAATCAGTTTTTGCCCTGCATACCCAACTCATTGGCCGACTGTACATTGAACTCTTGCCTAGTCTTCTCTTTCTTCTTTTCCTCTACGGCTCAAAGGTTTGCTGGTAGTAAATTCAATATTCAATATTGAATTAAGCTCGCCTTCCTAATATTTTAACTATTTTGTTATATTACGTTTTTGTAAATTCTGTGTGTGTACAAGAATTTAATTTTACATTATCAGTTGCGAAACAAGCCCATTGACATGTATTATAACATTAAGAAATCTAAAATAAAAACTATAATTGAGTAACTCATATTGATATATCAATCTCTTTAAACATAATTTCAAGCTTCGATTAGTCGCAATACTCGAGTTATAAGTGGTTGGTAAGTGGATGAAAGAAAATAGGCATATATTATATTTTCGCTATGTTAAATAAGTACAGTGGGCCAACGAGTTAGCTATGCAGGGCAAAAACTTCTAAGTCATAGTAAAGACTTACGACACCAGTTATGGATAAATGAGTTATATATCTAAATAGTGGGTATATTACACTTATTAAATATGAAATACAAACTTGCATATCTATTGCAGTCAGTTTTTACTATGGCATAGAAGTTTTTGCCCTGCATAGCTAACTCGTTGGCCCACTGTACACATAGCTATATTTAAATTTTACATTTACAGTAAAAGATGGTCTTGCATTGTATAGGCGTCCTAAGCAATGCGGGACCAGCTTATGCTAGCTATGTAAAGTTTGGTGGGTAGATTATATATATTTTCGCGTTTTTACATTAGTTCACACAGCCAGTGCCGGATTAAGCCAGCGCGGGGCCTGTAGCAAAATATGTCAGGGGGCCCTTCAATAATTTTTATATATTAAGGGGCCTTGGCCTGCTTTAGGTTTTAAAGTTTATGGTATTAAATAAAACATTTACAATTAATTATAAAACAACTTTTTTTGATTTAATGTGGGCAAATTTAGATATAACGTTTTCCATATATAGTTCTTTAAGCAAATCATGCTCTACAAGCTGGCTCATTTATATCGGTCAGTATGGCCAAGTCTGTATTTACAAAACATACACAAATTTGTTCTTAAAAGCAAGATATTTTACGCTACTATTTAAATTTAATTAGTTTTACGGACAGAGGAGGTGGAGCGCGGGGCTCTCCAATACGCGGGGCCCGTAGCATTTGCTACTCTTGCTATATGGCTAATCCGGCACTGCACGCAGCTATATATCAATGTTACATTGCCAGTATAAGATGGTGTCGCATTGTATAGGCTTTCCATGCAATACGGGACCAGCTTATGCTGGCTATGTGAAGTTTGATATGTAGCCATTTCCACTGCTATTTTATCCGCAACCGAAAATACTTTGTACGGATAAAATAAACATTTGATATGTGTTTAGCATTAAATACCTAAAGTGGGGTGCATGAATAGAGCCTACCCGAGTGACGTACACAACGATTACCTACGTCCGGCGCACCCTGGGCAATTCGCGAGTTCTCCAAAGCGAATTGGCTAATCCTCCTACTCAGCCATCGACACGACGAAGAAGAAGAACCTAAAGTCAATACTGATAGAGTTCTTTATTCTATTGCTGCAAAAAAGTGTATGCGAAGTTAAATCCGTTTGAATTTAATGTTCACACTCACTTTTGTTATTTATTATAGGTCCCATATCATAAATGATAAAGTTTTTTTCTTAAGTTTAAGTAATCAATGGTCGCTTAACCTCCATCTTCCATCCACGACCAATACACCAACCAAAAGATCCTACATAACGTCTAGTAAAGCTGAGGCCCGCATCGCCAAACATGCATCTATCTCTTTAGCTCTAACGGCGTGTGTGAGCGAGACGACATCACTTGCCCGTCCACTCGCTGATTCTACCGTTTTCGAACGCTAGGCTCTTTCTAGGTAAAGGTACTAAGGTACCGCGCTTTACTATGCCCATGTCCTCGCCGGGATAGTACTGAAACGGAAATAAAACAAATTATTGAATTAGGGACAATTATTTTTGTACTAAGTAACAGTTGAAAAAATATATGGGACCGGCAGGATTTGAACCTGCGACCTTCTGCACACTGGGCATTCGCTTAAACCAACCAGCTACGGCCTCCTTGCCTTAAATTTCTCAACTGTATGTTACGTCATTTCGTGACGTCACGTTCATCCATTTGCACCTATCTTAAGTAGAATACAAACTGCTCGAGCAGTTTATAGATTTGACTTGGTTCAAAATAATTTCGTGTATGTAGTCAAAGATCCAGTGGCTAAAGACTGCCTGTGAAACGGATTAAGATCAACTAATAGGAATACATATAATCACGGGTCCGCTCTAGTGTTATACTAAACATCAAACTTCTAGGCGGCTCGTGAGTGCGACATATACATAAAGCGTGAATCCTACAAGAATGACTGAGGTAGTGCATTTTACGTCCCGCTACAAAAGGGTATGACCAATCGACTATGGGATTGTTTATCGCTGCTGTGCTATCTATTCCGTGGCTTTGTCAAGATAAAACTGCTGTATTGTAATATGAAAGTTTAATTTTAAGTAGGATATTTTCATAGTAAGCTGAAGGGATGTCATGAAAAAAGTTAGTAAACAAGTAAAAAAACGTGATAATTCTATCAAAACAAAATTAAATTCTAGTTCATCCTTCATGTTTCAATAGAAAATCTCTTTTGTTTATTAAATCCCGCTTAAGTTATGTCTCTTATTACTAGATAATCGTTATACACAAAACTAGAAATTATTTACTATCTTATATTCGTGACACAAGTGTTTGGGTGATACAGTTTTTGGGCTTTTGGTTAATGCTATAAACACTTAAATTCACTTAAACTTTTCATAAGCGCTAAAAATTCACTTTCACATTCAAGATATTGTGGTGATTGATGAAAGTGAGTTTAAGGTCCGCTAATTTAGAGTACAATTATTTTTGTATGACGATTCTAAGTGCTTTGTGAAGTCTAGGGAATAAAGATATTTTCATTTTATTTCATTTCAAACCCGTAAGAGTTCTCTAACTCCGTTTCTTCGCTCCGCGGCCTTACACCGCTTCTGTGGTCAAGCAGCCTAAAGCCGACTGCCACTATTGATACGGGTCAAGACCATACCGACGGGTCCTACGTAGACTAGTGCAAGAGCAAAAACAGAACTTTGGGATAGACCGCTTTTGAGTCAATTTTGCAGGCTCGGGTTCAGTGCTGAACCCGACTTTTGATCTCTCTCTCTCTCTGATTAAATGTTTAAATCAAACGGTACAGAAACCAAAAATCGGGTTCATCGTTAACGTGGGGCCGGTTAATTACCCCAAAGCGGTCTTCCATAAAATTTTGTTTTTGCAATACATGCATATTATTTACCTTTTGGCTATACGTTTTCGCGTTAATTCCCGTCAAAATTATAATAATAATCATGCAACGCGATAGTTTAAAAGTTAATTTGTTTTTGCAGTCAACGTAGGGCCCCCCATCGATACATACAATTTTGTTCCCTACATCCTACAATCGCTGTTTTCCTATTCCTGTCGTCAACCGTGGTGGTTGATGAAAACCAGGGCTGTGGAGCCCTTGCAGCAATGTAAGACTCTACAGCATCCGAGCTGAGCAACCACCACTGTTTTCCTTACACTTATTTTTTTTTATCGTTTTATTTCTTATTTTTGTTGTACTGTTTTGTAGTTGTAAGAAAATCAAAATCGATTTTCTTTTTTTTCTTCTACAAAATATACATTAAAGTCGATTCACCTGACATTGCGATACAAACTTCAAGACATCTGAACGGATGAATTCATTGTCATCCTTTACTTTCTCCAATCTAAAACAAAAATAAATATAAAATTGTTAGTATGCAAGGAGTTTTATACCTATGTAGTTTATTATCTACTAGCTTTTGCCCGCGACTTCGTCCGCGTGGAATTCGTTATATTAGGTAGTAGTTTCATCAATTCAATCAGTTTAAGTTCCACGGTTTGACCCGCGTTAAGCCCTACTGCTCTGTTTCTGTGGCGTTTAGCTTAATTAAAAAAACATTTATTGATAATTAAACTTTCAAACACAAAAATAATGATTAAAATCCGCTCAGTAGTTTCCGAGATTAGCGCTAACAAACAAACAAACAAATTTCCACCCGCGGTTTCATCTGCTTGGTAGGTACATCAATATAAAGTAGCCTATTTTACGCGCTTTATAGTCGTTAGGCCCCCCCCACATTTGGCGTGCGCGATCCTCGGGCGTGCGCGCTGCACGGGCGCAGCGTGCGCGCGGCGCGCTCGCGACTATAGAAACTATCGCGCTGCGTCCGTGCAGCTCGCACGCCCGAGGATCGCGCACGCCATATGTGGGGGACGCCTTAGTAGTTACCTGCATCTAAAATTGTATTAGAATCGGTCCAGCCATTTTGAAGATAAGCTGATACAAACAGATAGACGAAATTTTTAAAAACTGTGTTTTGGCATTGGTAGCATGCAAATAACTATACAGGGTGGATGCGACATAGCGACATTTCTTTAAACCACATATTCTGTGCACACTCAATATTGATTTCCAGTGGTCCAAAATCACATGACGAGAAAAATACGAGAAATACAACGTTAAACAAGTTACATGGCTCGTACAGTGTAAAGACCCCTTACTTACCAAAATAGGCCATGGATGGCAACGTCGCATGCAACCGGCATCACTAAGAATGCCGACGCACTCATATCGAATCGCGTATTCACATTTGAATTTCACAAACACAACCACGGAAAGTCACACGTTATTATCACAAACATCACTTTAAATAAAATTCAATTGCATCCCTAAATTCACAGAGTGTCCATCGGCGCGAACTACTTACTTTGGTCATGAGGATTACATTTGCGGTCAAACGTTATAGTTTATTCGAACGCCACGAACACACAGAACACTATTATAATACTACATCTCAATTTTTTTCTCTTTGCGTCGTGTCACATCACAAATAAAACACCTAAAATAGAAAATAAACAACAAACAATGGCGCTTGCGCTTTCATTTACGGACAAGGATGGGAGAACAGCCAGTGTTGCCAATTTAGCGTCTTTGTCACCTGCGTTGTGTGGAACTTTTACCTTGCCTACAAAAAAAGTTTTAGCGACTTTTTCTAGGTTTATTCTATTCAGTCATTTATTTATTATTTTATTACATTTACTTAATTATTATAAAAAAAGGCCAATTAAAACTAAGCAAAATAAGAAAAGCTCATTGTCGCCGGCGAGGATAAGGTGTTTAGCGACTAAAGATATCGAATCTAACGACATGCAAATTATGGACTTGGCAGCAGTGAGTAAACCTTACTCATTGGTGTGTACAGAACGCTATAATAAGGATAGAAAATAAAGGTAGTAAATGGTAGAGCTTTTGGGAACGACTTGACGGAGAAGAGTTTCACTGTCTCAGGTCGAATGTTATCAATTAATTTTAGTGCTTGGATTACTGTTATCTCGTTGATGGTAAATTTAAACCCTCAGGTTTCAGACACAAAAGCCAGCTCTGAGGTAAAAGGGTACGCAACTATGCATTGACAAAACTGCTGAATAATAATCTTCTTTTAAGTGATGGGATCAACATGATACTACTAATAGACAAAAAATTCCCTCTGATTTATGTTTAGTTCCAACTGTGGCCACAAGCAATGAGTGACGGCTGAGTCTACATGTTAGTAACGTTAGCCGGACGATTGGGTCTGTATGCTGTAGGTAGGTCTCGCCACTGACATTTATGAAAGAATTATTTCACGGCTTTGTCACTATGTTACAAAATAAGAAACAAGATGGCACCTACCTGTGTAGTAATTTGGTAGTTATAATCTTATCATCAACCAGATAACGGGATTACTACTATTTGATGGCCCTTTATGTGAAACGGAAAAGCTTTTTTTCATGTTCGTTCACAATGGCTCTACCACTTAATACTTTCTATCTTTATTACAGCATTCTGTGGTATTTACAAAAAGTTTTTTTTTGCAGAGCTTAATTTTCATGCTATCTTAAATCGATGTAACTTTGCGGTTCGAATGTACGCTTTGTTTGTAAAAATTCTATGAAAATTCAATCCTACCAACCTACCAACAGCCTACCCTGGTAACACTCAAGTACGTAACTTCCGGGCAGTTTAAATAACTTTATTTAAAGTATTGAGTTAGTTACTTACTTGACTAATTATTACTAGAGAAGTAAATAAAAGTAGTTCATCTCACTTTAATAATGTCTCCAATTCAATATGAGTAAAAGAGACGCAAATAGTTTACGCAAATTCAAATGCATTCAAACCGCGTCACCAACGAAAGATCATTAAATTTGTTTAGTGCAAAATCGGCAATCTTACGGGAAATAGAAATTCTCGGAAATATTTTAATCTCAAAGACGCCGACGTGGCGCCATGTTTTTGTATTAAATTTTGTGATGTGAACGGACTCAAACTTAATTTGTAATTAGTGCTAAGTTTATTATTGTGACAGGACACAGATTTTTATTGGATATTTGTTTTGTGAGTTTTTTGAAAATGGTCGATTCGGGCCCGTCGGGTGACCACCACGATCCCCGGACTTAACTCCTCTGGACTTTTTTAGTGGGGATTTGTGAAAAACGAAGTGAAGAATTCTTTTATTGTGTTAATGTCTGTAGCGAATACAGACGTTAACACAATAGAAGAATTGCGAATACGTGTTATTTCGGCCTTTGATAAAGTAAAAAGATTAGCCGCGAATAGTGATCTTATGTCTGCACGTGTGGTGTAGTGGTTTAAGCGGTCGCCTCGCCGCTCTCCACTGCGCTGGTGTTGTGGGTTCGATTCCCACATGGGACAAATCTTTGAGTGATTCGCAAAGATTTGTTCTGAGACTGGGTGTGCTTGAGTGAGTGAATGTGTGTATTTGGGCCTTGTCATTGGATAGTGTTTCTGGCGTTCTGTCTAATGTAAAAAATTCAAATTATTTATTTATTTATTTATTTATGACGAAATTAAAAAACAATATTGTGCGTCGCTACAATTTATGTATTGAACAAAACGGTGCACACATCGAAAATTTAAACATTTAATTGAAAATTATTAATTGAAATTATACATCGTGAATTGATTGAAGTGATTTTGTGCTAAATTATGTGATTTGTGATTCTTGAATACGGCCTGTAATTGGGTGCAATCACATGATTTTGACATAAGCTGTGAGCTGTGTGCGACGTTGCCGTTCCGCTTTGCCGGTGAGTAAAGATGTGTTTACATAAAATAATCCATTTAGTTTGTTCGAAAAAAATTTTTTCGTAATTTTTGTGTCAGCTAATTTTGGACCACTGGAAATTAATACTGGGCATGTACAGATTATCTGGTTAAAAGAAATGTCGCTATGTCGCATCCACCCTGTATGAACTGAAAAAAACATTGTTATTTAGACATTAAAAACAGACAGTTCTATTTTATTTATTAGTATTTGTTAAGTAATTTATGATTACTGATTGAGTATTTATATTAGTTGAATAATAATGCCTTTTCTTAACACACTTTTATATTTCACTTTTCGTCTAATATACATGTTTTACATTCTCAAAGACAGTAACAGCTGGGTTGCCAGTAATATGTTACCAACTAAAGTCAGTGTTGTCAATATAAATGTATTGTCATAGTATTCAACAGTATTGATAGTCTAATGTCTCATGTGTCATGTCAGGAATAAACGTCTGTGCTTTTGTTCAACTATAGCTAGTTACTGCAGCTAGTTTTATTGCTTGTATTTCTGACTAAATATTCAACAAAAACATAACATCACATATATCACACAGAAAGATATGGCAGAGGCTTATAATACCTACATTTCACCTGTTATGTTTAGGTGATAGAGGATAAGCTTATCGCCATCCACCGGGCACAATTCCAAGTCTGTGCCATTGAGAATTTACTGACAGAAAAACGCAAACAACACTGCCCGAACCGGGCATCGAGAGGCAAATAAGCTACCCAGTAGTACGAGCCATATATTTTTTTTAATACTATTTTTTAGGACAGTGGCGTAACTATAGGGTGGCAGGGGTGGCCAAATGCCACGGGCCCCCGGCCCGAGGAGGCCTCCGGGCCCAAAATGCCACAATATTGAACTGAACTCATTTAAAAAAAATTGATTTTAACAACAACGATTAAAAGATTGGAATAGACAAGGGCCTAGTAACATAGAAAATCGCATGTTTTTTAAAATTCGTTATTCTAAGGTGAAAAATGTTTACATTCCGGTTGTGAATCTCTGGTAAGCGTAACGAAACAATGTTTACTAGGGCCCCATTCAATATTTCTGCCACGGGCCCCCGATGGTATAGTTACGCCACTGTTTTAGGATACGTAATAAACTCTTTTTACTTACATTTCAGGCTTAGCTATCCTCTCGACCAAACACTGGCATATCTTCTTACACAGAATTTCATCAAATAGTGGTATACCAAACTGTAGGTCCAGTATCGTCCACCTCTGTAACAACAAATATTCAATACAAACAACCTTATTTACATACAAATTATATCTTATATATAAAATGCTCGTGTCACAATGTTGGTTACATTATTCCTCCGAAACGGCTTTACTCATATTTACCAAATTTTATATGCATATTCAGTAGGTCTGAGAATCGGCTACTATCTATTTTTCATACCCCTAAGTGATAAGGGTTGTTTACCCTTAACATTGTTTGTTAATTTTTTTGACAAATGGCCTTAAAAATACATACAAACATAAATTTTTTACCCTTTTATCACCAACCCCTATTTTTTAATAGCCATTTTAGTAATTTAATCATTTTTCATCCCGCTCGATAACTGATCAATTATCGTCTTTTTGTTTTCCCTGAGCTTAACAATAATGAATGATTAATCTACTTAATATTTTAATTTGTATTTTCTAATAAACAAATTAACTTAATAAATTCTAAAATCTGCTTATTTATATTATTTATCTTTAAGGCGGAACCATAGAAATCTTAATAATAAGGCAATAGAAATGTCAAAGACGCGTGACCTTGTCGCCGCGCATCTGTCAAGTCAAACACAAGTGCGAGTTGAGGAATTGTCGTCTTAATGTCATCGCATAAAGAATAATTTTGTTTGCAGGAATACAAGCGCATTTGTCTAATCGAACATAAGTGCGAGTTGAGGAATTGTCGTCTTAATGTCATCGCCAAAAAGAATAATTTTGTTTGCAGGAATACAAAAAGTGGTATTTGAAAACCGGCGACATGCGTCCCAGTGTTAAAAGATAGTCGATAGCATTTCTATTGACTAGTTATTAAGATTTCTATGGGCGGAACAGAGTTCGCCGGGTCAACTAGTGAATATAATTATATACTTTTGAAGAAATTTTTAGATCTGAGAAATATCATCTCTTGAAAAACTTCATCTATGTAAAAAATATCTGATTTTTTACATAGATGAAGTTTTTCAAGAGATGTTATTTCTCAGATTTAAAAATGTACATTTCATACAAAACATAGAGGCATAGATTCTTACAATCATTGACAATGATAAAGTGAGGCTAAATAATAACAAAATAAGGCTGCATAGGCGAACTGCTTGCTTCGCGCCTCGAGCCTAGTGAGTCACTTAGTGTAAAAAAACACTATATAGAAATTCCGCGACGCGTCGCAGCGCGCTTTGCCCCTAACTAAAAATGCAGACCACTGGGCTCCAGCTGCTAAGAATGCCACCTAGCTGTTCGGCCTTAGTTTACCTGTTTCTTTAATACGTTTTCTCGGCTAAAGATAGACTTTTTTTAAATAGAACATCGATATATCACTTGAGCTTAGCTGCGATCTGATACCTACATAATATTATAAATTTTTAAATTACATATCTAATTTTAAAATCGTAACATCATACCTCAGGTTTACAAGTCTCATCATCAGATATGTTATTTGCAGTATCGACTCCACTGTCGCCTTCCGCGGCCGACATCTCCGTCAACTTGTCGCTCAACTGCGTGAACATAGATATCGACTCCTCAGCCGGGCTCAACAAATCGTTCAACTGGTTCATCGACTTGTCACCCTTCTTGCTCAAGTTCTCTGTACTAACTGAAGTTGAGTGTATTGCAACGAGATCGTCAATGGTTGAGATAGATTCTTTGCTGGTAGATTTTTCTTTGGAATGTTTTTTGTCGGATTTCAAGTCTTCGATGCTGGCTGAAGATGAGTTGATAGGTATAAGGTCGTCGCTGCAGGCTATGGACTCTTTGCTCTGAGCGTGTTTGTGGTCGTCCAGGGCGAGGTTGTCGAGTTCGTCACACAGCAGCTGCCCGCATTCTACGCTGGTGAAGCCGTTGGCCGGGGAGCTATTCTTGCTTTCCGTGGTGGGGGTTACTGCGAAGTGTGACTCGATAGGAGACTGTAGCCTTGCGATTGATTTCGAGTACTCTTCGTTGTATTTTTCGGACGATTCTGTTGATGATAGTGATATTTCGCTGACGGGTTTCGCTATGCCGCATATATCTTTCTTTTTTCTGGGTTGAACTGAAAATATGACAATATTTCATTTTAAATACGTCAACAGACAAGATAGTTAATATACAGGCTTAATTCAAAGTGTTGTGAAACCAATATTTTACTAAGGTATTGCGCAGACTGACTAACAGGATATTTCCAGGGCACTGGACGTTCCACAAGTTAACATAAAACAAAGACGTAAGTCGTTACCTAGCTGCACCGTGGGCGGAGGCCTGGCACAGCCAAGGTCCGGCACCCCGATGTCTGCCAGCGTGACGTACCCCACGGAGCGCGTCAGACGTAGCCTCTTCAGCAGGCGACGGAGACCGGCGTGGCGGGACCACATCGCTTGTGATTCTGTATATAATATAATTATATTGTTATAGACACAACTAAATATATTAGCGGTAGTAAAGTTAGTTGCAGATTGCTGTTCGAAAATCGACGGACGGAAATTTAATTTGCGGCCTGCTTCACTACCACCTAGATATTTGATTTCATCATAAAAATGGAATGGCAATCCGCAGGAGAGGAGAAGGAAACCGATTAACTTTTTAATTGTTTTTTTAACAGTTTTTTTAAAGAACAATAGGTGTGTTCCCCTGATGTGCATTTGGCCTCCTAGATATCTAAGTTATCTGAACCAGCTTTACTGCAGATCTAGCAATAATTCAAGTTATGTTAAAACACAAAAAAATAAGATATTATTTTGTAGGAAGTTCATAATTAATTAATGCTAGTTACCTGGACAAGTATCAGCTTCAGGTGGAAACATCAAATGCTTCAACGGCGCGGGGTGTCTGACACCCAACGCCTGCAGTAGCACGGGGCCCCGGCGCAGCGCCGTGTTGGCGGCGTGCAGCGCGGGGGCCGCCGCCAGGGCCCCGGCCGCCGCGCCCGCGCCTTCTAACGCTGCTTCTGCGCCCCACCAGGATACAGTTAGGCGGGAGTACCCGAGGAGGAGGCGAGGCACCGCGCGTAGTTGAGTACCTGTTTGGAGATATTTAAATATTTTAGGACATGCATATGTTTAATATAATCAAAATGATGGCAAAGAATTTGACTTTAAACATCCATATTTTTTGTATTATATAGATTTGCATGTGTATACTTTCACTCTCGGATTACATTGTTAATGTATTTTTTGTGTACTTCGTAATTGGCGTACTGTTCTAATATAAATTATTTACCTACTGCCTGTAAGCTGTGAAGTGCCTGTATGAATTAAATAAATAAATAAATTTACTAATATTATAGAGAAGAATGGGTCGATATTTTGTTTGTTTGATACGATGTAACTACAAAATCCCTGGACTGATTAAAAAAAACTATAAGACTGCTTGTTTAATCTTGAGTCCTTAAGTACCACGTGGGCGAAGTTAAGCGTGGTAGTTAGTTTGGGGTCCTCCATAAATTACGTGAGGAGTAGGGGGAGAGGGGGACAAACCAAATTTCAGTCAATCTCATGTGGTGGTGGGCAGTGGCGGCTGGTAGGTAATCGAACTGGTGGTTCACTTTACTTGCTCACTTAGTTACACTTTATTAGGATTAGGAAATGCTTTGGATATTGCTTCTTTAAACAGAATCTAGCTGATAACGAATGTTGACCGTGCCTAACACTGACAAACTCATCACATTTTGTAGGTGTACTTGCGAAGAATCATGTTTTTTTATTTTTTCACTCAAATGCGTCAAATCCTTAATTGCAGTTTCTGTCCAAATCGATTCTCCGCCAAAAATAATGCAAGGAAAACAAAAGAATGCATTGAGACGCTCACATCCACACAGCCATTTCTTTCTATTATACATTTCACTTTTAAAACTTCGCGTAATAAATGCTTTATTTTTCTATTTGCACTCTTGTAACTTTATGTCGACTTTATTTTGAAAAGTTTTGTTAATTATAATCAATGTTTAAACTCATTTTCAATCACAACACACACTGTATTCACAGTACAGAATAGAACAAAAACAAAAAACAATTACCGCGTCACACATACAGAGAAAAGAAATTAATGATAACGCGAGAGAGTGTCAAATCAAATGTCATCGTCGTTTCCCGCCGAACGGACGAGGGCGGCCGCGCGGCCGGCCGACGGTTTTTGGCGATCCTCGGGGGCTCTCGGCAATCTTCGGTTCGCTCGTGCGGCGCTCGAAAACCGACTTATTACTCGGTACTTTTCTATGAACTATCTTTTATTTCACGCGTCGAGCGTATTAGCTCACAGTTCATACAAGTTGTATTAGCAGTCCTCGTGCGCTCGCCGTAGCGCACGAGCTTATTTAGATAAGCAAGGCGCTTTTATTTTTTCGTCAATCGTTATAATCGGATTTTTCTTTTGTTATATTATGTTTTAGTAGGTATGTATGTTTAAGAAAAAATATTAAAATGGTAATTTTAAACAAAAAGATGAAGAATTATTATGTAATTTTTAAATCTTTGAAATTGGTGGTTCAGCGCACGAGCGCACTTAAGGTACAGCCGCCACTGGTGGTGGGGTGTTTCGGCAAATGTCACGTTACTTTTTAAACAAAATTTAAAAAAATACTAAAACTCCTCTCGTAATTTATGGTTGACCTATTTTTTGATAAAGAATTTATTTATTTTGTTTAATAATACAGTCTCAATTTCACCTTTAGTTAGCAGTAACGTCGGAGGCCCGTAGCCCGCCACGTGGTAGAGATACAGCCTCATCCACGGCGTGGCGGCTTCGGGCGGCGCGGGGCCCACGTGCGGCAGGGCCCCGGCCGCCGCGCCCGCCCGCGCGTCGCGGCACAGCGGCGCTGTGGATATCGCCAGTCTGTAACCAATAACAATGGCTATCAAAAATCGGGTATAATAAAATAATGAAAAATATTATTTAACTTCTCTTTCACAAATTGGTAAAAAATACATAAGAATGCTGTACAAAAAGAGACTGGTGTCTGATTAAGGATATACCTGTAGTTTTATCACCACCAGGTGTTTTACTACCAGATTTGTCTTAATGCTAGTTTTACAGCAATTTTTTCTTCTTTTTCAATTTTTTCAATTATTATTATTACTTATTAAACTAACTAATTACTGAAGTACCAAAAATATATGTTTTTAATCTTTCGCGATTTGAGAACATTTAAAAAAAAATTACAACTTGACTTGTCAATTTTTTTTAGAAAAAGAATTTCAAATGTATAATATGTATAAATAAATACCTATGCTCGACGTTTCGAATGACTTGTATCATTCTTGGTATAGCTATTTATTTACCTTTATAATTATTACGCGATTTAGACCCGTTGTCAAATTTTTTAAAAATACCAAAAGTACATTTGAAATTCTTTTTCTAAAAAAAATTGACAATGTAATTCAAAGTGAGAGATTGCAATTTAAACAATATAAATAATAAGCATTGCATTTCATATACTATTAAATTATTATCAACGAAATAAAGTTATAATAAGTAAGTTACTTCTGTAGTAGAATCTGACTACTATACATACTAAATTATTTGACTCTGACTACTTTTGGTTCTTGCTGATCTAGCGGTATAATTTATGTATCGCTCACCGTCCCGGGTTCGATTACAGAGTCGGCCGGATTATTTGAGATTTTCCTACAGGAAATTCTCAATAGCAGCACTAATTTGGTATTCTTTTCCTTCGTCGTGTCGATGGCTGAGTCAAATTTTATTTTGACTTGTCATCGTGGTGAAAGGATTAGCCAATTCGCTTTGCAGAACTTTTGGATTGCGTTTTGTGGATGGTGAAATTTTAGTGTTTTACGCCTCTGTCACACCCTTTTTGGTTATATAAGCATGACGTTATGTACGTATATACTTTTCTCTCTTTAGAACCATCTTTAGCCATTATGTTGTTTTGGTTGCTATAACTAACACATAGAATTATTGTCAAAAACAAACAAATATTGTATGAATTATTTGAAAAGATGAAGCACATGAGTTTCTCACTAGCTCTTCTCATGATGCAATACCCATCGGAGCTGGTACTTGGATTAATTTTAATTCAAATCTGTAAGTTGAATTAAAGTCAATCTAAGCTCTGGTGTCAAATCATTTTATTACAATAAGTATTATTTCAAGCGCCTCTTGGGGCCCATTGAAATAAATGATTTGATTTGATTCTGTCGTACTTTAAGAGCCTATACAACCTCAGCTCAAATTCAAATTTCGCCCCCACTTCCCCGCGCCTCCTCACTCTCTATCTTGCTCGCACAATACTACTCGCGGTGACGCGGGCACACAAGCGATTTTGTAAACTATTATCGGACGAGTACTAACCAAGCACTGCATAAATTCTACTGCCACAAAAAACTAGTCAAGCGCGAGCCACCATTGCGCTGAGGGTTTTGTAGTTACAATGGCTTGGTAGTAAGTTTACAATTTGCTATTTTACAATCTTATAATATTTTATAGTTTTCGCCTTGTATTATCCTACTTTTATATTATTATTCTTGTACTACTTTCTTAGTTATTATGCATCTATATAAAAATGAATTGCCCAAATGTATGTACGCGCATAAGTTCCGAAGGACTGCACCAAATTGGATAATTCTTTTTTTTTGTGTTCGTGATTCTCATTATAAGGTTTGTATAAATACAAGATAGATAAGTATAGGTAGGATAGGTAGGTAAGTAGATAAGTATGTGAGTAGGTAGGTAGGATAGTTGGTACCATGGGGTATCATTAGGAACATTAGATTTTTACTTCTTAAAAATTTCCATAGATGGCGTTATGTATAGCAATGCAAAAATAATAAATTGTTATAAACGCTATTGTTCAACTTTTGACCAAAATATGATTTTTAAAAAATAAAGCACGTATATATAAAACGTTAAAAGCATTCTTCAATTATTTCAAAGTGATTTGAGAGAAAAAAGAAATCTATGTCTTTAACTCCTAAGTCGCCGTCTTGGATACGGCACAAAATGTAAAAATTTCATGCGGTTAGGTTATTTGTGGCTAATAGATGGCGCTTATTTCAATTTTATTTTAACATTGTATGAGTGTGTGAGTGTATATTGAGTTATAAACAAATTGGAGTTCGACGCTTTTGTCACTCAGCATGCTAAATTATTGGACATTCACTTACGATGACGCGTTTGTTTCTGAGTCTACGATTGCCTTCCAATAGTAGTTAGATATAAAATCATCATCGAACTTTTTAAATTATATATTAAATACATGTTTTTCTAATAATGTAAGTAATCATATATATGTATTTTATTTTTTTATAATCTAAAATAATATAGATATCAATTGTCATGTGATGTACTTCGAACAGAAACAACACGTTTTTCTGCAATGTTTATTTACAAATAAACGGGCCGCGCGTGTTTCCTTCACTTCGGTAGAAGTTTTCGGATTGTTTGTGTGCTCTTGTGGATATTTTATGTGAGATGTTTTTCAGATCTTTTTACAATTAAATAAATAAATAATTAATATATTTATATTGACATTATGGATATCAATAGAGTAAATAACGTAACACTCAAAATGAAGAAATTAATTAATTAAAAAGAACAAACAAATGTATGAATAAAAATAATTAGGAGTTGAAAAGAATGATCGGTATCATTAAGAAAAACTATAATATAAGAAAATAATAGGATAAAGATGTGAATGAAAAACAATATTATGAATGCCAATGAGTATAAAGAAAAATGTTATTAATAACAAATTCGGAAAATAATTGCGATTTTATGAAGAAATTTTTTTATGAAAAACAAAGCGCACCCCTAGATACACTAGTGGGTATTTACATAGGTACATGTTTTTTGTACTGAGTGATATGACTAAAACCTCCCTTGTCTTCTTCCTTCAAAGCAATCTTAGTCTAGCTAAGAATTTCGATAATAAGATTACTACAAAAATACGTTTTTGCGAACGAAGACAGTTGTAGGAACAATGCTAAGCAAACATGATTGCACGTTTTTATAAACAGATTTTAGATTTTTCGATCAAACTTTACCAGAAATAAATAAAGATTACTTTCTTTAGCAACTCTTTTATTGACTTAAGACGTTTAAATTGTCTTTACATTAATGTTGAAATACTTGAAATTATTATTTGAAGTAGGTACCTATAGGCAAAATAAGTAACAACGTTAATAGATATTATATCGTCCTTGGGAACAACAGAAGATTCACTCCCTAACGAAAGTCAAGTTTATGTAAAAATTATACCTACACCTCGCCTGAGGTACCCACTTGCACCACAGATAATATAATACTAGTCTTGCACGCAAAATTGAAACTTATTACAGCGCGCGAACTGTGAATGTTCTAAGCGCGGCGATCTGTTATGGCTAGGGGTTGGAAGACCGCAGCTCTCCGCCGCGCCGCGCCGCCGCGCCGTCGCCGCGCTCCGCCGTAACCGCTTAAGCGCCAGCCCAATGCAGTACTGCTTCGCGGGAGTAGCCCCGGCTATTTATACCTAACCTATGAATTGAAACATCCTTGGCATAGGTAGGCTCCAATTTGTTAGTGGTATACCTACCTACCAAGTTTGACAGGAACTGAGAACCAGTTTAGCGCATAGCACGGCTACGTGCATCATTCAAGCGTGCTAACAAAAGCTCTATCATATTAAAATGAATTTATTCTTGGGTGAATGATATAGTATTGTATAACCTTAAAAATGAAACAACTAACATAAGTCTAAATCAAAATCAATTGCAATAGAAAGTAATCATTATTTTATTACATTACATTTTAAATCGCAAAACATTAAAAAATCGTTTGATATTTTGAATGAAGCAGTGTTATAGCGCTGTAGAAGGTCAAACGTCATGGTAATGTACATACTGACACGGACACGCACAAATGCAGATAATAATATTCTAAAATTCTAAAACATTGACAGCTTTGGCACGCACACACATTCTTACGCACACAAGGACGACATGTACCTATGTTACCTTTTGCAAAAGCTAGATGGCGTTAGGGTAGCGCGGTTGAGACTACTCACAAGTACGGCCATCTATTGGCATAAAAAGTGAATTAAAGTAGCTCACAGAAATAATTTTTTTAAGGTGGCGTCAATTTTTTGTATGAGATTGGGTATCTGTACTAGTATTATATTATCTGTGGTGGTACGTAGATAGGTAAGTATGTAGGTAGGTAGGTAGGTAGGTAGGAAGGTAGGTAAGTACGTATACGTACGTAGGTAGGTGGGTAGGGTAGGGTAGGTAGCTATGTATGGTATATAGTAGAGATGCCACGAATAGTGAATTGGCCGAATACCGAATATTCGGCAACGCTGTCAGCCGATGCGCCGAATATTCGGCCGCCGATGCGCCGAATATTCGGCCGCCGAATATTCGGCGACGAGAGTGGGATAGTAACTTTTAACGCGAGTAAAACCGCGCGGATCAGCAAGCGGCATTGTTATTGTTTTTCTCACTAAAATGCACTTGAGCACTTTATACAAGTATTTACCTAACTAATGTTCTAATTACCTAGCCTACTTACGATACATTATATATAAAAGCTATCTCACTAAAATGCACTTGAGCACTTTATACAAGTATTTACCTAACTAATGTTCTAATTACCTAGCCTACTTACGATACATTATATAAAAGCTATTTACAATATAAATATGAAGTACACGGTCGTGAATTGGCGCGAAATTCAAAAGACCGTCCGTCCACTAAGAAACAGCACCAAAACAGTAATGAAAATAATTTGGTAATCAAACTTTCTTTTAAAAAAATTACGATAATTAAATAAGTAGGACACGTGTATCGGTCTATCTATTCGCCTAGATCGGAAGGCCGATCCTTACAAGTGGTGGTCAGCAAACGAAAAACAATACCCGAACCTTTCGAAATTTGCAAAAGTTTATCTTTCTTTGCCTGGAAGTAGCGTTTATAGTGAGAGGTTATTTTCTGAGGCTGGTAACGTTTACGATGAAAAGCGATCTCGATCTTTGCTACCAAAAAATGCTGAAAAGCTCGTTTTTATCCATCACAACTTACCACTGATTAATTTTAAGTACTAAAATGTTGTAATTTGGAAATAAACACATAATTTTGATTAAAATAACGTGTCTTTTTTTACATGATTTGCTATTCGGTATTCGGCCGAATAGTGCGTACTATTCGGCCGAATACCGAATAGCAAAAAAAAGTGGCCGAATAGGCCGAATACCGAATAGTTGCCGAATATTCGTGGCATCTTTAGTATATAGGTACCATACATTTTTGAAAGTAATTAAACATTGTCAAAATTATACAACAATCATTTTAATTCGCTTAAATCTCTAATTGGCATATTTCGAACATGCCTGGGATCGCATAACTCAGGCAACATGCATGTTATATAAAAATGTTATATAAACCTATTTGTTGTAGGTATGTTGTCAAAATAAAAACAGACTTTTTTATTAAGTTGTCCCACCTGAATTTCTTCTGATTCGTTGACGGTGGTTTACGAACACAAATCACATGCAGAAACACCTGCGACTCGTAGCGCAGCAGCCAACCGCTTAGCCACTGCACCAAACTTATGCTATCTAACTACTAATCACTAACTTTGTACTAATGTTTGTAATCACTAATATTGTGGTAGATACTTACTTCATAACGTTTATCATATGTTTGCCTGTTTCTTTACGCCAACCCAGACGCTTCTTATTTTTATTACGCTTATTTCCCATTGCGCCAACACTAGAAACCTAAGTACCTACTTCAATTTTACGTAGTCCTGTTGCGTATTGTGTGTTCTGAGCGCTTGCGACACAGCTATCCCGTCCGAAAGCCGAAGCGAGACTGAACGGGGGTGTCGGGCGGAAGGGAATGAGCTTCAAGACGCCGATAGTATAGGTATTTTTTTTTTAAAGTGAAAATAATGGTAATTTTAAAAATGTACATCACATAAGACCTGCTTTATAGTTAGTTCAGTAAGTATGCAAAGTTTCATGATTCAATTTGACGTATTTTTTTAATTACAGCGGTTTTTTTTATCGTTTTGGAGGTAACTCACCTGTACTTAGTATCCAGCAGTCTATTCCTAGAGCTGACCCCCAGCGCATGCAGGGCTTCACAGCGCAGCAGGTCCAGCGGCCGCAGCCGGGGCCGCAGGGTACGCAGCGCCGCGCGCAGGCACGCCGCGGCCGCCAGGTACCGCCGCGCCTCCCCTTCTATCTCTGGATCTGCTACCACCTGATACACACATTATTACTATTCATTATAGAGTGGGTAGTGTACCTGCGAAGCCGCTTAAGACTAATCTTTGTGTGCATGAACATGGGGGTTTGTCGTAGTCTGGGTGTTTCTATGTTAGTATGTATTTACGAAAGAAAAGTATATATGTATTAGTATCAGTTATCTAGTACCCATAGTACAAGCTCTACTTAGTTTGGGACTAGATGGCGTTGTGTGTGAGTTGTAAAAGATTTACAAAAAAGATTAAAAAAATAATTATATTCTAGTGACCGATTCCACAACACAAAATAGGACAGGGTCAAAATTCTAAAGATTGTATACCATTTTAAAACACAGTTTGAACAAATCAGACTTTAATTTAGCAAACAAATAGGTATTGTTAGAATCATCTTTTAGCATATTATAATAGAATCCAACAAGTGTGGCTTTGTCACGGCATCGTCGCTGCGGAGCTTCGGCGAACCAGCGCAGGATGAGGACCGATATACACCGAAGATTGTCAAACAAACATTTATTCTGCGTACCTTATCTAGTTCCATGAGCAAACTGTCTAAGCTTTCGTCAGGCAGCTTGCCCACTTCGAACAGCGTCACTGCATGACTTTTCAAATCCTGAAAAAAAAAACAATTTATTCATTTTTCAATCAAATTTAAAAAATATATAATTAAAAGTGCGTAGTGCACGAAACCGACGAGCATATAAGAGCACCGTCAATATTAAGGAGCGTAACACATGGCACAGTGAAAGGTCTCGAGTTCGAACCCACGGCACACACCTCTCTCAATAAATCGTTAAGATTCGTCTTTTCAATATGTGTGTGTATTTATCATAAAAATATCGCTCGCTAACGGTGAAGGAAAACATCGTAAGGAAACCTACATGCCTAGTGCCTCAAAACTGCTCGAGGGTGTTTGAAATCTACCAATCCGCACTTGGCCAGCGTGGTGGACTATGGCCTAACCCTTCCCATCATGAGAAGAGGCCCGAGCCCAGCAGTGGGATATGTATTAGATACAGTATTGCTATTATACATTTTGTGGCTATATTACATCGGAGTGCAAGCAAGAATTGATGAATCACATTGTTTGAACGACCCACTTTTATAAATTACTAGCTGACCCGGCAAACGTTGTTTTGCTATATAAATTACCTATTTTTATATAAAAAAAATAGATTTGCCATAAGCTCAGGGCAATTTTAATCGAAATAGAGTGAAAACGTGTAAACAAAATTATAATTGATCAGTTATCGAGCAGGATGAAAAATGATTAAATTACTAAAATAGCTATTAAAAATAGGGGTTGGTGATAAAAAGATGAAATTTTTGGGTTGTATGTATTATTTAATGCCACGTTATAGAAAAAAAAAACATTTTTTGTCCAAAAATTAAAAAAAAAATTAAGGGTGAACAACCCTCATCACTTAGGGGTATAAAAAATAGATAGTAGCCAATTCTCAGACCTATAATATGCATATAATATTTGGTAAAAATGAGTAAAGCCGTTTCGGAGGAGCAAAGTAACTAACATTGTGACGCGAGAATTTTATATATAAGATAATGTTAATACGCACCGGTGACAGATTTCCCATCATGAGATACGCAGCCAGGGTGGAATCAAATAGAACGGCCACCCTCCGCCCCGCTCCGCTATTGTTTGTCGGCTCTACAGACTCCTCAGGACTCTGGAACAAGCGAGTATATTATCTTAAAATATTAAAAATCAAATGCCTTCACCACGCCTGTCTTTTCGCAATAATCTCAAAAAAATGACTAGTCAACGGATGATAAACTGCTTTGATGGTCTAGTGGTTAGCGTATACGCCTTTCAACGCGAGGTCTCGGGTCCGATTCGTTATTTGTTCACTATCCATCAGGAAATTCACAATAGCAGCATGGAGTTGGAATTGTGCACGGTGGATGGCGATAGGCTCACCCCTTATCCCATGGAAACTAAACATAACAGGTGAAATGTGGATTTTGTACACCTCTGCCACACCCTTCTGGGTAAAATAGGCGTGATGTTATATTATGTTATGTCAACGGATAATTATGTGGTATTCACCAAAGATAGACTGAATCATGAGCCAGAATACAATAAAAATACTATTACCTTCAAAGCAAAAATTGCCCTAAATGGGAATTGGTTCAGCATAATTATGCCAAACTAGAGCTTGGCGCTGGTTTTCAACCAATCCCCCAGTGACTACACGGATGACAATCTGTTACTTAAATAATAAATAAATTAAACAAACAAAATGAAAGAAAACAATGATAAAACATAAACACAATTATTGCGTGTATGTACAACATAAAATAAAACGTAAAATAAAATCATAGCAGTTGCGCATATGCATTAAAATATATATCATGTCTGCATTCAGGAGTCTCATGTATCCACGCATACAATCATCCAATACATACTTATACATATCGTGTCGGGTTAATTCCCGGCTATAGCCCAATATATCATATCATAACAATATTTTCCATGTATCATCTCATCAGATATACTCTCTATTGGTAAACGTCCCATGAAAGTACTATATAAGCACAAGCGACTCTTAAGGAATACACCATACCTGTTTAGAAGTGGAGGGCACTTGTTTTAAGATGACCGGTTCCATCTGCAGCGTGTCTTCGTCCATGTTCGGATCGAACTTCAGCGGAGATATCTGACTGTATCTAGAAATATAAATAAAATAACTTCAATTACTTTTAAAATTTCGCGTTGCATATTTACTTATATGATTTGAAACGGGAAAACGATTCTCTCTTTTATTTATTTATTTATTTATTTAAACTTCATATACAGAATTTGTATACAAGGCGGACTTAATGCCTTAGGCATTCTCTGCCAGTCTACCTTTGGGTGATGCAGAGTTTAACAAGGCAGGTGAAGTTATAAAATATAGCGTTTTGATAAGAAATGAAATAAAAATCAATACAATTAATAAATACATAATGAAAATAAGTGCGTATATATATATATGCATAATACCTACATAACAAAATACTTAAATATAAGTAAATATTTAATAAATAAAATATATATATATATATGAACGAATAATAAATATTATGGTGGCGATTCATTCTTGTTGAGGAGAAGATTCCGAACCTTGATTTTGAGCTCGTACTTGGTATGATTTTAATCTGATTCTAAACAGTTGGATTAAAATTAATCTAAACCAAGGTTATTCAAATCATTATAATTAGTATAATTTAGTTTTACTTGTTTGTAATATTTGACGTTTTCAAGCGCCTCCTATGAAAATAAATGACTTGAATTTGATTAGATAAGATAAGATAAAATAAGATAATTTTATTTTGCCCAAAACAATGGTACAATAAGTTCTTAATATTAAATACATGTTCTGAAATGTTTTGCCATAATTATGACTTCATTCATGCATTTTAGTATAAAATAGTCTCTAATATAATAATCTATACAGTGATCAAGATATTCATTATTTCAAACAAATAAAGTAAAATGTTAATTCCCATTCAAATCATATTAGTAAAATAACTTCTTAAGCCTGGGCGCATACGTCCGGTTCGTTTTGTCTCGTCTCGGCGCAGAACGGATGTATGAAAAAATCCACAGATGTATAAAGTGGAAAAACCGGATGTATGTGCCCTCTCTTAAATAAAGAGCGTTCTTTAAACGCCTAAATAATGCGTTTAAAAAACGCTCTTTATGTAACATTAGCTTTTACCCACGAATTATTTTTCTAAAAGGCAACTGTCAACTGGCAGACTCTCCAGTTTGACAGCTGACCAATGGGATAACGCATATTTTTCAATAATCTGTTCCTAGTGGTCCCAAGGTCAAATTAAGCAATTAAATAATAATATTATTTTTATTCCTTGGACTTCCAATATACTTAGATCATATCCGACCCTTAAAATATAATCTGACCGAATTTAAAAGTGACACAAGTTACACTTGAATAAAGAATACAGCTGTCACTTTCATTTATGTGTGTTATATGCTTGTCCTGCGTATAAGGTTTATCTAGCACCTGTGAAATTGGAGCTCAGAACCATATTTTCATCAACCGACAAACGCCACAATTGCATGTTTTCGGCGCCGTATTATACATGAATTCATGTAAAAAAGGGAATATAAGAATGATAGAAGGTAGTAGGGGCGATCGCTAACAGTAGAGGCGAGGCGGGGTCGCGGGGATGGGTTTTAGTATGGAGATAAGAGAAAAATACACACGGCTGATGATTGTGCGTGGTGACGGCATCTCTCCAGGACGGGTGCTGCGGAGCCACGGGCTGCGGCTGCAGGTTCTTGGCGAAGCCCAGGCGGCAGTACAGCGATACTGCCTGCTTTACTAACTCACAATCCACCTGGTTAACAATAAATACATAACATAACATAACATCAAGTCTATATTACCTAGAAGGGTGTGTAACACCCACATTTCACCTGTTAGGTATAGGTCCCATGAGATGCCGACTACGGGCTTGTACACAAAACTGCGATGCGACGTCGCATCGTAAAAATCTGCGATCTAGCGCGACGCATCGCAAGATTTTGCGAATTGATTCGCATCGTCAATTCTCTACATTCTGTTCGGTCACTTTTTCCGCATGAAATCGCATTGCAGTAATTTGCGGCTTAGTTTTATGCATTGCGAATTCGCATCGCACCGATTCGCAGTTATGTGTACAAGCCCTACGTGCTGCTATTAAGAACGCCCTAACGGCAAAATCCCAAATAACACTTAACCGACCCGGGAATCGAACCCGAGACCGCGCGGTGAGAGGTCGCATACGCTATCCACTAGACCAACGAGGCAGTAGATAATGAAAAAATCATATTTTTAAGATGGTATAAATTCTATCACAATCTTGGAACTAGCTTGGAGTACTGGCCTATGCCAATGCTGATAGCAGGTTTTTTGGCAAGTCATGATAAATATATATGGGTGATTATTTGAAATTTGGTTAACTTGGTGGTAGCATCAATTTTCACATATTTATATTAATTTTATCCAATATTTCAAACGACTAAGCGATGTTATAAAGTCCATTTAATTTGGTCACTCAATTTGATATATATTGTAATATTATTTATTACCAAAAATTGCCACTTCTTACTCCAAATATCAGGCCCTAGCCATGTAAGATCTCCCGAATTTAGTGTTGATTTCAGTGTAATTATGATTCTATAAGAATAATTTAATTAAACTCCATTTAAACTCGTTTACTATTACATTACGAACATTGTCATTACAATTTAATTTATAATAACATTATGTTTCCTTACTTTGTTTCAAGTCAATAAGTGTAAGCGATAAAAAATATCAGGCCCTAGTCATTTACGAAATTCAAAATTACGCGGCATCCAAGCATACGGCTTTTTCATAACTAACTCAATACGATAGCATGGGTATGAAGCTAGTTGCAAACACGACCCAAGCCGCGGAAGCCACTTTGTTATTGGTGCGATCACCGACTTTGCAGCGAAAACACGCGCTGTGCCAGTCAAACTGTCAGGCCCTAGGTAAGTCGTTTTAAAGAAATTTAATGACTAATTGATCTCATTACCTATTGTACATATGAGTTTATCCTGCCTTGTTATTTTGACTGCCTATTGGTTTTGATGTTGATTTTAAATAAAAGGTTTCATTTGATTTTGCTTCTTTTTGTCAGTCCCTAGACCGTCAGGCCCTAGTCGTAATAGTACCTAGGGCCTGACGCCACATCTAGGGACTGTTGGTGAAGGGTGTGATACATGGTTTTAAACATAATACCACAACGTATTTGTTGTAGAGTATGGCGCCCAGAGAGAAAAAACATTGTCTAAAGAGGGAATTGCGAAAAAAGGGCTGTACAGGCAAAAACGACTGGAAAAATAAAAAATGACACTGTTTTGCTGGCAGAGTACAAAGAAAAGGAAAAACGCTAATATAAAGCGTGTAAAAAGGACAAAGGGATGTGTAAAAGACATGACTGCGCGTGAGCATTCATCAGATTATAGAAACAAGCAAAAGATTCATGAAAATACTGATAAATTTGACCAAAATACTCCGCCATTATCGGAAAATGAAATTATTCCTAATTCCTAAAGTTACTTCTGTTATAGTGTTAAATTGTAATATTTATAACTTGGGGACAATAACGTACCAAACCAATACATAATGCTTGCAATTGCAATGCTTCAAGTTTTTGATATTTTCGCGGATTCTGAATATGATATGCCGTTAGCACATGGCGCAAAAAAAGTCTAAAACGAGCTATGGCAGTGAAGATTATGTTATTTATAGTTAAGTTAACAATACGGAGAAAAAAATGCCGATACGCCGCAATTTCCTCAAAATATGATGATGAAGATGGAGTGCTGACAGTTACATTCCTTAAAGTTTGCAATGAAGATGGCACAGAATTTAAAATAAATTATAATCTTCTTCTTCTTACGTGTCAATGGCATTATGGTTTCATATATTTTATTTATATTGTATTTGCCCAGTAGGTAGCAACTTTTATTCCCTCGCTTGTGGTTTGCATTCGGTCTTCACGGGCTCATGAAGAGGGAGACAACGGGCACGAAAGCAGATGAGCCATGTTTTGAATAGGAAAACCACAATTGCAGGAGGTGTCATTGGTGTTTGTGATTCCCCATTTGGCCAGGTTCCCCCTGCAGCGTCCTACTTGTGTCCGAAGGCGATTATAAGACTTCCAGAATGATAATGATATCGCCGACGTGCCTTACGAAGATGTTAAAGAAAATACCCAATTTCTCATTTCATGTGCATAATTAATAAGAAAAATTTTGTGATTATAGTTCATTGAATTTGTAAACTTAAGTGATTAATTGTTATTACAGTAGATTTTGCAAATAAAACGTGATTTGTCATAATAACCGTGTTTGGCGTCAGTCCCTATCACGTCTTATCAGTCCCTAGAACACTGATTTTAAGAAAACATAAATTTCTCTGAAAATATAAGGTGAAGTGACTGGCCCTTTTAGATGCGGCAAAGTAGATGTTATACACACAACATAGAATATAAACTGTACTGATTTTTAACCAAAAACACCACTTTCAAAATTAGGTCAGAAGTTAACCAAATTTCAAATAACCACCCATATACTTTTAATTTTATTGCTTACATAGATTTGCACTTAAAAACACATACTCCTCGTAATATTTTAAAGCAATTAAAGCTTTTCTATGCCTTTTTGTATTTTATATTATTATTATACTAGCTGACCCGGCGAACGTCGTACCGCCTTAGCGTAAATTTGATGCACTACTTTATTTTGTATAGCTGACCTATCTTATGTATGCGTACCTATTCAATTTGAACTGGAATCTATAATATCCTCCATATAAAAAAGAATACTTTTTTTTTTTTTTTTTTTTCGTAAGATCCATGTACAGAGAGACAAAAAAATCAGCCAAATCGGTCCAGCCGTTTTCATGCTATGTCGTGACAACGAAAAACGGGTTTCATTTTTATATAATATAGATATAGGTTGAAAATTAATAATCCATATGGATAACTAAGTGACTTATCACTCATCGCATAGGTGGCGCTAAAACCAAGTAACGTTCGTCTAGCTAAGGTACATAAATATATATATACCGATGAAGCTTGCTCAAAGAGAGAAATTTCGAGTCTAGCAGCATACGAATCCATGGCTGAATTGGCAAAGCACCTGACACCTACTCCTGTTATCTCTCACCAACTAAATATTAATGTCATGGCCAATGTCTAATTTACGGATCGACCACGCAAGAGCGTGTTACGTTACCACAAAATTAGATTACTGAAATGAATGAACTATATATTGCATGATCGGTAGGTCAAAATATAATGAATGAGAAAAACCGACTCTCTGCTCATTAAAATACGGTTGAAAATTCAGTAACATCTTTTGGTCGTATGAAAATAGGTCAAATCTATTGATTTACTTCACAATAACACTTCTAAGTGAGGTGAAACAGCTAATTAAGTGAGATCATTTCAGGCAATGGACATCAATACAAATATTAAGAGAGCACGGTTGGCGTGGTGGTTACAGCTGTCGCCTCGCCGCTTTCAACTGCGCTGGTGTTGTGGGTTCGATCCCCACATGGGACAAATCTTTGTGTGATTCGCAAAGATTTGTTCTGACTCTGGGTGTGCTCTGTGTATGTTAAATGTATGTTTGTGAACACCCCCGCGACACAGGAGTTATTCCAAGTGCGGGCGTTGTTTTTAAAAAAAAAATCAAAAAAAAAAACAAATGTATTTTTTTTATAAACGATGGTTTCAGAAGGATCGCTACACACATAGACGGGTTTGAACATTTTATAATCCATATCAGGATCAGGATAAAGCTTGCAGTTGGAAGCATACGTCAGTGTCAACACTCAACATATGTTTACATATTTTCATATTTTCACAAAAAGATGCGATGCTTAAGGCAATGGGATATAAGATATGCCGCTTATGTGTGTGGCAGGCCTAACTTTACAGAAATAAGATATTTAGACACAGATTTATCCTATGATCTTTTTATTATTATTATTCAAATCATTGTAACTAGTATAATTTAGTTTTACTTATATTTTATTTTTATTTTTTTGTTTGTAATGTTTTGACGTGTTCAAGCGCCCCCTGGAGCAAACGAAAATAAATATTTTGAATCTCGAATCTTGAGTCTATGAATTCTATTAAATTAATCAGGTTTAGCTTCATTGAAGAATTAAGCTCAATACAAGGTCTTAAGTTGCATTGCACCCATGATATGATTAATAACAAACCCCTTGAGAGGTGCATCGATATTTTGCACTACATTACCTGCAAAACCGCCGCCAGATCAGCCACGCTTGTATGCTCGTCAATGGACACGAACACTTTGTACAGCAACGTCTCGAAGTAGTCACCGGCGATTCGGTTCATTACGAAGCCCTTGAGGGGAGGCACCGATACTTTGTCTGCAGTTGTTATTGGTACGTCCAGGTAGATGAGACCGCGTCTGTGGGTGTAGTAAAAGGTGTAAATATATAACTATATGTTGAAAATGTATAAATACAATTGGACCAAGAATAAAATTTAACGGCCTCTGTAATATAAATAATAATTAATAAAACACGTCTTTAACACAACATCATCTAGTCCGAAACTAAGTAGATCTTCTTATTAATTATTTTTATAGCATTTAGCTATGCTTAGCACTACTACTAACAGTTGGAAAAATATGAGACCGGCGGGATTTGAACCTGCAACCTTGTGGACACTGGACAGAGCTAAAGTAAAGATTTAAGTAAAGCTTATACTATGGGTATATGAATAACCGATACTAATACTTTTCTTTTGTAAATACATACTTATTATCCATAGAAACCAACCAAGACAAACCTCTGTACACACAAAGATTTGTTTTGAGCAGGAATCAAACTCGAGACCACTACAGTTGCTGTACGGACTCCACTATCCGGTCGTCAAAATGAAAAGGTATATGAAATTACCAGCGCTTAAGCTGTAATATCAACATTTGATTGTTGTCGATTGACGTGCACGTCTTTTCACAAATATATATCGAAAAATAATACTACCAACGCCAATTAATATTTGTTATGAGCTGTAAGTTAGTTTTTTAATTAATTAAGATATTAAAAAACAAATTAACACCTGTACAAAGTCTTGACGACGTTGTAGTCGAGCGTACCCGCGGTCTGCGAGCCGCGGTCAATTAGCAAATCGATTAGAGACCTCTCGCTCTCACTCAGGGGCTAAACAGAATAAAAAAAGCATCAACATGCTACAGACTATGGCAGCTGTATACTGTTATTATATTAGTCAGTCTAAAATTTAAATATTATCACTGGGTACTAAACTCAACTCTATTCCAACAAATATACAGTTCAATTTACCTTGACATCGTCTTCCAGTACATATCCAAGCTCCACTCTCCACCAGGGTTGCATGGGTATGGATACAGGCACGCGAGGTAGCAGCGCACGGATAGCTTTCGCCCTGCCTCTCCGGCCTAGGGATCTGGCTTTGGCCACCAGTTCTAAATACTCATTCCGACCAATACCTAGTAGTCTAAGACCTGTAAGAAAAAAATATATTAGAACAGGACATGTGATGGTGTCCTGCGAGCACTCCTAATTGTAAGCCCTTGTTTTCGTCTTGTCACCCCCCAACTTAGTCAACTTTGCCAAATTAAATTTCATAGTAAGTTAGCATTACAAAGTTTTGTGGCAAAGGAGTTCCTTTTTGGGTCATTTTTGTATTACTGTGCATTAGGGATAATCCGACTCTGTCATGCCTCGGTGACTCGTACCAAAGATGGGCACCATGCCTTTCGCAGCCACTGGGTCGAAACATAAAGTATTCCTGTTAAATCTATTATTGTTACTATTGTTTATTATATTTAAGTCACACAGCTACTATTTATCAAACCCTCCTTCTAGTTAAACCCCCCCTTTTTATGTGTGGTCTGCATAAATTGTATTTCTCTTTATTTCTTGCCTGTCTGCCTTCACACTATCATTCTCTCTCATATTGCATCCAGCTTTGCATTGGTCTTATTATCCTGTCTATCCAACAACTTTTATACTAATATCCCTCCATCCTAATCCTTTTTGATAATACTCACAATCAGCAGCGGTGAAGTTAGGCATGGTGTCATAGCTCTTCTCTAACTCTATCAGCAGAGCCACCACCTCCACATAGTAAATGAATGGGGTTATCCTCAAACCTGTAAACAAATACAAATTATTGTAATACAGCCATGGTTTTTTTCCTACTTTCTTACTCTTAGTAGTAAGACAATAAGACTGCTGGGGTAAGTCTCCCCATGCTATCCTTGTGCTCTCAGTCCCTGAATCTGTACTCCTAGAAAAGTGTAAAGAACAAGGGACAGAAAGTGACAGAGAGTTTTGTTATACTATTAGGAAAACCACCCACAATCAAGTTGGAATGTCAAGTTTGCCACCGAAATTGAAAAGTGGTGTCCAGCAAACTTGAAGATGCAGAAAGGGCTTTATGCACATTTGAAACCATACACAAACTGGACATGACTGTGGGACGGCCTGCCTCAGGAATCGAGGGAATGTTTGAACTATCATATGAAAATCTCTAATGCTAATGAAATTAAATATGTACATACTTGTAATTAAATGAATGCTAAAAATTTTGGTTTTTTGTTGATCTAATTTTGATATTTATTATGACATGTGTTGTATATTAATTGTACAACAGTATAGTATTTTTAAATGTTTGTCTGAGATTCTGAAAGGTATGTGTTTAATTTCAAATTCAAATTCAAATCATTTATTTTCATAGGCCCCAGAAGGCGCTTGAACACATCAAACATTACAAAAAAATGATATAATAATAAATCATAAATAATACTTAATTATACTAATGACAATGATTTGAATAACCGGGGCTCAGATTAATTTTAATCAAACTGTTTAGAATCGAATTAAAATCAATCCAAGTACCAGCTCTGATGGGTATTGCATTATGAGAAGAGCTGGTGAGAAACTCATGTGCACCATCTTTTAAAATGAAAAATATAACAATATAAATGTACATAAAAAAATCACATAAGAAGAGTTAGTTAATTTAATAATGTAAACAAGTTTGACTTTTCTCTTTCATTTCTCAAATTAAGTGAAAGTTGTATTTCAAGTTTCTAAGTTTTGAGTTATCAATTGGACATGAGTAGATACTTCTTTGTTTCGAGCTTTCAGTATAGAAAGCTGAAAATAGTGACAATAGATAACAAGATTTAAAAAAACTATGATGGGTCAATGTCACTGAACATACTGAACCAAATTGGCAGAACATTGTGTTACTAAACTAAAATTTTTAAACATGAGAAGCGAAATCTAATTTTAGGATATCCCAAAAAGATTTGACTTCTTGCATCTTAAAGGCTTCTCCTCATTCTAATGGTCTATAGTTATAAATTGTTCCACTTTATATCCATACTTCCTCAAATTACATATAGTTATGTAAACAAGTAATAAGTGATTGTTTAGAAGATTTATTGACACTCACCTTTTACAATCATATCAGCTAAGTGATAGGGGAAGAGCATGAGTCTTTGTATGCTGCTCTGGACAAGTGTCTCATAGTATTTCTTCTCATCTTTACGGACTGTCCTCACTGCAAGATATGAAGAGTCAATAATGTCTGAAGAATATCATATTATTATACATATTTTTGGTGACATTTATTCTCTAACACTTACCGAGACTTCCTCTGTATCTCAATTGATTTTTAATACTGAATTCAAATATGTACCTCTCATATTCCTTAGGAGAGTCACCTAACAGCTGAAATGATAAAGAAACATACAAACACATGGAATTCTATCTGTCATACACTCTTCATGTATTGTAATTATCACTGATAAACATCACCAACGTGCAAATCGTAATACATTACATACAATAACATAATAGGAGTTTACCTTTTTCACAGTCGCAGGTAGTTGCGGCCACTGTATCTTTTTCCTAATACATTCTTCAATTTCGTCTTCCATGGTACTCGACCATTAAGTTATCAAATAATTAATTACATCGATTGCAAATAACTTCTTATCGTCCTTGGATAAAATGGATAAAACTGCACAAAATATTTTGCTAGGTAAAAGCAAACACGTACGTTCAGAATACTGAAAATTTAAAATTTTAGGGAAACCAGACATCTAGTGCACATTTACCATAACTTTTAAAATATCCACATATTTAATTTGATTCTAAATAAATGCAAAACTTTTATATTTGTAATGTTCATTGTATTGTATAGCATTTCTGATAAGTAATACAATAAAAACCTCACATTTTTAGAAGATTTTGAACGAATACCAAGGTTGACATTTAAATAATTGCCATAAACGAAAAAAACAACAATCGATTAAAGTTATTAGATTATAAACACATACTTTTGCCAAATATTTTTAAAATACAATTATCACACATTGTGACTAGATGGCGTTGTGTGATATTTATTAAAATAATTTGATAATTTTAACTCTCCTTCAAATTCAAATTCAAATTCAAATCATTTATTTTCATAGGCCCCAGGAGGCGCTTGAACACGTCAAAATATTACAAACAAATGATATAAAAATAAATTATAAGTAAAACTAAATTATACTAATTACAATGATTTGAATAACCGGGGCTTAGATTAATTTTAATCCAACGGTTTAGAATCAGATTAAAATCAAACTAAGTACCAGCTCCGATGGGTATAGGTATGGGTATTGTATTATGAGAAGAGCTGGTGAGAAACTCATTTGCACCATCTTTTCAAATGAAATGATTATAGGATAAATGCATATGCTCTAAAAGCATCTGATTTTTAGGTTACTGCTCTTTCTTGTGTGTGGAATACATAAGGTACTCAAACATAAATGTAACACAAGCTATAAAGATATCACTACATCTACATCGTGATTTAAAGACCCAACAAGAGAGCAACACGCGTGCGTAGCGTGCTATTTTGCGTGGATCAATGCATCGTTCGATGAAGATGTATCACCCTTGAAGCACACATAAATTAAATGTGTATTAGATCTTGCAAATTGTAAAATTTGGTCTTACAGACACTTTTTTATAGAAACATCAATATTATATTTCTATTCCTATCAATATTTTTAAAGGTAACATCTATCAAAGGTTGTATTTCAATTCAATCATTTATTTAGCAAATTACACAGATTCATACACTTATTATCAAATTAAAATTAATATCACGTATTGCTTGAACGAAAAATAATAAATATCAATATGATGTATTTTTCTTTAATTAACAGGAGTGAAGGTTCCATCAAAGGCTGGGTGTATTTCTTTGATCATATCAGAAGCAATCATACTTCGGCCATGTGTCATGTATGCTTTATAATTACATAATCTTGTAAATTTTGCAGCTGCATATGATGCTACACTTTTAGCTAATTGTGTATTGTTTTCATTTTTGCAAAACTCTGTATTCAAAGCCCAATTGTAAAAAGTGCCAAGAGCTCCAGATAAGATATCTCCTTGTCCACCTGCACGACGTCCTGATCCTCCACCGGTTGCTGTCCAGATATGCGTTGGGGTAGTAGAATAAAAATGATCTTTTTCACCCTTGACCAAAACAGAAACGCAACTTCCCCAATATGTGTACCAATTGCTGGCGTAATTTAACGATATAAGTGTCGATAACCTGCTAGCTTCATTTAGATTTGGTGTCATGATAACCCCAGGGCATGGATAATCTTTTAATACGGATATATTTTTAGATATTGCAAATAATCCATCAGCATCTAAAATAAGAGGTTTAGCTAAGCGTTTACAGTCTTCTATGATATCAAAGATCAACCGCATTGTTTCGTCTTCTCGTCCCAGTCCGGGACCAATTACAATTACATCCATTTTAGGCAACAGTGATCTTATTTTAGACGCATATTTTGCATTTAAATATGGATAAACTATAAGATCAGGACTGTAACCTTTGATAACTTGTGATGCGCTATCAGTTGTAATAACGTATACTAAATCTGCGCCAACCTAAAAGCAAAAAATAACTTAATTAACTAAATTGTAATCAGCACAAAATTTTAATGTTGGATTAATTTATTATTATACATGCCTTTAAAGCTGTTATTGCTGAAAAATAAGGTGCTCCTGTGTATTCTACTGAACCACCAATGACAGCAATTTTACCAGCATCACCTTTCGCAGTGCCTTCTAATGAGGGAGGAATAGATTTACTTAGAAGTCTAAAAGTGTTTGGTTGAAGCGTAGAATCAAAGAAATTACATTTATCCTCTACTTGCTTTTGCTCACTATTTATAAGAGTAATTGAAAAATATGCCACACAAAAACCTTGCAACAATATGTACACCATGATCCAAAACGTGTGAGTGAATCACTATGAATTATTAATTTGTTATTGTTTATCGAACTAGTCGTCTGTTGTTAATCTTGACATTTGCAAGCTTAACAACAGCGTTGTAGCGTTGGAATAAATGGTAAGGTTGAAGGTCAAATAGTGATACAAAGAGAATATAAGTACTTTGATAATGGATACTAAGGACTGAATGTAACTTTATAATATATGTATAACTATTCAAACTAAGTTTTAAGATAAACTTTATTGTTGGTTTATTTTAGATCCCTGTCATATAACTAACTAAATCACAGAACATATACTCAATGAGATCTAAATATAACTATCAAAAAAAATATTATATTATCATTTTTGATATTTTAAAATCGAGTTAAAATAAGTCGAGTACACCGATTGTGTCGTTAATTTATTATATGGCTACATTTCTCTTAACTGTCAAATCCAAATCAGCCGTACCTCTGAAATAATAACAATAAAATATCGCAGCTATTTTGGTAATAAAATATCGAAATGGATGATAAATATGAAACGGTTAAACTTTGTTATACAATACATAAATACTCAAGTTACTCTGCTAACTATATACCTGAGTAAGTAGTGTGTGTATTTTGTGTGTTATGACCATTTTCTCCTTGTACTATCCCCGGTGTCTTAATACTTTTGCGTTCTTAGGTCGCATTAGTTCAAAGAGTTATTGAATTAGCCATGAATTACTTCTTTCGTATATTCTGCAATAGTGTAGTTAATGTTTTGTGTTATTTTACATAGATGGAGTATCATGTAATGTTTTCAGGCACATCATGGTAAATAACCCTGCGGATCAGTTATCCAGATGGTTCACGGATAGCACAACCCCGTCACAATTCGTCACGTTAAAATTAAAGTCTCCATCCATAGTGGAAAGCATAAAATTCGGCAAATATATAAAAGCTCATGTCAGTGACCTGAAGAAGTTTCAAATACTTGGGGGAACAGATGAAAACAACTTATCTGTGTTACTATCTGCGTAAGTAATTAAAATATTACTATTACGTATTTATTCTATTGTTGTTTAAAAAGATTATGTTATTACCTAAACTTCATAAAAGTAAATTAAAAAATTAGAAATGTTCATTACATTTTATCTATTAAAAGTACATACTGTTTACCAAAGACAAAGTGTTATGTTACAGATTACTTTTTTAGATAATAAAACTTTCCAGTACTTCACTTAATAAAATTGTGTATCTAACATTTTTACACATAATTTTATTGTAGGCTTATTGTTTATTTACTTAAGTCTTTTTAAAATAATAGGATTGTTTCTCAAACAAGCAGATTGTTGTATAAATTACTATTCTGTAATCACTGCACAGACATGACATTTCAAAATATATAAAATACATTTGTATCAAAGCAGAATGAGGCGGAGTGAACTGTTCCTCTGCCCGCAGCTTCATTTAATCTTAGCCTAAACCTCAAACAAATACCTACTTATTATGAATATTGAAAAATTAAATTCGAAATTAATCACATTGATAGTAATGGTAATGATCAGTTATAATCTCAGCTTTACATTGTTATTGATAAATACACAGATTAAAGTAATCAGCTATCTTGTACAACTATCATATTGAAATATGTTATATTCTAACATATTATTTATGTAAGATTACACACTCCTAAACAATACTACCATTTGTAATTATGATATGTAGAAATGGCCTTACTATATTGTGTTGGGCATATTACAATCAAGTTGAGACGTAGGGTGGGCAAAAATAATTTGCCCAGGATGCCAAGCTCTGGACATGAAATTCGGCAGAATACACATTACTCATTCTATTTAGCAGCAACCTAATAAGAATACTCATACATGGCGCTACCATCATACCTTTTGAATATGCTCTCAGGATGGCCACTGATTGACCAATGAGTCACGCTAACTTTCGTATTATCAGCTAGCATATTATCTAAAAAGAAAAGTATTTTCAGAAAAAAATATTAGTTTATTTTTTACTATATAGATTACCGAGATATTAAATCTTGAAGTCTTGTGCATGGTATAAGGTTTGAGATACATGCCCTCACTTCAACATCATGTAATACAAGCATATGAATCCTGCACCATTCGTATTGTGTAATCAGGAAACAATATTTCTCAGCACGTCCGTCAAGCATTTTGGCATAAAATGTTGTATTCATATTGAGTACTATGTCATAGAAAATTTATGAACTTCCAATGTCACAACAATTAAAATGGTATTTTCAGCGGTCTCAAAAAGGACAGTGCAGCAGAGGTTTTCAGGCTTCGCCACAAGACGTTAGAAGGGTTGCACCTACCGGTGTCATATATAAAAATTGTGCCGTTGCAGTCATGGGGCCCAGCATACAACTACACAATATGGTATGTTGAACTACTGGGAAAGAATCAGGAAGCCCTCATCAGTGATGCTTTGGAAACTATCAATTTAGTGAGTATGGATTACTTATATACTTTATTTATTATCTTTAGTTATTTTACACATAGTATAGTTTGTAGTTAACTCTATACTAAATTACCATAAAGCAGTCCAGTGGTTGTCAATATCAATTAGACATTAGTATGATGATTCTATTGACAACAAAATTCATATAATACTATTCAAATAATAACGTGAGTAACACCCGTATGGGTGTTACTCACGTTATGTTGGTCTATTTAGTCGATCGCGGTTTCGCCTATACGTCTAGGCATTATCAAGAGAGTGCGATACGTCGCGCCTGTGTCGCAACCAGTCTTGCACATTACGTGAGTAACACCCGTACTTCATAATTTGAATAATGTTACAAACTCACGTCAGTTTTAATAAAAACATATAATACTAATCAATTCCCAATACCAAGTACAAAAAAAAACATAAAGAAAAAATGTACATGTGTATTGTCTCACAAATTGAAAGTGGGCAGTAATCAAGGACAAATGCTTATGGCTTGCCTTGACTAAATCGAGCATCTGGGTCATGGCTGCTGAATTCTGAAATAAACCTTTTAAAATAAGTTTCAAAGTCATTGTTATATCACACATCTTTTACATATTTAAATATACTGTTAAAAAAAAAAATGTTTTATTAATGAAACATTAAAGACAATGCTTAGCAGCTATAGCTATAGCTTATTTGGCACCTTTGTTGAATAATTGCCAAATTGACAACACATTAAATAATACTTGCGTGAATGTATTTGGACGCTTAATTTCGGCACAGCATACCTATGCTCGATTCGTTGTCATTGACATGTTGTTCGTCACCTGCTCATCATTGCAAAATCTGTCCATTACGGCGTCATCTCGTTTACGCATTGCCCAAAGTCTCCGCAGACTTCAAATTTACGGTTGATGGTAAGACCTGGAAATTGGTTAAATGCAAGATCATAGAAATACCTAGTTTTCTGTCTGTGAAAGAATCTGATAGTTGAATCACCCCTTACAAAGAAACAAAATATAATTAGTAGAGATTGGAATGGGTAGTTTTTAACATTTCTAACAACGTGATTTACATGATTTTTAGCGTAAAGAAGAGGAAGCAGTGCGCATGTTGCTAAAGCACCTGCGCCGGCGCCGGTACAAGGACGCGTTCGAGGCGTTGTCGAGAGAGAGTGGAGTCCGACTGGAGGGAGCCTTGCAGGCCAGGCTGTGGAACGCGCTCGTTGAAAATGGAGACTACAAGCTGGCGGAGGAGATCTTTGATGAGGCTGTGGCAGGTGAGGAAAACTTATACACTTGAATATTTGAGTAGGTTAAACGTTCGTAGTCTATCTAGCCTTAAATTAAATTATTATGGTGGAAAACCAAAACGTAGGGAAAATTTTAAACAATTGAAACCAATCTAAACACAACCAAATAATATATTTTTAATGTTTCACATATTTTAAAAGAAGTATTAAAAGTTTTATGAATATTCATGACCTTTTTTCAGTAATGATTGTGTATGTAATTAATATAAATTAGTATACAAAAACTGTTAGTTAAATTCAAAAGAGCGTAAAGAGACTTTTGCGGTGTTATAAAGTGAGAGAACAATATGCGCTTTAAATATAAACGAAATAAAGAAGATTGATTTTAAGAAGTTAAGCGCCGTTTCCACCGGAGCTGCGTTTGGCTGTGTTGCTATCTTCATGTCCGAAAAAAAAATCAAGGTATAGTCGCAGAACTAAATTTTTATAGCTCAAGCACGCAGCTCCGGTGTGAACGCAGCCCTTGGCGTTGTCCTAGCTGAGCGATAAGCGCGACCCGTTGCGACTTCATACAAACGCTTTAGTTACCATAGCAACCGCCGCGTGTCATCGCGTGCCATTGCACGCATGGATTGTATCGCATCGTGTTGCATTTGTTGTTCAGGTAGGACAACGGGTTACAGTTCCACGTTGCTATAGCTGTTGCTCATCAGGATCAAAGGACAAAATCCTCTTATTTTCACAATCACTTAAATAAAACACGCTAACACATTTCTAATTGATTATTTTTATAGCATTTAGCTATGCTTAGCAAATTATACTAAGAAACAGTTGAAAATGATATGGGACCGGCAGGATTTGAACCTGCGACCTTACTGCACACCGGGCAGCCGCGTGACGTCACGAAATGACGTATCATACAGTTGAGAAATTTAAGGTTCTGGTAAGAGGCGACCGTAGCTGGATGGCTAAAGCGGCTGCCCGGTGTGCAGTAAGGTCGCAGGTTCAATTCCTGACGGTCCCATATCTTTTTCAACTGTTTCTTAGTACGCTAACAAATGTTCCACAGAGGGTGAGTTAGACTGGTACATGTCCTGGCAGCCGTACACGCCGTCGTGGCGGCAGATGTCTGCGTGCTCGGCGCAGGTGGAGGACCGCCTGTGGTCCGGGGACTCCCCCCCACCGCCCCCTGCTCGCCAGCACGACCTGCTGTGCGCTGACAGAGACCCTAGACCTGATACATCGGTGAGTACATCGTACCTATAAGCTAGCGAAGACTATGGCATAAGTGTAATATAACACACTTATTTCACCAATTATGTTTGAGCCGATAGATTCAAATCAGTGATAGAGGATGACCATATCGCTAGCTGCTGCAGACGCCTATTAAGATATTTCCTGACGATTAAGCTCAAATAATACTTAAGCCTTTACATAATTAACCCATGGTTATATCCACAGTTTCGTACTTTAAGTACAACTTGAAAATTAGGGTAGAAATTAACGGAACCGCCACTGTGCTCTTCATAATGGTAAGTAATAGCTGCCCAATTACAAATCAACCAATTAGCACAACTCAGTTTAAAAATCTACGAAATGGCGCGAAATGATAACCAACGAATTTTTATTTCAAAAACCATTATTACTTTGTGTTGTCAATTGAATCTAATTTAAGTAAATATCCACTATATTATGTCCATCCTAAGGCCGCCCATTGTACGTTATAGTTTTAAGTACCTATTTCTTTGTATGTTTGTTACAAATTTGATGTGCAAATAAAGTTTTCTTTATCTATTTATCTAAGGTGCTTAAGAAATGAAGTGGTCATGTAAATGAAGTAATATTGAATGTGAAACTAAAAAAAGACGAGGCTGGTAGTTATCATGGGTATTTTTACATTGTAAATGCAATTTTCGATTTAACCCAAAAAAAACCTAGGTTTACTCTTTGCTGTATTAAACTGACGTTCCTACATCATTCAGCCGCTCGTAGTCCACTGCTGGACATAGGCCTCTCCCAATTTGCGCCACAACACCCGGTCCTGCACCTTCCGCCTCCAGTCCCCTCCAGCGACCTTCTTCAGATCGTCAGTCCACCTGGCAGGGGGGCGCCCTACCTTACGGACGTTCCTACAATAGGTACTTATTGCGTCTGGTCCTTGTAATCTAAACTAAATCCCCCCATAAAATGTTGTAGGGTAACTCAAGCCATAGTATATGTACTAACGGTGTGAGTTTAAAGCGTGTGGCCTCGCAGGAGGCTCCGGCGGGCGGCGACGAGAGCGACGACCAGGGCTTCAGCTGCGGCAAGCCCGGGCCCCGCGGCGGACATCAGCTCGTCGTGGACTCCACTACAGGTTTATTTATATGAATTATTTATTTTAAAACTTCTTGCACATAATAAGTGTACAATGACGGACTTAATGCCATAGGCATTCTCTACCAGTCAACCGTAAGATGGTGCAGAGATAACAAATGTAGGTGCAGAAAAAAGGTTCCAATGTTTATTAGCTTTTGATTACTTTCAACAGAATTTTGCTTAATTTCCATACATTTCATCACTGAGCGACAGACAAAAAATGATAACTCAGTCTGGCTGAGGTTGATGGCAACCTCAGCCAGACTGAGTTATCATTTTTTGTCTTCTCGACCAATCAGAGCTGTCCATTTCGACCCATCGTCTGGACGACATCTGGTGGCTGAGTTTTCAGTTATCTTCCCAACTGTCCCGGTTATCAAATGCTTGTATGTTTCATTATACCTACTTCCCAAGGTCCGTTTGAAGTAATGTTTTCTTTCACTTTCACTTTCACCGAAACCTCAGGGCTTTGCATGTTTTCCTTATTCGACGTATGTAGCGAACGGGCGTATAGTTGACCTGATCGTAAGGTATAATTGCCCATGGTAAAAACATCAGCAATCCACAAAAGCAGAACCACAGAGAATCCGTGGCTTCATCTGAGGACTACGGTGTTATGCCTCATGTGCCAATAATTTCGGGAGCTAATCTCATCACCAAACCGGAAACTATTATTAGCAGGTTAAAGATGAAACAGTGAGCTATGGCAGCCGTTCCAAAATTGCGACGTAAGATATTTATATAAAAGCTTATAAAAAGGCACTCTCAGACATGCAGGTTTTCTCACGATGTTTTCCTTCACCGTTAGCGAGCGATAATTTATATAGCAAATACACACATATCATCGAAAAGACGAATCTTAACGATTTATTGACGGAGGTGTGTGCTGTGGGTTCGAACCCGAGACCTTTGACTTTGCAGTCCTACGGTATCCGACTCGGCTACCGCTGTGCAAACTACTCGAGGGAGTGTGAAGTCTACCAATCCGCACTTGGCCAGCGTGGTGGACTATGGCCTAACCATTCTCATCATGAGAAGAGGCTCGAGCCCAGCAGTGGGACATGTATTAGATACAGGGCTGCTATTATAATTATAAAAAAAAATATGTTATCTATAGCCGCTAACAAGGTGTATAACAAACATTAATTTTTCAGGCACACTATACCTATTCGGCGGTTGGAACGGCACAGAAGACTTGGACGATCTATGGTCATTCTGTACCCGCACGGAGCGCTGGTCGCTGCTGTGCGGGCACAGCGGGTTGGTGGGAGGACCGTCGCCGAGGTCCTGCCATAAGTGCGTGTTCGATCCTGTGCATAGGAGATTGTATACTCTAGGCAGGTGAGAATTACCTTAGTAAGACAGTTTTCCAGTCGTGCTGTGTTTTAAAAATCTATACTTGTTATATATTTATTCTAAATTTACAGGTACCTGGATAATGGACAAAGAATAGCCAGCAATATGAATGTAAGTTTTTCTTTGTATTGACTCCTAATGCTGACACAAAATCATTTATGTTTGTAGTGGTAGGCGGTTAAAACTGTTTTTTTGGGTATAAGTAAAAGTAAAAACAAACCTACCCTGTTAAAATGTAATGGAATTACATCTTGTGTATATTTTCATAAGTTAATTAACACCAGAAATGTACAGTGGGCCAACGAGTTAGGTATGCAGGGCAAAAACTACACCAGTTATGGATAAGTGAGTTACATATCTAAATAGTGTATATTATAACTATTATTAAATATGTAATTCACGCATGCACTGACTGCAATAGATATGCAGTCAGTTTTCACTATGGCGTACAAGTTTTTACCCTGCATACCTAATTGCTTGGCCCACTGTACCTCTCCAAAATTTTAAGAATGAAGAGGTAAGAAGTAATAGCCAAACGTGGGCAACTTATTATTTTTTTGTTAACAAAGAGTTAAAAAATCCATTGCTTTATAGCAAAAATATTGATATTTTTCATAAAAAGTTAGATAAGTTTTTTCTTAACTATCTTTCAATGCGGCATAACTATGTATTAGGTTACTTTTATTATATTTAATGTACCATTATATTGAATTTATTTATAAATAAATACACATATATGAATTATCAAATTGTAAAAATTGTAATATTTAAGTGTTCGATTCATTAAGCGGTTGAGTGTAATTCAACTATTAGAAAGTTTATTGGTGACAATGCTAAACTATCTATGTTTCAGTAATTGTTCTTGATTATAATACTATTTGTTTCTTGTAAATAAATAATGTTCAGAGAGTGCTAAAATAAAAATAAATTTAAATAACAATATTTAATAATATTATTTAAAAATATAATTTTAATACATTTATATAATAATGAATTTACAATATTAGTCTTAAATACAATTTTATCTTGCAATTATTCAAATATGTAAATACTAAATCATTCAAATAAGTTATAATTTTTTTGTTAGTAGATATAATTTAAAATAAGATTTATAAAAATGTCATTGCATGTAAAATTTATTATGATTTTGAATGTAATTAAGTAGCATGGAATAAAAGGCTTTTTTATTTTTATTTTTATTTATTTTATTTATTATTCCCAGAGTGACCTGTACGTGTACGACGTGGTATCGAGCGAGTGGGGTTTGATCTGCGGAGACACCGCGCTGGTGGGGGGCCCCAGACTCGTGTTCGACCATCAGATGTGCATCGATCCTGACACGCAGACCATCTACGTGTTCGGGGGACGAGTGCTGCCTGCCAACACGTGAGCGAATAATTACATTTTAACTTATTATAGGTAAAAATAGGGAGATTGACGCTTTTGAAATTGGCTGTCAATGTCTAGGGTCGGTATTGGCCACGATCGAGGCTGGTGCGAGTCGATTGATCAAGCAGCCATCTGCAGCTAACTTCATAATCTTCAACATTCCTGGACTTCTTATGATAATACATATGTATTGTATTGGTGTATAGGTTTTTTTTATTCCGCGTGTAATGTTTTGGTATACAAATTTTATTTAGCATGAAAAAGAATAGCAGACAAAAAAGACCTACAAATATGGGGCCACAGTGATGGCCCTCCAGAGAGCCATATATATTCTGGACTGTATCGATGGTCCAGTGGTTAGCGTATGCGCCTTTTACCGCGGGGTCTCGGGTTCGATGCCCGGGTCGGGCAAAGTGTTATTTGTGAACTTTCTGTCAGAAAATTCACAATAGCTTACGGAGTTGAAATGTGGATATCGTACACCTCTGCCACACCCTTCTGGGTTATATAGGCGTGATGTTATTTATTGTTATGTTATGTATTCAATATTTTGTTTGCAGCGAAGAAGTGGTGAGCCCGCAATACTCAGGGCTGTACGCGTACTACATATCCACGAACACCTGGCACCTGTTACTGGCAGACAAGCACACGCTAATGGCGCCGCAGCCGAGAGTCTCGCATTCGATGCTTTTCCATCCTGTATGTTTTTTTTTATCTTCTTCTTACTGATAATTTTTATAGCATTTAGCTATGCTTAGCAAATTATACTAAGAAAGAGTTGAAAAAATTATGGAACCGGCAGGTTTTAAACCTGCGACCTCTGCATACCGGGCAGCCGCTTTAACCACTAAGCTACGGCCGCCTATTGCCAGGATACTAAATTTCTCAAATGTATATTGTTATTAAGTTATTTTTTTTCTTGAGGAAAGAGGAAGGTACACGGAATATAAATCTGTCTATTTATATTCCGTGTAAAACAGGCTGCTGGTACTGATAGTATCTTACTCCCTAAAACAGTCAGTTTCGTCATACTTCAGATAAGTTAAATAAATAAATAATAAATAAATAAATATTTCACAACTCACACACAACGCCATCTTGGGACTAGATGGCGTTGTGTGAACTTGTGTGTGAGTTGTGAAATATTTATTTAATAATCAACTAAGCAGAGCTTGTACTATGGGTACTAGAATAACTGATACTAATACATAATATATACTTTTGTTTTGTAAATACATACATATTATACATAGAAACACCCAGACTAAGACAAACCCCCATGTTCATGCACACAAAGTTTGGTCATAAGTGGGAATCTAACCCACGAACTCGGCGTCGCAGGCAGGTACACTACCCACTCCTCCATCCGGTCGTCAAAAGTTCAAAAGTTACTATTTAGACATGTACGAGCCTCGTACATCATGTCATTGCCCGACATACATAATTGTGCGATGTCAGCAAATTACTTATTACATAATTAAATTAGTCATATTTGAAATCAGTTCGCGTTCTCGCTCTGTTATCTATCAACGAATCGCGTCTCACTTCGTATCATTTATCTTATATCATTTTATCGATCAATATAGCCAGTCAAAATTTATTTCTTAGTTATACTGTGCTATATTTCCATCATTTCCGGACCGTACTGTGACGCGTACCGTTTTGTTTGTCGCATAGCGGCAGGAGTGCATTGGAAAACGCTCAATCATATCTATTTGACTTGTTATTATTATCATGTTTTGCTAATTATTAGTTCTGAAGTCAGATATTTGATTATTATTGTTATATCTCCCTAATATTGCAGATCCAGCGTCGCCTGTACATATTCGCGGGGCAGCGCAACAAGGAGCACCTGGTGGACCTGTGGTGGTGGGACGTGGGGTCGGGGCGCTGCGGGGCGCTGTGCCGGGGCTCCGCGGCGCCGCCGCCCCCCGCCGCCGGCTTCACGCAGCGCGCCACCATCGACCCTGACACGGATGAGATATTCGTACTGTCGGTGAGTATATGCGTAGAACAACGCCCACGATATGTCCACTACGACAGGAAGCCTAACGTTCAGCTCAATAGTTGGGTATATTTTTATAAAAATTCGCTATAACTTAATCTTCGAAAAAAGTCCAGGACAGTTGATCTTACCCTAAACAAAATTGAGAAGAAAAGATGATATATTTAAAAAAAGATATCATACTTTTTCTGCTTTCAAAAATAATGATGTTTCATATCCGGCTCGAAGGACCATTACAGCATTGATGGGGAATATTATGATGGTACTTGTACATCGTATTGTGTTAAATTTAGTTAATACTAGTTTTTTTAGTTTAAGACAACGCCTTTAATTGCGCATTTTTCAGCTTCAAGTTACTTTTATTTAAGAGTAAAGCCTGTGTGTCCATTTTCCCCAGGGCATGAGTAAAGAGAAGGACAAGCGCGTATACAACACGTTGTGGGTGTTCTCGTTACGTCGACTGACGTGGACGTGCGTGTACCGAAACGACTGCGTGGCGCCCACGGAACCACGCCCACGATTCGCGCATCAGCTCGTGTACGACCCCGTCACTAAGGTTGGTAACTATTACACAGGTCGGCAAAGAAAAAAAAAAATAGGGTTGCCACTATGTTTTACGGTGTGGTTACCCAATTACAAATCAACCGATCAGCACAATCCAAATCTTTGAAATGGTGCATCAATATTGCTTTAATGAAACTTTATTACTTGACAACTTTTTATTATGTTACCAGCCGACATAAATTTGTTGACTTAAACTAATTTATGACGGCTACTATTTTTTTTTAGCCTATATTGTCCCATGCCATGACGGCTAAATGATTTAATATTAAAGATTTTAAAAGTAGTGCTTTTATTTTCAATCGCACTTTTACGCCTACAGACGAAAGGTTTGTAGGCATACGTGTTATAATAAAATGAGTCTGAAAAATGTCGTCGTGTCAATCAATCATAGATTAAGTAAGTTTTATTGTAACTTTTTATTGAAGCAACCATCATCCTGTGATAAACTGTGTAAACGTGACTTTGAAATTTTATATAGCATCATTTGACTACAGATTCACTATCTATTCGGCGGCAACCCCGGCAACCAGTCGTCCCCGCGCGTGCGCCTGGACGACCTGTGGGCGCTGCGCCTGGCGCGCGGGTCGGCGGCGGCGGCGGCGGGCGCGGCGCGGGCGGCGCTGCGGGAGGCGCGCTACCGCTCGCTGGCCGCCGCCGCCGCCGCCGACCCGCGCCCGGCCGCCGCTGCCGACGCCCTGCTGTACCTCAGGAATGATCTGTATGATGCGTTGGATCACAACGATCCTGTGCAGGTGGGTACTGCATTTCTTTAATGTCGGTTTAAACGCTTTGTAACTTTTTTTTCGGCGTTTGTTTATTAGCAATTCATTATTAAGATAACCTCTTGAGATCAGGAGTGCACCACCCAGGACACATTCAAAACTAGAGTGCGTCATCTTCTTTTAGGTGAAACGACAACAGAGTCATTAAAAGCTTAATATATTTTGTATAAATATTATTATATATATTATTGAAATATATGTATTAGTATATTTGTTACCATATTTATGTATTCGAATAGTTGATATAATATTATTCTATGTATGTATTCACATTTTCAACACATTATTTATTTACATTTAAATTTATTTATGCACCTACATTTGTTCTCTCTGCATTACCTTAAGGTTCAGAGGTAGAAAATGCCTATTGCAGTAAGTTCGCCGTGGAACAATATTCAAGAATTTTGAAAATAAAATAAACATACCACTTTACTCTACTAATTTTGGAGGTTTAAAGGAAGCGGCCGCAATAAATTTATGTAATGTAAACTTGTTGACTGCCTCTTTGGTCTCGTGGTATAATTTTCGTATCGCTCTCCGCGAGATCTCGGATTCGATTCCCGGGTAGGGTGAAGCGTTATTTGAGATTTATCATCAGGAAATTCCTAATAGCAGCACGGAGTTGGATGTGTACCTGATTTGTGCTCGGTGAATAGCAATGGTTCACCCCTTATCACATTGGAGCTAAACATAACAGGTGAAATCAAATCAAATCAAATCAAATCAAATCATTTATTTCCATGGGCCCCAAGGGGCGCTTGAACACGTCAAAACAAACATCAAAACACAAAAAATATAAAATTAAAATAAAACTTAGCTAACTAAATTATAATACTTATTGTAATATAAAATGATTTGACACCGGAGCTTAGATTGACTTTAATTCAACTTAGAGAATTGAATTAAAATCAATCCAAGTACCAGCTCCGATGGGTATTGCATCATGAGAAGAGCTGGTGAGAAACTCATGTGCACCATCTTTTCAAATAATTTATACAATATTTGTTTGTTTTTTGACAATAATTCTATGTGTAAGTTATAGCAACCAAAACAACATTATAGCTAAATATGGTTATAAAGAGAAAATGCAATTAAATTATTATAAATAAATCCATAGTATATAAGGTTGCAATATCTTACACTTCAAGCAGAAAATAAAGGAGTAAAAACAATGTGTGTATACTACTGTATAAGGGTTTCAGAACAAACAAAAAAAATATTTATATACTAATAACAAAAACTATTTATACTACAAAAATATAAAAATTAAAAAATGTACACACAGATTGCCTTTACTTAACAATATTTGAAATAACATGAAATGAGGTTATACAAATCAAATTTAGTGAGTGTGAATTTTCATTAATCATCATATTAAATAATAAAAATAATGTAGGTATCAATTGATATTCATTATAATGTCAAAAGTTAAAACTTAAGTCAATAATATGATAATATGATGTCAAAAATAAATTATGTCAATCTCAATATAGAATATAATATGTCAAAATAATCATAATCAATCATAATTATAAATAGGATAAAACAATGTCTAACTTGGAAATTCATTTGAAATATAATAACCATAATAATTGTAAATAATAAATACATTACTGTAATAAATACATTAGATAAATTAATATTATTTCCAAGGCGTAGTGTCGGTTAAGAAATCGTTAATTTTATAATAGCCCCTTTCCATGAGACGATTCTTAACGATACTCTTAAACTTTAGTAGGGGCAAGTTCAAGATTTCGACAGGAATTTTGTTATAAAAACGCACTCCAAGTCCCTCAAATGAGTTGTGGACTTTGTTTAAGCGATAATATTGGCCTACCAATTTATGCTTATTCCTCGTGTTTAATGAATGAACATCGCTTTTCTTGGTATATGTTCCTATGTTTTTTCGTATAAACATAATATTAGTAAATATATATTGCGATGCTACTGTTAAAATACCTATTTCCTTAAATTGTTCTTTCAGAGAATCTCGAGCTTTGAGTTTGTAAATCGCACGAATTGCCCGTTTTTGAATTACAAAAATGTTTTGAATATCAGCTGCCTTGCCCCATAGCAGAATACCGTAGGACATGACACTGTGGAAATAACTAAAATAAACTAGTCGCGCAGTTTCAATATCAGTTAACTGACGAACTTTCCAAACAGCGAATGCCGCGGAGCTGAGTTTCCCTGCTAGACACGATATATGGGCGCCCCACTGAAGCTTATGATCCAAGGTTATTCCTAAAAACATAGTTGATTCTACAAGACTAATAATTTCGTTATTTAGTATTATACTCATGTTCTGTGGGTGTTATACACCTCTGCCACACCCTTCTCGGTAATATAGGCGTGACGTTATATTATTATAAGTAAATTGTTTGCAGGTGTCTCGTTTCCAAAAGCTGGCGACGCTGTTGTTCGCGGGCTGTGCCCCGCCGCCCGCCGCCGCCGCGCTGTGCCCCCGCCGCGCGCGGGCCCTGGCGCGCCGCCGCCACGCCGCGCCCGCGCCCAAGGACCTCGCGCATGCGCTCGCACAGGTCACATAGCTATTACGTGTCTGATTTAGTGTACGTTACGCCAGCAAGAAAGTGTCACCTAGAGTGATATGAGTAGAACGTATAATTAGTGCGCAATCTGCTGTAAATGTGCGCCGCATAAAAAATTTGTGCGTCTTGTAGTTTTGAAAAAAAAACGTAAAAACGATTCCTGCTGGAGTAACGTTGTTCTAGCAAGAAAATTCTAGACCAATCATCGGAGATATAAAATACATACATGGGCAGAGAGCTTATATTTGTGCAAATTTGTGCACCATAAATATAATTTGTGCGTCTTCAGGTTTTCGAGATATTGCGTTTCCCGCTGGAGTAACGTTTTGCGAATTCGTGTATCTCAAAGACCATTATATGTGCGCCGGTAGAATGAACATACACGAATAGCTCTTAATTTGTGCATATTTGTGACATAATTAGATGCCAGATAATATTTATAATTTTCAAGTAATCGCGCTTTATTGAAAACTTAAAAAAATATTGCAGCGCCTAAATGAGAAGACGTATAAACTCGCTAAAAACTGTATTCGTTCCATCTTGACGTTTATAATTACCATAAAAAGTTTCAAAACAGAACCTACAAGCGCTAATGAATAATATTACTAAAAGTCAAAACGACGGCATCATAACTTTGACGCCATCAAACAAGAAACTGGCTCAACCTAAGATGTGTAAATGTAAACCAAAAATTAGTGCATTTATCAAATAATATATAGTAAAAATATCCAGCTTCAACTGTTTCGTATTAAGTAAATATTAAGACTAAACCAAAACAGTTATTCGGCGCAGGTTATCCGACCAAATTCGAATGACTACAAAAAAGCGACGGATTCATACGTATCGATGACCACCTTTATTAAACGTATTACACAGACTGTGTTCGTACAGTCACGCTCAAATGTTCGTTGGGAATTATTATTACAATGACCTAATAAAAATATAATATATATTAAATGTACTTTCTGATCATATGAAATCAAAGAGCTTGTTGGTTTAAAAAAATATTATTTTTATTATCATAATCATGATTCTTAAAGTAATTATGGCATCAAATCACAGATCAAATTTCCTACCTATAAATATTAAAACAAACATTGTTCAATTAAACTATTTGTACCTTGTATAGTCATTTGGTATTATTTAAAATCACAGATCAGTTTTTCATTTACTTAAATACACAAACAATAAAATCACTTAAAGTGGCTCAGTACCATCATGGCGTGAAATTTAAATATTGAGTAGTTGTTGTTTTGGCCGAGATATAATTAAGTTTTGGGTATGATTGTATAGTACGCGAACGTAATAAATACCTATAGAGCATTATATTTTGTTATGAGTTTATGTTTCTTAAAAAATAGCCGGATTTGAAAACTTCAACCCAAGTTTCACATATCGGGCTGCTTAGGTTTGGGTTTTCAAATTAGGCTAATTTTTAAGAAACATAAGCTGATAATAATTTTAACCGGTCTATACTACGTTCGCGTATCATACTATCATATCCAAAACTAAATTATAGCTCGGCCAACAAATAGGTAACTACTTTATACTTGAATTTCCCGTTATGATGGTACTGAACCTTTATCACAGAAAATCACAGTTTTTTCGTTTTTCTACTGATATAATAAATGCAAATGGCTAAATTTATTTATGTCTAATCAAAAAAAAAACTGAATTTATTTTAATAACTATTTCTATTGCACTGTACTCGGGCACAATACGTTTCAACCAGTTAGCGAGTAAAGTTAAGAAGGTCATCGATACGTATGAATTCGTCGCTTTTTTGTAGTCATTCGAATTTGGTCGGATAACCTGCGCCGAATAACTGTTTTGGTTTAGTCTTAATATTTACTTAATACGAAACAGTTGAAGCTGGATATTTTTACTATATATTATTTGATAAATGCACTAATTTTTGGTTTACATTTACACATCTTAGGTTGAGCCAGTTTCTTGTTTGATGGCGTCAAAGTTATGATGCCGTCGTTTTGACTTTTAGTAATATTATTCATTAGCGCTTGTAGGTTCTGTTTTGAAACTTTTTATGGTAATTATAAACGTCAAGATGGAACGAATACAGTTTTTAGCGAGCTTATACGTCTTCTCATTTAGGCGCTTCAATATTTTTTTAAGTTTTCAATAAAGCGCGATTACTTGAAAATTATAAATATTATCTGGCATCTAATTATGTCACAAATATGCACAAATTAAGAGCTATTCGTGTATGTTCATTCTACAGGCGCACATATAATGGTCTTTGAGATACACGAATTCGCAAAACGTTACTCCAGCGGGAAACGCAATATCTCGAAAACCTGAAGACGCACAAATTATATTTATGGCGCACAAATTTGCACAAATATAAGCTCTCTGCCCATGTATGTATTTTATATCTCCGATGATTCGTCTAGAATTTTCTTGCTAGAACAACGTTACTCCAGCAGGAATCGTTTTTAAGTTTTTTTTTCAAAACTACAAGACGCACAAATTTTTTATGCGGCGCACATTTACAGCAGATTGCGCACTAATTATACGTTCTACTCATATCACTCTAGGTGACACTTTCTTGCTGGCGTAACGTACACTCTGATTTATACTAAACTTACACGACAACACAAGTAGTCATATATAGTACTTATATTTTATTTGAATATTGTATTAGTGTATTTAAAATGGGCCATGATGCCTGAATCAAATGACCGTTCAAACATTTCCAATGTTTGAACTTAATCGCCCTAGAATAGATTTTATTATAAATATTTCGTATTTCATTATGTGCTTATTGTGCTCAAAATGATTTAGTAATTGATACTAAGTACTAATACGTTAATCTATACATAATATATAATAAAATTGTAAATTTGCCATGTCTCTACCGTCGAACAAATTAATAATAAAAAAAAATAACCTGTTTTTCACGGTGTCAGCTACTTTTAAATGATCAATATCGATTGATTTACTCGGTTACTCCTCCGATTTATTTACTCAGTTACTTCGGTTGTATAGTAATAATATTTTTATGTATCAGGTATTGGGCGCAGACGACAACATCCCCGAGCCGACCCAGCCGTTCGAGGAAGTAGCAGAGCCGACGCCGGAGACGTGGGACATCGGCAACGACGACGACATCTCCCTGCAAGGCTCCGAAGCGGAGGCCTGGGCCTCCAGGACTCAACGCATCACGCTCTACGACTCACTGTGCCAGTACTTCAGGCCGAGCACCGTGCCCCCGCAAGGAGATATCACCGATCTCGTCACACTGTAAAATGCTTCCTATTTCTACTAACATTAAGTTCAAGATAACTAACGTCTGCAGTGTTTTAAACTATTAAACATAATAACAATACGCTCTACGCACGCTAGGAGATATCACCGATCTCGTCACCCTCCGAACACGCTATTTCTATTAACATTAAGTTCAAAATAATTGGCGTCAATGAGGGTCTTTGCGAAATTTTACTCTTCTAGCTGTCGCCATTTTGGCAAGAGGTCTCCATCCCCAATACTGACTATTATTACACGCTGCATGCTTATGTCTTATTCGCGCATGCGCCTTGTGTGTAAGCAAATGTAGGTGATCTGACACTTTTGACAGGTGTCTAGACCTGACGCCTCAGTGCTGCCGCGTAGCGGGAACTTCTTTTTTCCTACTTCAAGGAATATGAAAAAATATTTAATGTGAGAAATTGAACTTATTATTTACGTAATAAAAACACGAGTGTTTTGAATTCGGATCTTTGGGCGAGGCCTATATGTATAGAATTGTAGTATCGCGTATGAAATATTGGAGAAAGAAATTTGTAAAAAAAATATTTTTTTTACAACATCCTTGATATCTAAATTTTAAAATCTATCAAAATTTTGAAAGTTATCTTTTTAAGTCAAAAGTTTCGAAGCCGGGCATCGCATTGCCATTTTACATCCAATTTGAAAATAAAAGTTTATTGTTTCAATTTTATATTTTTTTTATAGATCTAGTGAACTATGGAACATTTTTAAAGGTAGATATTACGAATGAACATTACTCTTTCGGGAAGTTGGATAATCATGTAGAATACATGAATTTGAATATTTCAAATGAAAAAAATCTATTCTAGGGCGGTTAAGATCCAACATTGGAATTATTATAAATATTTCGTATTTCATTATGCACTTATTGTGCTCAAAATGATTTAGTAATTGATACGAAGTACTAATACGCTAATCTATGCATAATATATAATAAAACTGTAATAAAATTATTACGAAAGATCTTAATGACAGCAGTAGAAGCCAAAACATGTTGTTTTTACTATTTATTCCTTTCATCTGTCTGTATGTTCGTACGTGCATCACGCAGAAACTACAGCATTGAATTGTATGCGGTTTTCACAGTTTTATAGCTAGAGGCCTAACTAAAAACTGGTATATGTTTTATCTTAGTATTTGATCCCAAAGAGGATATATTAGGAGGTCTAAGTTAGTAAGGCAAGTTCGTATTTTTTTATGGAAAATGCATGCAATTCTGCACATAGGTTTTTTATATGTCGTGAATGTACTGTAAGTTAGATTTTATGGAAATATCTCTCCCAAACGGGGTGAATAAGGGGTAGTAAGTTAATTCGGAAAGTTGGTAAATTTTAAAGGAAATTGCACGAAATTCTGCACAAACGTGTAAATTAACAATAAGGTAGATATTTGGAAATTTCGCTGCCAAGGAGGTAAATTTGTGATTGAAAATGTAAGAGAGAAGTTCCTCAAATTTGTAGGCACTAGCATGGAAATATCGGATGCCACACAAACGAAGTCGCGAGCAACAGCTAGTATTTAAATACAAAAGTATTGTTAGAGACATCGAATCAAACCTTTTTAAGGAAGCCGCATATTAAATTATAGTTCCATAATACTTGTAGTTAAAGCTTTGCGAAGTTAAATGAGCTCTACAACTTCCCTCTCACAAGCAATCTAAAATTACCAGCTTATCCTAGCAGCTTGATAAGGCCCTAATTAGGGCAGGACCCCTGAGCCTCGAAGACAAAATTTAAAAATTAATGTTATGACTTTTATAAACATTTCCTAATTGCCCTTTCCAAACTATTTTTATCTACGACGACTAATTAATGTAGCGTACAAGCTTCTGCCCGCATAGAACGTCAATAGAAAATAGCCTGTACGTAAATGTAGGCTATAAGCTTTGTTTTTATTTAAAAAAGGAGTATAATTGGCTGAAATGTGACATGTATGGCTGTGATTTAGAATGATATTAAGCTATTTGAGGCTAAATTTTCGTCGTGTCTTCATAGAGTAAACACATAGTTTTAAATTAATGTTATTCTGGTCAACTAATATTTTGTAAAATGTATTCAGGAAACATTTTCCTCAAAAAGGAAAAAACTAATCCTGAATACTTTGTTGTCAGTTATGACAATAAATCTGGTTTAAGCATAATTGGTCACTATGATGATTATATAAAACACATACATACCAAAAAATAAAAAAAAGGTACACTAATATTAATAACTTGTGGAATATTAACATCCTCTTTAACCGGTAGGTATATGAAATTCTTAACTTGCTCATATTTATTTACTTATTGTTAGCACATTTATTTATGACGCATTAGTATTAGATACTAAAATATTAAATAATTAAGACACGAATAATATAAATTACTTAAAGTTCGTTGGTTTGTATTTTCCTCTTAATCGTATCCAGTGTTGAAACTTGCATTATAGTTTTATTAACCATAATTAATATTGGCATTCAACATGCTTTGTATAAAGTTACTATATTTTTGATCGTGGCAAACATTATATAAATTTATTTATTTTTATTTATTTAACTTCTCGCACAGATACATGTGACGAAGGCGGACTTAATGCCAAAGGCATTTTCTACCAGTCAACCTTAAGGTGGTGCAGAGATATGAGATGATGAGATATAAATATGTTTAAAGTTCAAATTATGAATATTCTCGTATAGAATAGCAATGCGAAGAATTAATATTTTGTTGTAAACCTTTTTTGTAAGGTATACAGTTTGTAAGAGATGTAGAACTGGCACATTTATATAAATTTATGGCAAGCCCGTAAAAAATTTTTTTGGAGATTTTGTGCAAGCGAACGCCAACGAACGATCAAAAGCGTCCGCTTAGCCGTACTCCAAACAGGAACCAATAAACGCGTTCTTTGGTCTTCGTTTGCCAGGCGCGTACCCGGCATAAAAGCGACGAAGGCTTACCTTGGTTTTAGTTATGTAAATATTTTGTTGCGAGTCAGACGTTATGTTTAAAAATAAATAATTTAAAACATATAATTTGGGTACTATGTATGTATCAGCAATTTCAGAATATAGGTGGGTCAAATGTCAAAATATTACATTTGGGCTCAAATTAAGATTAAAAAAGCAGCAAAACAGCTAAGTTGAAAATCTTTGATTTTCGTACAAGCCACGAAAATGTTTTAAAAAACATTGATGGAAATTTTTCACGATTTTTGAATGTTTTATCTTGAACATATCGGAATTGAATATAATATTTTTAAAAGCAATTGCAAAGACTCAAGATTACAAGATAAGATAAGAAATTACAAGTTAACCAGCTATCATAGATAATATTTAGCTCAGATTTATCCAGTTCCTGAAGAAGTTTTAGATAGCTAACCGCCTGGATAACTCCCTTTAAATATGACTTTTTATACGTCAAAAAGCGAGGATTAGGCTTATTAAGTACTTGAAAAAGAACATGTAAAACTGTTATCTAATGTCCTTAACGTCACATAGTAAGTTAAGTTCTTGAGAGAAACGTAAATGGCGCATATGTTTACAGTCTGTGATATGAATGCTGTAATGTAATAAATATAATATTTCTGTGTATTTAAAACTATCAATTACGTGTTCAACGTTGCCAAATTATGTTCTAATAAATTAAAATCTCGTGTCAGTGTTAGTTATCGAACTCTTCCAAAACGGCTAGATCGATTTCTACATGTAAATTAGGTAGGTATGAAAATGGTCGTAAGCTATTTTTTATACCCCTAAGTTCGGGGCGGCAACTAGTAATGTATTTATATATAATTCTAAGCAACTGCTAAGATGTCCTTTTAAACTGAAACGCGTTTGTAAAAGGGAATATTTAAACGTAAAGCACTTATCTGACCTACCATATTATTATACCGTATACAGAAAATGAATGTAACTATCGATATGCATTTTTCGTATTTTATTCGGTTATTTACTACACATAACTCAATCTATTTACGTAATTCGTATACCTAACGACAATTTACAATAATAATAATAAGGTTATTCGGGTCTCTGCGCTGTTAGCTTTGACCCCACGCACGCCTTCCATGGGTCCGGGATACGTCCATAGTCCCGAGTTACGGAACGCGCCATCTTGTCCCTAACTAAATGGGTACTAGAATAACTGATACTAATATTATAGTATATACTATATAAACTAATATTTAAAAGATGAAATGTATGCGTATTTAACTTTTCTAGTATTTAACAGTTATTTTCATTATTATTTATTTTAGTCTGTAAAACCAAAGTCATATATATGTAAATGGCATAAATATAGTGTTTTTTAAGTGTTTATCAGTAATATATATTTACGATTTACAAATTTTTAAAACGATAATATCAAGCATTAATATTCACTGAACATTTTTATAACTACTTGCACAGCACATATATTTCATGGCATTCTTAAATTTGGATTGATTTATAGGAATACTCTGCAGGATCGTTATAGATTTAACGTCATATTTATGTAACTTTAAGAACCTATATTATTAGTACGCTAACCGCCGAATATAATTACTTTATAGTAAAGTTCTATTGTACAATAGAACTTTTTATTACTAAATAGTACTATTTAGTAATAAAAAATCGGTCGGTAATATCGCTAACCTACACCTGTTGCTACTTTTTGGCGCAAATTTATCCTGATTTGTTTTATGTGATAGAAAGGGGAGGAGCCATGCCAATATGCGTCATGTACTCGAAATCTCTTTTATTATAATAAATACAGACACTGCCTAATGAAGCTCAATACCTAGTTATTGCAAACCTCACAGTACGCTATATTTTTGCGGCCAAAAGTAGCAGTGATTTTATTCTAAGTCATCTATTTATAAGACTAAAAGCTCAACTTGCGTAATTTCGGTCATAATTTGTTCTGTTCTTGCAATGATCTTCATATCGTACACTGTGTTCACGCTTATAAAGTTAAAGCACACTTGGACAGAACTATTGGCATTGCAGAATAACGAAAATTGCTTTGCAAAACTTGCATCGTGTAATACAAACCAAACTAGAATGATTTCTGTACGCAACAAGGAAATTAGTCTGTCTTACGCTGAATTATTAAATAAGAGAATAGCAGTCCTATTTAGATGTGCACGGTATACCTTGCAGGTACACTATCGCCATTGTTGAATTAACCCCGTTCGATTTCCTGAGAGGTCTGCAAGGGTCTTAGTGTCTAATTAAATGCATTTCTATGTTAATTTGCTTACCGCTGCAGTAGAGCGGTAAGCTAAAATAATAGTCCAAGTGTACTTCAGACTTAACTGTACATAAATCTAAATACTCTGTAGCTGTACATATTAGAGTAACCTTAATTAAGAGAAATTAATTATGTACGCGAGCGTCGTTGTAAATATGCATTTGTATCCATAAGATATTTAAATTATTCGTTTTTCAGTTTGTAACATGAAGCATTTAACTCTGTATGTAAATAAAGATATGCGTATGAAACCAGTGTTTTATTTATTTTTCCAATTCCATAAAAAAATGTGCGCCTTCAACTATCCTCATTTAGATCGCAAAATTTGTTTAACTTTTCAGCCTACCTATCATTACCCACGTGGATTTAAATACCAATTTTGTCTGTGAATCAAAAATGAAATTTTTTTTACTGTCAACTCGGGTAACTTTGAATTGCCGTCTTACTTAGGTAATACATATAAAATGTAATAAATAAACTGTTAAAATCATAATTTTGTAAATCACAAACTATTCTGTGATGATGTCGTGGGAAGTGTTGTATGTTATAAAATCGTTGAATAAAAGATAAATTAAGTAATAGGACACTTTTTCTTTATTTTAAAATATTATCATTGTAAAGGCTTTTACATTTTACAAAAAATAAAATTCAAGTTATCCAACTCATTAAAATATCGAACTTTACGTTTAGAAAAACTACAGGTACTTTAGCTGTTTTATCAGCTTATTTGTGTTAGATCAATAACAATTCAAAATAACACTTTTAAAAAGTATAACACGTTCAATGTTACCCAACTTGACAGTAATTAAATTAATATCATAATAACTCACCTCTGTTAAAAATATTACATACAAAAACATTTTATCAGTAAACATATTATAACATATTTGTGTAAATAACAAAAATAAAACAACAGCAAATGTTTTAAATATATCATTTATTATTCTCATACATGATTCAAATCAGTCATTGTGACAACGCGGTGTGCCTTATATGTGAAAATAAATACGCTCTGCCATGATATGTTCCCGAGGCTCATTGCATCTGTCGTTGAATACACGCACACCGTCCTTCCTGGTACAAGAGATTCCCAAAGACTCGTAATCTGATCGATTACACAAACAATTAAACAAGTGGCCTGAAAACAAGCGGCGATAACGATTGTTCTGTGCCCAGAGTGAACCATCAAACTGTGCTCTGAGAAACAAAGCGTGGCTTCGATCATTGCAACTACATAACTAACGTTCAAAACGCGCACGCCGAGGCCACACTCCGCTCCTCACACGGACGTTGTACTCAGCTACAGACAATGAGACCACGTGCAGGGAACATACATGCTTCGAGTTGTCCAACACCTAGATCATGTCGCAATACATAATAAAGTAGCGGGCATTTCATAACAAAAGTTTCATCTTTAAATAATATAACTCATAATCAATAGTACTCTATAATATAAAGTAATAACTATGCTTAGGCAAAATAATCATCTAAGATATAATGTGTGTATAAAGAAAATATTATTTGGTTAATCGCTGTGAACACCACCACCGGTCAGTGGCAGCAGACATCGAGCGATGCCCTCTGTATAAAAATACTGAATATAATACACTGAACATAATATATATTTATGAACATGAACAACCAAAATTTAATTGCACTAATACTTTATGTAAACTCATGTAATGTGAACAATACACGAGTCGGTCAAAAGTAACCAATAACAATAATCTGAATTAAATAAATCATCAACGTGAACATCGTCGCGTTCAGCGAGTGAACGCGAGAAACTCAACAAGTGCCCGGATGCTCCGGCGATTCAATCAATATAATCAGAAAAACACTGCTCTTATAACAAATACCATATAAAAATATTATTATGTCGATGCAAACCGTCTCTAGTACGCGTTCCAGACAGCGAACCGCTATGGAACAAGCACTAGACGCGCGGAGTTATCTGTGACTAGACATAAGAATACATAAACGATGTCTGCTGCTAAGCTAATACAAAAAATAATACTTAGAAAGAAAAATATATAGTAAAGCTAACAATTGGTAAGTCCATCGTTTAAGTACATGAAGAACGCTCTACGATAAAAGCTAGTCAATATATTATTATCATCTAAAACAATAAATGCAAGGCGATGGTCCTGCGGAGCGATCGCGAGCGAACGCTGCGCCTTTGAGCTATGCAAAACAATTACGCTACGAGAGTTAATATTGCAAATTAATTTCACTACACGAGGAGACCTCGCTAGATTACCTACTAAGTTTACTTGAAGGTTAACGTATCTAGACTATTCCTAAACCAGTAAAAATACCTACTCGGGGCGAGTGCCCACGCTACATGGAACGGTCCAACTAGCCTAAGTCAGCGAACGCTGGGAGAGTCGAGGACTAATCTCCGGCGACGCCGCCGGGAAGCTGCCAATATCACATCCGATAACGTAAACAATTAAATCGTAACACTTAATAAAATCTTTTTTTCTTTTTGTAAATTTTGTCTTATCAATAGATTCGCTGGCCGGCGCCCGTGAGCAATGATTTGAGCAACGAAGACAACAGCTGATATTACTTAGATTCGTTATACGTTCAGTAAAGGAAGGGCTCGGTTCGGAACTATGTGCGTTGCGAGGGCGCGGCCAGCCTTGGACAAGAATGGACGCTCGTGACGTGACGTGACGCGACGTGACGCCACAGACGGCAGGACGGCAGAGTAACACAACGGACGCAGTCTAACCGTGACTAACCAAACATACGGAAACATCTACAGTACACTAGAACAAGATGGACGAAAGTATTGGCGGAGGGCCACAACAACACAACAAACGTATCACTACAGAACAGATTACATAGTCTTTTTGCGCACACAATGGATGGACGTCGACAAATATTTTTATTTTAGAAATTTTTAACTGGACGTACTAATCATTCGTATCGAGTAGAGGATTCTATTAATATAATAAGACTCGAACAATAAATATATCATAAAAAATAACGTCGCACTGCTTCATCGTAACCCCGGTCGATCCCGTGGGGCGGAGCCCCGTAATGCGATATCGTAACAACGGCGATAAATTCATTTGCGTAATAAAATACACCGATCCTATTACAAAAATACTCGATAAACATCAATTACGACGCGCAGTAGACAGATAGATATATCATTACGAGGAAATTCGATATCAAAATAGTAGACGCGGACGGCGAGCGCCACGCGACGGGAGACACGACTCACGTAAAAATCAGTCAACTTTAATATACAACACCGCTCACTCGCGGGGGCCGAGGGGGACTCTCACTTCATTTAATTAACTCTAACGCTCGTCGCCGGGCGCGGGGGCGGCGGGGAGCGGGGGCGGCACAGTTTGACGGTTCACTTTCGCGACGGGCGCCCCCGCCCCCGCACACCCCCGGCGCCGGGCTACCCCGCTCACACCCGTACGATTAATTAAGATTAAAATTTTATAAAACGTACAAATAGTTTAGTCCCTCATAGTCCGTGTCACTGACGTCACTGGCGGCGCGGCTTAGCCAGAAGCGCCCGTAGGGCTCCGGCGGCGGCCTTCAGCGCCAGCACGAGTCGCTAGAAGTCTCTTCCCCGGGCTCGCGGCGTGCCGCCCGCCTTGGGGACTCTGCGCGTGCGCATCTCACGGTCCACCTGCGGCAACACCGAGAGAGGTTAATACATACAATTGAAAAAAGCAAGTACATCGTGTGTAAGTCCACCATACCTCTAGTTCCTCGAGGCGCTGCGTGAGCGTGAGTTTCTGTTGCACGGCGAGGCGCAGCAGCTGGTTGAGCGTCTTCTTCTCCTCCTCGGCGCTCGTCAGCGCCTGCGTCAGCTCATCCACCTGCGTCACGTACTCTTCGCACCGCGCCGCGAACATCGCTCGGAGACCTGGACAGTCAATTAACTACTTTAGACATTGTTGTAGAAGACGAGCATCAAGAAATCAACTCTGCTGTTCAGCCTCAATAGTAAAGCTTGAATGATGCCCCAAAAAGTAAGTGTTTCTAAAATTGAATGATATAGAGCTTAACAAATATTAAACACTCATTTATTAGAATCTTTCAAATTCAATCCAATGTTGTAGATTACTGAAAACTCAGTCCTAAGACGTAGCTCAGATGATGAGTCAAAATGTATAGAAATAAGTATATTTGTCTATGGAACCATTTGAATGTAATTTTACACAACATATTACCCAGACACATACACGACTATATTACCCAGAAGGGTGTGGCAGAGCTGTACAACACCCACACTTCACTTATGTTTCGGTCCCATGGGATAGGGGGTGAGCCTATCGCCATTCACCTGGCACAGTGTCATAGTTTTGTAAAGAAAAGTTCACAAATATAACTTTGCCCGACTCGGAAATCGAAACCAAGACCTCACGGTGATAGGCACATACGCTAACTACTAGATTATCGAGGCAGTTAAAGTAATCTTCAAAGTAATTTATTTTTAGTTTGCTCGTTAGTAAGCAAGCAATACTCACTGGAGAAGGTAGCGGCATCTTCCTTGAGCAGCCGCAGCTCGTTGCGCAGCTTGAGCATGGTCTCGGTGACGATGATCTTCTCCGTCTCGTACTTGGACTTGAGGTTGGCGAGCGCCACCTCGGCCGTGTTCTTGTTGGACTTCAGCACCGTGCGCAGCGTGGCGATCTGCTCGCGCTTGGTGGACAGCAGCGACTTCAGCTTGATCACCTGCTCCTGCAGCTCCGCCACCTCCGCGCCGCGCTCCTCCGTCTCCATCACTGCCAGCAAATCAGGATTAGCAAGCAAACTCAATACAGTCCACAAACAAACATTATACATTTCTAATTTATTACGAAATTAATAACACAGAAATGTAAGGTATAGGCATATTTGACTTGTAAATAGTTTATTTATAAAATAAATTTTAAACTTTCTGTACTTCATATTAAAGCATTTTTGTGTTTTTCAATATTGTAATATAATGATATCAATAATGGAACCAACATCTCACCAATTTTACAATTATTGCCTTTCAACTAAGCTGCAATCAAATAAGTAAATCTACTTCGAATTGATTATTTTTATAGCATTTAACTATGCTTAGAAATTTACTAAGAAACAGTTGCAGTAGCCTGGCAAGAGGCGACCGTAGCTGGTTGGTTAAAGCGGCTGCCCAGTTTGTAGAAGGTCGCAGGTTCAAATCCTGCCGGTCCCAAAATTTTTCAACTGTTTCTTAGTAAAATAAATCTACATCTCAAATAACTATACAAAATATTCATCAAAAGAATCTTTTAACAAATAACCTTACACATTATCCTCGTGTTCAATGACAGTCCTCATATAATATATTGTAGCATCATACATCTTAAAGAACTTCTTATATTCGTCATTATGTTTTCAGTCCTTTCACCCGATACATTGGTGCAGTACACACTTCTTGGATGGAATATACTCTTTTTCCAAATACCATGTAGGTTCGTGTTATCGTTCGCAACCTTATTTTGCAATACTGTTTTATCTGTATTATGAAATGGAATGTTCACATTTCGCAAAGTGAAGTAAGTTGTGTTTGTAAAAATATCTTTATGTTTATTGCTTTCTAGTTGAGAGTTACACTTTGTTATATTCTCAAAATAATGAGCAATTTCCTTGACACTTTTTCCTGTGCAGACGAAATCTTTTTCGATAGTGTCGTGGACTTTAATATTCAAAGTATGTAGGTGAGCGATGAGGTTGTGGAGTTTTCTCTTAGTGTCAGCGATTTTAAGTTTACAGTTGCTCTGTTCTTTTAGCTTCTTTATAGGAGTTAGCGTTCGGGATTTGGAGCAGTGATCAGTTAGAATGCCTGGGAAAGGAGAGGATAACTGTGATGTGGAGGGCAGTATAGGGAAGACATTTCTGAATGGATATATTGTAATGAGTGGATTGACCCGCCATGCGAGTAACAATAGAGATGTCGACTGTTATGGATACATGAAACTATGTAAAAAGTACCGTATTAAGATAAGTTAAGTTTTGCTTATTTTATTGTTAAATTTTTACCATTTTAAGTACAATACTAAATCATGAAATGGTGATGACGTCACTGTCCGCGTTTTCATACAAATCACATATAAAGGGTTTGTTTTTGACATTTCGATAAACGTGGTTAATTTGACAAGTAGCTTGTCAAGTTGTTAGTCTACATTCCTATTTTGAGGATAGAGTGAGGAGGGTTATTCTCAGCTGCCACGTGTGTGACGTGTAGTTCGTAGTAAGGAGTACTATAAGTAGGTAGTAGTTACCAGGTTGGTGCCTGTTCCTGGAGTCGAGCGCGGTGTCAAGGGCGACGCGGAGATGCGTGAGTTGGTCCAGCAGTGTGTCCGCCGACCTCGCTACTCCTCCTGCCGCTCGCAGGCCCTCCAGCTCGCCTGCTGCCAGCGCCAGGGCTTCGGCCTCCGCGGACCGACCTTCTGTGTCTGACACTACAAATGCATATACATTTTTTTAAGATAATGGTAAAATATAATTTTAATACTTTAGTATAATTTACTCAACAAATTGTTGTCAGCTGCAACTCAACAAGTGTTAATCGGATGTGCGGAAAAATCCCTCGGATTTATGTTGCATTCGTTGTAGTTTTTAATGTAACTTTGTAATGTTTTTATATAATAAATAAAATAAATAAATAAAGCTGAGGTAGTATTTTAAGTTTGCTTATTTAGGTAATGGAGTGACTTTTAAACTGTTATCATTTGGAAATCTCTGAATGTCTTTATGAGTATTCAAAGACCAGAGAGTCTAGTAAAAAAGTACCGTATAGATCAGTACCAGGTTGTCGGATCTCTTGACGGAAAATATTAAGTTCGTCAGACCAGAAACCGATAGCTATGTAGTTGGGAAACGACTCGGAGAATGATAACTCACCGTCGTTGTGTCCGGCGTGTTCCAGCAGCAACCGCTCGGGCTGCGTGCCGTTGACGGCGCACACGTGGTGGTAGATCTGAGCCAGCGTGTCCGCCGCCGACAGCAAGGCGGGTGCTGCCGTCGATAGCGCACGACCCGCTCCTGAGGACAAAATAATATCAAACTTTATTAATTACAGCTCACATAGTAGACATTAACCCCTGCCAATCAGATTTTTTTATATAACTTCACTGCGAGCTAACGTTTTGTCTGTTATATTTATTAACGATGACAAAAACTTCTAATTAGATAAAAAAAGTACACCAAAAGCCGCCGTACCTCCAGCAAGTATCCTGAGCAGATCAGCATCAGCCTCTAGCGCCGCGGCGCGCACCTCGGCCTCCGCCACCCTGTCCGCCAGCTGCGCCAGCGCCGCCCGCTGCGTGGCGCTGGCCCCCGCGCCCTCCGCCCCCGCGCCGGCCCCCGCCTGCAGCTCCGCCAGCAGCGCCCCCAGGCCGGACAGCTCTCCGCCCGACACTCGCCACCACGTCAGCCATTTTGCGGCGCGCGCTGATACGCCACCCGGTTCCACTTTCTCTTCGTCCTAGAATCATAATTATAGATCGTCTAAATTAATAAAAAATCTTCCTACAATGGTTTACTAGTCTACTACTAGATTATAGCATCACTAGCTTCTATGCGCGGCTCCGCTCACGTGGTACGTCAATAAAAAGTAGCCTATATTGATTTTGGGGCTTTGAACTATCTTCACACCAACTTTAATCAAGATCCATCCAATAGATTTTGAGCCTATTGGATACACACCAAACATAAAAATCTTTCTTTCTAATATTAGTGTAGATAATTTGGTCAATGATAAAAAAATAGGCTTTCTCTACTGATTCATTGATCATATAAGCTAGTTAATTATTCCAGTTAATGCAGCAGGTTATATTAGATGACGCGACGTACCAGCGGCGCACAGTCGCCATGCAGCGCGTGCAGCGCAGACACGCGCGAGGCGGCCCGCGTGAGGCCGGCCCGCAGCAGCGCCGCCGCCGCGCTCTCGCTCTCCGCCGACGCCTGCGCCGCGCGCATCGACGACGCAAGCTGGCTCTGCAACACACCAACACCTCTCATGAACATACTGATGCATTCAAGTAATACGGAAAGATGTGATCACTTTCAATATCGATGAAATGTCAGGAGGGAGAGGCAGTCCCGAGGAAAAATGGATGGAGACACAAAAGAAGATATAAAAGAGAAGGGAGTGATAGCGAGACGGCTGACAGAGGCGAATAAGGGAAAAAGACATTTTGCGCCGAAACTAAATAAAATGGGATAAGGGCAGGAATAGGAGTCAAGCTCATGTATGCACCTCACTTAATATATATTGGATGTCGCGTAAGGAGACAGTAACATCGCGAACAAAAGAGATCTTATTGATCTAAGAAATCATGTCTGTGAACGATGTCCACGTGTGCGTTACTCAGAGAAAATTAGAAGTAGATCGAACGGCTTAGTTTTTTATTTTATATGAAACGTCAGCATATCTCTACCAACATATAAATACAGTTATCATGTTTTTCACTTTCATAAGTGCATTTTTGACATTCATATTCATATTTTTTGCAAAAATAAGACAATGCTTTCTTGATATTTATGCCTCTATAGTTGTAAAAAAGTTATTTTCAAACTATTTGGCGTTACTTAAGCGCTGAACGTATGTAACATGCTCAGTCCTTAGCGAAATAGAGACAAAACTATAGACTTAATTTTAATTAATTAATTTTAATTATTTTATTTCTTATTTTTTTTTTTTTTAATTTTGTAAATAAAATGACAGTATGGTTATATTTGAAGGAGTTGTAAGTGCTTCGTCTCTTATAGGCACAGAAGAATTAAGTTTCTGCATCTGTTTATTCAGCATGTTGAGACATCAAATGTAACTTCAAAACGTGTAACTACACAGTCATGTTATAAGAAAATACATAATATTTTAATCTTTAAAACAAAGTTTTATGTGACTTTTCTTTCAACCCAGACAGAATAGGAATTCACACATTGTGAATCACCTAAAAATGAGTTAATAATTTGATTCATTTACATGCTCAGTGACAAATTGGCGGGTTCTACTAATTTAATCGGATAATGACAACCTGTCTGGAATACATTCCAAAAAGTCTAGAGACATTCGCAGTAATTTATTTGATCTTGTGGCAAGTATAAGGTCAATCTCATAATAACAGGTCGTTTTAATATCAAAAGTGGTGACTAAACAGACTTATTTTTTTTATATGAATACAATTACATATAATACATCAAAAAAGGAATAAGAATATTTGAATACACACATTATTTTATTAAAAGCAGTCGATAAGTTCTAGATAGAATATGTGTGTACCAAACACATATTCTATCTAGAACTTTAAGTTCGTCATTTTCGTATTCTGCTATATCTGTGTTTGCACCCACTGTCACTTGACGCAGATCGACGCTGCAATGAAACATTAAACTGGTCGACGCAGATATGTGTGCAGCAACCCTTAAAAACTTTGAAGAGAGATTATTTTTAGTGAATAATTAAATAAAAGATGAGACTTACATTTTCGTTATGTGCCTGTTCAAGTTGTTTCTCAAGTCGTGTGATTTCATGCAGATGCACCTCAGAGAAGAGGTCGGCGTGGTGGTCACCCATGGCCGTGGCCAGCTCGGCCGAGGACGACCCGCCGGGCTCGCCATCGTCTTCTGTTCCGTCATCGGGCATACCTGAGGATAGAGGATGACTTATTAAAATAATCATTCTTATTGATAAATAGCGAGACGATAAGTGTTTTGATTAATCTCCACGGCCGTAGAACACAAACACAACAGTCTACTCGGATTTGTTATCAAGTAATGACGTGTCTAACTTAGTCAAGTCTAAAATATGATACAGCTGTAAATGTTATGATAGTGACTAACTTTAAACTGATGCATTTACATGGCACATCATATCAGATCTTTTTATGAGGCAAAGATCATGTCTGGCACCTAATTTTTTTTTCGTTTGTGTCTGCTAACTTTCCTATCTGGGTAGAGGTATAAGAAGAGTCAAGATCATTACACCAGTTTCTGATAAAGCTTGAGACAGTTACCGCTAGTTGACTCTCTGTAAAAGTTTGACTTCTTGTCTGTCGAATAGTTTCTGGATAAGATATCATAGGCTTAAGGCAGGAGCTGGAGTGTAAGCGCTAAAAGGATTCTCTCCTCTGAGATTGGCTGACGTCAACGACCAATACACATTAGTCATGTCATAACATTACCTCGTATACTGTACGCCAGGTTGGTGATATTGTAAGCGGCTTCTCTACTGAGGTGTGCATCGAGCTCCTTCTTAGCAGCAAACTTGGCTTCACGTTCAGCTTGCAGCGCTTCCAGCGCTTCAGCCAGCTGTCGTTCAGCGATTCGCCGCAACGCTGCTGTTTCGTCAGCCATGGCACGAGCGTTCTCCGCTTCCTCGCGGAGTTGACGGACTTCATGCTTTAGGCCCTCGAATTCAACCTGGAGAAATCGTGGTTTTAGTAAGATTTATCGGGTAGATATGAAAATTTGGCAGAATATATATGGTAACATTTCAACAATTTAATTAACTATCTTATGGACTAATTTAAATGCATACAACAAGAAGTACAGGTAACCTGATTTAAATATAAATACAGTCAATGATACGAAAATCCGCACGTTTTAAGTGTTCAAGCATCTTTAAAGTTCGAAAACGTTCAGATTATATTAATTTTGAACATGATGTCAAATAGGACACACACAGATGTATAAATTAAAGACTGGTTTTCTGTTATAAATTGTGATAGAATTATTGAAAAATATATAAAGCACTTGAACAATGCAAATACTACAATCTCGTATATATCATTTAATCTAGGCCAAAATGGGTATCATAACTTTTAAGAGCGATATTCTTTTATGAGCAAACAGTTCGGAAAATTCGAAAAGCAATTGTTTCCAGGCGGGTTTGCATGAACAAAATATATGGCGCAATCAATTAGGTTCCCGGATAGCGGGCGGGCACAGGTCCAACGCGAGGAATATCAGTAAATACTAGACATTCTACGTAATGGCTATAGAAAACAGTCGCGGTGACGCCGTTGGCCACGCGATACAAAGTGATGTATTTTAGTTGTTCATGCGATTGTGTCAATGAACCTAACGATTTGCGTCATGTTTCTGTTTAGAGTTGAGCTTTTCTAGCTAAAGGGAAGTGAAAAAGTTGTGTTTTTTTTTTGCAAAGCATTTTTGGAGCTGAATATTTGTATTATTTTTTATGAAATTTGTTGTAAAGAATACAATATAACATCGTTTTAAGTTATAGATATATTCGTAAGATTCCATTGCGTTACTTTAAATTGATAAAAAAAACTAACTACAAAATATCACATTAACTTCATAAAACTAATTAGTAGATGGAACACTATCTGGAACGACGATATTACGTGATATTATTATATTTAACAACAAAACAAAAAAACATATCATTGATATATGTGATCGTACATATCAACATTATGAAACCAAATCATATACTGAAAAAGAACCAAAATCAATAAAAACACAAACCTGTGAAGATCTTAGCGCGGAGACTTGCTTTTGAAGCGATATGTTTTCATCCTCTAGGTCCCCGATGTCTACCAGCAGCCTTTGTTCCCGTTGCCTGGCTTCCCGCAGCTCAGCTCTGAGGGCGGCGCGCTCGGACTCCCGCGTCGCCTTGTCAGCTCCAAGTTCTGAGCTCTCGGCTAGGAGACGATCTCGTTCACTGACCACTCGGTCTAGCTCGTGCCGTAACTAAGAAAAAAAAATATAAAATATGAATAAAGAATAATTAAAATTTATAAGGACGCTGATCCAGAGGTAAGCTCGAAAGAAGCAGCTACTAGGAATTTGTTTTGCGTCTGTCGGATAACTTAACATATCCATTCTGCATTTAGCAAAAGGTAGGTAAATATTCGGATTTAACAAGCAATAAGTTAATAAAACACGACTACAGAAAAAATAGAGCTCTGTCGGATCTGTTATTCAGTTTGTAAATAACAAACAAATAAATACAGAAATTATGACGTATGCATTTCTGACTTTCATAGGCGCATTTTTGACATTCACATGTGCAATAAGTTGACCACGCTTTATTGATATTTATTTCTCTCTACTTGTTCAAGAGTTATTTACAACATCCTTGGCTAGGGACCCAGAAACCAGTTTCTGTGCTTTATTTAAAGGTAGTGTAATTGTCTTAGCCTACATAAAACACGAACACGTTTAAGGCGAAGGTTGACGAAATTGCGTAATTTCATTTACTTGCAAAACATATTATACACTTTAGTGAATATTTTATTGTATTCACTCAAACCAAACTCGAATAAATAAATCTAAAAGGAATATAAAAAGAATGTCACTAAATTATATTTATTTGTGATAGGTATATGTTATGTAGCTTACAAGTTATTTCTTTTTATTTGTAAATAATAGCTTTTTTTACTAGCCTACGGGTGTGTTCCACTGCTGGGCAAAGGCCTCTCCCCAAGACTTACAAGTCTTTCTGTTATTTGCTATCTCTGGCCAATCGTTCTGAAATGCGTCCAAGTCGTTAATTGATATAAGTTTTCGAAAAGATGTTCATAGCACATCACCAATGCTCGGTTTTTCAATACTTACTTACAGCCCCAGCCTAAATACCATTGGAAATGTTCGCCTTATTGAATTTATATAAAAAAATGGCTGCGTGACAATAATGTGTTTTATTAGCATTCAAATGCACGTAATTAAGTTCAGGGTTCAACCAACCCATCAGAACTTTACTATAGGTACATTTCACTTGTAATGTTTAGGTCCCATGTGATAGGGTGAGCCTATCGTCAGCTACCGGGCACAAATCCTACTCCGCTCTGCTATAAAGAATTTCCTGACGGTAAAATCTCAAATAACACTTTTACCCGACCCGGGCATCGAACCCGAAACCTAGAATTGAGAGGCGCATACGCTAAACATTAGACCAATGAGGCAGTATTAATAAATAAATAATAAATAAAAAGCCTTTATTGCAGTAGTACAAAATGTACCAATATCAAAACAAATATGCCTATATCTATCAACTATACCTATTAACTATTAACAAATACTTCTAAATTAATATCTAGTTTAAACAATATATATAATTAGTATCTATCGGCAAACGGTTGTTGTAATTATACAGCTTGTCTTCCGACAAAGGCCTCCTCTAAAGAAATAAATAAATACTAACTAATAAATCTAAGTGTGCATTGTGCATCAGTTCAGTGTTCAATTACTAGACGGCAGCCATCACACGTCATATTAACAGTAAACTGTACAGTACAAAGAGAAAAGGGAAGCTCTGGATAACTCTAATTGAATAAACTTAATGGACTTCAGAGCGGACTGATTCATTTGTAGAATGCGTCTGGTTTCCGGTGCAAAGTGGATGCACATGTCCGTTTAATTTTTTTTGTTTTTTTTTTTATATATATTTAACAAGTCGTGTGGCGGTATCCGCACATAATCAATGACGGACGATATTAACAACGTCAAGAAGAAGACACACGTCACAAATGTCAAAGAGCGCTGAATTGCGATAGCAAAATGTTCACAGCAAGTATATATAAATACTACTTCCAAGACGCTTCCGTTGGACAGCCAGGCAATACTACCGATGCTGGTCGGAGGATCCTCCCTTTGATAGTAGAGTAACATCACACCCCGTTCCTCCACAAGTCCTATTGTCTATCTATAAAACTATTAGCCTAGAAACATGAAAATTGTAGTTTCGTGCGTTCTATCACCAATATTTCGTTTGTAGCCGTAGTAATAATATTGGCTAAAAGAAAAATAATGTATTCAACATTATAAAGACTACCTTATCAATCAGAAGTTTAATCGAGACGAATATTATGTCCATTTAATACATGAATTACTTGACCTATTCAAAAGTAGTTTGACATAATTTCTCTTGTCAATTAGCATCACCCAATAGCTAACTACCATCCTCAGAGAATATCGCTTAACTTCGAACACTTATCCCAGAGGCATTATCGGATTCCAGTCAAATAATGAATTCAATAACTCAATTCGTTGGAATAGACTGAATACAATGCCGGTAGTTTATGTTGGTGCTAGAGATTCAACGAATACGAATATTTATGTGTATTGGCTGAGTTGCAAATTGATATTCGTTAATATTTTTTCCCGTCTGAATTGCACTTCGAAATAGGTAAATTGAGCTTATTTATATTTGTTTATAACGTTAACTGTTTTTTTAGTAAAATAGTCATATTTATTAAACTTAATTATACATGACCGTAGCCATGGTAGATGGCTTTGAGGGGTCCAACCTCTCGCGTTATTCTAAAGGGGGAGGATCGAGATTTTACACAATATTTTACAGATATGTTTCGCTTGTTGCCTTATTTAGACGAGGTCGGTAGTCTTGCATAGAATTTCGAGCAGGTACAAAAGTACAAAAATCCTTTCTTGACGATGCAAAAATATCTGACACATAATATCCTTCTGTGTACTAAAGGCGTTTTGTTTTGTATTCTTATTCGCCGAAAAGTAATTTTAATATTCGTAAAGTGGTATAGGTACGTAACACCACTATTTAGCACTTCATTGATTAGGTCCCGCCTGTTTCGCGAATAAGTGAAATGAGGGGGAGTAGCACGGCGGCCGTAAATCGTAGCACGCGCTCGTTTAGGGCCGTAAGCTAACAAAACGTGCCTAGGTAACTTCCCTGAATTGAGTTCAGTATAAACTGCTGTTTACTCGAGGTGGGGTTCTGGGTGTGTCGTGTGTTCACGATGTTATGTTAAGCATAATTTACGTATTAAGGGAAGCAATGTTCCTACGTTTTTTGCGTACTTTTAAATTTTTCTGTAAGCGATGGAAATGAAATTACAAAATATCACGTAAAATTTTGGCCTAAACAGTGTGACAGACTGATATGTTTAATAATAGCAGCCCTATATCTAATACATGTCCCACTGCTGGGCTCGGGCCTTTCCCATGATGAGAAGGGTTAACCATTGTCTACCACGCTGGCCAAGTGCGGATTGATAGACTTCACACACCCTCGAGCACTTTTTTAGGCACTCTCAGACATGCAGGTTTCCTCACGATGTTTTCCTTCACCGTTATCAAGCGACAATTATATAAAAAAATCACAATTATAAATAAAATATTCCTTACGTCTAGCGCACCCTGGGCAATTCGCGTTTTCCAAAGCGGATTGGCTAATCCTTTCACCACGATGGCAAGTCAAAATAAAAATTGACTCAGCCATCGACACGACGAAGAAGAAGCGACTATTTACTTGATAAATACACACCTATCTTCGAAAAGACGAATCTTAACGTTTTATTGACAGAGGTGTGTGCCATGGGTTCGAACCTTTAACTTCGCAGTCCTACGGTCTCCCACTCGGCTTTCGCTGCTGCCGATGATATGTTTAGGTCCCATGTAATAAAGGTCATCTACCAGCGCAATGCGAGACTATTCTTCTACTGACAATTTAAGAACAGAAAAATATTAAATATGCAACTCTTTTGTCAGACTCAGGGGTCGAACCCGAGGCCTTGAACGGTCACATATACTGCTACACCAACAACGCAACCTAGCAAAAATAATTTAGTTTCTAATAATTGGAATTTCGACCAGAGTAACTGTATCAATGTTTAACATATTCCAGCATTAGTTAGTATAATCACTAGAGGACAAGCTCCAGACACCGCACGTCAGGTATTTACGAAACTCATGAAACTTTTAGTCACTTGTGGCAGTTACCGTGCGCTTATTTACATACATGATTAATTTTATTCATAACAAATCTACAGGTCCCTTGGGAAATATCATGCGAGTGACTGGTTTCGTTTAGAATTTACGTTTGGAGTATGTGACCTGTATACTTATTGTTTTTTAGGGTTCCGTACCTCAAAAGGTAAAAACGGAACCCTTATAGGATCACTTTGTTGTCCGTCTGTCTGTCTGTCTGTCAAGACCTTTTTTCTCAGGAACGCGTGGAGGTATCAAGCTGAAATTCATATCAAATACTCAAGTCTATGGTCTCTTGGAGCTGTGAAAAAATCAAACTTCTAAGTCAACGCGATCAAAAGATACTCCCGTTTATGCCGCAAATTTTCGACACTCGCAAGGGAATCAAAACCTACAGGGTACTTCCCGTGAACTCAGAATCTTGAAATTTGGTACGAAGCAACGTCTTATAACACAGATAAAGGAAAAATTGCGAAAAGCATAAATTTTTAGTTACATCATATAATAAAAATATTTTTAATAATTTTAAACTTATTACCCCTTTACTCATGAACGCGTAGTGGTATTATATTGAAATTCTTAACAAATACTCAAGTCTATAATATCTTTAAGCTGTAACAAAATCAAACTTCTACGTCAACGCAATCAAAAGATACAGCAATTAAAGCCGCATATTTTGAAACTCGCAACTACTCGCAAGGGAATCAAAACCTAAAGGATACTTCCAGACGACCTGGAATCTTGAAATTTGGCATGAAGCAACGTTATAAAGTACACATATAGGAAAAATTCCGAAAATCTTAAATTATGGATTTCATTTAGCAATAAAAATACCATAACTTTTACTTATATACCTACAGGTTTGTACGGAACCCTCGGTGCGCGAGTCTGACTCGCACTTGGCCGGTTTTTTTTTGGTGATGTATGATTTGGATATTATTGTTAGCCATTGCATTTAAGATATTATATTTTTAAACAGATAGGAGTCTTTGTAAGGCTTTGTCTTTTGTCAATGTATTTGATTATGAAGCAAAATCAACCAGACTTTCAGACTTTTTATCTTTTAAATTGGGCAGCGAAAGACTGGACGAGCTATTTAAATCCTGTGTAGCCTAAACCTGAGGCTTTGAATTGCTCCACACCAATGTTCATCAAGATCAGTCCTGTAGATTAGCTGCTTATTCGGTACAAACAAACAAAAAAAAATTTCCACTTTATAATATGAGTTTAGACTCATTTAAATCTTACGTGAGCTGCCACTCACATTTTTTATCAAATCAAGTGAAGTCGAGCAAGGTTTCAAAGTAATTAATTGAATACAATAAAATGCAGTGCCGGGCAAGGAGGTGACGTTATCAGTGAGTCAGTGAGTACACGAATCTGTTACAGTCTGGACGATAACATACCTAATAGACCTAACCTTGCACATACAGACGCACTTTATAAAACTGTGTGACTAACTCATTAACCCCATGAAAAGTTCGGTCGAAATTACTTTCCATCGATTTTCTTTCCAATGAATAAGTTATCTATAGTGTCTCTGTGTAATGTGATATTGCATGGGTGCCACGACCAAAGCAAGTAAACGAGGCCGTTAGCTTCAAATAACGATTGAATTCTACTTTGTCAATCTATTTATTTATTTATTTATTTATTTATTGCACAAAACACATTACAATCAATACAAAACAAGACATAACAAAATACAATATTTTGATCTGGATCATAACGTAAATACATGTACATGCAACTAATCTATAATAACAAAAAAAAAACGAAAAAATTTAAAAATCACAGAGAACTCTGAAAAACATACAAAAACCTTAAAACATGTTATTTATCACATCAGGATGTCTCAAGCGCCTGTTATGGTTCCTGAGGCATCCAGACCCGAGCTGATGTGGAGGACGTCTTTTAAGTTGGCAGTAAATCTGTTCATGTTGCCGTTAAATATGTCGAGAAATTTATAATTACTAGATTTCAAAATGTCATTGTATTGACGGGCCATTCTTGTTAGTGGATTGTAATAAGAAATGTTATTTTTAAAAATTTGAAGTGCAAATAGATTGGTTACATTACATTTTCGGGCACGGAATTTTATGTTAAAACTAAACTGAGAAAGCAATTCAGGTGAGTCGATGATGGAATTAATAATTTTATAAAGATACACAAGATCAAAATATGTGCGGGCGCATCTGCAATGGTTCGACGTTAAATTTTCGAAGGCGACCAAGATATTTTATGTCAGATCTACCCGGGTTTTGGCGATAATTCAGTATCTTGAGAAACTTTTGCTGGATTCGCTCGATATCGTCGATGTGTGTTTTATAATTTGGTGACCATATGAGACTTCCATACTCAAGGACACTCCTTACAAGAGAAAAGTATAGGCAAAGTGTACTGCGCGGTTTCTTAAAACCTTTGGTGGATCTTAAAACGAACCCCAATAGTTGATTAGCTTTACTAATTATATGTGCATAGTGAGCTCGAAACGATAGCTTCTCATCAATTAGTATACCCAGATCCTTAGCGACTTGTGAACGATTTAGTGCTTGACCATCAGCGTCATAATTCCATGTGAGTTTGTTGCGTTTATTGGTGAAAGATATTATAAAGCACTTATTGACATTTAAATACATATTATTATTTTTACACCATTCTGATACGGTATTTATGTCCTGTTGTAGGGACAAGCAATCTTCATGACTTGAAACGGTAGTAAAAATTTTTAAGTCGTCAGCGTACAGAAGACAATGACGAGACAAACGTTTAATGAGGTCATTAATAAAAAGTATAAAAAATAGGGGCCCTAAATGCGACCCTTGGGGTACACCGGAGGTTACTAAAACAGGAGATGAAGTAAAGCCTTTTAGTGCCACTAGTTGTGTTCTGCTATCAAGGTAGGAGCAGATCCATCTAAATAAGTTGCCGTGGATACCATACAGGGACAGTTTTCGACGAAGTAGCTGGTGGTTAACTTTGTCGAAGGCCTTAGAAAAATCGGTATACACCGAGTCTACCTGACCACCGGTTGCGAATGCTTGACACAAATAGTTTTTATATTCGAGTAAATTAGTGACCGTTGACCTGCTTTTAACAAAACCGTGCTGTTTTACAGAGATAATTGGTTTAAAGTGGCTATAAAGATGGTGATATACTAAAGACTCAAACACTTTAGCAAAACAGGATAGGATACTTATAGGTCTATAATTTTCACAATTAGATTTGTCACCATTTTTATAAATAGGAATAATATGTGCGGTTTTCCAACGTTTGGGAAAAATCGCACTGTTCAAGGATTTGTTGTAGATGATGCTCAAAGGAACAGATAATTCAGCAGCACAGCGTTTTATAAAAGATGGTGGTAGCAGATCAGGGCCAGCTCCCTTATTACCATCTAGAGTTTTTAAGGTACGTAAGATGTCATTGGTATCAATTTGAACGTGTGATAATGTATTTTGAGAGTCTTCACCAAGGGAATCTGATTCCTTATAATCATTGACTGAATCACAACCAATGTTTTCAAAAACTGAACTGAAATAGTCAGAAAATAGGTCACAAATTCCTTGACCATTTGAGGCGGAAATGTCATTGAGGCTCATTGTGTTAGGAATTGAAACACTACCTTTACGGTTATTTACAAAACTCCAAAAGGATTTTGTATTACTAGTCAGGGAGTCTTCTACAGACGACAGGTATCGGTCATAACATATCTTAGTGAGCAATTTACATCTTTCACGCAGTAGTGAAAAAGTGTCGTAGTCACGCGGATTACCGAACTTTTTATATAATTTATGATATTTGTTCTTTTTTAAGTTGCATTTAATTAAAGCTTTGCTATACCAACTGGGATAAGACGAAGATTTGACAGAAACAGTAGGGGTGTGCCTTCTTATTATTTCAAATAAAGTCTTGTAAAATGTATCAGTGCAAAGGTCAACGTCATTAGAAAATAGAATTTCATGCCAGTTGTTAGAGTCAAGTTCAAGTTTAATGCTTTGGAGGTTACATTTGGAAAAATTAAGTCGTTTTGAGTTACACTGACGAAGCTCCTTAATAAACTGAATCCTATATGTAATCATAATTGCAGGGTGATATTTTTTATCAAGCAGACTAAGTTCAGATGTTTCATTGACTGTGATTACAGAGTCGGAGTTTGAAAGAACCAGATCCAAGTAGCGGCCATTGGTGTTAGCAATATTATTGTATTGTTTTAAATTGCAGAGTAACATCAATCCATTTAAGAGATCAAGCTTCCTTGTCAATCTATAAATATGGATGATACAACTCTGCGATAAAGTTAACAATGTCTCTTAAAGGTAATATCGTCTAATACAATCAGAAGTAATATTTCAAAGCCTGACAAACATGAACTGAAAGAATTCATAAATAATGTATGTGCGATAAACTTCGAAGCGCGACAACTTTATAGCAATAAACCTATAAATGGGCATAAAACCTACGCGTACGGTCGCTGGCAGGCCGCACTTAACAAGTGTCAACAATAATCCATTATTAGTGTAAACAGTTTCAGACATGAAACACGATAAGTTTCTCGTAGCGAGACGAAAGCTAGATAAACACTAAATAAAAACACGATACCTCGCGTCCGTCATTCATTTTGGGTGTCGCCGGTAACCCGCGTGCACTAAACTAAAACATATTTACACACATTCACTTGGCACACGCACTGAAAATCCCGCATAATTCAAAGACTAGTGCACACCGCGTGCGTGCATTGCTAAAAATCTACACACCATTGAGTAAAGCGTGAATACGTGAATCAAGGCCGGCCAAATAAAAATGTATTTCTGGATCAGTGTTATGAATTCCCGGCTGCGCTTACGCCATTCCCGGCGTTACATCACTCACGGTAGAGGTCTGCTTAATTCACGCCTCTTAATCCGCCGATGAATTTTCAAGTTATCGCGTTAAATGGGACAAACAATATTAGAGTGATTCGACAAATATTTATAGAGATGTGATGTGTAGTGTGTTGAGTAGGGGCGTCTCGCGCGCACTGCTCCGAGGGTCCGCGGGTGATTCACGCCAATTGCTCCCATTTCATTAAACTGAGCGTAGGCATTTGTGTCAGATGAGTCTCGGGAAATTGTTTAATGAAATAATGTTACGCCGGGAATTATTTCTTAACTTTACAAGTGTAATTCTTGCATGCGCAGGAGTGTTTAACGCTGGGCCTAATGCAGTTATTGTTATATTATCAGTGCTAATTTCACGGAGTTGATAAATTGTACTTATCAGTAGTTATAACTGAGTCATATTAGAAACTACACAGACATGACGTTGGCTTTTTAAAAGATTTACGTATTCTTTGCCTAAGCCAGTTTAAGCCGTATCAGTTGGTGTATGGAGTCCATATCAGCGTCGCATCTATAATTACGCAATCCTAACCACGTTGGTTGGTAGTTGGGAGCCAAACTGACTCCTAGAGCACACTGAAACTGGTACAAGAATATGTGCTGCAATGCACATCTTCACCCTTTTCTCTTAATTTTAGACACTAAGATTAGGGTTCAAATGAGTGTGGTGCTGTAATAAGGAGGCCTAAGGTCCTAAGATGTAGTGACTCATTTGCAATATTTTGCAGATGGCCATGGATTGTAATTACCATACTATCAGGTAGATTACAAGTACGGTTGGTACCGTCCAGTTCCTAATATGACGGCAATTTTAACCATATTATGGAAAAAACAAAGATAAAAACTGTTAACTTTAATGGACAATTTCTAATTGATTATTTTTATAGCATTTAGCTATGCTTAGCAAATTATACTAAGAAACAGTTGAAAAGATATGGGACCGGCAGGATTTGAACCTGCGACCTTACTGCACACCGGGCAGCCGCTTTAACCATCCAGCTACGGTCGCCTCTTATCAGAACCCTAAATTTCTCAACTGTATGATACGTCGTTTCGTGACGTCACGTTCATCCATTTGTTCCTATCTTAAGTAGAATTGGACAAACCTACAGGAATGTTTTCTAAAGTCAGCCTAGGTTTCTCTGATGGTATATAACCTTATTGACAAATATTACCTGTTTGCTATCGCTCTCCAGTTCCAGTATCTGGAGTGTGAGCGAGCTCTCCATAGCCGCAGACTCGTTGAGAAGAGCATTTTCCTGCTCTATGCCACTGCGCGTTGTTACCTTCTGGTTTGAGTCTAGTTTCATAAGCGCCTGTTGACAAAGAATATCATGTTATATAGTGGTGTGTAAATGTAGACGTACAAAAGAGTTCATGCTACGAATTTGTTTGCGATGTGACACACGTAGATATATAAAAAAAAACATTCCATTATTATTATATTTATACTCCTAACACTATGTTCTAAATATATGCAATAGTAAGATTTTTTATCCATGACGTTGTAAATGTATATCCATCTGATGGTAAAATGTTACTGAAACCTATGAAATTCTCTAAATTAATATTTGGAAGATAAAAATATAATAGTTCTTAGTCAGTAATTAATTATTTCAATTTTAAGTATGTGCAATAATTTAATTAATTTTAGTAATAAGTTAGTATTTGTATGCCAGCAAGGGTAAAATGTATGAAACACAAGCATTATTGTTAACACCTTATTGTACCTACTACATTTTGAAAAATAAATCTTATCTTAACACTTGCACTACTTGTCCCTTTAAAATGCTTCGTAAAGGTTGATAACTCTAAACTTTTTTCAAAAATAGTTAGTGCTGCCAAATAGCAGTGCTTGCATACTCACAAGCAGGAATATTAATTTATTTCGGATTATCCGTTAGTTTCGGATGATAGATTTTTAAGGAATATAAAAGTGAAATACATATAGCTAATAAAATGGTTTTATTTATATATCACCATTTGGTACGAGTTGCGACCGGCCGAACAAAACAAGTTGTAATAACGTGTCTCAATTAAGCTCCGCCCCTTACCGATATTATCCGAAACTTTTATTTTGGATTCGGTTACGGTTACGGATATTTATTTATATTGGATATCCGATAATTTTGGTTACGGTTACGGAGCTCCCTAACATCTCTGCATATAAGTAGTGCATACAGTACAGCAAAGTGTGCAAGTTGTATGAGATGCAGCAGTTACAACTACAGGATGCATAATTAATGACCACTGTACAGTTACCAAGTTGTTTTTGCTATAGGAGGTAAGTGTAACATAATTTCACACCAATATTACCCAGAAGGGTGTGGCAGAGATGTACTGTTGGAGTATGAACGCACCTTCTTGATGTTTTCTACTTATGATTTTATATTTGTCTCTGTCTCTCTCTCTCTGTCTGGCTCCGTGACATGTCAATTTGTTTCCGATATTTTTTTTCTATTTAATAAAATTAAATATAGTTTGTTGTAAATTCAATGCTTTAATTTATCAACATGTACAACATTACTGTTATGTTTTAGTCCTATGGGGTAGGGGGGTGAGCCTATCACCATTTATGGGGCACAATTACAACTTTGTGCTGCTATTGTGAATTTCCTGAGGGAAAGTTCAAAAATAACACTTTGTCCAACCTGGGAATCGAACCCAAGACCTGGGCATATGCTAAAATGAAAGTAAATCTATACAAAAATTATAAGGCTGAATCATTACTTTGTATAATTAATCTCGGGAACTAATGGTCTGAATTGACAAAATATGTTTGTGTTGGATATAATATGTATTGAATATCAAATAAGATATAAAATATTATGATATAAGCCTCAGGAGCGGTATGTGGTACAGTTTATTACAGGTAATACACAGGGATATAGGCAAGCACCCTTAAACACTAACGTTATAATTTTAATTTATTGGAGGTTTAATTTTTCTTAACCAAAATATTTTATGTGATGTGTGACATATTAAATAATAAAACTAGAAATACATAAACCTAAAAGTTGACTACTTTTAGGTAGTAGTTCCTGAGATTATCTTTACAAACTAATGATTCAGCTTTATAATTTTTGTATAGATTTACTTTCATTTTAGCATATGCCCAGGTCTTGGGTTCGATTCCCAGGTTGGGCAAAGTGTTATTTGTGAACTTTCCCTAAAACTTATATACTAGGAGCGTAATCTTAGTGACCACATTAAATTGGTACTAACTTGGATATTAAGTTATACTAATGTGTTAGTATAGCTTAATGGATTAAATTTTTAAAAACTATCATCTCAAATAAATAAATTAAAAACAAAAATAAATAAAAAGCCTTCTCTTTCCACCACAAGTGAGAAGTGTAACAAAAAAAATCCAATTATTTTATTGGCAACTTTGGAAATTTATGACAAAAAATAGAAAGAGGATTTAATTTTACAATATTATGGCTACAAATACCACATGATACTCAATTAGGATCCCCTTCTTTGCTTAGATTTAAAATGGCTTCAAGAGTTTTTTTTTCCCTGACTCAGGTTAAAGTCAATGTCAATGCTAAGCCAGCTAAAAAGTTAATTACATAAAGTAATTTATTTAATTAAAATGCATTCATTAACATACATTAACAATAGTTATTAAGTATTCATGTTGTGCTAAAATTAAGAGATTTTGTGTTTTCCTTGTTAATTGTAGCAATAGAAAGAAAGTTTCATGTGAAATCTACTTTACATCTTTTGTAGAAAGTAAAAGTGGTGAAATACTTAAATGTTTTTATAAGTATCATTAAAACTCATGTCATTATTTTGTGGATAACCATCGGCTGAATATACACCAAATAAAATGTTGCTTATAAATGAACATTGGTAGAAGAGATTAACTATATAATTGTAATAGTATAGGCAATTATTTTAAACACATTTTTTCATAGGAAAGACAGAAATGTTATTTAATACAACACTTTATAAGTTGGTAAAAAGTTTGGCTAGTTTTAAAAGTACTGAACTACATAAGAAACTTCTTTTGAAAGTTTCATCTTTGTTCCAATTGCTAAAACATTAATTATATGAATATTGCAATGAAATCGTATCTAGCGGCAGTAAACATATCTCGTATTCATTCGAAAACATTCTGAGAGAAAGATCATAAAGAAAAACTGTTAGTCCATCTAGGTTATACTAATAATTTCCACTTATGAGTTTTGAAAGTAGTGCACAATATGAATTATAAAAAGACGGATTAAGACGTCCGTTTCGGCACGTTTTAATGTACCCATTAATGCATGAAGAGTGAAATGAGCAGAATGTAGGCCACTAACCTCTTGGGTGATGTCCAGATCGTGTTTGGTGTTCTCGTACAGGCTCTCCAGTTCGTCGCATCGTTGCTGCAGCGAGCTCTTCTCCGCCAGCAGCACCAGGCCCAGCTGCGCCGACTGGATCTTCTCGCTGCTGGCCTGGTCAAGCTCGCGGGCAAGCCTCTCGATCTCCGCCTTCAGCTCCGCGATCGATAAATCGCTTTGAGCCGCGGCTGCCATCGTGTGACAGTTAGACGGCTGGGTACTTAATCTTCATAAACAAAGTAAATAATCTCAGAAAAACAACTATATAAAACGTGTAAAATCAATTGTTTCTACATTCTCTCAAAGGTAAAACGTCTTGACAGTTCATTTCAGTGTTGTCAACGCTTGTTTGACTTGACCACGGATGTCACGTAAACTACCACAGAGAATATTTCGTTCAAGAATCACTGATAAAATTATATGAATTTCGAAACTAGAAAAGTGGATATTCATTGCAAAACTCAAAATACCCACTATTCTTGTTTAAATTATATTAATAATTGCCAATAATTTCCTATTTTTAAATAATTTACTCTTAATTTTTGGAAACTAATTAGGGTTATTTATTTATGCTGGCAGCCCAAAACAACACCTGAGACACAGATAACATAAGTGCAGGCAGATAACGAAGGCATTTGGAATTTAAGAGATGACAATGTTTAAAATATATTCATTTTTTTGTTTGTTATTTACTTAATTGTCCATCTTTTAGATAGGGTTCACTTCTGTTCAAGTAAATAATCAGCAATTTCTCAGTGATTTCAATAAAATTCTCGCTGTAGTCAGGTCAAAGCAGGTGGAAGAATAAACTTTTATTAGGTATTAGGATTGCTGAATGCTGCTAGCACTTAAATTAACTAGCAAGACGGCCATGGTGATTAGATGACAGTCATTCCTCATATAATACTTATATTCAATAATAGTTGGTCAAACTACAATCACTGAAAGCTGATCCCAATATATGGGAAAAGTCGAGAAAAGATCCAAGGCTTCAATAAGTTAACTTATGCCGGGCAAACATAGGCGAATGAAGGTGTTCGTGGAGTCCAGTTTGGAGTACTTCGGACGGATGCCTGCGGATGCTTTCAAACGTTCCTTAGCGTTCGCTGGTAATCCAAAGGGTGGCGGTAAAATCAAATGATTTGTTAGCGTTCGTTAAGCTATCCAAAATAGGACTAGCACTTCCGTGGCCTTCGTTCGTTAGGCGTGTACCCGGCATAACCCTACATCATTTTATTCGCTAATGGTTAAGGCAAGGCCTTCACTACACCAGGTTCGAACTGGGCTTGAAGGGTCAGGGCCTCAGTGTTGACAGCGGGTTTAGGGCTTGTGGCGGGGAACAGAACCTGACGGCTCTCGCAAATCGCCGTGGGCATAAAATTGAATTGATGTATTTCAGATCATTTTGACTTCACTGAAAGCTAAAATCTTTCTGAAGCTGACTGTACGTACAGCCAGACGGACCCTGCGCTACATCATCTAAAGGACTTGATTTCCATTACATAAAAAGGCAGTAGTATGTTTATATAAATGTGTATACATAATTACATTATATAAGTGACAATAACAAACAAAGTATTATTAACATTTTATTTTTTAAACACCAAATTGACAATAATTACAAATTTTGTTATAAAAATTACAACAACAAACATTCCAATTAAATAAAAGATGGATTCACATCCCATTCGCTATAATGCAATATCATTATCATTTTAATTGAGTCATTTTATCTGAGAGGTCAAGTTTTATTTTCATAAGACATTGGAAATATACAAATAGTATTGCTTTGCAAAAAATATCATTTATAATTTAAAATACAGAGTACAATAGCATCATAACGAATAGGAATTATTATAATATACTAAATGTTTGAACGTAATAAACGACACTTTATCAATTATCTTTCAAAAATTAGACAGCGGGTCTCGACGTTTCCAAATGACATGCATCATTCGAGGTCACGAGCCGACTCGAGCATAGGTATTTATTTACCCTTATAATAATTACGCGATTTAGACCCGTCGTCTAATTATTAAAAATGTTTTCAAATCACGAAAGTTTTTAAAACAACATTATCTGAATCCGATTAACACGAGTATTTGGATAGTAAGAACATTACGTGTCCTGTAATCTTCCACACAGTTTCAAGGCGCCGGCACCCCTAGCGGTCTACGGTCAGAGGTCTGAGTACTGCGTTCCACGATCTCGATTACATATTATGAACGCTATGCCGGCCATATAATGACAGATAACGCGGAACGCAGAACTCGGTACTCTGACCGCAGTCCGCCGTCCGCGTCGGTGTGGTCGGAGCTTAAACTCTTTTTATAGATAGACGATGAGAAAACTTGTACAATTATGATTTTTAATATTAATTCTGAAATAAAATAGCGTTTGTTACGTTCAAACAAATACAAATAATTATCCAGACGTAATAATATGTTACACCAAACAATATTTGGCTCTATAGACTATGTTAGCACCGGTACGAATATTAAATGACTTGAAATAATAATGAACCACCGAAACTCACTTACAATCAATAATTGACCTAATTATAACTAATCCTACAATAGGGAATGCTTGAATTATTGCTATTTAACTCACAATGATAATTTGGAATGATCTATATATAAAACTGATTATCATAATATAAACTTCTCTTTGATGTTAGTTAAGAGTCTGATAAAGATTTTACGGCCAAGCACTTGCCTAAGTTAACTTTAAGTAAATCGTTAGATTTTACTTAAAGTTAACTTAGGCAAGTGCTTGAGTTTGCTTGCGACCACGGCCAGTGTAATCTGTCCGCCGAAACGTCAAGCCTAAAAGGTAAATAATGCATGATCGCGTTAATTCCCGTTAGATTTTACTTAATCATGCAACGCGTAAGTTTAAAAGTTAAGTTAACTTTGCTAAGGTGTACCCAAGGCAAGAAATAGACTACCAAAATCATTACCCTTCCTTTTAGCCTCGCCGTAGTCGAGTAAAAAGTGTCTATGAAACACCAAGATGAACCACGAGTTTAGACTGGTGCTTGTGCAGTCTACAATGCAAATAATGCAAAGTAATTCACTTGGTAATTTTAACCATTTCAAAATATAGATTGTATGATATCAGTAGTAAATACTATAGATAAATAAAATGGCTTTACACATGGGGTACACAAGACATATCTCTTCCAATAGATACACAAATATTAATGAACAGCCGTTTAATTCTTGATATCAATTAAATTGTAAACAAATTAACTATCTAACTAAGTATGTAATATCATTCGCAGAAAATAAAACTTATAAATACTAAAGATGACTAAGAAGTTGTTTATACTTACAAATAAAATTTGTTATTTTTTATTATGGTCACAACAAAATCTGATATTTTGTACTAATCGGCATTTTATTATTAATAATTTATGAAAATAATTTAATTATGATTTGCGGAGTACTATTATGAAAAATTGGCACCAAGATGGCGGGAAACGATTAAAGCTGACAAAAAGAGGTGCAGCTTTTTTTTACAGTACATTTATTGCACAACTTAACTGGTCAATAGTACGAAAAGGCACTTTATATGCTTTGCATGGATCCTTTTGTACAGGGAAACGTCCAAAAAAGCGTCTTTAAAGCCTGATAAGGCGTTGTCCTAGGTGAGGGAAGAACGCCGTTTTTATTGCGTTCGTTGCACACTTCGTATGTTTCGCGTCGCGTTCGTCGCTCACATAAGACAGTAGGACGATGTCATATTATGACATTTCTAAATAGAAATGTCAAAGCTATTTGAATGTATGACCAGTTGAGATATGAAATAAAGGGCCAAGTATAAATATTATAAGGTGCTGTGACTAAGAACAAATCTCTATGAATTATATCGGAGAAGATGCAAACTTTACAGAACATTAATAATTAGAATACAAATAAAACGTACAACTACAATAACATTAGCATTTTATCATAATTGAGCAGAAAGTCGTATTCTGACTGCATTAGACTGTCCAAAAATTATTGGATGAGCTTCTGACAGATGGCCAATTTGCCAGTTAAGCATATTTTTGTTAGGTTAGCAGTACAAATGTAAGTGTAATATTAACTTTCATTATATTAACTCAAATAATAATAAGCAAGAATAGGCTATGAATATCGTAGCTCTTCTCAATATGAGGCTCAAGGGTGATTAATCAACATAGAGCTATGCTGCTCTGAGCTGTGCTTAACTAATTTAGTATACTAGCTCTCCTCAATAGGAGGCTCGGGGATTAGCAATCAACATGGAGCTGTGCTGCTCTGAGCTAAGCTTAACTAATGTAGTTGTTAAAAATGAATGTCAAAATATCGAAAGCTCAGTTCGGCACAGTATGTTGATGACTCACCCTAAAAGTGCATTATAGAGTTGGCCAACAGGCACTATATTGTTACGGTTAATAAATAAAAATATGAGACATGAAAACAACCTATCTTAGAATACTAAACATGAAATGTAGATACGAGTGCTATGGCTATACACAGCGCATTACAAATTGCGATCTGAAAGGGACGTCACATGTTTCGCAAGCCATTAGTGCAATCGAGAGGTCGAGAGAATATTTGGAACGCGTGAAGTATATTAACTGTATTTTTTTTCAACAGTCTATGATCTAATCTTTATGAGATGGAGCCCATATCCAGTAATTACCGCCGATTGCATCAATGTGTTAAACTCAAGTGTAACGCTTTGCTACAGCTTTTTATATCTCTGTCCGGTGCAAACATTCAATGAGAGAAAAAGAGAATCAAATACGGCTTTAATAAAATCGTAGATAAACAAGTTTAGACGTTGATAACATGAACCATTTCATTATTTAAGTGTTTTTTAACTCTATATCTACTTGTACTGTTAACTAGATGATTACTGTGTTATTTTTTTATTAATAAAATTATAGTTCACACACATTTAAATTTTATATTTCGATTTAAAGTATGACAGATTTACGGTTTATATAAATCATCATAAATGTTAAACATCCTATATCGATACATTATAAATCCGTCGCTTGGCAGTAGAGCTACCCTACAGTTGCCGTTTTATTAATTTAAGGCCAAATCTTAGATCAAACCACTTATTTACTTCTTCATTACATATGTACTCCAGGCAAGCGAGCAGCCGTAGCTTTTTTTATTCACTTATGTGGGAACAGCCCGCCTGACTGTAAGTAGATATCGAAGTCTATGAACACTTGCAACACCAAGAGCATCACTCGTGCGTTAGCGATGTTTTAAAAAAACACCCATTTGCACTATTTTTGATTAAACCCGTGGAGAATTTTCGGCCGTGAGCTCGTGACTCAATCGTGCACAGGAGACAATTTTGTGCAAAGCTTACGATTGACATGTCATAAAGAGCGCGAATTTCCTTATATCAGACATGTTTCATAGTTCTACATAGAATGTTCCATATTATTTAAATCTCAGCCACTAGATGTCGCCCAGATTATAAATCAAAATGAGCGGCTCTGATTGGTCGAAAATTAAACTCAGCCACTAGATGTTACCCAGATTATAAATCAAAATGAGCGGCTCTGATTGGCCGAAAAGTAAACTCAGCCACTAGATGTCACCCAGATTATAAATCAAAATGAGCGGCTCTGATTGGTCGAAAATTAAACTCAGCCATTAGACGTCGCCCAGACGATGAGTCAAAATGGGCGGTTCTGATTGGTCAAGAATTAAACTCAGTCACTAGATGTCGCCCAGATAACGCGTGAAGTATATTAACTGTATTTTTTTTCAACAGTCTATGATCTAATCTTTATGAGATGGAGCCCATATCCAGTAATTACCGCCGATTGCATCAATGGGCTGTTCTGATTGGTTGAAATTAAACTCAGCCACCAGATGTGGCTTGGCAATGTCTGTAAGTGAGCATGTTTGTCTATGGAACCATTTGACAGAAAACTTCTCCATTCCACTGTACCAAAGAAAGTAGTCTTGAACTGTGATTTGGCCCTAACACAATTTACATAATAATATAAATATTAACTAGGTATAAACTACTTACATTAAATAATGTTACTAACAACAATTCACACTAATATCCCGGGAAGACTTCATACACACAATATCAACCACGCCATACAACTCATTTATATTACATGAGATAATTAAATAATTACTACTAAATACTAATTTATTTAAGTTATAAATAAGTACGATATTGAAATTTAGATTGGTAATAAATAAGTGTAGGGCTGAATTTTGTTCTGAATTTATATTATATAAGTTGGATATAAATAACAAAATATTTTTTTAAAAATCTATTTCATAAAATAAGTTAAGATATGTACTAAAGATGATAATCTGATTCTATATTCCAGAGACTAAATTAACAGATTGTATTACAACATAATACTTTTTTTTTGTGTAGAAATTCTACAATTGAATTTTTTACAATTCGAATTTAGCAGACAGGGCGTCATTCAATTTCAGTGTCGATCCCTTTCACCAACTTTGTGTCAAATAAAGCTGATTATGATGATATTGCTGTGTCTGACAATTATAACATCACGCCTATATTCAGTGGCGGATTAACAAATTTTAAGGTATAGGCTGGGCAGTTTTTGCCGCCCCTGCCTCTACAATTGTCAAGTCCTAGATTATTTTTACGCTCTATGCTATACCGAATGCAAAAGTGACAAAATTTGTTGCAGAGTTCTATCTGTAAAACATCAGAAAACCGTAATGAAATCTTTTTCAATTCTATGAGCAAATTATATAAAGTAAAAAAAAAAATATCAGACCCCAAATTTGACGCCCTAGGCTCCAGCCTACTCAGCCTGCTGGTAAATCCACCACTGCCTATATTACCCACAAGGGTGTGGTAGAGTTGTACAACACCCACACTACTCCTGTTATGTTTTTAGGCCCATGGGATAGAGGGTGAGTCTATCGCCATCCATCGGACACAATTTCAACTCCGTGCTATTATTAATAACAGTTTACCCGCCCCGGGTATCGACCCCGAGACCTCGCGTTGAGAGGCGCATACGCTAACCCTAGACCGTCGAGGCTGTTATTGTTTGAATTTTTGATCTTTTTTTTAGTCTCTGGCATACAAGATACATTTTCTAAATTTAATAATGAAAATCCATTTGTATAAAATAAAATAATTGAGATTATTTGTATACATTAGTAGTCAGCACCAAAATGATCATAATATTTTTTTCGTATTTTCATAAGATGGAAAAGTCCCTTACAATAAATATTCGTTTAGTTTTACCTACTTATGTATTTACAATTTTTAAACAAGATAGAAGTGATTGGGAAATGTGTCGAGACAATAAGTGAAAAATTAACATACAAGAGAAATATGTAGACCTCTTCCTTAATAGACTCTAAAGTTGTAAAAAATAATTGAATTCCTCAAACAATTATACTTTTCATTTTAAAAATTCATTTATGAAATCGATAATATTAGTTTTGACTCGATAAAAAAACTGATAAAATATTTTTTCATTTACTTTGAATCAAATATTTTAGTTACAAATACAAAATTGCTTTATTTTACTTAAGAATCATCGCAGAAATTAAGCTATTTATGATACCTAAGAATAACATTTTCATTATCTTCCAATCTAATCAACAGAAGTCTATTTCACAACTACCATTAAGTGCCTTATCATACTAGCGGATTGCGAGCGGATTCAAAGCGGAGCGGGCGCGCAGCGAATGCGTCGCGAACACGCAGCGGCTGCGCAGCGGAGACGTCGCGGATGCGTGGCGAATACGCTACGTTTTCGTCGCGTGTTTGTAGCGAATTTACGACGAACAATTCACCCAGTAACAAAATTGATTCCGACGAGGAAACACTGCTGTTGGCTTTGTTACTTCGGAAACGCCGGCGACGAAAACGAAAGCATCGATGAATTTGTGAAGATCCATTATCAATTAATCGAATGGAAGAGAGCGACTAATTTGTGTTGTTTTGCAAACGATTAAAAAATAATCCTAAATAATTTCGCTCCTACCTACCATAAAACAAACATAAAATATTTAAGCAAGATAAAATCCCACAAGAATCCGTTATGATGCAAAATGATTTGACATTTGAAAAAAAATTTTATTAAGTTGGTTGGCTGGCGTTTGTACGAGACAGTACAAAATGGCGTCCACGCCGCGCGTCCGCAACGAATTCGCTGCGAATGCGCGGCGTGTTCGTTGCGCGCCCGCAACGAATCCGCGCGCCCGCTCCGCTTTGAATCCGCTAGTAATCCGCTAATATGATAAGGCCCTTAGATTCTAAAAAAAACTAGTTAAAATGAATTCGAAATTTGATTTATACATTACATAATTTTAATTTACGGCCAACATTCCACGTCAGCATTTGAAATTCGAATTTAACAAACGACTGACGTTTTTAAATAGCAATTTGCACCGAATTCAGAATCTGAACGTTACATTATGGCACAACCCGTGGTGACGTCATCGCGGGGCGGGGGTGGTGGTCGGGGCGGGGGTACCACGACGTTGGGTAAAGGCTCGCTCACACTGGCGGATTCCTTCCTTGTTTGTTTGGTGACTTCGACTTTCTGCGGCGGGGGGAGTTTGGCTTCCTGTGTTTGTGGTTTAGGCTCCGATCCTAGTGAACTAGTGCTGGGTGTCCGTACGCGAGTTTTTGACATCGAGAGGCGCCGCTCTCGGGAGTTGACAATCGATGTTAGGAATGGAATTTGGTTGCTGATCGCCATCATGAAGGGTCGGTAGCCGAGGCTGTGAATATTAAACGTAGGTGGTAAAATAATATAAACCGTTATTCATTGTTGACACATAATTATGTTCGTAATTCAAACAAAAATCATCGGTTGAGAATAAGATTTTGTAAAGATTTAAGATTTTCAACTAGTGAGACAGCACAAACGTGCCACACATATTATTTCACAGGTTATTTTATACCTACTTCAGGCATCACCGATCCTCAACCTATGCTGTAACATAGCTATGTAGATTACAATTTTATATGTATATTATGGTTGATGGTGAGAAATAAATTCATTTTTATTTATTTATTATATATCACACAACGATATCTAGTCCCAAACTAAGCAGAGCTTGTACTATGGGTACTAGAATAACTAATACTATATATATACTTTTCTTTTGTAAATACATACTTATTATACATACAAACAAAACAATTGTCCATACCATTCAGCATCAGTCCACGCGCATATATCCTGCAGCGCTCTCCGTAGACGTCGCACGGCGTCCAGGCTGACGTCATTGCCCCGGGCCGCGTTCGTAGTTCGTAGCACTGCGAGCGCGTCGCGTAGCACCACTGCTACGATGAGCGCCCATTCTACGCAGCTCGCTTCCGTCATCAGTTGTAGGTAATATCTGGAAGGAGAGAAGTTATTTTATTATTTTCAATGAGAACTAGTGCTCCCTGACCTCCAGCGGGTTTAGGGTGATGTTGAATAGGCTAGGCTCAAAATAGCTTCATTGAAAAGCTGCCTAAATAATATTTTTAAATCATTATCACCATTTTAAGATTTATTTCGAGTATAATTATTTACTTAAGTTGAATTATTTTTTGTTACATTTACAATTTTAAATTCTAAATTCTTTATATTGTTAATGATATCACTCGGGTAGTACACAATGTGTATTTTCAGGAGTTTGCTGTAAAGGTTAATTTTTTATGATGTATAACTTCAAACAACGGGACTGCCACTAGAGGGCGCGCGAAAGATACACACAGTTACTGTTGCTCCGTAGTTAAAAATCGTTAATAAATCTATAATTAAGTTATAACTTGGAAAAAAGTGCTTTAAATTATTGAATATACTCCTATTTATATTAAACAACACAATAAAGACGGTTTCTACAGTGAACAGTGAAAGAAAACAGATGTTAAAACTATAGTGACGGTTACAAAACAAACTGTGAGCAATATTGTTGTGGACTAAAAAACTATTAAGTTCAAACCATTACTGTAATACCTATTGGTGAGTGCTTCAGACATTATTTCGTCAAGAAACAAACCCTATTATTTGTCTCTTTCAAGAAGTATTAATGTGAAGTCATTATTCAAAATCTGCAAATCATCTCAGAACCAGTTGATACTAGCGCCATCTTGCGCCGAGCAGCAAAATTGTGTGCTCTCTTAAGTGACCACCTGCAGTAAGATCACCTAGTACCTTGAATGTATAATAGAGGACACCACAAGGATTTATAACTACAAGCTTCTATAGATAATAACTTATTGAACACTATATAGAGATCACTACTTGTAACAAACATTCGACATAAATAAACGATACATTAAATATTAAAGCTAATCCAAGAATGGATCAACTTTCTACAAGCAATTCAAACATAACTTTACGTCCTAAACGCCTAGTTAGAACTAAATCTTTTGAATCACTACACAGTTCTTCCCTGGATTCTACTGACTCAGACCTACTTATTAGAAGCTTAGATCTATCTTCAGGACATAATATAGACGTTGTAGAGAGACTTAGAAAAGAAATCTCAGACCTAACACTAAAATTACAAAGTGCAAACGATGAAATCGACAATTTGGTGGTGGAAAACAATACATTGCAAAAAACAATTTCTCAACAAAATAAACAAATTTTTTCCCTCAAAGACCTATGCACAAGCCCTGGAAAGAGTATTCAACATCAAATTCAGAGCAAAAGAAGGCATTCTCGAAGATTGCTAATTGATACACAGAGATATTCTCTATCAGAATCAGAAAATAAAACAACCGAGTTATGCACCTCACAGAACCAATCTACTGAGAAATTGCCAATAACCGCTAATTCTAAGGAGATTAATAACACTGAAAATAAGGGAAAATCACAGCGTACGCTGCACGTATTAGGGGGAGCACAATGCAAAGGTCTGGCTTCACTTCTATACCAGTCTCGGACAGACACGAGATATGAAGAATATATAGTTTCAGCTTTTATAAAACCAGAGGCTCTTACACAAGAAATACTGAAACCAGTAAACGAACAAACTCTAAAAACTTGCGAAAATGATCGCATTATTCTCTCAGTGGGTGAACACGACTGTAATCCTGCACAGGTTTTGATCGAACTCTCAGCGGTACTGAAGCGTCTTCAAAATCGTCAAGTTTACGTGTTAAGCGTCGTAAATAACATTCATCTCAACGAAGATAAATTAAATCACATGTTACAGACATACTGCTCACAATTTAAACGCTGTACATTTATAAACATAAGTAATTTGAAAAATATGTATCAAATTATTAATTATATGGTAGACTATAGAGATTATTGCGATACATATCTAAATTTTAATCTTAGACATACAAAAGATGTTCATGCCCGGTTACCAGTAGTATGCACAAACCAAAACACGAAACCATGTTTACCAAAAAAAGGTACCATACCTTTTTATTTCTCAAAAATAGAACAAAATAGGCCAACGGAATCTACTGCTCTAACTATGAATACCGTAAGCCCTATTCAATGTGGGCATAATCCAAAAAAAGGGACCATACCTTACTACTTTGCAGGTAAGACCATAGCTCCTCAAACTTCCAGAAAAGACAGCTTTTTTCGTCTCTAACACAAACATAAATTTGTCTCTTAAAATTTTTCACACAAATATAGCTGGGTTATTATCTAAAAGGGACTTAATTGAAGTTATGTTAAATGATATGCAACTTGTAAATGGTTTACCGGATGTTCTTTGTTTTTCTGAAACTTTTTTAAAGGAGAATGACATAAAAAAGGCTAAAATTATTAACTACAAACTAGTGTCACAATATTGTAGAGGAAAAGGTAGAGGAGGCACATGTATTTATCTTCAGGAAGGAATTGAATATAAAGATATAAGCATCTTGAAAAACCTTACACGTGAAAAGCTCTTCGAATGTTGTGGTATTGAGATTTCAAATTTAAAAATGATTATAATATGTATTTACCGCACTCCACAGTCAAAAGTAGATCTATTTTTAATGTATATTGATAAGCTGTTGTATAATCTTTTGTTTGGCAGTAAGTACAATAAATACAAAATTGTTCTAGCAGGGGACATAAACATCAATACCCTGATAAAGAATAGATCAACGCAAGATCTGAATGACATCCTACAAAATTATAATTTTACATTACATATAACTGTACCAACCAGACGAAACTCCTGTATAGACCATATAATGAGCAATGTGAAACAGGGTGTAAGTACTAGAATCTTAAAAATTGGTTTATCTGACCACGAAACTGCTCAGATGTTATGTTTATCGATGAAAAACCGACCTGCACGTTTTTCAAAACACATCATACTTAAAAGGGACTTCTCAGCAGAGAACCTGACAAAATTTCGACAATGCCTAGGCAGCTTATCATTTATTGACATGTATAATGAATTTGATCTTAACAAGGCATTTAATTATTTCTATGATGATTTTTGTTTATTTTTTGAATTGTGTTTTCCGTATATGAAAATCCCTATTACATGCACCCATAAAAAAATTAAATGGATAACAAAAGGTCTGAGGAAAAGTTGCAAAACTAAAAGGTTTCTACGATTTAAATATTATAAAAAACCTACCAGCGATAGGAAAACTAAGTTTAACAGGTATTCTAAACTTTTGCGACGCTGTATACATAAATCACAACAAATACATAATAATAATATAATGAGTCACTCTAAAAATGTGTGTAAGACTGCATGGAAGCTTATAAATGAGGACTTTCAAAACAATCAATCAAAGGACTTTATTAAAGAAATAAATAGTGGCAATAGCATCGCTACAAGCCCTAGTGAAATAGCAAGCACATTCAACAAGTTTTTAATTGGCCATACAAGCAGCGAATTTAATACGCAAAATACAAATAAGACCCGTGCAAACACTAGTATGTTCCTAAACCCGTTAAGTGACATAGAAGTACAAAATATTATATTTTCTCTAAGCAATACCGGGTCGGTAGGGTATGATGGTATTCCGACTCAAGTAATAAAACAAAACGTAGACATTTTAACACCAATTTTAAAATACCTAATTAACTTATCTTTTGAACAAGGTACCTTTCCCAGTAGACTTAAAAAATCAATTGTCAAACCAATTTTTAAAAAAGGGGACAGATCTGATATTTCAAATTACAGACCTATTACATTAATACCAATTTTATCAAAAATATTCGAGAAAGCAATGCAAAAAAGACTCAATTCTTACCTTGATGCGTTTAATCTGATAAAAGCCGATCAATACGGTTTCCAAAAAGGAAAATCAACTACGCTTGCTACATTTCAGTTAACAAATAATATTATTGCTAATATCGATAAACAGAAGCCCACAACGGTGGTCTTTCTCGATATGTCAAAAGCTTTTGACTTTGTCAGTCACAAAATCTTATTACAAAAATTAGAGAACTATGGCATCAGAGGGCCGCCACTAAACTGGGCTAAAAGTTATCTAGAAAATCGTGAACAATGCGTAGAAATAGACTATATAGATAATGAGGCAGTAGTCAGGCATGAAAAATCAAATTATGCGATAAATAGTAGTGGAGTACCACAAGGTAGCGTTCTAGGGCCTATTTTCTTCCTTATTTACATAAACGATTTACCAGATATCATTCAACACAAATGTATACTTTTTGCGGATGATATCTCTATAATTTTGAACTGCGAATCAGATATAGAAATTAATGAAAACATCGATTTGATAATTCAGTGGCTCTATAAAAACAATTTACACGTTAATCTTGCAAAAACACTGTTTATTCAATTCCAAACACCGCGCTCAGCAGTAATACCCAGGAATCTTGGTTATAACAACATTAAAATTACTGAAACGACACACATTAAATTTCTGGGTATAATCATTGATAAGCATTGTGACTGGAAAAATCACATAGACGGCGTGTGTAAAAAAGTCAACAGTTTTGTCTACGTCTTAAATAGACTACGAGCAACATCAACCATACAGACAGCACTATTGGCTTATCATGGTTATGTAAGCTCCATACTACGTTATGGTCTTATTCTGTGGGGTAACTCAACTGATATCCAAAGGGCATTTTTGTCTCAAAAGAAATGCATCAGAGCTATAGTCGGTATACGTCCGTATGAGTCTTGTCAACCACACTTTAGTAAATTAAGCATATTGCCTCTACCGGGTTTGTACATTTTTGAAATATGTGTTTTTGTAAAAACCAATCCAGAACTGTTCATAAAAGCTAAAGATATATTTCTTCGGAATACTAGACGGGGTGAACGCCTAGTATTAGATGTAACTCCAAGAACCACAATATTCCAAAGAAATTGTTATAATATGTGTATTAAAATATTTAATAAAGTACCATCTGACATACAGGCGCTACCCATACCATTATTTAAAAGAAAATTAAAATCATTAATACTGGCGAAAATGATTTATTCAATAAAGGATTGGTTTTAGGTTAAGAACTGTAACACTAAATAGATTTTTTTTTTTGACATCTAAGGGTTTATTTTATTTGTCTATTTTGTTTAACTGACATCCAAATCAGAAGTCTTACATTATACTCGATTGTAATAATTCTTGTTAAATTGTTTTGACCTTGTATGTAATAATAATTTAGTTTTGGTATATTTTAATCTATAGTATAGTAGTATGACATTAATCTGAAATTTGACATCACATTGATTGGAATTCTTACGTTTGTTGCTCTGACTCTAAGTAATGTAATTTGAATAATTTATTGGTATTACATGTTATATTATAAAATTGCACGTGATTAATGAAATATGTTTGTTTATTGAAAAGATTTGCATGCCATATATAATGACAAAATATGAATGGACTTGTATGATAAAGTGATAACAACTTTTGTACCATATTTAATGCAAATAAAATGATTTGATTTGATTTGATTTGATTTGAACAATCCTGTAAAATATCAGTGTAAATAAATGTTGGTGAACCAACATTCTAAAAAAAAAAAAAAAAAACCTTTTCAAAGAACTAAGACTATCAAATGTAACACAAATTATACAAATCTGCTTAGTAGATTCAGAGATTCAGCATTATTACATACTTCAATGAACTCGAATCTTAACCGTATCGACAACAACAAAAAGACATCCCACTTTTTGTATGTAACGTCCATACATTCCATACCTGAGTTGCACATGCGAGGTATGGGATCCCCTCTCGGCCTGGTGGTGGTGCAGTCGCTCCATGAGCGCGGCGTAGCGTCGCTCCTCCCCCGCCTCGCTGCCCCACGCCACGCCTCCGCCCTCCGCCACGCTGCCCTCGCCCGCTGAACTGTACACACAATCATAATTTAGATTCTCTTAAGGGCATCACATTGCTCGATGACCTTGAAGATCTGGCTGTTGTAACAGTGTTTAAAAATTAAGCGCCATCTAGTTACAGAGAATCATACTATAACAAAATTTACTGATGATTGTACAAGATTACAGATGCGACGCAATACTGTAGGTATAGTATTTGCCTAATTCATTCGGTCTCTGGGAGGCAGTAAGTACTTTTTAAAATGTAAAAAGTAATTTATTTGTGCCCACATATACATTACGTATTTCTTTTGTTTGATATGAATACGTTGATTTCTAGCTATACCTGCTGAAGGTCTATGATGACCAAGTCAGCGCCCAACGGTTCTCAATATTGGAAATAGTCAGGAGAGACCAGTTTTCAAAATCTGCCTAATTGATCACGGTTGCTACTACAGAATACATGCTGAAGGTCTGATGATGACCAGGTTAGCGCCCAACGGTTCTCAATAATAGAGTTAGTCAGGAGAAACCAGTTTTCAAAATCTGCCTATTTGATCGCGGTTGCTACTACAAAATACATGCTGAAGGTATAAACCAAAAATATTCAATAAACCAAATTAATAATCTAAAATATATTTGAAATCAAATTCAACATGATTTGAACTTTGATGACCTCTTCCCGCCAAATAAATATCTCAATTGAAATTTAAACTTTAACTCCTAAACTATAAAGATCATTTTCGTACGTGGAGCGGCGGGCCCGACCGAACGCCGAACGAACTGCCAAGCTGCGCATGCGCGCGGCCGGCTACTCATCGGCTAGAATAGTTTGATTTTATGCGATTATGTGCTCTAGCTTAATTGATATAAAGATTCAATTGCTGTAAGTGATACTTTCAACTAAAAGAAAGTAATATCATATTATGATCAGTTAACTTTACTATTCGTAATTTGTAGTGCTTATTTTTTTTTTTTTTGGTTCAAAACCTCGAACTTCCTTCTCTTGCAGGACAAGAGGTGTGTGCGGCAAGTATTTTATTTGTTTGATTAATTTATTTGTGCTACTTTTTTTTTTTGGTTCAAAACCTCGAACTTCCTTCTCTTGCAGGACAAGAGGTGTGTGCGGCAAGTATTTTACTTGTTTGATTAATTTATTTTTATTGTCATTGTTTAAATTTTTGGTGAGGATATTTTGATTACGTGCTACTTGTTTGTTGTGAATTATGTTGATTTTTGGTGTAGAGTTTAATTAGACTTTGATGATGTTAATTGTTTGTTTATTTTGTTGAGGCGTGGTAGGTACATCGATAAAAAGTAGCCTATGTTACGCGCCTTGTAGTCAGGTACCTGCATCTAAAATTTTATCAAAATCGGTTCAGCCGTTTAGAAGATTTGCGAATACAAACAGACAGACAAAAATTTAAAATCTATATTTTAGGCAAATAACTATATCTGCTAAAAAAACATTGATATTTTGACATTAAAAACAGACACTTCAATTTTATTTATTTGTATTGACGATTACGGAATTTAAATGCAAATCACGAAAAATTTAAATTAGAATGTACTTAAAAACAATGAACTTTTAAATACGCCTAGCTATTCTCCTTTCCTATATTATACTATACTAGACAGTCCTAAGTCTGTTAAAGTATGAAGGAAAGTTCATTGAATTTAACCTAGCATCAAACTAATGCAACGATAGAACAAAATATTAAACGTCATTAACATCAACAATAAACCGAATCTCAAACCTGACAAAAAATATTAACTAATATTTTCAACCGTAAAAAATATCGATATTATATTCTGACTGTTAACGTTTAACCAATATAATATTTCAACCATATACAGGGTTATTGGGTAAGTCGACCTAGATCCGTTAAGAGGTGGTAGTTCCCATCATTTCTGACTGATCTGACTATGAAACACCCCACCCTAAACCTAACCGTTTTCGAGATATTGGACTTAGAAGGTTTTTTTAAAAAATATCCCGATTTCTTAACTATAGCCTATTTTTTTTGTATCCTATGCCTTTTATTTTTTTTTAATTCTGATTTTTGTGTGCCAGATAAGTTTGTTTATAATTCTCAACCCAAAAAGTGCAAGTATCTGAACCAATGGGATCGTAGTAGACGATTGATACCGTAAAAAAGTAATTAATTTGAAAAAAAAAAATTGTTTCTTTTAGTAATATTTAAAAAAAAATCTATGGCGTTAGTTCTGCAGATATTTTAAATAATATCAACGTTCCATTAGCTATCCAACAAGGTATCACAAGCTAGGGTCTTATCACAATTCATAGAAAAAAAATCGATAAAAGGCTCCCAGGTAGTAAAAAAAAACAATGGTACTTAAGATTAAACTTCTCTTTTGGGCCAGGAAACGAAATAAAACAATACAAATAATTATTAAACAACATTTATTTAAATTTATAAATCTTGTTCTACATGGCCGCGCCTCTGTTTCGCACACACACTCTCATTCGGTGTCTTAGTCCGCTTTTAACTACTACAGTCGTTAAGTCTCTTCGAATTTCGTCAGCAGCCTCAATAATCTTCTGTCTTAATATGTCAATAGTTTCAATTGGATTATTCTCATTGTAGACTAATGTCTTCATAAAAACACATAAAAATCCATGGGAGTCAGGTCAGGACTTCTTGCTGGCCACGGTATGGCTCCACCTCTTCCGATCCACCTATTAGGATACTAGTTGTCTAGCCATTCCCTGACCCCTCTTCTGTAATGTGCAGGGCAACCGTCGTGTTGGAACTTCATGTTTCTAATCAGATTTAGGGGTAAATCCTCTAATAAATTTGGTAACTCTTCTCTTAGAAAATGTTCGTATAATTCTCCGTTTAAATTATCAGGTAGAAAGAAGGGCCCAATTAATTTGTTTGCTATGATTCCCATCCAGACATTTAAACTAAATCTTCTTTGTGCGGCTTTTGTCCTCTTCTGGTTAGGATTTTTTTGCGCTTTTGGGGCCCAATAATGAGCGTTGTGGTAATTTGTAATTCCATCTTTATCAAATTTTGATTCATCTGTCCACAAGATTTGTTTTAAAAATGCTGGGTCTTCTAAATCTCCATGAAGCATAAATCTACAAAAGTCTAACCTCCTCACTGGATCTCCCTCTTCGATAACATGTACTGGCGTGTAGTGATAGGGGTAGAGGCCTGCAGTATTCACCGTAAACCACACTTTCCACTGCGAGAGTCCAAGTTCTCGGGCAACAGCATTAGTTGAAGTAGTTGGATCCGCTCTAAACCGTTGAACTATTTGATTATCTTCATCTTCATCATCAACAATGATCCGTGGTCGGCCTAGGTCTGCTCGACGCCTTAAAACAGAGCCAGTCTCTCTGAGTCGCCGGTAAGCGCCGTCAAAGACAGTGACATCCGGTATTCGGCGGCCGGGATAACGTGCAATGTATTCGTCACGAGCTCGTGCAGAAACACCATTGCAGTACCCATAACAAAGTAGAATATCCGCGTATTCCTCGTTCGTGAAGGTTGCCATCTTCAACAGTTCCAATTCAGAAGCACAATTCAAAGTCCAGTTAACAAGCACAGTCACAATTTGTAGGAAACAGTCCAGAAATACAAGCCAAGTCGGGTAAGAAATGAAGAGCACTAAATATCGCATCTACTACGGACGAATCACGGAAGCAGACTAAAACGAAACAATAACAACAAATTGGCCGGGATTATTTTATCTCGCTTGCACCTGGTCAGTTTGTCCCGCTCGCACGCACCACAGCTCCGTGGAAGAACAATAGGACCAAAGAACCCAAATTTGTACTGCTACCTGAGAGCCTTTTATCGATTTTTTTTCTATGAATTGTGATAAGACCCTAGCTTGTGATACCTTGTTGGATAGCAAATGGAACGTAGATATTATTTAAAACATCTGCAGAACTAACGCCATAGATTTTTTTTAAAATATTACTAAAAGAAACAATTTTTTTTTTTCAAATTAATTACTTTTTTACGGTATCAATCGTCTACTACGATCCCATTGGTTCAGATACTTGCACTTTTTGGGTTGAGAATTATAAACAAACTTATCTGGCACACAAAAATCAGAATTTAAAAAAAATAAAAGGCATAGGATACAAAAAAATAGGCTATAGTTAAGAAATCGGGATATTTTTTAAAAAAACCTTCTAAGTCCAATATCTCGAAAACGGTTAGGTTTAGGGTGGGGTGTTTCATAGTCAGATCAGTCAGAAATGATGGGAACTACCACCTCTTAACGGATCTAGGTCGACTTACCCAATAACCCTGTATAGTCTATGATTATTTAAAAAATAAAACTTTAATAAAACTGGGTTTTATTACGCTTACAAACTTAATTACAATTTATACTAAATAAAAAGAATAATTGCCTTCCATTAAGACTATGAGTTCATTCAAGAATAATGAATTCAAAATATTATTTGAAAAAAAAAACGCACGTACATCCTCCCGTCGTAGGTGTCGTCAAGACACTGACAAGACAAATCCCGAGTAAGCGCCACGGGCATAGCGGGGGTGCTTGGTGGGGAACTTTGCAAAGATTCGGGTTATGTTTGATTATTGCAAAATATAAAAATAAAAACGTGAAAATAGCCAACACGAATTGTTAAACAGGGTTTTTTCTTTCTTTTAGTATAAATATGATACAGAATGACCCAGCCGTTATGTAGACAATTTGATATATAGTTTAAAAAAGACCCATGTTCTCAATTTTTTTGCCAACATTTGGACAAGTTTATAGAAAAAGTAAAGAATACAAAGTTTTTTTCATATACTCTAGTTTATTTGTATATTTTTTTTATTGTAATAGCATGAAAGAATTCGTCTACAATCTGCACTTTACCAAGCGTATTTTTCGGGTTCGATCGATGCAATCCCCTTAAAAAGAAAAAACATTTATAACTACAATTTATTCTATGGGAGGCTCAATAAAGTACATGCATAGGAATAATTTTACAAATAAACATATCCGGCATCCAGCATTTTGGATTCTTACAACAAAGCTTTAAGGGCATACAATTTAACTTAAACCTGAACATATTTAACTAGAATTTAATTTTGACATTTAATTACTAATTTTAATATGCTACTACTTAAAATTTACTTACTACTTAAAATTAATTACTAATTAAAATTTGCACACCATTGTTGTTATGGTAGAATGTCACAGTGTCTTAATATGTAATGTAACACCTATGTACTACTACATTCTTGTGAATAAATGAATCTGAATCTGAATCAAGAACTGGACAGAAACTGTGCCATTATATCAAAATAGAGATAATTTGTAGAAGATTATTATACGTTACCTAAATTATACGTTATACTCGAGTAAGTCAAGACAATTCAAAGGAATAAGCTAACCGCGTCTCCCGTTGCTAAATGTGGAAGAACGCCGCTCTTGCACGTCATATCAAATCCCGCTCTCACGCAAGTTTTGGCAGACTTCTTTGCATAGATATTTACGCTCATTTCGTGTCCATAATGGTGGTATGTATATTTTTTTTTTATACTACGCCCACAGCGAACGAACGTGTAGTCCACCTGATGGTAAGTGGAGTACAGCCCATGGACATCAACAACCCACAAAAGCAGATTATAGACGCGTCGCTGCAGCCGAGGACTACGGTGTTATACCTCATGTGCCAGTAATTTCAGGGTCTGATCTCACCACCAAACCGGAACACAGTAATGGAAGCACTACTATTTGGCGGCAGGTTAAAGGTGAGACGGTGGTGCTGCTGCCCTCGAGCTCATTCACAAGAGCTCTACCACCACAAAATACCATATTGTTCTGATCACAACACAAAAGTGAATTACCTGACAGGTCCTGGCGACACCGGCACGCCAGTCATGAGCGGCAACGCGGCTCGCAGCGGCAAACTCATGTAGCCGCTGTCACCGCACAAACTGTCTGATTCTGCTGACGGCGTATATGAACCTATAAAAATACATTCAATATGTTCAGCAATAATACTTTTTGATATTTTCTTGCAAACGTTTGGTAAGAACGCTATATTCAGATGCTTGCTTTCTTTATTGCTATTTAAAAACACAGAGATGGCAAAGCAATTGCAAAACTCGGATCGTGTAAATGGGCCTTAAGATACACTGGTCCTGTACTCATAGTCTATGTATATATACTTCTTTTTATAAGAATTGTTTTTTTTTTTCTGGCGACAGTAGCCTAAATATGATACTTACTAGCAGCAGTACTGCCCTTCCTGTACAAATACTGCTCAGCATAATTAACCATCTTGTTTAACGCGTATAAGCACACCGTGGACAGTAAAATCACTGAATTCAGACAAAGATAGAAGCACAGTTCTTATGAGCGCTCTGAAGACTTTCTGCGACCTATGTTGCCGCTAGGCAGCGCTGTCTCTCTCTTACGCATTGCAAAGCGTGCGAGAGCGAAAGGAAACTAAGGATAAACTGGAGGCAGCTCCAACGTAATCGGCACACGAAACCCTTAAAGTCTGTGCTTCTATTCGTGTCTAAATTCAGTGGTAATACACCAATTACTCATAAATGAAACTTACTAGCAACAGTACTGCCCTTCCTCTGCAAAAGCTGCTCAGCATCATTAACCACAGGGTACGGCCACGAGAAGTCCTCATGCAGCCTCTTGACGCACAGCACCGCGCTGTCCACCCTCGCCGCCCGCTCCCGCTCCCCCGCCAGCCACGCCACCAGGTGCACGTCCAGCGCGGCCGCCATCTTGCCGAGAGCGAGTAAACGCGCGGTAGATAGTAACAGACGCGCGTGACGTTGGATCATCATGTCTATGAAGAATTCCTCCGCTGTGCCGCTGTATGAGTCCCTGTTGGATTAAATGACTTACTATTTTAACGGCTACTTCTACAATTTCCTGATAAAATGTAAAGTTGTATGTATCAAACAGTTCACTTCATAAAGCTTCATCAGGAACTGGTAAAATCGGGACTAACTCTAAGGTTTTTTTTTTTAATGGTTTGTAAGTTAGCCAGAGATGTGATGAGTCATTCATATAATTAAGTCAATGTTATATTGACTTGTTGTTATACAGGGAGTAAAGCACATAGGTCGACAAAAATTAGGAGATAGGTAAGTACATCTGATGTGCTTATGGCCAAATGATCACATAAAATCGTCGTTGATTCTACCCCTTGTTCTAAGTATAAAGTTAAGATTTTTTTCGATTTCAAATCCATTGAATTTTCAGAGTTGCCATCTTTAAATCATCATAACTTTCAATTTGTTGTACAGTACAGTTAACAAGCAGTAAAAAACAGGTTTTAAATCAAAATATAGTAGTGCATTTTACAGTATGAGTGCATTCTACATTTGTTATGGATGGCTGGTTCCTAGATATACTGAATGAGACAACACACAGGTGATAGTGCAGAAAATATTAACGATTGTGATTAACAGAAAGAAAAGTATAAGTAATTTCTTACCAATCATTTTGGTCATACTGGTTTGTTTTACTAAAAAAAGAAACTATGCTAAGCTCATACATACATTTGTATAGAATAGAAAGAAAAAGTTGTTTAGATAATCTTAAATATTACTAAAATTGCATTCTAATAAAACAATGTGCAAATTATATTTTAAGCCCTCTATCCAATGCGGAAGAAAACTGATAAAATACATAAGGCTAGTTTAATAGCTGTAACTACATAATGTAAGGTCTTTATAGACCTGTATACACTCAACAAAAGCACAGAATAAGAATACAACAGAAGATTCACTTCCTAACAAAAGTCAGGTTTAGGCATAAAAATGTACCTACACTCGCTAGAAGCACCCTTCTCCAAACAAAATTGAACCTTAAAACCGGGCGTGAACGGTGAATGTTCTTTGCGCACCGCAATTTTACGATCGAGGTGCATAGGGTTGTTACTTAACAAGTTTTTGTACCCAGTTAATTTATGTAGTTTGAAGATATGTAAATGCATTAAATTACCATTTACACACGATAATTCATCTAGAAGTCGTGTGTTCAATTCCAACGGGTGTAGGTATGCGAGCGAACCTGTATTCGTTTTAAAACATTTCAATTTGTTCCCAATAGTTTTGAGCAATAAACAAACGAGGATTTTTATTTAACTACAATTAACAAAACAAATCCGAGCGAACAACTTACTAAGACATTTATTGTAGTCTAGGAGCTGACAATATTTTTAATATTGCCGAACAAATGGACGATTAACTGGGATTATAAAACAACATAAAATACAAATGAATAAAAAATGAAATGTGTTCATTTAAAGTAACATAATAAAGTAACGATCAACGAATCAATAAATAATTAAACGATTGGACAACAGCTTGTCTTTTATTATTTCATAGTTATTCGTAAAATAGTTTCACCAAACTGATTATTGCATGGATCGGCGGTATCAGTTTTTCAATTAAAAAACAACATTCAATAATTTTCTCTATTACAATTATTACAATTATTTTACTTTTAGATAATGTTTGATTGATCGTTAGCCTGATTTAAAATTTCGATTATTAAATCTTAGTGTCGAAAATATGCGAAGCCTTAAAAACAGCCTTAATAAGTAGTCAACAGGGAAACATAATATAAAAATGATCGCGTGCGTGCGATCCGTGCGACGAGCGATAGCCCTCTGCCGTAAACACCCCGAAGCGGATCGGCCGGCGAGTCATACCTAAACTGCGGAGTGAGACCCCCCTGACAAAAGGAAGGAAAGTATTTTTGTAATTATTTTTTTTAGTTACTTTATTATTAATAGAGAGACAAAACGAAAATATCTCGCTTGCTTTCTCTATGCGAGAGAGAGATATTTAGTACTGTAACACCAATCAATTTCGAAGCCGCTCGATAGATGGCGTTGGGATCGAGTTAGATCGCGCTATGGTTTCGTTACAAAGTCCTAAGTAGATTAAGGTCCACCGATTCATAGTTTAAGTAAGTTAAGATAAGTAAGTTTAAGATCCAATTGTGGATTAATGTGCACGATACCGGGCCATTAATTCACTGTTATCTGACTCGAACAGCGATCGTGTACGCCTGCGCGGACCTTTCGCAGCGCGCCAGCGGCCCCTATATTTTTAGAAACTCAACTCGTCATTTTTTTTTTCTTCTTAGTTTATTTTATCTTTTTTTTCTATAAGCGAGAGAGAGAGACAGACAAGGCGTGCGCAATTTTCTCTGTGTGTCTGATGATGTAGCACCGTAGCTGTAACGTAGCATGTAATTACTACGCCGCTACGAGAATTGCTACGAAATGTGTCGTTACAACTTTTCGTTCCAATATTTCCGTCTAGCCCCCTTTCGCAACGCGCGATAAGGAACTTCGTTTCAAAAACCTTTTAATAACACCCACATTTAACCTGTTATATTTAGGTATCATGTGATAAAGGGTGAGCCTATCGCCATCCACCGAGCACAAATCCAACTCCGTGCTGCTATTGAGAAATTGCTGAAATCGACCTCAACCCGAGACTTCGCGGTAATAGGCATCATACACTAACCGAAAGACCAACGACGTAGTATATTTCTAAATTTTTGATTTGTATCATCTATGGGGCGTTCAGGAAAAGTTATAGTGTTACAGCAGCAGTACCTGTCAGCTCTGGCGGGCACGGACTTCTTCCGTTTGACGGCGGCAGTGGCGCGCGCGGGCGGGGCGTGCGGCGCGGGGGCGGGGGGCGGCGGCGGCTGCGGGGTGGGGGACGGCTCGCGGGGGGACACCGTCGTGCTGAAGCTGCGACCGCGACCGCCTGATAGCTGCGAGAGAACGAATTAAGATGTAACGCATGTGTATTATATAAAATCAAATATCTAGACGGTTTTGAAGTTGGCCGCAGATAGCTGCTCGACAAAATGGTGAGCGCCGCACTCAAGTCTGATCCAATCCGTGACATTTAATAAGTCACTAAATAACGTAACATACAGATGATAAATTTAGGGTCCTGGCGAGAGGCGACCGTAGCTGGTTGGTTAAAATGGCTGCTCGATGTGCAGAAGGTCTCAGGTTCAAATCCTGCTCGTCCCATAACTTTTTCAACTGTTTATAAGTATTGCTGTTTAATTTTTTAACTATTAAAATGTGTTTTCAGAAATTTCACTTTTCAATTTTCGAAGTGTCCCGCTGTAAAGTTTAAAAGATTATGTGTTTGTAAAACTTGTTGAAAATGTAAGATTGTTATTACTAAGATTATAAATTTACACTGTGGTATGTAACTACTATAATTATTTATATAAAATAAATAAATTTAAAAAACAAAAAAACAAACAGTAAAATGAGTAGTTTAACTTACCTGCATATTTCCTAGTATAACAGAAAGATCCTCCGCGTTCGGACTGACGGTTTGCGATTGCACCACTTGACCGTACTTCGCTTGAACATTTACAGAATTCCGAGGCGAATCTACATCGTTCGGATCTAGAAGATAAATGATACAGTATAGTACAATGTTTTGAAAAATAACAGTATTATGGTACGCCTCGACGGTCTAGTGGTTGCGCTTCTTACCGCGAGGACTTGAGTTCGACGACCAGGTCCGGGCAATTCACAATAGCAGCACGGAGTTGGAATTATGCCAGGTGGATGGCGATAGGCCAGGTGAAGTGTGTTTCAATTAATTTTACTGCTTACTTTTAAATATACTTAGATTTAGGGTCTATTTTACAATCCTCATGTAAGAGTTAAGCATCCGATAATAAATATAAAAGTGACACAATTCAAACATAAAATTCAATGAAGCTTGTCACAGTCTTGTTTGTGTTATATTTTACCCTTTGAGTAAAGTTTACTTAACTATTTTTTATTTGTATTTCTTATTTTTTGACGACCGGATGGCGGAGTGGGTAGTGTACCTGGCTGCGACGCCGAGTTCGTGGGTCGATTCCCACTTAAGACAAATCTTTGTGTGCATCAACATGGGGGTTTGTCTTAGTCTGGGTGTTTCTATATATAATAAGTATGTATTTACAAAAGAAAAGTATATATGTATTAGTATCAGTTATTCTAGTACCCATAGTACAAGCTCTGCTTAGTTTGGGACAAGATGGCGTTGTGTATGAGTTGTGAATTATTTATTTATTTATTATTTATTGTAAAACAGGCCGTCAGCTTAACATTTTAGTCAATTTCATTATTTTTTTCAGCTAATAACCATTGATTTGCGCCAACTAATCAAGTATTATTAATTACCTATAGCTCTGAGGAACCGCACGAGGTCCCTGGCGAGGTCCCACCGCTCCTGCTGCAGCGCCGTGTCCAGCAGTTGCGTGGCCAGCTGTCTGCTCACCGTAGAACTCTCCAAGTTCTACCACAAACATAGTTATTGTGTTTATTTAAGACGAGTGTTGATAACCAGTGTTGCCAGGTTAGACAAGTAAAAAAAAATAAAGAATGATGTGGAAAATGACACTATTTTATTGATTAACAAAATGCCACGATGGGATCATGATATTTAAGGTGTACTTCGCAATCATATAATCAGTACGCCTAGGAATGTTGCATACAAGTTGCTCTCACGAATTGGAATAAGGTGGAGAAATTGGGACACCTGGCAAGACTAGTTTTTACTCTAAACTTAATAAAGGTATTATTTGAATCCCTTGTAAGCAGTATCGAAAAAGGGCCCTACATGTACAGGTTGCTCCGTCATTAATGGATTATTCTTTACCTGCAAGTTGAGGACGTACGCCTGATTGGAAAATGCAAAATTTGTTAAACAAAAGTATCACGGTTTTTAAATATTGATTTTTTAGTTTCTTTTTTACAAAATACGACTTCTTCTTAGACTTTTTGATGCTATAGTGTAATGTCATGTGATGATGATGTCATGATCTTCCCTAGATTAAGGCTATGTTATTATAAGCAAGCAATGTATGTATTAAATATAAGAAAGTAATCACTAATAAACCGTACTTCAAGCTATACAGTTGTTTCCACTTGTCACCCGAACCGAACCTTTATAATGCTATGTTCATAAATTTTATATTTTTTTAAGTCTGTTTCTGTAATTAAACATTAAAGAAAAGTGGACGTAGGTGTCGATTTTGTGAAAATTTCAAAAATGTTCGATATTTATAAAACCGTAATACTTTTGTTTAAAAAATTTTGCATTTTCCAATCAGGCCTGATGCTTTCAACTAGCAGATAATAGATTATCCAATAAATATGGGACACCCAGTACAAATCACGAAACGGAAACTATTCTGTAGCGCCTAATAGTATATTGAAGAAAGATATAAAATGTAGTAATTGTAATAAACATTGTTATTTTCGCTTGAAAGCAGTAGGCAATCTGTTATTTGAAATAGAACGCTGAATTCAGGACGCACCTGCTATACTATATTATATATAGAAATTACCATCTAATCTACATTATAAATACTATTGTTATTTAAGTAGTATAAGAAGTAGAGATCTACATTTACTAGATATACTTTAGTTCAGTCTACAATATATTAGACTCCGCATAATATAAATCAGGAAAGCTTACAGAATAACATAATAGTACCTTTAATAGCTGCAAGAAAAAAACAATTATTTTAAGATTATTATACATGGCAACACATACCTTTCTCTATGGATATTTTATATAATTACCTGTAGTATTATGAGGTACGAAGCGGCTGTGTCTAACATCTTTCGCTGGAGGCATTCTTGGAATAGCTCCTTTGGTTTTCCAGCCGCGGAGAATAGGTACGCCCATAGCGCTATCTCAGTCTTTCTTGCACATTGTACCACTGTCTGGAAGAAATAAAATTATAGTATTTATAAGCTTGATACTAGACTAGCATTTATTTTTTTAGGAAGGCTAATAAGATTTTAACAAAGACAATAATATTTTTATTTTAACTGAGTTGAGTTTCTAACATTATTCAATTTATGAAAATACAGGTGTTACTCACGTAATTTTAGTCTATTTAGTCGACCGCGGTTTCACCTATATATTTAGGCATTTTCAACAGAGTGCGACAAAATAGATAGATAGATAGATAGAGAATTCTTTATTGTACACAAAGAAGAAGTACATAATTGTGATAAAGTGATCTGAAATATAAAGTGATCTCTTCCAGGCAACCTTTAGGTACCTTTAAATACACCAAGATTACGTGAGTAACACCCGTTTTTTTCATAATTTGAATAAAGACAATAACATAACACATAAAACAAAGCGAACTTGCCTTGTCTCATGCTTTAAAAAAACTATGGTTTTCCCTCATAACTTGACAAAAACTTATCAAATATACAATTAGTACAGCTTACTAGCATGGTTTCTAGTCGTAAACAAAATATTATAATTGGAACGAAATTCCTTAACGCGCGTTGCGAAAGGGGGCTAGACGGAAAAAAATGGAACGAAAAGTTGTAACGACACATTTCGTAGCAATTCTCGTAGCGGCGTAGGAATTACATGCTACGTTACAGCTACGGTGCTACATCATCAGACACACAGAGAAAAATGCGCATTTTTCTGTGTCTGTCTCTCTCTCTCGCTTATGGAAAAAAAAAAGATAAAATAAACTAAAAAAATAATCGAAAGGAACTTCGTTCCATCCGGGTGTCCCTTGACACCTCAGTAGTTTTTTTTAAATAGGTCTCTATAACCACAACGTTATCCTCAGATAGTGCTCAGTGTATTTTTCAACAATTCACCTTTGTCACGAAGCCAGTATAAACTTACCTGTAAATATACGGGGAACTCATGTACGAACTCAATGATAGAAGGTAGCTGCGCATCAGGAATGGGCTCTTTGCTCGTAGCCTCTTCTTCCAGCACTTCATGAAGTAGCAGTTCCAAGGAGTGAGGGAAGTACGCCAGTTGTGAGCAAGAGCGGGCGATCTCCCACGCATGGTAGCCTAAGTTACGACGGAGCAGCTGGCGGAGAATCTGGTGGAGGTATACTTGACTCTGTGGGAAGAAATATGTTGAAGAAGTTATTTAATAAATAATATTACTAAAACTCGGCATAGAGGGCGCCACTTGTACGTACAATTAACAAACCGCCGTGTTGCATATCTTTAAATTTTTGTCGTAACAATATTTTGGTCTGATGCTGCGCTTTAGCGTCCGAATATTGCAGCATTATCCTCTATTAATAAGTTTTAATAGTATAAACTAACAGTGTAGCATAGGTGATCAAAATTATTTGAATCAAAACTTCACATAATAAAAAAGATACCATATTATTCTGGTAATCTATACCAGGGATGTTAAGGATATGAAATTTCGGATACGGATTATATACGAATATAAGATTGATTATTATACCGGTACGGATTCGGGTATTAATTTATTTCGGATTATCTGTTAGTTTCGGATAATTCCGGTTACGGATGTTAGATTTCTAAGAATTTCAAAGTGAAAAATAAAAAATACATATAGCTAATAATATGGTTTTATTTATATGTCACCATTTGGTACGAATTACGGCCGGGCAATTAGAACAACTTGTAATAACGTATCTCAATTAGGCTGCGCACCTATCCAATAGTATCCGAAATTTTTATTTCAGCTTCGGTTACGGTTAGGGATTTTTTTTATATCGGATATCCTATAGTTTCGGTTACGGTTACGGAGCTCCCAAACGTCCCAGATCTATACATAGATAATTGTTTGCCAAATGGCCAGACTGACTGATTAATCAACGCAGTGCCTAAACCACTGAATTTAGGGGTATAAGTTGGTAGTAAGATTTTCGCAAGAGTTTCAATAGATGGAGTTGTGCATATTTTTTAACTCGTGCTACAGCTCACGGGGACGGGCAGTAACGTTTGCCTCACGCGGAAGAAGTTACAGGCAGCTGCTAGTTTAAATAAAAGTAACTAGCTATCCTGCGCGACTCCGCTCGGCGCTCTCGGCACTTATTTTCATTAAGAACGGTCTAGTAGGTTCAGAACTTATTGGGTACAAACAAACAAAACATTTTTCCTCTTAATAATATAAGTATTAGTATAGATAATAAAAGTAACTTACAGTTCTATTGACGACGCAGAATGGCAATGAAAACACTGAATTCGAATCTGAAGCGTAGAGTGTCGTGTCGTTCTCAGCGCCCAATAAAATGGCGTCATCGAATAATATCGCTGTAACAAAATCATTACGTTAAACATACATACATACATACATACATAGAATCACGCCCTTAATCCATGGGGGTCGACAGAGACGCCATCTGTTACGCTCCTTCCATACCTCTTTTGCTTCCTCAACATTCATACATACTCGCCAGTTTCGTGTACCTACTATTTGTCCTTTCTGAAGGATTATGACGTTACAATAACGTAATAACATTATAGGTTAACATATTTATGTATACGGCTTGTAAAATTATTAATGAAAAGTCGATAAAAAATCGGACAATGATATAAAATTATTCTACAGGTATGAAACCCCGATAAATGTTTCATAATAAAAAACTATTCTATGCCATTCCATTCCATTGTTGTGGAAGGATTGGTCAGTCGCGTTGAAATGATTGCCTAGGATGCTCCTTCCATGCACCCCAATTCTATTGGCTTTTACAAACGCATTCAAAGCAACGTAGCTTAGCATATTTCTGGTGAAAACGCAGACTAAATCTGGGTTGTCCCGAAAAATGCTGCCATCTATCGTCCTTTCTAACAGTATTTCTTCAATATAAGAAATCTAAAAACAACTTACTCAGCGGATAAATATTTAGATGGAACGGCAACATAATTCTCTTCGCCATGAAGGTGTGTCGTCCAGAGTCGGGATGTCTGGTAGCATCCCTGGGTAGCAGTGGCAGCCACACCCTGGCTCCTAGGGCTCCGCACCAGAGCCACAGAGCTCGAGACAGCTGCGTCTGCGAGCCCCCGACACTGCCGCAGGACCAGACGCTTTCTACGCACGAGGCTAACACGGTGGCGGGTAGACAGCTGTATGCCTGTGGACAATACTTTAATATTTAATGGACGAAATTACTGGAAGTTCACCCACCAGATGTCGTTCAGATGCTGAGTCAAAATGTATGGCAATAAGCATGTTTGTCAATAAGTTTTGAGCATTTGACAGTAAATTTCTTCGTTGAAAGTTATAGATATCATATCTATACTTTTAAAAAGACTGTTGAGGACTTCGACTATATTTTATGTATTTGAGGTCATGGGGACTCTAATGACGGATGACATTGAGAACGTCAAGACGTGACGAATGACGCAAGACAGAAATGACACACTCGTCACAAATGTCAACCCAGAAATCGAACCCGAGACTTCGCGGTGAGAGCCGCTTAAGCTCGCCGCTAGACCACTTTTTAAGTAAGTATGTATGTATGTATGTATGTATGTATGTATGTATGTATGTATGTATGTATGTATGTATGTATGTATGTATGTATGTATGTATGTATGTATGCATGTATGTAACGGACTCCTTTGGACTCGATTTTGACCCACTTTAAACGGACAGATTTCATTCAAATTTTGCACACCTGTCAAAGATGACAATGCAATAATTAGATAAAAAAAATTAAAAAAAAAACGCTCTTATAAATAAACCAAACTAAAAAGTTGAGAATAAATAATAGTTTAAAAAAACTATGGCGCTCTGTGCCATATTTTTCGTCTATCGAGCAACCCACGCTTTTTTCAGCTTATATTAGGAATTATTTTTCACTTTTTAGTTAGAAGTACTTTAAAAGCGTGTTTCTTAGTTTTTTTAAACTATTATTTATTGTTCATTATTTCGAAATACACGCGGACGAAGTCGCGGGTAACAGCTTGTCTTAAATAATTGTGTTGTGACGACTAGATAATCGACTCGAGATGGTCTTTATAAAAAAAGTATATTACTTAAAAGCAACTTGCGACATATTTATAAAAAAAAGTTAATCGATATATTCATTCAGGTATCTATTTAACATCAAGTCCACAGCGGCGTGACGCATCAGCTGTAACCTAATCCTTTGCTTCGGTCACTGCGTAACTGGACGAAACATAAAATAACGTTCAATCTTGTAACTTGGCAAATACCATATTATTTAAAGAAAATATGTCTTTACCTTCTTCAAATTTACTTCAATCATTTAAATAAACCTGTCAGTTGCAGCTTTGTTACTACCGAAAGACAGTTCTTGATAATCCTTGGCGATTTTAAAATATTTACAGATTTGATACACGAGTTTCCAATGAACTTGGCTCAAGTGCCCTTAAAATCAATATTGTGAATTTGCCTACGCGGTGACATGTGCGGTCGTCGTACCGTACATAACCCATGACTAGACAATAGACAATATAGACAATATATTTTATTTTCTCACCACAACAAAAATTAAATACAGAAAGTCATTTGCTAAGATACAGTACAGTAAAATTCGTTCGTTATTCGTTGAAAGTGTTAATTTTATTTGTAAATCTCTATTTTGTAAGTGACTCAGTCATCTCATAGTCCTGTGTCAGTAGCCACTCTGTTGTTTTTTTCTTTCAGGCGAATTTGGTAAGGATATAGGGAAAGGGTTTTATTAATCTTGTTATAAAGAATTAACCTTGCCCCATTGTCCACTGGCACGGGTATCCAAAATTGTGTAAAATTTAGAATTGAGGAGTTTCTTGCCAGTAGGGCAGCCCTATCAGTTCAGTAGTATCATACAGTAAAAAAAAAAATGTCAAATAGTTCTGTAGACACTGTTTTTTATATTTTTAAATGTTTTTTTGTATTTTTTACAAATCATATTTAAAAATATACAAAATAAGTTAACAAATAAATAAAGAGGAATAATAATAATAAATAAACTTTATTGTACACCAGATAAAATATTTAAAACTTAAAAACTATATACCTAAAACTATACGCTGTACAATCGGCGGTCTTATTGCTATCCGCGATCTCTTCCAGACAACCTGGATGGACAAGAAGTAGATGGAGACCAAAGCAGTGGCGGTAATATTCGTCCATTAATGATTAAATCAATGCATTCAACGCTATTGTTTTCCGTGTAAAATAAATTCAACATAAACACATTTCGATTAGCTAATTAAATTAATTTGATAATAAGCTTGCTTATTCAATAACCCAGGTAAGTACGCCTCATCCGATTCTTTAAATAATATACCGTTTAACTTTGTAATATCATGAATTAATTAATAAACATTTACAGGATGTGGACGATCTCGCCTTTTAATCAATAACTTAATCAATATTCTGCTATTATATTATTAAACATAGTAAGTGCCTCGGTTCCGCCCGCGTGGTACGACGGTATAAAGTAGCCCGTATGTTAATCTAAGGTATTAACTGCTAATACCTTAGATTAACGACTGGTCGCGGGTTCGATTCCCGCTCAAGTCAAATCTTTGTGTGCATGGCAATAGAGGTTTGTCTTGGTCTGGGTGTTTCTATGTATATATTAACAAAATAAAATATGTATGTTTTTGTGTAATAGTATCAGTTATTCTAGTAGGTACCCATAGTACAAGCTCTGCTTAGTTTGGGTCTAGATGGCGTTGTGTAAGTTATTTGATATATATTTATTTTTTATTTATATTAACATACGGGGCATGTAGCTGCTATATGTGTACAAACTATCAAAAAAATCCACCAAGTAGTTTCTGCGTAAAGAAGTATAAGAAACAAACGCACATACTTTCGCTTTTTGATACATCAATAGCTAATCAAATCTATGTGTATTGACTGTATCGCCTAAACAATTTTGTAACGTACAAAACTGCATTATTTCCAACAATAATTACACTGAATTAGCTGTTATGAAGAGGTTAGGTACATAAATTTTAAACTAAAACGCATTAATGTAATTATGTAAGTTTAGAAATATTTGAAGTTACACAAAATATTTACCGGAGCTATTTAGCCAATGATCTATCTTTTCTTGGCGCCATAAGTTTATTGACAGACATTGTTTTTTGCCAAACATTGAGTTTATACGTTTTTATAGAGGCACATTTCTTTAGAGCTATTTGAAGACATACATTTTGAACACATTTATACGTCCGTCCCTCTTGCTCTCAAACCTTATCCACAATGCGTTCTCCGTCGCTCGATAAAAGCTTGTCTTCAGTACGCCCTAAGGAACTATGTCTCTATAGACACTTATAAACTAAATGACCGCATAGCCCACCCTCAAATAGTGACATTTGACATTTCTAAGACCTACACAAGCTACCCTTGTTGCAAATTCATACGCGAATTCATTGGATGTCTATTAACAAACAACTATTTTATTTATTTATTTAACTTATTGCACATAAAAATAGTACATAGGCGGACTTAATGCCTTAAGGCATTCTCTAACAGTCAACCTAGGGTGGTGCAGAGATAAGCATAGGTAGGTGCAGATTATACAGAGGAATAATTATTGATATGTAAATATAAGAAGTTAATATTATAGAAAATACGTAATAGAGATACATAATATTGAAAATAATACTATTGAGTTGTTTTATCTAGGATCTTCTTATATAATTAATATTGAGTAAATATTACTGAAACCTATCTATAGTTATAGTCTATAGTTTTCTTTCGAGACCTGCGATAGACACAATAACAATAATTATTTTGTATTTCGTTTCGATAGGTAATTGCAGTAATAATCCAAACATACCATTAGTATAGGCGTATCTAATAATACTAAACAACGAATGTTACAACATTTCATGTCGCAAGTTCAAGTTCGCGTTAAAGAAATAAAGCAAGTGCGAAAAGATTAACGCACAATGTTATACAATAAATATCTGATAATGATCACTGACCGACATTTGTCAGTGAAGCATGCCGGCCACAACTCGTTTGGGTATCGGGTACTACACCCCGCACGCCCGCCGCCCACTGCACGCAACTGGAGCAAGACGACGGATTATTAACGCGATAATTACATTGCGTCAGCGCGGATACGGTTCATTCAACCCATACTAGAAACTAATCATTCCAAAATCTTCATCACGGATGAAAAATATGCAATCATTATCTAAGTTTTCCAATTCAAATGCGCACACATCCAGAGCTGAGCATGCATCCTGCGTGTGAGTCCTCGTTACATAATAACGCACGTTTTCACTCCCCGAAGGCTGTTCTATGAAAATGAGGAAGCCTGATGCAACTCCAGTGATTGTTGTTACAGCGAACGCGCTTGGCACGTGGCGAACATTCCACATCCGCAGCAACGCAGGACATGAAGGTCTAAACCAATCGCCTATAAATGCCTCTAAAGTGTTCAAACTTGACCAGTGCGTTTTTGACATCACGTCAGTACGTCTCCGTCAGCATGAATATTGTAGCGGTCAGTGTTATATTTTAATTCGTTTTACTACGAGTATATTGAGATATAGTCGCAGAGAAGTGAAGTGATTTCTGATGTTGCAGATATCTTGTCTCCTCGCCTTAGCGGCGACAGCCAACGCCGATGGATCGTTAGGCGGTGGACTTGTATATGCACCGGGCCACGCTTCACTTGATTACTATGTGAGTACCGTGTAACAAATGTGTGCTACACTTTTTGAGTTCCGTGTGTCAATAAAATTTACATTTTGTTATAGTCATATCCCAGATACGCCTTCGAATATGCCGTGAGAGATCCCCACACCGGAGATAACAAGGCGCAATGGGAAAAACGAGACGGAGACGTAGTTAAAGGTAATACGAAGTTATAAACCCAGTGTTTACAACTTAGAAGTTTGCCTTGAAATATTATATTTGTAATGTTCGATTATTTGCAGGAGCTTACTCGCTCGTGGAACCAGACGGCAGCTTACGTGTGGTTGAATATTGGGCAGACGACAAATCAGGTTTCAACGCAGTGGTGAAAAAGATTGGACCAAACCTTCATCCAGCGACGAATCCTGCGTCTATCTACAAGGCGCCCATTCCAGTTTTAGGATATGCTTCTGGATTAGCACCTATATCTGTTGGCCCAATCGCCAAATTGGGACATCTCGCGAGTGCTCCTCTTATTTCGGGACCGATCGTAGCCGGACCTATATCAACCGCAAATCTTGTGAAAACATCAATACCAGTTGGACCAATCGGTCCTATTGCACCCATAGCGCCGTTTATTAAAGGACCAATTGCGCCTATAGCCAAACCAATAGTACCGATACTGCCGGAGTACGGACCCACAGGATCGGGCATCCTCGCAGGACTTCCCGGACCTATCTACAAGCCTGGCCCCATATACCCTGCACCCATCTACAAACAAGGACCAATATATTCTGGACTGCCTGCTCCTATTCTAAAATCTGGTCCGATCCTCTCAGATTATTCAGGACACCTAGGACCTATTGGACCATTGCCAATTTTGAAATCACCTGTAGGATTAGGACACGGTTTAGGAGATGGCTACCTTAAAGGTGGTTTAATAGGAGACGGTTACCTTAAGGGTGGTTTAATAGGAGACGGCTACCTGAAAGGTCCTATAGTAGGAGGCGGTTACCTTAAAGGTCCTATAGTAGGAGGCGGTTACCTTAAAGGTCCTATTGTTGGAGATGGTCTTAAGGGTGGTTTAATAGGAGGTGGATACCTGAAAGGTGGATTAATAGGAGATGGTTACCTCGGAGGTCCTTTAGTAGGAGGCGGTTATGGCAAAGGTGGTTTAATAGGAGATGGTTACCTCGGAGGTCCTTTAGTAGGAGGCGGTTATGGCAAAGGTGGTTTAATAGGAGATGGTTACCTCGGAGGTCCTTTAGTAGGAGGCGGTTATGGCAAAGGTGGTTTAATAGGAGATGGTTACCTCAAAGGTGGTTCAGTAGGAGATGGTTACGGTAGAGGTGGTTTAATAGGAGATGGTTACCTTAAAGGTGGTTTAGTAGAAGGCGGTTATGGCAAAGGTGATTTACTAGGAGGTGGATACCTCAAAGGTCCTTTAGTAGGAGGAGGATACTTGGGAGGTGGTCCCAATGGGGATCTTGGCCACGGTCTCTTATCTAAGTCATGGGGCGGCCTAGGCTTACCTTACCAAGGCAAATACTAACTGAATACTGTTATCTGATGTCTTAATGCCGCTCTCCATTGTTATAGTTTTAAATAAACCCTGCCTTTAGTGAGTCCCCTTTAAATAAGCTTTAAAGTTGGACAAGTCAAAAAATATTGTAGGATATTTAATATTTATGTAACTAATGATAAGTAAGACTAGCACTTATAAAGCATATATGCCACCGTGTGGTAAATAAAATGGTTGTTTTATTTTGAGTACAATACCTACATGTGCAGAGAATGAGGGCTATCGTTTTTTGCTCCACCAGGTGGCGCCACTGTAGAATACAAACTTTGTTGCCAGACATTGATTTATGGCTCATTTCTTGAAAGCTTTTGAAGAAAAACATTTTGTAACAATAATTATTAAGAAGTACGGATTTTTTGTTCCAATTTCAGGTTGTAAAATTAGTATATGTGTTTCTCTTGCTTTCATACGAGCGTACTCAGCCACCAAATATCAGTCGCTGCTTGACCAATTAGTAAAGGGCGAAACTAATTATTGCAGTAGACGATTTGTTTGCAACATAATAATATGAATTTACCCAATGATATTATATAAAAACAAAAGCAGATATGTTATAAGCGCTCGCGCTGTGAATACTCAAATACGTCCCAATTGGGACGTCTTGTGTTTAGTTTGCGTGTGGCCTGCGTCGAGCGCAGTCACGTGCCAGACGCCATGCGCCATGTTCAAGTTAAGAAAGAGAAAGCGATATTGTTTTGACGTTAGAGCGATAAGGATGCGTGCGCTGCGGACATTTGTCAATGTGTGCAATTTGGAATAGCTCGGAACGGATTTAAATCGTAATTTCTATGAACGTAACATATCTATAGTTCTATAATATCATTGAATTTACCTTTTTTAGGTACATTATCAGATCCTGATAACATTTTAAGGCCGCCCTGAAACCTTTTTAACAAGATTAAAATCGCACGATGTGGTAAATGATGGACACACTTGTCACGGTCTAAAAATGTTTCATACCTTAAGGTTATACTTCGTTGCATATACATAGTTATTATACCAAGCTCATTATGCAATTCGGTTAGTCATAACCATAGAAATCTTAATAATAAGGCAATAGAAATGTCAAAGACGCGTGACCTTGTCGCCGCGCATCTGTCTAGTCAAACACAAGTGCGAGTTGAGGAATTGTCGTCTTAATGTCATCGCAAAAATAATAATTTTGTTTGCAGGAATACAAGCGCATTTGTCTAATCAAACACAAGTGCGAGTAGAGGAATTGTCGTCTTAATGTCATCGCCATAAAGAATAATTTTGTTTGCAGGAATACAAATAGTGGTATTTGAAAAACGGCGACATGCGTCCCAGTGTTAAAAGATAGTCGATAGCATTTCTATTGACTAGTTATTAAGATTTCTATGGTCATAGCCATAACCCTATTATCAAAGTTAGGTAAGCATAGATAAACTGTTAATGAAGGTTGATATATTTTATTTTTTAACACGCTTTTATGTATGTATGTAACCGACTCCTTTGCACACCTGTAAAAAATCGATGACAATGCAAAAATTCGATAAAAAAAAAAAACAATTTTATCAATTAACCAAACTAAAAAGTAGAAAATAAATAATAGTTCAAAAAAATAAAAAAACGCTTTTAAAGTACTTCTAACTAAAAAGTAAAAAATAATTCCTAATATAAGCTGAAAAAAGCGTGGGGCGCTCTGTGCCATATTTTTCGTCTATCGAGCAACCCACGCTTTTTTCAGCATATATTAGGAATATTTTTCACTTTTTATTTTTTAAATACATATTGAACAAGATTTTAGAAGAATATCAAAGGCATTGACGATAATATTGTTAGTGTGCGGCTAGCTAACGCTAACGGAGAAAACTGAACAGATCTGCAGACTTCATTGTTTCTATTATCCGAATAACTCGTACCTTATGGTAGTTTCATTTATATTCACAGAATATTGCAGATTTGCCTCTAGATTTGAAAGAAACGATAGAAAAATAGGGTCTAATATTCCTGGGACAGGCTAGTGTAACCTCATAAGCCAATAAGTTCATGATTTAAGGCCCATTTACACGATGAAAGTTCTGTAATTCTATTGCATGCTTTGTTTGTTGCGATTAACAGACAGAGATAGCAAGAAAATTGCCTTGTAAAACCTGAATCGTGTAGATGATCTTTAATTCTCACCACCAAACATTCCTAAGTAATAAATTCTCTTTGGTGTATCAGCTAGAGTTAGACGCCTGAGCATAAGAACCCAAACTTGATCAATACCTTAATGATGAAATCTTTTGACATAGTTGTAAATCTCTGTTCAGGACATAGATCTACTTCTTATAACATATCATAACATCACGCCTATATTGCCCAGAAGGGTGTGGCAGAGGTGTACAAAACCCATATTTCACCTGCTATGTTAAGGTTCTATGGGAAAGTGGGTGAGCCTATCGGTATCCACCGGGCACAATCAAAATTCCGTGCTACTATTGAGAATTTCCTCACGGAAAATTAACAAATAACACTATACCCGACCCGGGAATCGAACCCAAGACCTCGCAGTGAGAGGCGCATACGCCGACCACTAGACCAGCAAGGCAGTTTCTATCGAACTACTTCTTATCTCCATATCTTAAGCAAACGTAGACGAAAACGGTTAAGAAATTCACTGCTCCCACGAGTAACCCTAACCCGACTTCCCCGTACATTACCGGCCTACATCCACATCACAAAAAAGAGTTCGTGTGTAGTCGATAATTGATGTTACATATTATTATGGATATAACCAGTAGTAAGAACAGGTCATTCCTGCTTTCCTACAATGTTCTATGTATGCTTGCTCAATATAAAAGCATTGTACAGACTTACAGGTCACATTCGTTGTATCAACTGCTAGCTGACAAAATGAAATATTTAGTGGTAAATTTCATTTTTCAATGTATTTTTGAAATTAGTATCGCCTGTAATTGAAGAAGGGTTGTTGGTGTTGGTAAACGACTTCGAAAAAGACAGCGTATTTATATAATTAAATACTCCGTCACTTTATTCTGCCGGGATGTGCCAGATGTGACCTTTAAGTAGGCAATAGCAGTTCCACAGGCACTAGCTGACTAGCTGTTTTGGAGATTAGCACGACAAAAAAACAACTTGAATTTTTTAATTTACTATGCAGATAAATTTATGTAAATCCAGAACAGTGGAAATGTTGGCATTAGAAGTAAACTAGTGTTATCATTACATGGATTGTACAATATCAAAGCTTACTAACAATCTAAAACTTTGTTCGTAATTTAGCCTTGACCTAGTTGTATGACAACTTTTAGCTTTAGATAAATAATTTTCCACTAAAAAATAATTTAGTGTGAAAATTATCAAAACATCTTTTTCAAGACTTAAGTGACAACAACCTGACTTGTAGTGGATCGGATAGTGTACTATATCCGATTGCGTAAATATTTGGCAAAAGTGACACGATATCGATCGACTTAATAATAATCGACTAATGTGTGATATGTAATCGAATAGATTATATCATTGTAATGTACTTGAACTCTATTCGCGTTATTACAGATTGCGTGCACGTTCGCGGCGCTCATCGCCGCCACATCAGCCGGCGCTGTGTCCGTCCTGGGGAAAGTTGTAAGTAACGATTTTTAAATAATGAAATTGGCTGTAAAAAGACCATAAATAAAAGCTACGCTAAGCTAAGCTTTTGATTACAGGATCACCCACGCTACGCATTCAACTACGCAGTCCGAGATCCTTTAACAAAAGACAACAAAGCGCAGTGGGAGACCAGAGACGGTGACGTCGTGAAAGGCTCCTACTCGCTCGTCGAACCCGACGGCTCTCTACGAGTCGTGGACTACACGGCCGATGACCTGCGTGGCTTCAACGCCGTAGTCAAGAAAATTGGTCCTGGCGTACACCCACCGCTCGTACCCAAAACCGTAGCACGTCTCACTAACATCGTAGGCCCCGTCAGCTACGGATTCGGTGCCGTACCCAATCTACCCACGTTGACGTCACTCGGGCATGGCAGTTTACCTTGGGATCCTTTCACGCATTCCTACGGCGGTTGGGTACCGCTCGGCGGACCTTTGATCAGCCAACCATTCATAACGATTACTACGAAGAAAGTTGACCATCACGGCAACCTCCACAAATGGATAAGTGGACCGATCCCACTGAACGGGAAAACGATAGTAGTAAAAACGAAAAATCACTGAGGGTGTTTAGAAAATCATAGTACATAACCAATTTAAGAAGAGGAGTTGTGTTTACCATCAAACTTTACCATATTGGTAGCGGTCTTGTCTCAGGTGTCATATTTGGGCATAAGCGTTGTAAAAATAGCCATATTAATATGAAATCTTCTATGCATTTGGGTTTTTGTTCTTGTTTACGATTGGCCTGAGTCACAGGCTATACGACTAGTCTAAGAATGCTTTATAAAATGCAGTAGAATCTGTAAATTAAATAAGCATTTAAATAATGATACGGTTTTTTTATTTGTATCCCACAAGATAAGTGTTAATGAACCTAGAAAGCTGATTTTGGATATGTTGAAGAATAAGCTTAAAAGAGTATACCCTGAATCCTCTAAAATCTCGATTTCCTATAAGCTTTCGTTGCCATCTTGGAAAAGTTGTTAGAAGTCTGTTTTTTTTTCGATTTATCTCAGTTTTATTTGATTATTTTATTTATTAAATCTAAAAGTTAAGTTTTTTCATTTTTCGCGTTTATTATGATTTGTATTAACACATTATTATAGTAAAAATCTTGCAGAGCATACAAATAGACGTTTTAATAAACTTATAAATTTAGTTATTAGTTAAGTTTAATAAATCGTTCTTAACGACTGTATTTCTCTCTCAATTTAAATCATCAAAATTTAAGTTTATTATCGCAAAATATTACAATTATTTTCATAGTCATCTTAGACGCGGTATAGAATAATGCTGGTTAATTCTACAAATTTCTATATAAAATTTGACATTTTATTCGTCAAAAAAGATCTGGACTTACTGGACTTATATCAACGACTTATCTAGAACTAGTAAAATTGATCCATAGCCTGCTTAAATTGCCCACCTCACAGTTAAAAACAGAATATGCTTTTGTAAATCATAAAGTATGTCCGTAGATTACGTCAGACTCTTTTCGGATATCCCAAAACCAAGGGAGAATTCGGGCAAACCAGCGTTGACAGAGATAACAAAATGTAAATAGATTACAATAAAGAGTAAAGATCTTCGACGGTAACAATTAATGACGGAATTTTGCGGTTTCCAATTATAGATAACATTAAAGCACATTTAAGTCAGATCCTGAATTCATATCAAAACTTAACAAGGTAAATTTAAGCAGCGTACGCGGACATACGAGCGCCAAGCATACGAGCGCGAGATAGATTATGTCACGTTTTTGTCATGTTTCCCCATATAAAAATATGAGAAAAACGTGACTAAATCTATCTCGCGCTCGTATACTTGGCCCCATGGATATGAAAACTATTTATGTAACTTTAATTATTGCGGGCGTCCGCGTCGCAATAATTAATCATTGCGGATGAATTCGCCGCTTGTGTAGTATGAAGTCTGCTACGAGTATGTCAAATGTCATTGTTTGCGGGTTGGTTACGTTACTAATATTTAGCAATATGATTGTGAGTGTTTTAAGGCAGTTTTTATTCGGTTTCATTATGTCCGCCTTTTTTCAAGCAAAACCAGACAGTGGCATGGCCAAAACGTTTACTCCACGATTTTATTGCATTGGTATTTTCAGGATAGCGGCTAAGATGCTTTTGGGAGGATTTAAACACCTTAGTTTCCACCCCCTTTGGTCCGCTAAAGTCAGAAGATGCACGGAAGAATGTAGAATATTAGCCAAGTATGCCATATGCGTAAGGTATAATCCGTATAATGCAGGGCAAAAACTTCTACGCCATAGTAAAAACTGACTGCAATAGATATGCAAGTTTGTATTTCATATTTAATAAGTGTAATATACCCACTATTTAGATATATAACTCACTTATCCAGTTGTCGTAAGTCTTTACTATGACTTAGAAGTTTTTGCCCTGCATACCCAACTCATTGGCCGAATGTACATAATAATAGTTAAGAGTTACATACATAAAACCACGGCTCTAACCTATAGGACCGCGTAGACCAAGCCGATGGAACGCCACGAGCTCAGAGGAAATATATAATCAAAGGCCACGAGCTACGAGCTTCTTAAGAATATACGGATTACGTCACATGGAGAATTGCGTCTAAAATAAGACAAGGCGTTATTTTGTAACACGGCATATCTATCTGGAAACTGACAATTCTATTTGTTTTATTTATAAGCAGATTAGATCTAGGTTTAAAAGTACAGCGATTGAAATCTTAAAACAATTGTCCTAAAATCTCAATTTGCACTCCTATTTGTTTTCTTTTTATATTGTTTCTTCTGTCAAGCTTAAAATGTTATTTAGGTTAGATGCGCATGACTCTTAATCATTACCTACTTAATTTTTATGATATTATTTTGCGGACATAGGTGTGGGTTACATTTACTTTTTATGATATACTTTAGATTTATAATAGCAATGTACCTAATGTATAACCATAGAAATCTTAATAACTAGTCAATAGAAATGCTATCGACTATCTTTTAACACTGGGACGCATGTCGCCGGTTTTCAAATACCACTTTTTGTATTCCTGCAAACAAAATTATTCTTTTTGGCGATGACATTAAGACGACAATTCCTCAACTCGCACTTGTGTTCGATTAGACAAATGCGCTTGTATTCCTGCAAACAAAATTATTCTTTTTGCGATGACATTAAGACGACAATTCCTCAACTCGCACTTGTGTTTGACTAGACAGATGCGCGGCGACAAGGTCACGCGTCTTTGACATTTCTATTGCCTTATTATTAAGATTTCTATGAGTATAACTGTTATATGTTCCAATAAATAAAATAAAATTAGCCAACAGCATACTATTTTTTTTAAAACGCTTGAAAATAAATTATCAGCGCGTAGCAAAGATGGACGCAAGTATCTGTACCAAAGCAATGTGGAGTAAGTATAATTAATAATGCTATGGTTGATCTCAAATAGAAGAAAGACATAAAATAACCAAACTTTGTAAGGATTATATTACACGATATTGGCGGTTTTTACTTCACAAATCGATCGAGCGTCGATCGACGGACGGTCATATTGTTTGTCACCAAACCGTAATCCGTCACCCAGCCAAAGCTATCACACCAATCGATCAATCGGTGATCATAGTCATCGATAGACGTTGATCGATTGGTGTACTTAATAACCCTCTAACTGTGAATCATAAACGGATCCTACGAACACTATTCATGGTTATACAGCCAGGTCATACAGCCAGGTTATGGTTGTCATAGGATGATAATTATATGGCACTGGTTACGGTTAATCATAGACCAGAAAGTCCAACAACCAGTCTTAGTGATATTAATCCAAAACTCTCAGTGGGATAAATAGTTATAAATAATTATATTAAAAAAAAAGTATTATTAAATAAGTGTCTTTATTAAAGTGAATAAAATAAAAAGAAAAACAAAGCTCTAATTTAAATTGAAGTCAATCTTAGCTCCGGTAATCATTTAATGCAATAAGTATTATAATCTAATTACTTAGGCCCCCCCCACATTTGGCGTGCGCGATCCTCGGGCGTGCGAGCTGCAGAGAGAAAACACGGGCGCAGCGTGCGCGCGGCGCGCTCGCGACGCTTTTTTCTCTCTGCAGCTCGCACGCCCGAGGATCGCGCACGCCAAATGTGGGGGGGGCCTTAGTTAAGTTATTATAATTATTGCCATTCAACGTGGCAATGCTGCCAGCCTTCTGGCCACGGTATCTGCTGTAGACAGCGATGCGGAGGAATTGTTTGACGCCAAATGTAAATATTTTATTATATTTATTGAATAATTGAATAATTCTATGTTATTGAGTGTTATTTTTGTATATGATTATTATTCTTTTTTTAATATGTAAAGTTTAAATAGTAAAACTTGAATAAAATTTATTAGTTAAGTTGTATTTTATTTTATATATTTTGAATTTTGTGGGCCATGGAAATAATATAATGGCCCATGATTTGTCTTTGAATTTGTACTTCTAGAGAGATTTTTTAAGACCTATAATAACGATATGATTATTACTCGTACATTACCTTTTTATATTATACGACACACCAAAATTAATTAAAGTTTGATTTTTTATTGGAAAATATTTTTGTAATCAAAATATAAAAAATATTCATAAAGATTCAGACGAATATATTCATCAATTTCTCAGCGAAAACCTGATAATAAATTTTACCAAAATAAACCAAAATTCTATTTTAAGTTATTTACTACTTGACTGTTTCATAAATTATACTTCACGGTAATTTTATCTCAGCTATTATTGGAAGCGGAATGGACACTGTTAAAGAATAAAATTATCTGTCAAAGAAAGTAGCGCCATCTGTATTACTGCTCTACTGTTTTAATCTGAAATTTGCCATAACTCAATCTCAGGCAATGTTACATCCTTAATCAATTAATATGTTCCTTAAAAAATAGTTGATAATATAATATGCTTCATTCAATTCACTACAGTAATTCTACATATTCAGGCACTATAACATCTAAATTATAAAATTGCATTAGTGCCCGCACTGCCGTCCAGAGGAAAGACTGCCTGTCAAAAAAAAGGTTTTAAAAAAAATAAGTAGAAAGAACTTAGTTTTAAATTTTTTAACATTATTCCTACTGGGCGAGCAGAGCGCTTTCCAGATGAAATTAACGTCAAAGTTTAAAAATGTATGGGTTTTGACAGCTTTACCCGGCCCGGGGAAAATTTTCTATGAAATTTGTCAGTAGAATTGTTGCAAAAGTATAACCGTAAATTATCTTCATGTTACATCTTGAAATCTATTATTATCTTCTGGCTGCAAGTAGTGTCTAATTGACAATGACAGTACTTTGTTTACAAAAAAAAATTCTCACATCATAAATCGCGTAATACCCACAAAACAGCAATAATCGATTCAAATTACTTCATTAGTTAATCATACTATACGTTCCTCGCAAATTTGTATAACCAGCACGTTATGTATAACACTATAGGTATATATGAATACTAAAGCAGCAAAAAGTACTGGATCCTACTGGCCTGGATCAGGATGACAAGGAGGGCACCGCCAGGTCGAATAATTAGTGTAGTATATATAAGCAAGGCGCTAATGACAAAATAACAGTACACTTCGTCAGCTCACTGGAGTACCTTGTCTACAAAATGAATACATATTTTGCGGTAATACATCCGTGTTTCATTTTCATCTTTTTTTATTTTTATTTGTGGATTGCTAAAAATATTTTTTGAAAATTCTAATTCTAATTTTATTTTGACAAATGTATTTTCAAACAATACCTTCTCCACTGACATAAATTTAATCATTTATATCTATATTAATAAAAAATATAGTTTTGCCATTGCTACATATTATCATGTTTTGGAAATTTCAAGATATTGATCTAAAAGGTTAATTTGTTTATTGCAGGTCACCTGCCTTTTGGCATCAGCTGCCGTTGCCTTCGGCTCGGCGATCGGATCCGCTGCGGTGGTCGGACCTGCGACCTTATCCTACGTCCCGATCAACACTATTGAAAAAATCGTAAGTACTCATTTTTTCAGTCTTATTCCAGAACATATCGGATAATAAATGTTTTTTGTCAAATTTGTGAGCAACAGGCTTTCTTTCAAAACTCTCAAACTAAATAACTGTTATAAATTGAATTCGCAGTAACATATTTCATCACCTGTATTGTATTTGACATAGTTATCGTTTTTATTTCTAGCCAAGCTCGAACTATGGCTTCAACTACGCAGTAAACGACCCACACACCGGCGACAACAAGGCACAATGGGAAACGCGTCACGGTGACGTCGTCCGAGGTGCTTACTCTCTAGTGGAACCCGACGGCAATGTCCGTCTGGTGGAGTACCACGCCGACCCCATTCATGGATTTAACGCCGTCGTCAAAAGGTCCGGCGCCAACGTGCATTCGCTGCACCCTGTAGTACCAGTGGCTGCACCGATAGTTGCCGCCAAACCAATCGGACCAATTGGACCCATCGGACCAATTGGACCCATCGGACCAATTGGACACGGCGGACCAATTGGACCAATCGGACCAATCAGACCTATAGGACCCATCGGACCAATCGGACATTACGGAAATTTCGGACCAACTGGACCTATCGGACCAATCGCTCCTGTCAACATCGCCCCGATCACGCCTGTTGTCGACGTTGTTCATCGGCCGATCGTTACTCCAATCATCGACACCCCGCCACTGATTGCCCCGCTGCCAGCTTTGGACCTTTCCTGGCCCCTCCTGCCGGCGCCAGGTCCTTGGGTGCATATGTCCGGTTCTTCATACGGACACAAGGGTAACATCGTACGCCGTTGGGCCGCCGGTCCCATCTCATTGCACGGCAAAACCCTCACAATTAGAACCAAGCACCATTAGGTTAGAATAAGTTTTCAATGTAAATATTCTACATTAACTTCTCCGTGTATAGGTAACCTATTTAGTTACTCACGGCACTAGTGTGTTCTTGCACTGTTGTTACGTGCAAAAATACACGTAGGTCGATTTAGAAGTTAAGTTCGAATGGTGTATCCAAAGCAACGAAGTGTACCTGAATAAATAAATATTTTACGAACGAATGCTTTTCTATCATATTTTTAATACACAACTGATTCACCACATGCATGTTCATGAGTACAGCAGGTATAAACTTCATAAATTGTCAATTGTGAAGTGTTTATTAAATTAATTTTAAAATGAGAGAGATGCGGAAGTTACATCACGAATACAGAAATAGACTCTACTTAAATATATGACAGTCAATATTAAGTTATAACTTCTCAAGATTACACAAAAAGAACTATTAACATTTTAAAACAAAATCGCAATTTTTTTTCTTCGATCAATGCCAAAATCATTTATTACTGGTATTCAGAATGTATGTTATGCTCTATCGTGTAATATTTTCTACTTTTTATATCTTTATAAAAACAACTAGTTTCCTCAAACACCGAATTTCCCAAACCGGATCATCGCCAGGTTACTAGGTGAATGTAAAATGGTGGATGTTTGTGGTCGGTCAGCGTAAAATAGGCTCGTTTAGCTATGCGTGCCGAGCAGCCAATGACACGCGAATATACTAATGTATGCGCTTTCTTGTATAAGCCAATAATGGCTAATTATGATGATGTGTGAAGTTTATGTAATAGTTAAATAAGGATGTAGGCTTGAAGCCGAATACTATTCACAAGGATCGATTAATTTTCGGATCAATTAACGTATCAAAACAAAACCCATGGCAGTTGATACGATTATTCAAAGTCAATACAAATCATTAATTTTCATACACCCCAAGGGGCGTTTGAACACATCAACAAACACTATAGTTACAGAGCAAATAACAATAATCTGAATAATTAAATTAATTAAAATTAGATCAATTTTAATCTCTTGTTACTTGGGTTAGCCCGGAATTTCATATTCGGATACACCCGCGTATAAACATATGATGGTCCTATACCTAGAGTATAGAGTCATGGTCATAGAGGGTTTGTTCACATTTTGAAATAACTTTTACTTACTTTACTAAACTTACTTTTTACCGGTAAATCACTGGTCTTACTCCGGTCCTTACTTCTCCGTTACTAACCTTTATATGAAGTTTTTTTAAATCGTACACTGAAAATTAGTTGTGGCCTTGATACTTATAAATTAATAGACTTACCGGGTTATTGTCTTCATCGACATCGTACTCCTCTCGCTGTACCATCATAAGCTTGCCGCTGGCGTTGATAACCTGAAAATTTTGGATTGTAAATATTTCATTTTATATTCCTGTTCTATTGTGACACGCAGTTCTATTCTGGAATATTAACGATCACAATGCATACTTGGTGACTTAAACTTAGTTAAAGATATAATGTAATGAGATTAAGACGGACACCATTTTTAAATAACATAAAATAACTTCACGCCTATATTACCCAGAAGGGTGAGGCAGAGGTGTATATCACCCACATTTCACCTGTTATGATTAGGTTCCATGGGATAGAGGATGAGCCTATCGGCATCCACTGGGTGCAATGCCAACTCCGAGCTGCTCCTGACGGAAAGTTCACAAATAAGACTGCTCGACCCGGGCATCGAACCCAAGACTTCGCGGTGAGAGGCGCATACGCTAACCACTAGACCATGATTTAATAGAGCTACAATCAGGGTCGGTATGGGTTTGAACTGCCCGGGTGGCTGCCCATTGCTGGTGGAGGTTGATATTACTACAAAGGCCCACAGAGTCATTCAGGGAGGGAGAAGGGGAGGGGGGCGGCCATCTCGATGTATTTGGCCTGTAACCTGTAGCCTGGATACAATTAAATTTAGACGACAATAATAGACATGTAATATTTCATTATATTACATGTATTTATTTTAAATATTTTGCAGTTTTGAAATATTACGAATGCCTTCCTCAACCGCCTCTACCTAAAAATCCAATATGGCGGATGCACTTTTTGCAAAATTTGATAAAGTGGTCGTTTTTGTTTGCTATAAGAATTTAAAAACATTTCACACAATAAGAAAAATAACGCAAAATTGGACGAAGAGGGCGCCACTAGAACATAAAAAATGCAAAGAGATCTTACAAGTTTAGAAATGCGTTTTGATGAATAATGATTTGATGTCCAATTTTTACTAGTTAATTATGAGAATGCCTAAAGAAATTTTAAATAATTATAACTTTAACAATAATGTAAAATAAAATGTATGTTTAATAATATTTACCTTTAATTTTGATATTAAATTCATATTCATATTCATTTATTTCGTAAACTATTATAACATAGTATTTGAAAGTGTCAATCAAAAAGTACAAACAAAACGTAACTAAATACATGAAGCTTAGAAACGGTAATCTATAATCCCAAGCATTATTATCGTCCATATAATCTTTAATGGAATAATAACCCTTCGAACACATTTTTCGTCTTATTATAGAAATTTATGGAAACTTTGAATTTACTAAATTTTGCTTGGGATTTTATTATAAAATCGCACACATTGACCTCTAAATGATTTTTTATTTTCTGGAGACTAGTGGCAGGTAAAACTAATTTATGCTTGTTCCTTGTATTTAAATTATGTATATCACTTTTTTCGCTAAATTCTAAAATATTCTTATGTACATAAATAAGGTTTTCATAAACATTTTGACTCGCCATTGTCAAGATACCGATTTCTTTAAATTTTTCCTTTAGTGAATGTCTAAAGTGTGTAGAGTGTATGTAGTGTGTGTATGTGTGTAGGTATATTTACAACTTAATTAAAAATATATAATCGCACGCTAAAAATAGCAGGATATGTAAGATCTGAACTTTATTATAACATTTCGATGTACCATATTCTAAGCAAATAAATAAATGATTTGATTTGATAAAGTAAAGACCACCCACACAGAATACCACTCCTATTCCTGTGATAATATATAAATAAATATATACGTCATCACGCTTTGAATGACTTGTGTTCACTCTTGAGCCGCATTCCTATACTCGAGTATTGCAGTATCATCTCCTATAGTTGAGAAAAGAGGATAAAGGTGACAGCACACTGACCAGCGAGTCGGGGTGCCGCAGCACGTGCGTGACGGAGTTGCGCGTTCGGTGCGGGTCCTGCAGCCGGCACAGCGACGCCGCCACCACGCACGCCGGGTGCGACAGCGCCGACACGTCCACCGCCTGCACGCAGCGCATCTCGATGCCGCCCGCTGGAAACTCTTATTTCTTTAATAAACTATCTTTTTAAATGATAATATATGTATTTAAATAAAGGTTAATACCAAAAGATACATACATTGTTTTACACAGTGGTTTCCAAACTAGGTGTTCCTGTGTTTTGGAATCCTGCGTTTATAATAATATTTTCACGTTGCATCTGAAGTGATACTAATTTAAAAAGAGAAATGATAAGCTCCCGCTCGCGTAGTACTTACTGCAATGTTGTTTTTTACGTAAGTGGGTAACAAAGGTGTAGGTTGAACAGAAAAAACGTAAGACTAAGATACGTCGCAGACTGGACACGGACTGTTAAAGTATATGAAAGAGACAGGGCACCGACTAGACGCGAACAACATCACGGGCGCCTGCCTAAAGTAACACCTGTCTGCCGCGTTTTGTCTGCGATTCGTCTTTTCTGTATAATATCGAATCACACCCCTGACATCAACACAATCTTTTGCTTTTTAAATTATTAGAAGAATACCATATCGGTTTCTATCTGCGATCTGCAAGATGTAATTGATCAAAATAAGGATTCCTACAAACAATTTCCATTGCAATGTCCAACTGTCCAGATATGTATGTAGCAACCCTAACACTCCTATCTTCTCCAAGTCTTCAAGTACCTTCATTCAATAATAACAATGTCTCACCATCGTCCAAGGCGTTGAGCTCGTATATAGTGACGAGCGCGTCCGCCCCGAACACCACCAGCTGATCGTCCAGTATATCCAGTACGAACACCTGCGATTGTACTCGCACTATCTTCGCGAATTTGTTGTCTAGTTTAGCTTCCCGAGGGTAGAAGCGGATCTCGTCGTGTCCATCCAGAATGCTGTAACAACCTGGCAGAAAATCAAATCAATATAAACGTTCTTTGGCCTTGAGTTTAAGGCGCTGTCCTGCGTGGGCGAACCAGTGCGAATGCGATCGCGTGACCTTAGAGCGCAATGCCGTGCGGGCGCGGTGACGCTGTCCTAGGTGCACGCAAATCACAAATGTTTATTACACTATTTTATCATTACTTTTATATTTAATTAATGAACATATGAAATTGCTGAAATTGTTATTTGTGTGCTTAGAAAATTTAAATTTGTTAAAAACATTCGCATACAATGTAAAAATTGTTACTGAATAAATGAAATGAAAAATAAAAATATATGAAATGAAATCAGCGAACTTTGCCACCTTCATCTGACACTAAATATACTGATTGCGACTAGTTCGTGCGAAAATATCATACCAAATAATCGCGTTCGCGCCACACCGTTTCGCGCACACGCAATAAAATAAAGTTTGAGTTATCTTTATTTATTCTACAGTAATGTGTATTGTTATAGTTTCTTTAGGTATATATATATTGTTTTAATTCAAATTATCAAAAAATAATATTTATAACACTAATGTCCCACACTGTTCTCTCACGATCAGGGCGCACCAGAATATCAGCACTGTGGTGCTAATGTACTGCAGTATTATGCTGAGATGCTCTCTTCTTGCACATCGGTATGTTCATGTACTTACTTTAAATATAAATATGTAGTTTTAAAATTATTTATATAATTTAAGATTGCCGGCATATTCACAACTGTCATTTTGTCACGCAGGAAAATAAAATTGGAATAGACAGTTTGATTATTTTGCACCATGCCGTAACACAATCGCGTTCGCGTACGTATATACTCACCCAGGACACCGCGTATGTCCATGAGCGAGGTCGTCATAAGATTTTGGCTAACGACTTGGTTTGCTTATGGCAGGCTTTGTCGATCTTCATACTGATGTATAACTCACCAATAACGATATAATCCTTCCACCACAGCATGCCGCCCGTGACCACGAAGTCCTTCTCCTGCGCCTCGTTGCCGAACAGCTTCCACCGCTTCGCGCCGCAGTGGTAGTGCGCCAGCCCCGTGCGCCCCGCCACGCAAACGTTCATGCCGTCTTCGTCTATCGCACTGTACTGTAAGGGGCGAAACAAAGCAATATAAGAACCACAGATTGCAAACTAATAAAATAAATAAATTCTTTATTACATAGATTAACAATACAAGTTTATGTGAAGCCCTGACTCCCGATGTAGGCATTGAAAATACCTATGTTTCGGCAGCCAGTGTCCTCTCCCAAATTGGATATTCTTAATATGAATAGTTTGCAATTTACAGACAATGTACAGTGGGCCAAGGAGTTAGGTATGCAGGGCAAAAAGTTCTAAGTCACAGTAAAGACTTACTACACCTGTCATCGAAAAGCGAATTACATATTTAAATAGTGGGTATATTACACTTATTAAATATGTAATTCCCACATGCATATCCATTGCATTCAGTTTTCATTATGGCGTAGAAGTTTTTCCCCTGCATATCAAATTGCTTGGCCTACTGTACTACATATCTTAAACAAGCTAAGTTATGGGTAAAATTTAATTTCGAGAAAAACTTATTTTTATTTAAATATATAATATATTTTTTCTTTTAGTTAAGTAGTGCTTCATATTATAATATGTACCTGTTACCTATAAAAAAATTGCATACGGGAGAGATTAAGAGTGAAAGCCCATGAGCGACTAACCTACGTCATTTTATAAAAGCTGAAAGATTCTCTGTGTGCCTAACATAGGTAAGAATTTGGTTATGGAATTTGGATTGTGGTGGTTTTGGGACATAATATAAATAAAAGGAAGCGTTATATTATAAAGCGTAATTTTTAGATATGTTGTTTATGGAGATTTAAGAATTCCCTCTCCACTATTTGTAGACACTTAACATTGTTCCAACCCCACACAGGCAACTTTAAAATTGCATTATTTAGACCGGATGGCGGAGTGGGTAGCGTACCTGCCTGCGACGCCGAGGTCGTGGGTTCAATTCCCACTTAAGACAAATCTTTGTGTGCATGAACATGGGGGTTTGTCTTAGTCTGGGTGTTTCTATGTATAATAAATATTTACAAAAGAAAAGTATATATGTATTAGTATCAGGTATTCTATTACCCATAGTACAAGCTCTGCTTAGTTTGGGACTAGATGGCTTTGTGTGTGAGTTGTGAAATATTTATTATTTCTGAAAAACTGGTCTTCAAATTTTTTTGACTATAATTTAACATAACATAAAAACACACCTATATTACCCAGAAGGGTGTGGCAGAGCAGTACAACACCCACACTTCACCTGTTATGTTTAGGTCCCATGGGATAGGGGGTGAGCCTATCGCCATTCACCAGGTGTACCGTGACGGTACACAAATATCTTTTTGACTGCATCGGGAATCGACCCGAGGCCTTGCGGAGAGAGGCACAAACGCTAACCACTAGACCATCGAGGGAGTTGACTATCACATCGTTGACGACCGGATGGCGGAGTGGGTAACGTACCTGCCTGCGACGCCGAGGTCGTGGGTTCGATGCCCGCTTAAGACAAATCTTTGTGTGCATGAACATGAGGGTCTGTCTTAGTCTGGGTGTTTCTATGTATAATAAGTATGTATTTACAAAAGAAAGGTATATATGTTGTTGAAGCTAATCTTTACATTTCACTCAACCGAGTTTAGATTGATTCGTTAAAACCATAGTGTCTCCATTATGTTAATTCAGTTGCCAATAAACCTTATAAAGAAAGGACGTGTGTCTCTCACTACCAAAACTACAGTGTAAATCTGAACCCTAACACCCTCAACATATGTATTAGTATCAGTTATTCTAGTACCTATAATAATAATATAATAATAATTTTTTGCCAAAAGTAGATTGTACATGGCATACAGAGTTATCTTATTAAAATTATAGTTATAAAGAAAACCAGTACAGCTTTAATAAAAGGAATCATAGGACTCCCTTTCCTAAACTAGGCAGGAAACTTGTCTGTATCTTAGGAAAGGGTATCCATTTATTTAACTATTACCTATAGTACAAGCTCTGCTTAGTTTGGGACTAGATGACGTTGTGTGTAAGTTGTGAGATATTTATTTATAATTTATCCTCTATATAAGCTCAAAGCACTCACCCTTAACGGCCAGTTAGTTGCAATATACGTAGCAGGCAACGGCAACACAATCCACTGTTTCCTACACTCATTATCATCAATGAACTCCCTATAGTTAGTACTGCTCTCGTATTCCAGGTTAGGCTGGTCGTGCAGCCCGTTCTCCGCCTGGTACATGTCTGACGACGAGTCTATGATGGAGATCTTCGTTTGCTTGGTGAGATTGTCCTCCAAGTTCACGTACAGTTTGTCGTCTGCTTGCAGGTATAAGTGTCTTTGGTTGCTCTGAAATAGAAAGAACATATTTTTACAACCATAAAATATTGAACACTAAGAAACAGTAGAAATAACTTTTGGCCTTGAAGCGGGGCTTGAACCCGCGAGCTTAGTATTCCGTCCTATCGCTCTTCCATCTGAGCTATCCTAGCCACATAAGTATATAACTTACCATACAGGGATTAACACTGAGCGGACTTTTGACAAAGTCTAACTGAATAATGTTAGTGCTTGAATCACTCTCCACTTTCACCATCCATAATTGATAGCCTTCCGTCGCCCATTCCTGAAAAATAATTTAATATTATATCAAGAGAAACAGGCAATATTTTTAGTGTCCTATAGGTTCAGCAATCCTAACTAATATTATAAATGAGAAATCAACTCTGTCTGTCTGTAACGCTTTCACGGCGAACCCATTTCCATATTATTTTTAATCGACTTCAGAAAGGAGGAAGTTCTCAATTCATCTGGATTTTTTTTTTGTTAAGAGCGTGTATTCCTTTTTAAAATGTAACTGTCAATTTTTGTAGTGTTTTGGGAATATTTCGTAAAAACTGAATGAAAGTATGATTTTATTCAACTAACTTTTTAGAATGTGGGCTTTAAAAGGTAAATATGACAATTACATTTCATAACTAAAGCATACTTTTCTATTTTATCAGTTGAAAGAGTATTAACTGTTAAGTTGATAAATTACAAAATTATGCTGTATTTACGAATGAAATTGTTATATTTACCTTTCAAAACTTGCATTCTAAAAAGTTAGTTGAATAAAATCATACTTTCATTCAGTTTTTACGAAATATTCCCAAAACACTACAAAAATTGACGGTTAAATTTTGAAAAGGAATACACGCTCTTAAGCTCGGTTATCTCGAAGCTGAGGATATGAGCTTTTTGTCGTCGTATATTTAAAAGCTAGTCCAAGATATTTCTGCAATGTTTTTGAATATTTCTTTCAGTGTGTTTATTACATTCAGTGGCGGATTTACCAGCAGACTGAGTAGGCTGGAGCCTAGGGCGGCAGATTTTTGGAACGGCAAATTTGGTGTCCGATTTTTTTTATTTAATTCTGCATATAATTTGCTCATAGAAATGAATAAGATTTCTGCATTACGGTTTTCTGATGTTTTACAGAAAGAACTCTGCAACAAATTTTGTCTGCACTTTACATTCGGTATAGCATAGAGCGTAAAAATAATCCAGGACTTGACCATTGTAGAGGCAAGGGCGGCAAAAACTGCCCAGCCTATACCTTAAAAATTTGTAAATCCGCCACTGATTCCATTCCACATCAAACTTGTAAGATTTAACTTTCGGATATTGGGCTTTTGTGTCAATATTTTCTTCGATTTATAAAATATTGACACAAAATGTAAATGCAGTAAAGTAAATGTAAAATGCAGACAAAATTTGTTGCAGAGTTCTATCTGTAAAACATCAGAAAACCGTAATACCATACATAATAACCGTTACCATAGCTAAATAGCTATGGTAAAACAGTAAGGAAAGACTACAAAGATTAGGTAGGTACCTTTTTATAGGTTCAAAAGTGCAACCTTAAATTGAATACCCAAAACAAATGCTCGAACCATTAAAACACGATCCCAGGTTACGGCTAATGCCCTACCATGCTTGCTACCATGAGAGACGTCACTTGTACGTCAAAACGACTATAGTAGAGTTCATGTATTGTTTAGTCTATGAATATAAGTATATATAATATGTTTTTTTTTTTTTTTTATTTATTAACATTTACAAAAGCCATCTTAAAAAATTTACATCTTAATGCGCTGCTAAAAACCACAGAGGTTTGCCTGCAGCGCAATTTTATCTGCAGTCTAGTACAGCAGTCGTAAACGCTATTAAAAAAATATTACAATTCAAGTAGAAAACATTACATTATTAACTTAGGTACAATAATATTTTATTTTCTTAAATATATAAGTTACAAGAGCTAGGTGAATGCATTTACTCTATTAGTTTATTTATTAAATAAGACTTGAGCTTGGATTTTATATTTTATTATACATTATTTTAGTTAAGTAAGTGCTATCTTAATTTAATACACTACACCACTGACCATGTCTATTTACTTATTACTGTCCATCCAAAGGTTGCCTGGAAGAGGTCACTTTATAGTGATAAGGCCGCCCATTGTGCATGTTTCAATTAGACTGTGTATCACAATTATGTACTTCTTCTTTGTGTACAATAAAGAATTCTCTATCTATCTATCTCTATCTATAAGGATAGAAGGAACTAAAGATAAAATAGTTTTTGTTCACTGACCAAACTGCTGACAACAAGCGGGTTGTTTTTGCTGAGTTCCTGGTTGAGTCCGTAGTCCCACGCGAGCGAGCACATGAGCAGAGCCCCGAAGGTGCTCCACGCCGACACCCCGCCGCGTTCCCAGCTCACTGCTACTGCGCGCCCGTCTGCCGTCCATCTAATAACCGAAAAACAACACTTTTGAAATAAACTTTTATTACTTATTTACTTAAGATAGGAACAAATGGATGAACGTGACGTCACGAAATGACGTAACATACAGTTGAGAAATTTAGGGTCCTAGCAAGAGGCGACCGTAGCTAGTTGGTTAAAGCGACTGCCCGGTGTGCAGAAGGTCGCAGGTTCAAACTGTTAAGAAACAGTTGAGAAAATTATGTAGTATAGTAAGTAGTATAGTAAGTATAATTTGCTAAATTCTATAAAAATAATCAGTAAAAAAATATATAATTTTAATCCTGTATTAATTAAAGCCAATAAGCTGGTCAAACTAAAAGGGAATGTCCGAAAACTGTATCGCCATAACCCTTGAACTCACGAATATAAGATAGTAAATAATTTCTAGTTTAGTGAACATGAACATGAATTAAGCAGAATTAAATTAACAAAAATGATTTTCTGTCTAAACTTTATGTTTAAATAGAATCATCATCATTAGCGACCATAATTTTTTCCATAGATAAAAAATCAGACGGCATAAGTTTTTTTTTTACAATACAATAATAATATGATTATTTTCTCTTCACAATTTTATGATTATAATTTGTGTAAAATAAGCATACCTCACACATTTAACAGGTCCCGGGTCCCCAGGAAAATCTTTCGAGCTGAGCACCATTGTATGCGACAATTCCAAACCACCCGTCGCCTCGTCTATCGTGAACACGTCTACTTGAGAACTGAAAGACACAAAAAATATGTACATTATTCATCACAAATACATATAAGCAAAGTTTATAAGACATAGCATAATACATTCAGAAGTATGGGTTCAATTTTAAATATAATTTTAATTGGCTACTTGACATTTGTTGGAAATATTTTTTTAAATATGCGTTGGTTTATTTAATACCTCTTACAACTATTAAAAAAAAATATATATATCTTATTAGATAAATACAATATTTATATAATATTAAAGTTGAAAAATTAAGAATCCAGCAGGACTCGAACCTGCACCCCCTGGGTATACGCCCCAAGTGCTTTGCCAATTCAGCTATGGATTCGTATGCTGCCGGACTCGAAATTTCTCAACTCTTTTGTGCCAGCCGAAGCTAGACGAACCATTACTTGGTTTTAGCGCCATCTATGCGTTACTTATTCACATAATCGCATACAGTACGTTTGAATTAAGATCAACTCATTACTGTCGAGAGATGACGCATTTTTATCAATACTTGTAATATTTAAAGCAAATTTTTAGCTTTGCTATGCCTTTTTGTATTTATATAATATTAAAGTTGAAAAATTAAGAATCCAGCAGGACTCGAACCTGCACCCCCTGGGTATACGCCCCAAGTGCTTTGCCAATTCAGCTATGGATTCGTATGCTGCCGGACTCGAAATTTCTCAACTCTTTTGTGCCAGCCGAAGCTAGACGAACCATTACTTGGTTTTAGCGCCATCTATGCGTTACTTATTCACATAATCGCATACAGTACGTTTGAATTAAGATCAACTCATTACTGTCGAGAGATGACGCATTTTTATCAATACTTGTAATATTTAAAGCAAATTTTTAGCTTTGCTATGCCTTTTTGTATTTATATAATATTAAAGTTGAAAAATTAAGAATCCAGCAGGACTCGAACCTGCACCCCCTGGGTATACGCCCCAAGTGCTTTGCCAATTCAGCTATGGATTCGTATGCTGCCGGACTCGAAATTTCTCAACTCTTTTGTGCCAGCCGAAGCTAGACGAACCATTACTTGGTTTTAGCGCCATCTATGCGTTACTTATTCACATAATCGCATACAGTACGTTTGAATTAAGATCAACTCATTACTGTCGAGAGATGACGCATTTTTATCAATACTTGTAATATTTAAAGCAAATTTTTAGCTTTGCTATGCCTTTTTGTATTTATATAATATTAAAGTTGAAAAATTAAGAATCCAGCAGGACTCGAACCTGCACCCCCTGGGTATACGCCCCAAGTGCTTTGCCAATTCAGCTATGGATTCGTATGCTGCCGGACTCGAAATTTCTCAACTCTTTTGTGCCAGCCGAAGCTAGACGAACCATTACTTGGTTTTAGCGCCATCTATGCGTTACTTATTCACATAATCGCATACAGTACGTTTGAATTAAGATCAACTCATTACTGTCGAGAGAAAATTCGAGTCCGGCAGCATACGAATCCATAGCTGAATTGGCAAAGCACTTGGGGCGTATACCCAGGGGGTGCAGGTTCGAGTCCTGCTGGATTCTTAATTTTTCAACTTTAATATTATATAAATACAAAAAGGCATAGCAAAGCTAAAAATTTGCTTTAAATATTACAAGTATTGATAAAAATGCGTCATCTCTCGACAGTAATGAGTTGATCTTAATTCAAACGTACTGTATGCGATTATGTGAATAAGTAACGCATAGATGGCGCTAAAACCAAGTAATGGTTCGTCTAGCTTCGGCTGGCACAAAAGAGTTGAGAAATTTCGAGTCCGGCAGCATACGAATCCATAGCTGAATTGGCAAAGCACTTGGGGCGTATACCCAGGGGGTGCAGGTTCGAGTCCTGCTGGATTCTTAATTTTTCAACTTTAATATTATATAAATACAAAAAGGCATAGCAAAGCTAAAAATTTGCTTTAAATATTACAAGTATTGATAAAAATGCGTCATCTCTCGACAGTAATGAGTTGATCTTAATTCAAACGTACTGTATGCGATTATGTGAATAAGTAACGCATAGATGGCGCTAAAACCAAGTAATGGTTCGTCTAGCTTCGGCTGGCACAAAAGAGTTGAGAAATTTCGAGTCCGGCAGCATACGAATCCATAGCTGAATTGGCAAAGCACTTGGGGCGTATACCCAGGGGGTGCAGGTTCGAGTCCTGCTGGATTCTTAATTTTTCAACTTTAATATTATATAAATACAAAAAGGCATAGCAAAGCTAAAAATTTGCTTTAAATATTACAAATACAATATTTTTCATTCAGAGGTTTTAAATGCAAGCGGGAACAGCCGATCAAAGATAATGTAATATTACATAGACGCAGACTTATTTGTTTAAAGCCCGCGTTTCTATTTTAGTGATCCACAGAAAAAAATCCAAATTTATTTTTTAGAAATAAAATATTTGCCATTTATTTTAATGCAACAAACATATTGCATTGTTATTGTGAAATTATAAATTAGTATATCTAAAATTATCATATTTTTCCGCCACACATGTCAATTGTATAAAATGTGTGAAAATGCAAACACTAATGCCACTTTTTAGCCTCTGCACCTTTGATCAAGATTCTTGATCGTAGCATCTACATTTCGCATCATTTTAGTTCCATATTAAATTGTAAAAATTGGTACTTACTTTTTTCTTCCAATAGCAATTAATCTAAACTTGTGATTGACTCTCGCGCACGTCGCGTCATCGATGCCAGGCGCCCAAATGCCTTGCACTGCCTAAAACCATATTAATGCATTGAGATACCCTTTCAGACAGTGAAATTTATACCCCGCGCATTACGAACGATGACATCGGACCTTTCGCTCACACTAACGAGTTTCGCAGCATGAGACATCCCTTTCGGCACATGATTAAATAACGTACAGATGCTAAGTTTCTAAAGAGCAAGCCAAGTGCTTATCTATTCTGGTAAGGTTGGCACAAAAGGATAAATTAGAAATAATACATAAAAATACAATATTTGTGATAATTTAAAAATGATAAGGTATGTTTTACACAGTAGAATAAAACATAAAAATATAAATTGTTAACTTAAAACACGACTGTACTATACTTTTTTTTTTAAACAAAACAAAAAACGACGCATGCTGCGAGCCCTGCGCTTGTGCACTAGCCGAGCCGGAATAAACCAGTTTCGTTCCGTACGTGACAGAGCCGCTAGTGCATACGCGCACACACGTATCAAGCTTGTACTGGTGTACCTATCAGAGTGATATTGTATTAAGCTTAGCCTCTGTATTCTATCTACTCATGTGCTTTCGGTATGCAGGTTTGTAATGCGTGAAGTAAAGCAACACTCGTTATAATAATTAGCTGGAATTATAGAGATACAAGGAGTTACTATTACTAGCCCTACTACGAATAAATTTGAGCTACAAGATTGACAATATACAAAGATGGTACTATAGTGGCCGCAACCACTCATTAGCGATCAGCGCCGAGCTTCAATTTGGCAGCTGATCTATACATTGAGGCATATTTTCAAATATTTTGTCTATTCCTCCTCCTATTGGTCTATTGCCATCAGGGATGAGTGCTGGCGCGGTGTCTAGTAGGTATATAAGAGGTCGGAGTATTTTATTTGTAGTAAGGTAAGGTAACTTTTAACAAACAATCGCAAGCTAAGCATAGGTGACGTGGGCATAGATTTTAAGGAATGATGTAGTTAATGCTTGATTCTTCAGACTAAATTGTGTTAATTTTATTAAAACCGACGTAAGGTGAAGACATTATTATTGAGAATAAGGGTTACTCACATTATTTTAGCCGGGATATGCCGACTAGTTTCGAATCTATTACGTAGATTCATCAATTGGGCGATTAATCGCGCTTCGTCGAGGTCGCGCGACATATCCCGGCTAAAATAACGTGAGTAAATCGTATTCTTAATACTAAATTGTATTGTCAGTACTGGCGGCAAATACTTCCAAAAATAGGTACTTCTAGTGTTTTCTAATACAACTTCCTGGCATTTAAATACATTCTTACAAAAAAAACTTGACAACCCAATCGGTTTTAAATTGAGCTCTGATAAGTGTACAGCATACTTATAAATTGTTTAATTAAAACACACAGTTATAGTTTTCAACCTCTTACCGACAAATTTGTGTCCAACAATATCTGAGATTTAAAAATTATATTAGAATCAAATATACCAACTGCTAGATATCGCTTGACAAATTCGTAGGAAAAAATTAGTGATAAAAATTAACAAAAATAACGAATTTTTCACGTAAGTGTAACATAGGATGACGCTCTTGACCGGTTACCCCTGCCTCCCCCCTGCCGCGTTTTTACACCCCCGCTGTCTTGAATCCCGCGTCCCCCGCCACCCGCGTGGACCATGGGAGTGTCACCTTCTTACCTACGAATTTGCCAAGCTATAATCATTTTATTTGCATTACTTACATTGGGATCGAATTTGAGATTAGGCGCGGTGAGGTACGCCGCCCTGCCGTCATTGAGCGTGATACCGAACCCGCATACAAGTGGAGAGTATTCTATATCGTTCACATGGGTATTGTCCTCTAATATCGGCTCCGCTGAAAAATATTAAACTCATGATAATACGAGAAATATATATATATATATGGCGAATTTAAATGGCTTTAGATTCCTAACCAACTTAATTAAACATGTTATTTAAAACGTTTTTTTTTATTATTTTGTTTTTAAATAATAAAATCTTTGCTATCACAAATTTTACACACAGAAGAGAAAGATATATGTAGTACCACAGATAATATAATACTAGTACAGATACCCAATCTCATACAAAAAATTGACGCCACCCTAAAAAATATTATTCTGGGGGCTATTTTAATTTATTTTTTATGCCAATAGATGGCCGTACTTGTGAGTAGTCTCAACCGCGCTACCTCAACGCCATCTAGCTTTTGCAAAAGGTAACATCAGGTACATGACGTCCTTGTGTGCGTGAGAATGTGTCTGTGTGCGTGCCAAAGCTGTCAATATATATTATTATCTGCATGTGTGCGTGTCAGTCAGTATGTACATTACCATTACGTTTGACCTTCTACAACGCTATAACACTGCTGCATTCAAAATATCAAACGATATTTTAAAGTTTTAAAATTTAAAGTTTTTTTAATGAAATGTAATGTAATAAAATAATGATTACTTTCTATTGCAATTGATTTTGATTTAGACTAAACTAAAAAATATAAGGGAAGTGTCGCTAAAACGAGCAAAACAAAGGTATCGCGGTAAAGGGCGTCCTTGTCGCGCTCACTTGGCGTGAGTCACAAACCTTTTGTTCAAAACCTTGAACCTTTTTTATTTAGTCGTATTTATTTCGGAATGTTAGTACTCAATAAAACTTTTAAATCAAATTCAACTCATTTATTTCAAACGGGTACAGGCACATAGTTATAAATAGTTTTTTTTTTTAAATAGAGCATTCAGAATCTATGTCTGTGCCACTCGAGGAACTTTAACTTTCTGAAGTGTCTGTTACATGTATAATAAAGCGATTGGCTGTTTTGTCTATTTGATGGTCAAGAATTCTAATCACGGCTGCTCCTTTTTTGACGTGCTCGACACAATTTTGCCATTTTTCAGGCGTTACCTGATTGAAGGCATCATTAAATAATGTTTCAAAATCATTTAATTTAAATGTAGTAGGTATTGTGTCGAGCAACGTGACTTTTAGTGTCCGCCCATCATACGAGCTCTATTGGATTGAGCACCCCTGACTTACTCTGACGTCACACTCAGCGCCGAGTATGCGGGCATATCCCAAAAAATCTTATTTTTAGTTAAGAAATTAAAAAATTCGGTTATTTTATAATTAATTGTTTACTTCTATGAAAATTAGTTACAGCTAAATAAATAAATGTAATGATGGCATGTTCTTTGATTGATACATAAGTTGAAAACTTATACAATTTATATAATTTATAATATTTATAAATTATTTATTTTTGAATTACGTAAACGATTTTAATTATAGAATATGAATTACGTAAAGCAATTACATATTATTATTTCATTGTTTTTTAATATGTATTTTTGAACATGAAAAAAATACCACAAATTATGCCCCTAATTTACGTATTTCTTACTTAATATCTTGCGATAAGAGGTGTTTGATTAACCGGTATTATGAAACTCGATCGATGCAGTAATTAGCGACAGTTTTTAATGACCGCCGATCGCTATCGTAATTTTATTGACTTTTTGGTAGAAGTCGGATCAATGACTTTTATTCCTTACTTATCTATCTGGAACTATAGAAGCGACTATAGAACATTCACAGTTCGCGCGCTGTTATAAGTTTCAATTTTGCGTGCACGTGGTCGTGGGTACCTCAGGCGAGGTGTAGGTATAATTTTTACATTTACTTGACTTACGTTTGGGAGTGAATCTTCTGTTGTTCCCAAGGACGATAATAATATAATACCTACTTAACGTTGTTACTTATTTTGCCTATACCTACTTCAAATAAAACGTCTTAAGTCAAAAAAAAAGTTGCAAAAGAAAATCTTTATTTATTTTTGGTAAAGTTTGATCGAAAAATCTAAAATCTGTTTATAAAAACGTGCAATCATGTTTGCTTAGCATTGTTCCTACAACTGTCTTCGTTCGCAAAAACGTATTTTTGTAGCAATCTTATTATCGAAATTTTTAGCTAGACTAAGATTGCTTTGAAGGAAGAAGACAAGGGAGGTTTTAGTCATATCACTCAATACAAAAAACATGTATGTAAATACCCACTAGTGTATCTAGGGGTGCGCTTTGTTTTTCATAAAAAAAAAATCTTCATAAAATCGCAATTATTTTCCGAAGAAAAATGTTATTAATTTGTTATTAATAACATTTTTCTTCATACTCATTGGCATTAATAATATTGTTTTTCATTCACATCTTTTATCCTATTAATTTCTTATATTATAGTTTTTCTTAATGATACCGATCATTCTTTTCAACTCCTAATTATTTTTATTTATACATTTGTTTGTTCTTTTTTTTATGAATTTCTTCATTTGAGTGTTACGTTATTTACTTTATTGATATCCATAATGTCAATATAAATATATTAATTATTTATTTATTTAATTGTAAAAAGATCTGAAAAACATCTCGCATAAAATATCCACAAGAGCACACAAACAATCCGAAAACTTCTACCGAAGTGAAGGAAACACGCGCCCGTTCCTTTGTAAATAAACATTGAGTAACATTGCAGAAAACATTTTGTTTCTGTTCGAAGTACATCACATGACAATTGATATCTATATTATTTTAGATTATAAAAAAATAAAATACTTTTGATTACTTACATTATTAGAAAAACATGTATTTAATATATAATTTAAAAAGTTCGATGATGATTTTATATCTAACTATTATTGGAAGGCAATCGTAGCCTCAGAAACTAAACGCGTCATCGTAAGTGAATGTCCATTAAATTAACATGTTGAGTGACAAAAGCGTCGAACTCTAATTTGTTTATAACTCAATATACACTCACACACTCATACAATGTTAAAATAAAATTGAAATAAGCGCCATCTATTAGCCACAAATAACCTAACCGCATGAAATTTTTACATTTTGTGCCGTATCCAAGACGGCGACTGAAGAGTTAAAGACATTGATTTCTTTTTTCTCTCAAATCACTTTGAAATAATTGAAGAATGCTTTTAACGTTTTATATATACGTGCTTTATTTTTTAAAAATCATATTTTGGTCAAAAGTTGAACAGTAGCGTTTATAACAATTTATTATTTTTGCATTGCTACACATAACGCCATCTATGGAAATTTTTAAGAAGTAAAAATCTAATGTTCCTAATGATACCCCATGGTAGTACTTAATATATAGGCTATAGCTAAGAATATCACTACAATGTTCTGCTGGTATTTATAATAAGATTACCCTGTACTTTATGTACCTTTTAGTATTAGATGTTTAGTTAAGTTTTATCACAGATAATATAATACTAGTACAGATACCCAATCTCATACAAAAAATTGACGCCACCTTAAAAAAAATATTTCTGTGAGCTACTTTAATTCACTTTTTATGCCAATAGATGGCCGTACTTGTGAGTAGTCTCAACCGCGCTACCCTAACGCCATCTAGCTTTTGCAAAAGGTAACATAGGTACATGTCGTCCTTGTGTGCGTAAGAATGTGTCTGTGTGCGTGCCAAAGCTGTCAATGTTTTAGAATATTATTATCTATCTGCATTTGTGCGTGTCCGTGTCAGTATGTTACATTACCATGACGTTTGACCTTCTACAGCGCTATAACACTGCTTCATTCAAAATATCAAACGATTTTTTAATGTTTTGCGATTTAAAATGTAATGTAATTAAATAATGATTACTTTCTATTGCAATTGATTTTTATTTAGACTTATGTTAGTTGTTTCATTTTTAAGGTTATACAATACAATATCATTCACCCAAGAATAAATTCATTTTAATATGATAGAGCTTTTGTTAGCACGCTTGAATGATGCACGTAGCCGTGCTATGCGCTAAACTGGTTCTCAGTGTTCCTGTCAAACTTGGTAGGTATACCACTAACAAATTGGAGCCTATCTATGCCAAGGATGTTTCAATTCATAGGTTAGGTATAAATAGCCGGGGCTACTCCCGCGAAGCAGTACTGCATTGGGCTGGCGCTTAAGCGGTTACGGCGGAGCGCGGCGACGGCGCGGCGGCGCGGCGCGGCGGAGCGCTGCGGTCTTCCAACCCCTAGCCATAACAGATCGCCGCGCTTAGAACATTCACAGTTCGCGCGCTGTAATAAGTTTCAATTTTGTTTGCAAGACTAGTATTATATTATCTGTGGTGCAAGTGGGTACCTCAGGCGAGGTGTAGGTATAATTTTTACATAAAATAAACTTGACTTTCGTTAGGGAGTGAATCTTCTGTTGTTCCCAAGGACGATATAATATCTATTAACGTTGTTACTTATTTTGCCTATAATCAAATAATAATTTCAAGTATTTCAACATTAATGTAAAGACAATTTAAACGTCTTAAGTCTATAAAAGAGTTGCTAAAAAAAGTAGGTAATCTTTATTTATTTCTGGTAAAGTTTGATCGAAAAATCTAAAATCTGTTTATAAAAACGTGCAATCATGATTGCTTAGCATTGTTCCTACAACTGTCTTCGTTCGCAAAAACGTATTTTTGTAGCAATCTTATTATAGAAATTCTTAGCTAGACTAAGATTGCTTTGAAGGAAGAAGACAAGGGAGGTTCTAGTCATATCACTCAGTACAAAAAACATGTATGTAAATACCCACTAGTGTATCTAGGGGTGCGCTTCGTTTTTCATAAAAAAATTTCTTCATAAAATCGCAATTATTTTCCGAATTTGTTATTAATAACATTTTTCTTTATACTCATTGGCATTCATAATATTGTTTTTCATTCACATCTTTATCCTATTATTTTCTTATATTATAGTTTTTCTTAATGATACCGATCATTCTTTTCAACTCCTAATTATTTTTATTCATACATTTGTTTGTTCTTTTTAATTAATTAATTTCTTCATTTTGAGTGTTACGTTATTTACTCTATTGATATCCATAATGTCAATATAAATATATTAATTATTTATTTATTTAATTGTAAAAAGATCTGAAAAACATCTCACATAAAATATCCACAAGAGCACACAAACAATCCGAAAACTTCTACCGAAGTGAAGGAAACACGCGCAGCCCGTTTATTTGTAAACTAGCTTTTGCCCGCGGCTTTGCTCGCGATTGTAAGTTGTCGTAAGTTGAGTTATCATTATATATAAATACCCAATTAAAGTATTTCTTTGTAAACAATATTCGAAGTCTTCCCTTCAGGTGCCAACAAAACCAGATCTCGAGGCGAACTTTACTCTCTACTATAAAACTAAAACTTTGGTCGAGCAGAAAAATGCGCCGGTCAATTCCAAAACAATCAGGCATCATTAGGGTCGGACCAAACGGCACATTATAAATATTATGAAAATCTTCAAAAAATACATGAAAACGTGAAATTGAATTTAAAAAAAGTTACTGTATAAAATCAAAATCATGTTTAACATAATAAAACATATGAATAAAGAAACAAAAATGTCCAACTAAAAAGAAATCGTAAAAAATTAAGAACATAAATAATATCAGAAAAAGATCAAATAATGCAAAACGTACATAAATATTTTTATTACATAAATAATAAAAAAATAAATAAAATAAAAACCTATTGCTAAAAATTAAAGTGAACATTAAAAAAGTAATAAATACAATAATATCTATCACTGAACGAATAAATTCTAAGTAAAAATATCACGACGGTTCATCCATTCGCGAGTTACGATGCCACAGACAGACACGTCTAACTAATAACACCTAGTCGTTTTTATGTAGGGGGTTAAATTGAATGTCGGTAAGAATGTCTAAATGTTTTGGAATTGACCGTGGCAAAAAGTCACTCGTGTAGAAAAAGGCCCTTATACCACGGATTTGAATTTATTCTATTTTTTATATATGACCTTTTTTTTTATAATTTGGAACGTATTTGTCGGGCACTCAAGGAGACCGAATGACTACCAAAAAGTTTATACTCACACAATAAATAACATGACATGACTGTGACGTTCCCACAGATATAGATCTACATAGATAACGCAGATGCATGTACTTCGCGTGTCTCAACCCCGACCAAGCGTCGAGGTTGGTCGCCTCTAACTTCAGTACACGCGCGTCTTTTGTCAGAGAAAATCATAGCGGACGGCTCCAGTTGAACGTACTGGGCGGATTGGCATCGGCGGCATCGGTGTCTTTGAATCGGTTTGGATTTCCCGTCACTAAATTTCGGCTGTGACGTCACAAAAGGTATTAAAAAGTCGGCACGCTTGGTTTCAATACAAATCGTGATACTTGCGTTATCTATGTAGATCTATATCTGTGGACGTTCCCCTTGCTAGAATGATTTATAATTAAAGTGTTTAATAATTTAATAATAATTGAAGCAATTCACATGAGATTCGGACAGAGTTCGGTCGAAGATGTCATTGAATTCTGTCCGAATCTCATGTCAATTGTCTTGACGGATAAAAAATGGATATAATGCGTCTTGCAGCTTGGCGCTTATTTGTGATGGGGTCTCCATCTTTTACTAATGAATAATATGGTTTAAGCCGCCGCCGGACTTCCTGCCTCTGCGATCTCATTGACTGACCATTTTGTTATGTGAGTGAACGCGCACGTTCTGTCGGAGTTATATAATCTGAACGCTGACCGGCCGGCAGTGAGGCTGGGGCAGCGCGGTGCCTTTTTTGTTTCCGAAAAAACGCATCTTATTATGTTAACACTGCACTATTTTAATGGAGAATACCGATGATTCAGGCCTATAAGCTGACCGTTTAACTGAGTCCTCGCCTGCGCGGTACAGAGGCGCGGGGGTATGACGACAAGGGAGACTGAAACAGCTGCGGGCGGTGGGCAAATTTTTGTGATTGTTCATTCCGTTCGCTACATGGGTAGCGATCGCATGTGTTAACTGTTGCAGACACCTTGTGAGAGGTACACATGTAATAACAATCTCAAGATGAATCGAAAAATCTTCAGACATAAAGTAAACAGTCAGTGCAAGCAAATGGCTTTTAACGTATACATAAATTTTAGAAAAAAGAAACTGGACACAAAAAAAGTTTTAACTTTCTTACGATTTAATTATATGTTTAGATAAAAAATTGTATAATAGTTTATTCTCAATTATTTTATAAGTTCATTAAAATTTTGTATCTTCTTAACTATTTTTCATTTGATAAATCACTATTTCTTTTTTCCTATGATGTCACATATCTTAGGAAATATCTTGGTGCATTCATCTCCTGTATGTATCATTAAGTGCCTCCACCGCCCGCACCTGTTTCAGTCCCCTTTGTCGTCATACCCCCGCGCCCCTGTAACGCGCAGGCGAGGTCTCAGTTAAACGGTCAGCCTATGTAAGACCTTCGGCATCGTCAAACTTAAATAAACGCACGTGTCGGGCTTTATTGTAGATTATATTTAATATTAATTAGTCCATCCGTCAAAAGTGTATGTTGTATAATTTGCGCAGTTGATGCCCTAACTTACCATCAGCTAAACCTCAAAGCACATCAAAATGATAGTTTTAACCCTATTTAAATATTTTTTTTTATAATTTACATCACACATCTTCCATTACATTAAAGTTGGTTTCTACTAAACAAAACAATTACTTTTTAGATATCTAAAGAGGCCGAAATGACAATTAAAAAGTTTACACTGACATAAAATCCTTTTTTTATGAAACTTCATGTCAACATCTCATTGTCACACGATTGCTCAACACAGTTCCATTTTTGAAATTGATCGAGCCTCATAATTACTACAAACGCTTTTCCATACAAACTTTCGTCCCACTCTTCACCCTGTTAGAGGCCAAATTTTCAAAAATCCTTTCTTATTGCACGATAAAATCTTGCAAAGAATACACCCTCCAAATTTCAAGTCGCTACGACCTATGGTTTAGGCTGTGCGTTGATACTCAAAGATAATGTAATACTACGTTGATACTAAGTCAGTCAGGACAAAGCCTTTTATATATATAGATAAACATTGCAGAAAAACGTTTTGTTTCTGTTCGAAGTACATCACATGACAATTGATATCTATATTATTTTAGATTATAAAAAAATAAAATACATATAATATGATTACTTACATTATTAGAAAAACATGTATTTATTATATAATTTAAAAAGTTCGATGATGATTTTATATCTAACTACTATTGGAAGGCAATCGTAGACTCAGAAACTAAACGCGTCATCGTAAGTGAATGTCCAATAATTTAGCATGCTGAGTGACAAAAGCGTCGAACTCCAATTTGTTTATAACTCAATATACACTCACACACTCATACAATGTTAAAATAAAATTGAAATAAGCGCCATCTATTAGCCACAAATAACCCAACCGCATGAATTTTTACATTTTGTGCCGTATCCAAGACGGCGACTTAGGAGTTAAAGACATAGATTTCTTTTTTCTCTCAAATCACTTTGAAATAATTGAAGAATGCTTTTAACGTTTTATATATACGTGCTTTATTTTTTAAAAATCATATTTTGGTCAAAAGTTGAACAATAGCGTTTATAACAATTTATTATTTTTGCATTGCTATACATAACGCCATCTATGGAAATTTTTAAGAAGTAAAAATCTAATGTTCCTAATGATACCCCATGGTTTTATTAAGGTCTCTAGGAATATTTCTGAATCGCAGACATTGACACACACACAAAGCACACCCAGAGTTGGTACAAATCGTGTGGTCTCAACTCTAGGAATATTGCCTGTATCGCGGACATTCACACATACACAAAGCACACCCAGAGTCGGAACAAATCGTGTGGGGATCGAACCCACAACACCAGCGCAGTGGAGAGCGGCGCGACGACCGCTTAAAGCACTACGCCAATCCACGTCAACACTTTTACATAAAACACTTTTCATACCTTTAGAAACCTGCTGGTTAATCGAGAACGGTATCCTTCCTAGATCGAGACAATAATCTCTGTTCTGCGTGCCGTCCCACCGGTACCTCAGTAGATGCGCTCTTGTGGTGCATACGAGGATCTCCGTGCCTGATATACAGCACATGCGAGTGATCTGACCGTCCCATACTAACACTTCTTTGAACTGTGGAACAAGATTTAAACACTTAAATATTTTTGCTTTGCTATACATTTAAACTAGAACTAAATTAGCGCTGCACAAAACAAAAAACCGGCCAAGTGCGTGTCGGGCCACGCGCAGTAGGGTTCCGTAGCTAGTCGTAACAACATATTTCGACTTAAAAGGGATTTACTATCTGTATTAAACAAGTAACATCTTCATACAAGTCATTACTTTTAAAGGTTTTTGTAGAACTAATTAAGTTAAAGTAACCGCTATAGTTTTCATGAAAAGTTTATATACTACCACCGTGATTTTTTTCAGATTTTTTAAGCTATCGGTTTAGCTTTTAGAGAGGGGTGGGACGCCCTACTCGTACAAAAATTTGCTCTTCAAAGTTAATTATCTCGCAAACGGATCCCTAAATCAAAAAACTGTATTAGCAACCCCATTATGTTTTTAAAGACCTATAATTATTTATTTTATCCTCGAAAGACATATAGGGACCAGATAAATGGCGTCCTTCAGAAAGGAAATGTTTGTAGTACACGAAACCAGCTAGCACGTATGACGAGATGTATGAATGTTGAGGAAGCGAAAGAAGTATGTAAGGAGCGAAGCACATGGCGTTCCATCGTCTCTGCCTACCCCCGTGGGATAAAGGCGTGATTTTATATATGTATTATGTATGTTTATTTATGTTTCATGAATTTTGAACGAAATATTCTGAGTAACTGCATTTGACATTTCAGACCCCTATTCCTCTTGAACTAATGAAGTGAACTTATCCGCTATAGTTTTCCTTTAAAGTTCATTACATGTACTACCGACACAATTTTTTACAGATTTTGGGATCCAGTAGTTTAGCTTTTAGAGCAAAAATTTGCTCTTTAAAGTTAATTATCTCGCAAACGGATCTCTAAATCAAAAAAACTGTCTTAGCAACCCCTGAACCTTTTTTAAAGTCCTATCTAACAATACCCCACACTATGGGGTAGGCGACAAAAAAAAAACATCCCTACTTTACATGTAGGGGAGCTACCCGAAAAAAAAATATTTTTCCAAATTTTATTCTACGACTTTCTTTGTATAGTTAAGATACATGTTTATGCAAAATTTCAGTTTTCTAGCACCAACGGTTTCGTCGCTATGCCTCGGACAGACGGACGGACAGACGGACATGGCGAAACTATAAGGGTTCCTTGTAGGTACTACGGAACCCTAAAAATGAAGAGAAATGGAGGCGGCTTTTACCCTACAGGAACCACACAAAGAACAAACAAATTGAAACAAAAAATAGAAATAAAACAGTTGATGAATAAAGCTAAATATAAATAAATAAAATGAATACATTGAAACAATATTTAAAGGTTATTTAATAGCACGACTGTCACTATATATAATACAGTGAAACATGGTTAAGTAAGACATTAAGGGACCTGCAATGTCATTTCACTTATAGAGGTATTCCACTTACCCAGGGTCTCAGATATCCAGGTATAAATAAATATATGTCTAATTTAAGCCTATATAGAATTTTATATATATTTTTTTTTATCAATTTTTTACTTTATTATTTTATTCACTAGTTATTGGACATTTTACCTGTTGACATTTTGTATTCTCTATTATTGATCCTAATTTTATGACATTAATTGTAATATTTTGCCGTTTCTATTTATTATCGGACTTTATAATGTTAAATTAATTTGAAATTAAATTAATAATTTTTGCATGTCATGTAAATGTGATAAAAACATGTTGAACATTATTTAATTGTAAGACCTTGATGTACCATGTTTTAGCAAAATAAATGATCTTATCTTATCTCATTTACAGAGGGTCAGTATACAGCAAAGAGTATACTAATATATTGGGGCAGTATACAGTACAGTCATTGGGGTTCAAAATTACTTACGTACTTAAGTGTAGAATATGTGGGTAGAATAAGAATGAGTAAACAAAAAAAAAAGCTTTCTCTACAAATTGTACGGCATTTACTATTCAGACATTTTTTTTTAACTAAATCGCGTAAAATAATGAAAAATATTTTTTTTTTACGTGTGGTGTTGTGGTTTAAGCGGTCGCCTTGCCATTCTCCACTGCACTGGTGTTGTGGGTTCGATCCCCACATAGGACAAATCTTTGCGTGATTCGCAAAGATTTCAGAGACTGAGTGTGCTTGTGCGAGTGAATGTGTTTGGCCTTGGCATGGCGTTCTATCTAATGTAAAAAAATCCAAATTATTATTATTATGGCCTGACATTTTGGTAGACTTGCACCGACTGGCCACTGACACAGTATAAATATGTACAAACAGTACGGAAACTGCCTACAAACGTGCGAAACGGCACGCACACATAAACATGCACACCGACGAGACCCCTAAGCGATTGTCGCGGTGCTCTCAGTAGCGAGTGCCGCTTAGGGGTTTCGTCGGTGTGCATGTTTATGTGTGCGTGCCGTTTCGCACGTTTGTAGGCAGTTTCCGTACTGTTTGTACATATTTATACTGTGCCACTGATCTGTTAACTAACCACGATCGATATAAGTTGACCGAATTTTCGGGCTATAAAAAAATTATTTCGGCTTAAAATATTAAGATATCTGCGAAATTTATCACTATCATAAAACACGACGCGAATCGGTAATCACATACCACGCATCATGAATTCTATGCTTAGGCATGAAGTTATGCATTAATTTATTGCTTTGCAAAACAATTTACATATTTTTAACTAACGGCTCTTTTACTCATAAGATAAGATAAGATAAAGATAAATAAGATTTTTTTACATTAGATAGAACGCCAGAAGCAATTACACTATCCAATGGTCCCAATGACAAGGCCAAATACACACATTCACTCACACAAGCACAACCAGTCTCAGAACAAATCTTTGCAAATCACACAAAGATTTATATTTATGTAGGGATCAAACCCACAACACCAGTGCAGTGGAGAGCGAGGCGACCGCTTAAACCACTACACCACAAGTGCAGACAACAATCATCAACACGTTCTCTATCTCACTCTTTCGTATAATATTTGAACGAGAGGGGAAGAAAACAGAGTTGAGCATTAACCCCAGTTAAATAAATATGTTGGGGTAGAAGAAGGGACTAAGAATTTTGAAGGGAAAGTACTTTTTTTTCTGTATTCATCATTTAAATTTTAACTATATTAACCACTTGAATATTCATTATATTCAAATGAAACAGATAGAAACTGTATTTATTTACATAATTGAATAAATTTAAGTACAGAAAATAACAGAATGAAACTTTAATTGCCATTGTAGTCTTTTTTATGAATTTATCAGTGTTAATGATAAAAGAGCATGCATTTCCTGTTTCTGTTCACAAATTCCTACTTATAAACATGTCTCTACAAGTTAAATTTCTTAGCATTGAAATCAATTGAAAAGGGGGTTTCAAATGATTGCATATCATAATATTAAAGGCATGGTCAACTTCTTATTGATTATTTTTATAGCATTTAGGTATGCTTAGCAAATTATACTGAGAAACAGTTGAAAAAGATGTGGAACTGGTACATTCTTTACAACATTTGTGCCGAATTTCGCTTGTATCCTACTTAAGATAGAAACAAATGGATGAACGTGACGTCACGAAATGACGTAACATACAGTTGAGAAATTTAAGTTCCTGGCAAGAAGCGACCGTAGCTGGTTAGTTGAAGCGACTGCCCGGTGTGCAGCAGGTTGCAGGTTCAAATCCTGCCGGTCCCATATCTTTTTCAACTGTTTCTCAATACACATGGTCACCGGGAAGGAGGCGCAATGGGATGCGCTTGCAACCCCTACGAAATTAATTCAAATTCAAATTCAAATTCATTTATTGTTTACCACAGGTGAAAATACAGATGTTACTATTTAATTAGTACTGCTGCAGTATACCTATAAGGCGTACAATATTTAAACTATTTATCTATATTAATCAAGGACATCTTTGCTTGTCGCAACAACTGACCTGTAAAATTAATGTTATATTTTGTTCGCATTTATTAAAAGAAGGATTATTCACCTGTGTTATTTTAAGTGATGGAATAACTTCTTTGACGAAGAGCTCGGCCGAGTCTCGTCTGAGGCTTGCAGTGGGTGGATCATATTGCTGGTATGCTGTCTGTTCACTGTGAGCATCCACATTGTACAGTATTAAATGACCTTCTGAAGTCTGAAAAAGGACCAAACATATGAAGTAAATAACCTTTTTTTTTTTTCAATATAATTTTAGGGACTTTTGAAACGCACAGCTTATGTCAGTCCCATTGTACCCTAAGCATTATACATTTACAGTAAATTTTACAGTAAGTTTTAGGCTATATAATTTTTTAGGGTTGTTTAAATGTTGAATAAAAGAAATAAACTTTAATTTAAATAACATTGATATTTATTTTCCATTTATATCGCCCAAAATATTACTTAGTAAAACCAAAAAACTAATTATTTTTAAATAAAAACTTTGACCATTGAAAGGAAAAGAAGAAGTGTTGCAAACCTTTTTCGATCGGTAGGTACTTGTCAAAAAAGAATAAGTAGCTAAAATAGAGCGCCATGTCATACTGTATTCAGATATCTCTTTTGCTTACTCAAAATTTATAATTATCATAAAGAAAAATATAGAAAACAACATCATGATAATAATAAATTAGTTTAAAATTGTCTCTACATGTTTGTTGTACTTTCCATTAAAAGATAAACATAAAAACATATAACTCTATGTGACAAGTTAATTGTTGATTATAATCAGGTACAGCAAAGAGTGTTTTCTAGCTATCTGATACTATCTCAGAGTTGATATTTACTCATGGCCAACAATGTGGAACATACAGAGATATTTTAAATAAAATAGTTTTAACAAGGAAACAAAATCAAGAGCCAGTGTTATACAAAGAAACACAAATCATAGATTTATTAAAAAAAAATTATAAATTTTATTTTTTACTGTTAATCTGTTACCTGTTAGGTAAAAATTGCAATCTAGATAAAAAAATATATGTTTTAGGAGGTTTATACTGTAAGCCAAAAATGTGTTACAATTTAAAAATAAACACAGCAACACAACACACCTCCATTTTATTTAAAAAATAACTACACTATAATCTAGTTTATGTTTTGCTTTTGTTTGTATATTCTAACAATAACTTTATAAAAACTGCAGAGGCACATTTAATAATTATTATGCCTATCTTGTTCTACTTTTATTACACAATATTATTGTTATTAATTTATTAAATTAAATAATTAATTTAACATCTAATTAGTAATTTCGTTCTCAGAATGCTGGTATTTATTTCGGCCAGTAGTTAAGCATTGCCTTACAATGTGGCAATGCTGTCTGCATTTTGGGAATGTTGCCCACTGGCAGTGGTCTTTTAGATTAGGTTTATTAGTATTTACTTTAGCTTTTAAGTCATTTTATTTTCATCAATAGAATGTTGGTTTTCAATAATGCACTTTTCTAGTAAAAATGCACATGTATGAGTTTATAACACAACCACAAATTGAACTAACTTACATGAATACCTTTCTACCTAAGTGTTAGGGCTAGACAGTTTAAGTTAGTTTTCATATTAAACGGGATATAATCCCACCCACACGCCCACCACTGTGACTCCTGTGACGCCAGGATCTACAGCGGTTACCAACTGATAGGCACCATGCATGACACGAGGGCAATCCCAGGGAGAGTTAAAATTAGTTTTGGTATGTAAAATGTTTACATTCCCAAACAATTATTTACGCAAGCAGTTTACTATGAATGAACACTTACTGAAATACATATCATAGACGAGTCAGGTTTCCATTCCACACCCACATTGACTCCAAGTCTTTGCAGAGATTCTGTACTCCTCTTGTGATACACAATGGGGACAGTAGGCTGTAACAAATTGATGCATTGATAATATATTTCATAAGAAAAATAAAGTTTGTTTGTAGGCACTAAGTTTTGAAAATGTGATGGAGCATAAAAGTGTAAATAAAAGTGTTGTAATATCCTAAACACCAAAAGTAATTAAGAAAAGTCTTGCTTAGTAGGAAAAAACTATACAAACCGGACTACTCAAGCAAATTTACGTTTTAGCTGTACAGTATTAAATGTATTTAACAATAGTAAAAAGTCTTGCAACAAAGCTCAGGGTTACACAAAGTACCACTTCATTCAAAAGAAACATTTAACAAAGTTATGTTTATATTATGATTATTGTTATTTACAACAGTTCCAAACAAGGAACATAAACTTAATAATCACGCAACACGATCGATTGAACTGACCAGCAACATAATAACACTGAGGATCATGTAGCTCTTAATGTTTACAATATTTATCTACAAAATTTACTTACTTTACAAAACCATACAGCCAAACAATCATCGCTCAACGATGCAAATAATATTTTGTCTCTATTGGAAACAATTTGTTTAATAATTTGATTATCTGGACCCAGATTTTTCAGAACTTTGGGCCATCCTAATGGAAAATACATTTTGATTGCAAAACATTTGCCAATTCACAGAAGATTTTTCTAACAACGATATTAATCCAATTATATTCAAGTAGTTTTGATTATTCCATTTTAATAAATATGAAAATTAATATTAAGGCTTTCTTCCACAAACGTCAACAATTTCCACAATTTACAGTTGTCATTTTTGACGTCATGTATTTCGTCCAACAACTCCTTCTAATCTTGATTATCTTAATTTTGGTATACAGCACAGTGTGATAAACAACAGTCTCGGGGCGTCACGATCAATATCTTTTAGAACAAAATCAACCTGCCAAGCCTTTTCCCAATTACATTGGGATTGACTTCTAGGCTAACGGATTAAGCTATATCAATTTTTATTTATTTATTTAACTTAAGCACAACAAAAATGTACGAGGCGGACTTAATGCCAAAGGCATTGTCTGTGTCTAACAGTCAACCTAGGGTGATGCAGAGTTAAAAAGTGGTAGGTGCATATTTCGTTTAATAATAAAATTAGATTAGGACTTTAAATTTATAAAGGATTATAGGAAGATTTATAATGAATGAATATATATAAAATTACTATATACATAGACTTATTATACATAAATGTATATATTTAGAATTAAATAAATGTAATACATATTATTATTAAATACATTTACATATGATATTACAATTATACTATAATATAATATACATAAACTACTACTACTATATAATAACGTAACTTATAGATGAGTTATTCTGCTAATTTGCTCAACAAGAGCTCACGAACTTTGATTCTGAGAGTGAATCGGTTGTTACACATCCTGATTTCAAGAGGGAGCGCATTCCAGAGGATAACAGACTGCACGAAAAAGGAAGAATTCACGATACCAGAAGTTTAGTATGGGCGGGACATAACAGTAAGCAATTATTAGCGGAACGCAGATTTCTATCATGGTCAGAGCATAAGTATTGAAGGTAAGGAGATAGATAGACAGGAGGCGTTGGAGAATTAAGGAAGGAAAAAAGAGTGGTGAGAGCACGCAAACTGCGGCGTTGGCGAATAGGTAACCTTCTAAGGTCAGAACGAAAAGCAGACACGTGGTCATACTTTCGAAGATTATAAACAAATCGTAGCAATATTTTACGTGGAGCGACTGCTATCAGAACAACAGCTCTTTGCTGGACTAGATGATAGACCTGGTCGTCTGACTACCCGTAACGACTGCCATAGATGTTTAAATGGCAACCGCATACAGTATTACTTACATAGGAAAGGCAACCAGGACCGACACCTGCTCGCCGAGGCACGGAGGTTGTTTAACATACAAGATCAATCGGTCAATAGTTTAAATAAAATAAAATTAATAAAATAATAAATCATCCTACAATATTTATTTAAATTACTGTTGTTTTTCACTCTAGTCTCTGGTTTTGTCAAGAAGTTTTTTCGTCTGCAAACATTACATTTTTTTATTAAGCTTGGCAACTTAATGCTAACAACAAATTCAACAAAAAAATCTGCATTTTTGCTTTAATTATTGATATTGAATATGAAAATAAATCCTATAATAGATGTACGATTATAGTCTTTAATTATTGAAGTGATAAATATGTAACTTTTTAAGTGTTTCTGGCGACGATATTTTACTAACATGTCGGAAGAGCTTGACTTAGCACCAAACAACCTCTGTATACCCGAGGATGCTTTTGAAAAATTTCAAGCGGTATCCATGTATCAAGAAAAACAGTACATAGTGCTGCCGAAGAGTGTACCACCGAATGCAAAGTCCCCCGACTCCAAAGCAGTAAGCTCGCAGCCTGTTGACAATGAGATTGTTGTAAGTTCAGAAAATGTATTGAGGAGCCCTCTAAATAGCATTGAAATAGATAGGTCTGCTGAAAAATCGCTCTTGCATGGCTCAAAGGCTGGATCAACTACCAACGACTCGGCCTCCAAATCTCGACAAAGTCGAAGAAACAGTAATAGGCGAATAAACTATAACTATGACAGTGATATGGTAATAAGTAGTAGTGAATTTGGAAGTGCTACTATAAAGGCTCCCACAACAGATAGTACAACTGATCGTAAAAGAGGACGGAAACCAAAAAAAGATTCTCCTGAAGAATTTCCAGCAGAGGTCTCACAAAAAATCCAAAACCCAGATATATCTTCTACACCTTTTAGCTCTGACCTAGACACTTCTGATACAAATGCAGGCCCTCGAAAGAAGCGTGGTCGCCCCCGAAAGTTAGACGAAGAGAGCCTCTCGGAAAATGCAATCATTGATAGGAAAATCTCAATTGCACCAAGTACTGATAATAATCGGACTGATGAATCAACAACCACAACTCAAAGACGTGGAAGACAAAGAAGATCTAAAGTTAACAGTATACAAGCAATAACACAAAATGAAAGTGAAAGACAAGAACCAATTCTAGTTTCAGAGGAACCACCACAAGCCATTGCGGCAACTGAACAGCCAAATGCTACAACTGTAGCAAATAAACCTACAAAATCTAAACTACCCAAAGCAACATCTAAACAAACTAAAACAAGTACTGTTAAAAGTAAACAATCAAAACTAAAACAAGAAAATGAACAAATAAACCTGACATCAGAAGATCGAAATCTGGCAAGTGAACTAGCACAACCAGCAGCTGAACAGTCTAATGCACTGGAACAACCAAGCAGTGATGATCTTATTCAGTTAAGTGATTTAGACATTGTTGAAGTTAGTAATTCCAATGACACCTCTAAAATTAATAAAAGTACAGAAGAATCTACGGGAACAAACATAGAGACCACAGACTTAGAAGATTATGAATCCAAGTTAGAGTCTGAAAGTAAAATGTTAAATGACAACACAAATGACAGTGATTTAGATGATGATGTTTGTTTGAGTAAACTTAAAGTTGCTCCTGCCCAATTTAAGAGAGAAACTGATGGTGACATGAAAAATACTAGCTCTGAAAATGTTAATGAAAATCCGAATAACCCTAAAAAGAGGAGAGGAAGACCTAAAAGAGAGACTTTTGGTGAATCCCTATCTCAAATGATTGAAAATAAATTGGGAGGTGATGATGTAGGTATAAGTAAATCAAATGATGATGAAAAAAATATAGAAACCATTACTGAGACATCAGATATTCAAGTTGATGACATTCAACAGAGCACAAGTGGCATAAATGGAATACCAAAAAAACGAAACACCAAGATGCCAGTAATGGCAGATTTTGAATACAACATTGACAGTGTTATAGGCAATGACACTGCAGAAACTAGTGGTATAAGTGCTGATGATTCTTTACTCACAGAGGATCCCTCTAAAAGATCTACTAGAAGGAGAGTTAAAAAGTTTCAATATGAGGAAGAATCTGATGAGGATCCTTTTGCCAATATAGAATTATCTGATGATGAACCAAGAAGAGGTAGAAAAACTAAGTACTATTCCGATGATGAATATGTTCCTGGACAAAAAAAAGGGAAGAGGCAAGCTGAATCATCAGAGTCAGAAGATATATCAGATGCTGATGAAATGATAGCAGCAAGTGAAATGTTGACACAAGGTAGGAAAAAATCACGAAATAATCAGTCTCCTCGAAAAAAGGGCAAAAAAGGTGACGAATTTAATCCAAAAATATCTGATATAACTTCCCTTGAACAAACAAATGACATAGAGGGATGCTTAGAACCTGCAGTTATCAAAGCCCATGCTGGAGAGTATTCTAAGTGGGGTACTACTACAGAATTTGAAAATTTCCTAGCTAAAAAAATACAAGGAACAAATTTGAAAATAAAAAAGGTTTCCTCAGTGCAGGCTTCCACAGATAATAATAAAATGGATATTCCCGTCATTGCGGCAGATGCCAAAAGATCTATAGAGATGTGTACCCAAACAGCTTCTGTAGCAACAACTTCTACTGGTGTACAGACTTCTTCTCTTTATGATGGTACTATGAAAGAAAATATTGCTTTAACACCAAAACAGTCAGAGAAGGCATGCAGCTTCCTTAATAGTATTGTCAAGACCACAGCTGAGCTTGGGCTTCTGATGACTCAAAAATCTGAAGATTTTATAAAAAAGAAAATAAATACTACTCATGTTACTGATACATCAAAGATGGACTACTGTGTGAAGAAGTCATTTCTGTTATTCAAACTTGCTAAACACAACCTTTTACAAATGGAGGAAGATCTAGCAAAACAGTATGATGAATTTCTTAAAAAAAATGGTTTGGAAAGCTGTATTGAGGCACCAAAAGCTATAAAACCAACACCAAAAAAAGCTAAAAATGCTGACAGTGATAGTGATTGTGAAATTGTTGATGTAGCACCATCTCCTCACAAAAAAACACTACAAAAATCCAATCCAGCCAAGCCAGCGTTCAATCCTAAGACTGTCTTTCTCAACAAGGAATTGTCTATCAAAATTGCTAAAAAATCTAATGACACCCAAAAACCGACTGATACTACAAAGCTGGATATTAAAGGGAGACATACTGTATGGATTAATGATACAGTAATGGTAAAAAAAGTTAAACCTACGCAGTCTTTTTTAGCCCAGGACAGCCGAAATAAAAAACCACCTGATTACCCTATCACCACAGAAATGGTAAGTGATTTTTTTAAAGATTATTTCAGACAAAAAGCAGTAAATGTTTGTGCTCCTTTTGTAACCACTGATTGGCTTTCATTGAGCAGAGAATGTGTGTGCAATTATTTTGTAATTAAGCCACCACAATTTGATGCAGACACTAATAACTTTTCTGAAAATGATATTAATGGTACTTCAAGCGATGCCACTGTAGCTGAGCCAAGTCATGATTTAAGTGATGTACTGGCAATGGCTAAAAGACCAGTAGTGTCTTCTCCAGAGTCGCTTTTTAAATTGTGTTTTTGTGTGTTGAAAAGTCAACTGCATGATGATTTAAACCAATTCAAAGAAGTCAATCACAAGATAAGAAATGAACTTACAGATGGGCAAAATGATCCAGTAACTTTAGATGGGCAAAATGATCCAGTAACTTTAGAAGGGCAAAATGATCCAGTAACTTTAGAAAGGCAAAATATTCCAGTATCTTTATTTCGGCTGTGCATAAAAACCCTAATCAATAGCATGACAACTGAGGCAGAAACATTCACAAAAAGTTCTGAATCTGAATCACCTAGCAACATAATTCAATTGACTGTTCCATCACTAAATACATTATGCTATAGAACAATAGCAACACTGCTAGCAGATGCCAGTGATCAAGCAAGTGAGGAGGAGAATGAATTATATGTAAATATTGTAAGCTGTACAGAAGATTCCAATGATTCTTCGCTATCCAGACAACAAGAACACATTCTCCCATTCGAAAATAATAAAAAAGAACTAAAATCCCTTTTTTCTTTATGTGTTCAGTATATCCAAAGGATACAAAAAGATGTAGAAATAAATAAAAGTAATATTTTAACACCGCAATCTTTAAAATATATTGCATTCGAAAATGTGAAATATTTACTGTATGCTAGTGGTACAGTTGATCACCAAGACAATGCAACTGAAGGCTTAATGATGATAAATTGTGTAAATACATTATCAGAAGAAGCATTCCTGAATCTAGAACAATGCAATACAGAAATTCCAGACAGTTCTGAGTATCCCGATGACTTTGACAATGATGAACACTTAGAGCCAGATTTAATAGATACTGAAGATGATCTAGCAAAGCCATCCTGGTTATCTCAAGTACAAATGAAAGAACTAAGATCATGTGGTAACAATACAGATCAAGAGGAAACTCAAGAACCACAAGAAATGGACTCAATCATAGCTCAGATCAAGATAGAACCCTTGGATGATGTAACTAACAATGCATTCGAGTTAGCACTTGTGAAAAGTGAACCTATTCCAGGTCCTGATGAAATGACTATAATTCCTAATGTTAAGCCTGAAATTGAAGAATTTCCTGCACCGGTACAGAGACACAGTAGTAGCAGCTATGATATGGATACTTTTGAACATTTTGTAAGTTCTAGTAAACTTATGCGGGGATTGAATGAACATAATACTGAAGAAATTTATAGTCAAAGTTCAGAAAGAGTTCATAGGCAGCATGAGCCAGACTATTATGAAGAAAATACTGATGCACTTGGTTTACTGGTGCCGCATACTTACGAAACTATAGTTATTCAAACAGCTAAAGGAAGCTTAATGGAAAGCAGTTCTGACGAAATTACCACCAATACTAAAAATACATCAAAGAAAGTTAAACGTAAAGCCCGATCAAAAAAGTCAGAGCAGAAGCTTAATAGTAAAAATGTACTGATTGCAAGTGTGCAGGCTCCTGGTGTTGGCACAAAAGAAAAAGATAAAGCGAATAATAACAAACAAATACCTGCTCCTGCACCAGTAACTAAAGAAAAGGAGAAAGCATCAAAAAACAAAAATGCTCCTGCTTTGCCAATTATAGAAAAAACATCTAACAATGAAGTTGCTATGTTAACTAGAAGGATGAAAGAAAAAATAAGACAAGAAGAAAAAAAAGATGAATCTACAGATTCTGAGAGTGAAACAGTTGCAATTCGTTTGCGAAGTAGAGATAAGAAAGATACAACACAATCGACAAGTGAACCTGTTAAAGAGAAGTCTAAACCAGCAACAACAATTGAACCCGTGAAAGAGAAGTCTAAACCAACAACAACGAATGAACAAGTGAAAGAGCAATCAATACCAGCAACAACAAATGAACCAGTAAAAGAGAAGTCTAAAACAGCGACAACAAGTGAGCCAATTAATGAGGAGTCTATACCAGCAAGAACAAGTGAACCAATTAATGAGAAGGTCAAACCAGCAGTAAGCAGTAAAAATAAAAATGATGAAATACAATGTAGCAATGTGGATTCAACAGATCAAATTCAACTTGAAGACAATGTGCCAACATTTTCAGGTTTTACATCTATTGAAACTAATGAAATGTCTAATTATGAAAAATACATGAAATTTGTATATGATAAAGTAATTCCTGGCAAAGAGGAAGAAATATTGAAAGGCAAAGAGAATGTAAAAGATGCAGCAGCTAAAGTAAAACTTTACGAAGAATCGAAAGATTCTGTGATAAGTTTTGATGAGCCGGTCGAGCTTTTAGAATGTGAGCCAACCATGCCTATTTTTGATGATGGTGTTGATGTAAAGGTACCAAAAGGTCCTAAAAGCCCAAAGTCAAAGAGAAACAAAGCTGTTACCACATTAACTGCAACACCTGAACCACCAAAGTTTGTAGATCGATATGGCTGGGAGTGTTATCCAGTAGATTCAAGTGATGCTAAACTATATCAGAATACATCTATATTTTTGGAAAAGCTACCTGAATCATTTGTTCAGACATATTTTGAATACCAGAATATACCTGTAAAAGACAAATCTGATAAAGAAATCAATAGGTAAGTGTTCATTCTATTTTATTTATTGTGTCATAAAGTTTAATGATTTATTGATATCTTTATAATAATACCATCTTTGTCATAAGCTAAAGTTCCAGTACCAGAATTTACTATAGTGATTATATTTCTTTACTTTAAAAATATAATTTTATTTCATTTAAATAAAAATTTCAGGTTGACTAATTTGACCTCCTTGAATCGATCAACGAGTTTAAAAGAAAGAAAAGGCCAAAATAGCTCTAAGAAGAGTGCCAGACCGGAGAAATCAGACCATGCCAGTGAAGAGAACAGTAGACCGGGTAGTGGCATGGACTCTGATCATTACGATGAGCTGATGCCGTCTGATGATGAATGCTCGAAGATTGAAGATGAGGAACCACAACCGGTAAGTGTTCCTTCTTCTTATTGTACACATGGTCACATGAAGCTATACTTTTCTAGAGGATGGTCTTGTATTGCATCAGAAGCCAATGCAAGACTACCTTAAATTGGAAATATATAGCTTAATATGTGGCCTTGCCGTTGGTCACAACATTTTTCTAAGAAACAGTTGAAAATTATGGTATGGGCAGGATTTAAACCTGCAACCTTCTGCTCACTGGGCAGTTAAATCCTGCCGGTGCCATAACTGTTTCTTAGAATAATTTTTTAAGCATGGCAAAATGCTATAAAAATAATCAATTAGAAGCGGACACAGTATTGTTGTTGGTTTATTCACTCATGTCCTGCACAAAGTCCTAATAAACACTTCATCTTCAAATGTAGGTGTTGCGGCATACAGAAAATACTCTAGCAAAGAATTCCCTAATGGACGACAATGAGAGTGACAATGGACACTCTCCTGAAAAAATTACAAAAGAAGTTAATGAAGATGCAGCCTGTTTAATGAGGCCAGGACCGAAGAGTAAAAAGAAGCCATTTGTTGCTAAGCAGGAAGGCATGGATTTAATGCTAACAGCTGATAAGATGATGAATAAGGAACTGACTCTGTTACATGCCCCTGTTGTTATGAATGACAGCGTTAAAGACACGCCTGCAAAGGGATATATCACTAGGAATAGTAAGGTAAATGGCATTTATTATAATATCTATGGACCACGCACTTCTAATTTCTATGAATTATTTTACCTTACTTTTTATGTAATAATAATAGCAGCCCTGTATCTAATACATGTCCCACTGCTGGGCTCGGGCCTCTTCTCATGATGAGAAGGATTAGACCATAGTGTACCACGCTTGCTAAGTGCGGATTGGTAGACTTCACACATTCTCAAGCACTCTTAGCGAGCAAAAATTTATATGATAAATACACACATATCTTCGAAAAGACGAATCTTAACGATTTATTGACAGATGTGTGTGCCGTGTGTTCGAACCAGAGACCTTTGAGCTCGCAGTCCTATGGACTCTCACTCGGCTATCGCTGCTCTACTCTTTATTCAGCAAAAATTACCTATGTCTTTGTCTTACCTGCAACCTTATACCAATTATTATCAAAATTGGTTCAAGTCATGTCTATCACTTTAGTAAAGATTATTGCATATCTATACTATAATTAAATGTCTTTATTTTAGAAAAATGTCACAAAAGTTGCGCCAACTGTTAACAAAGACAAAGGAGATGAGGATTCTTCTTCGGAAGAAGAAAAACAGTGGGTTTTTACCAAAGAGAAGCTCCTCAAAAGAATGGGAAAGAAAGAAACTGCCAGGTAACATTCAATATTGTAGACTTTATTATTCTACTAGTGAACCTAACAGGCATTGGTCTACTTGTCCATTTGCCATCTTAATATGACCCAGCAATAATAGAAGACCTGTATAAAATACATATCCCACTGTTGGGCTTAGGTCTCTTCTCATGATGAGAAAGGTTAGGCAATAGTCCACCACGCTGGCCAAGTGCGGATTGGTAGACTTTACACGACCTCGAGTACTTTTTAGGCACTCTTATGCATGCAGGTTTAAGATGTTTTCCTTCAATGTAAGCAAGTGATAATTTATATAAATACACACGTATTTTCGAAAAGACTAATCTTAACGATTTATTGACAGAGGTGTGTGCCGTGGGATAGACTGCTTTCGTTATGTCGGCGGCAGTCGATGGTCGATAACATACCGCTTGTGTTTTTGAACTCGTAAAGCTTGCTATTGGAAGCAAGCGTCAACGGCCAACGTATGGTATGGTAACATATTTTCATACAAAATCTTTTTTGTACGAAAATATGTCGCGACCCTAATTGCGATATTGGTTTTCAAGTATCTTTGCCATGAGTAGGTTTTAGTCATGTGTCCGCTATACCAAAACGTAACTGAAAACGGGTATCATCTCTCTAACGTACCGTATCGGTATTAAAATAGTTACGAACGGTTATCAGGTATTAGTATGAAACTATGAAATAACTACCGAATCACTGCGTCCCCGCGTCAACGTTGTTTGAAAACCGAACCCACATCATATCTAATAACTAAATAACTGACAACCAAAACCAACTGAATCCACGCAACCGATCAAAACTAACTAACTTATCTATCTCTCTCTAACAAGTGATAATATCGCATGCATAAAAGAAAAGGGATGAGAGTGGCGCAAACCATTCAAGGTTATTGTTATAAGCCGAAGACGACCTTATATCTACTGGGCTATGGCTTAATCAAACTGTAAACGAGTAATAAAAATAATACCTACCTTAGCTTAAAACGTTTGTAAACGCTATAGGTAGAATAACTGTAATAACTGTACCTAAAATACCGGTATTCGGCAACGGTTGTCTATACCGGTATTGTATCACTATATTGGTGTAATACCGGTTACCAAAAATATCTAATAACGCCCATGACTAGTAGGTTTGCACATAACTCAACTCAAACTCTAAATTGTTAATCCTCAAATACTACAAATTACAGAGACTTTTTCTAACATCTTCGTTATTCTTAGCACCGATGATGCGAAACGCGCGAAGCTGGTGAGTGAGTTCATCGAGCGGCGGGAGGGCAACCCAGGCCTACGCAAGAGGACAAGCGGCAGACCTCGACGCTCCGGGAAGAAGTTCCTGGAGCGAGAGAAACAACTCAGGTATTGTGAATATTTCATTTACAAATATGGAGCTACGACCTGTGTTAAATGCATGAAGTTTATATAGCATCAGATAAAGATCTCATTTTGTTTAATGTATTTTGTATGCAGCATGGCAACGTTTATTTAGATTTTGATCTTGCAGTATGATAAATGATAATAAATAAAAAAATAAATATCTCACAACTAACACACAACTGCATCTAGTCCCAAACTAAGTAGAGCTTGTACCATGGGTACTAAAATAACTGATACTTATACTGTACTCTTGGATCAGGCAGTGTTATTTGTGAACTTTTCGTCAGGTAATTCACAATAACAGCACGGAATTACAATTTTGCCTGGTGGATGGCGATAGGCTACCTCCTATCCCATGGGACCTAAACATAACAGATGAAATGTGGGTGTCGTACACCTCTGACACACCCTTCTGGGTAATATAGGCGTGATGTTATGGTTTTTTTTTTCTCACAGAGTGCTGCAGCGGGAGTTATTTGGTGAAGAATCAAACGATCCCACTGTCGGTAAAAGATCTGGGGCTGCCTGGAAAGGACGCCGTAATATTAGAAAAGTAAGTTCTTTAATGCTTCGCTAGTAAATAAACGTGTACTATTTTATAGATAAAATGTTTGCCTCATTGGACTACTGGTAAGGGTATGCTACTACTCACAAGAGCGATTATGCTATATCTAAATGTAATATTACTGGTGGTAGAGCTCTTGTGAATGAGCTCGAGGGCGGCAGCACCACTGTCTCACCTTTAACCTGCCGCCAAATAGTAGTGCTTCCATTACTGTGTTCCGGTTTGGTGGTGAGATCAGGCCATGAAATTACTGGCACATGAGGCATAACACCGTAGTCCTCAGCTGCAGCGACGGATCTATAATCTGCTTTTGTGGGTTGTTGATGTCCATGGGCTGTACTCCACTTACCATCAGGTGGACTACACGTTCGTTACCTGTGGGCGTAGAATAATAAAAAAAATATATATATGTATAAACATTTTTTATATAATATCTCACAAATATCTCTCAACATACACACAATGCCATCTAGTCCCAAAGTAAGCAGAGCTTGTACTATGGGTACTAGAATATCTGATACTAATACATATATACTTTTTTTTGTAAATACATACTTATTATTCATAGAAACACCCAGATCAAGACAAACCTCCATGTTCATGCACACAAAGATTTGTTTTAAGCGGGAATCGAACCCGCAAATAATATGTGTTCATTTTATTTGTGATGTGTGTGTGATCTAATAAACGATTGATTGATTTATTAAATTTGTTTTTCAGAAACAATTTACTTAATTTAAAATGTCGTCGTGTTTCAGGTATTGGACAAAAAATCGTTAGCGCGAAGTACTGTGATAGCAAATATGGAGGAGTTTGAGAGGAAACGAAGACTGAATGCGAGGACTACCAAATTGGTAAGAATAACCTTAATGGCTTGCATCTTAGAAAGAAAGAAACTTATTTATTCTGACTGAAAGAGCAAAACATAAACCTAAAATACTAAACAATAAATTTGCCAGTAATCCACCATCTCAGCCATAAGCTGCAATGCAACAAAGTCCTGCAGCGCTGATTTCTGATGGAGCCAGAGAGAGGACGGACGGTGTCAAATTCAAAAATACTTAAATACTAATGATTATAGATTGCCTATGGACTTTTGGTCGCCACTGTACATACATATAATATATCAATTAAAAACAAAAAATAAAATTTAAATTTTAAGTATATCAACTATACAAAACCAAGAAAACAGAAATAATTAAACATTTTAATAAAAATAGAAAACGGAACGCAACCATGACTTTCGGACCATAGCGCGAAACGAACGACCAATGGTGGCGTCCGTACAACATACAAAAGTGTAATCGCCAATCATAGCGCTTCAATTATCGTTGTCTTCATCACCAGCATTATCTAGACGCCGATTAGTTGTAGTGGACGTAACTACAGCCCTTACCTACAATCTGTGACTCGATTTGTTGACTTCGTATATTTATGTTAACAGGATACTGTTACTCTTAAGCCGTGTCTTCTGCGACCGAAAATGCAGTGCAAACGTGCATAAAATGCAATTGTCCATTAAATTTTGTATGCTACACAGCTGGTTATGGTGATACCAAATGTATCAACTTAATATTGTAACATCCCTTGTGTATATTTCGTATAAATAAAACAAACAAACAAAACATTTTGACAGGCAATCAAAACGCACGATTTCTGTTAACTTCTGTTCGAATTGAATGCAAATGTTTATATCATTCATTTTGCGATATGTTTGGGTAGCATGAGGTACAGTTTTAGACGTCTGTGTTATAGTTAAGTGAGGTTGATACACAGTTATGTTATTATAAGTGTTACGGCGGTTTTAGAGGCAGGTGAATTGATAATTCCGTTTATGTGATTGTTATGTGTAATTTCAGAGGGAACTGCTCGGCTGTGAGGAGGGTGTGAACGTTCTAGTCATAAACGACGAAGTTTGCTTGGAGTACGACTTCGAGGAGCACCGGCCCGTCGTCACCATACACCCCTTCTTCACCAGGGTCATGAAAGCGCATCAGGTCAGTGCCCTATGGTCTAAACAGATGGACTGCATTCATACTGCACTTGGCAGTTGTAATGCAGTTTCATTACAAAAGGGAATTTTGGATTTCTTCTCGCTTGTTACTTTAAAAGTAGGTGGGTTTTTAATAAAATATCTGTATTAATAACGTAAATTTTGTGTTTTTCAGTACGAGGGCGTGAAATTCATGTGGGACGCGTGCTTCGAGAGCCTGGCGGACATAGAGCAGGGGCACCCTGGCGGCGGGTGCATCCTGGCGCATTGCATGGGACTGGGCAAGACGCTGCAGGTGCTGGCGCTGCTGCACACGGTGAGTAAATGAGAAATTCATAAAATAAAATTGGGCTTCTCCACTACTTAGTCCAATAATTTAAAAAAATGTTTAGACAACTATCCTAGTTCTAAAGCTCCGTAACCGTAACCGAAACTATCGGATATCCGAAATAAAAAATATCCGTAACCGTAACCGAATCCGAAATAAAAGTTCCGGATAATAACGGATAGGGGCGGAGCCTTATTGAGACTCGTTATTACAAGCTGTTTTGATCGGCCGGCCGTAATTCGTACCAAATGGTGACATAAATAAAACCATTTTATTAGCTATATGTATTTCTCTTTTATATTCCATAAAAATCTAATATCTGTAACCGAAATTATCCGTAACTAACGTATATTCCGCAATAAATTAATATCCGAATCCGTATCCGGCATAATAATCAAATCAAATCAAATCATTTATTTCCATGGGCCCCAATGGTATGGGAGCCCATTAAGGGATTTCGGGATTTATTCAAGCGCGGCAGATTAATATACAGGGGGATACCTTGTACCCGGTTAAGTACCTCCACTAAACATGAGGCCCATATATACGGCCGCCCGTGCAGGATACAGGATCAGATTAGTAAAAAAAAATTGACCATCAGAAATTCTCGAGCGCGTCAGATTAAAGTAGGGTGAGTTAATTACATCCTAAAAAGTGTATATTCCACTAATCTGACAATTTGAGAGTGACGCAAAGAAAGGAGAGGGCAGCAAAGTTGTAAAAAAAAATGTCATCTTGACATTCTCGAGCGTAGCTAATTTTTTTTTATTTTGAAGGATATAAATCAAGAATAATGAAAAATATATAATCTGACGATTTCCGCAAGCCGAAATAACAAAAATTCGTCGATAAAGTTAAATGCGTGCAGTTGCGTGATGCCTACATTTGATTCTCCGCGTTTCTATTCCTTTCTCGCTCTTTCTGTATCTATTACTCTCTCACTCCGTCCCCACTCTAGTTTCTGCTGCCATGACGAAAAATGAAAAAAAAAAATGACAATGAAAAATGTTAAAAACTATCAAATAGGTTTTATTTTAGTAAAAATTTTGCTGTGCCGTATAAATATAAAATCATTAATTATCATATGAATTTAATTCAATATTATTTAAGATTTTTCTAAATCAATCAATCTAAATCAATAGTTTACAATCGATAATTATGAAATATTTTAATTATTATGCAAATTAAGTTAGCTGACATATAAATATGCTTTTTATTGAAAAAAATATTACAAAAAAATAAAAAATAAATTTCACTTGTAAAAAAACTTCAAAAACTGTAAGTGCAATATTTAAAAAATATTTTTTTTGTTCTAATTTAATTATTAAAAACAAAATCAAAAAATTAAAAACGTCGGCTAACTTAAGTATCATTATTTATTTATTTAACATATATGTTTCTTTTAAAATAGTTCATTATTTATTATTTAACCTAGTGATAATATCTTATTAATTAATATTTATTCAAAAATAATGTTAATTACACGAATTGAAAGACTTTCAAGCTGGGAGAGTTCAAATGCATAGAAATATTATTTCTTTTAACTCAAAATATCACATAAATTATATTTAGAGCTTAAAAATGTCATAATTACAATTTTAAGCGCCCAGTAATGGAATTAGCGGGCAGTTGCAGGAATGGCCTTTAGGGTGAACCGTTTTTCTAATTTCTTTTTATCAGATCAGGCGAATCCCTCTATATAATCGTCAGATTATGAGACAGTACGTTTAGAACATAAAGATGATCCATATATATCTTAATCTGACGCGCTTGAGTATTTCAAAATGGCGAATTTTTTTTGCACATTATGAGAATGGCCGCGACTTTGCGTCCCATCGAAATCGTCAGATTAGTGAATGAGAGCTTTTTTTTGGTGCACTTAACACTCCCTTAGAAAATCTGACGCGCTCGATTATTTTTATTTTTTTTTCATTTTCAACCCTTACATACAACCACCCGCATCATGCAAACGATCAGATTAACATACGTTCATTGTTAAAAATACGTAGGGCATTGATGCTATCAATATCTGACGCGCTCGAGGATGTCCATGCAACAGTTTTTTTTTACATATTTAAAAATCTATAGCCGCTTCCCCCACCGATGAAAAGGTATATATCATATAACATTTTTTTCTTCTTATCATCTAAGCTTTGCAACCCAATAGGTCTCTACGACGCTCTAATAAATCCCCATTTAGCATTGTGGCCTCCCCTACTACAAGGGGCGCTTGAACACGTCAAAACAAACATCTAAACACAAAAAATATAAAATTAAAATAAAACTTAGCTAACTAAATTATAATACTTATTGTAATAAAATGATTTGACACCGGAGCTTAGATTGACTTTAATTCAACTTAGAGAAATTGAATTAAAATCAATCCAAGTACCAGCTCCGATGGGTATTGCATCATGAGAAGAGCTGGTGAGAAACTCATGTGCACCATCTTTTCAAATAATTCATACAATATTTGTTTGTTTTTTGACAATAATTCTATGTGTAAGTTATAGCAACCAAAACAACATTATAGCTAAATATGGTTAAAGAGAAAATAAACTTAAATATAGAAATGCAATTAAATTATTATAAATAAATCCATAGTATATAAGGTTGCAATATCTTACACTTCAAGCAGAAAATAAAGGAGTAAAAACAATGTGTGTATACTACTGTTATATATAAGGGTTTCAGAACAGACAAAAAATATTTATATACTAATAACAAAACTATTTATACTATAAAAATATAAAAATTAAAAAAAAAAAATGTACACACAGATTGCCTTTACTTAACAATATTTGAAATAACATGAAATGAGGTTATACAAACCAAATTTAGGGAGTTCAATCTTATATCCGTAACCAATCCGTATCCGAAATTCCATGTCCATAACATCCCTGATTTAAAGCTAGATTCTGCGCGGGTGTCATAAAAAAAAGAAGTTGTCTTCGTTCTTAAAAATAAATGATTTTCTTTCTTTCTTTCTTTCTTTCTTCCTCGGGTTTTGAACTATCTCCTTACCAATTTTCACCAGGAATGGTTCAGTAGTTTAGCCGTGAAAGCGAAACAGACAGACAAAGTTGCATTCTAATTTATCTATTAACAATATGCAGTGGAATATTTATTTATTGGCACATCAACAATTATACATTGGAAATCTTACTGTAACATGCACAATGAAATTAAATTATTATATGTATATCCATTACAGACGTACACATCATTGTCTTTATTTTATGGGACGGATAATCAACTAAAAATAATATTCTAAACTAAACTAATTCGAGCACTGTATACACATTTCAGTTAGTGACTTTTTTATAAAAAAAAAATAACTTACAGGTACTGACTCACCCTCGTGTGGGCATGACTCGTGTACTCGTGTGCTGCCCTCTATCGACTGTGCTCAACTGGGTGGACGAAATACACAAGTGGATCGGACCCGTCACCAACCAGATCAAGGTAAGGATACCCTACTTATTCTAACTTATACATAACATAACATCACGACTATATTACCCAGAAGACAGAGGTGTACAACACCCACATTTCACCTGTTATGTTTAGGTTCTATGGCATAGGGGGTGAGCCTATCGCCATCCACCGGGCACAATTTCAACTCCGTACTTCTATTGTAAATTTCCCGACGGCAATTTCACAAATAACCCGACTCCTCGCTGTGAGAGGCGCATACGTTAACCACGAGTGTATGTTCTGTTATATTAATTTTATTAAAATAATCCATTTTGGTCCAAATCGTTAAATCGTTGAATGATATACTATAGATAAACCATCTAAAATCATCTTGTGTCAATATGTTTCATCTAAGTTTTGATTATGATAATTATGTTTTTATATTTTGATTTCTTTTACAAGCAACGAAAAATTAGAAGGAAACTACAGGTATCTATTTATAAAACTATTTTATATTTATTTTTGGTAGAAATCTTGATATGAAACACTTCAGTGCCGCTTCCTGCTGTAAGATAAAATATTTTATTCGGCGCTCTATTTCTCTTGACATGAAAAACACTCAGAAACTAATTCATACATTTTAAAGAAAATAAAAAAAAAATTGCGCCTGCGGCACTCTATGTCTATTAAAAGCAAAGGCATTGCAAAGCAGGTGCAACTTCTTAGTTATTATAATTCCTCAAAAGAAAGTTTGTCCCGGGTAAAAATGAGAAAGCCCGTATATTTTATCGTTTAACCCTTTGGAACGAAAAAAAAGTTGGCAACCCTAGAATATATTTAGAATACTAAGGCGGTTCTGGAAGGAATACTCGAAAGAACTCGAACTCAAATCCACCATGTTCTTCACTTAGGGTAAGTACGTAGTTTACGATACCGGCTGGCGAATGAGAAGTCCTATGCATGAGGAAGAGGTCAATAAGAGGTGTAAAAACTCTCTTCTTAACTTAATTATTACAAGTCATACGTATGCGACTTTTATACCAATCCATGACTTCCCTACAGGTATTCGAACTATCAAAACTGAAGAAAACCTACGAGCGCGCCTACCAACTCGAAGACTGGTACAACGGAGGCGGCATATTCATCATCGGCTACGAATTATTCCGGAGCTTATCAACCCTGGACCCGGAGTTCGACGACATCAGGCCTACCATCGTAAATAAAATCCGGACAGCGTTACTCGACCCGGGACCGGATATAGTCGTTTGCGATGAAGGACATCTACTCAAGAATGATTGCTCGGTTCTCGCTGTGGCAATGAGTCGGGTTGTCACCAAAAGAAGAATTGTACTGACCGGCACGCCGATGCAGAATAACCTCAGAGAGTATTACTGTATGGTCAATTTTGTGAAGCCTAATCTGCTGGGGACGTATGCCGAATATTCTAATCGGTAAGTTTTTAGAGACAAAAGCTTAATATTACTTTTTACACACTTGTTTCTCACAGAACAGCTTGTTTAAAACTAAAAATCGCTAAGACACTTGTTCGGCAGAATATGAAAAAAAATACATTTAATTAGCTTCCAAATGTGGTATACATTCTGATATCTAACTTTGATATGATAACTAGTGAAAGGACAGAAGAAATATTTATTAAATACAGACCAAATAAAGTCAAAGAAAAGAAAAAAATAGAGCCAAAGATTATAGACGAATTTTACAAAAATTTTTTTAGTTTTGGAACACTGTGCCTAAACTTAAATTCGTAATGTACAATTAAAAGTACAGATATTATTACAAACGAAATGATTTGACTTAAAAAGAAAAAACGTGATTTACCCGTATCTTTATTTTTTTGTCACCACATAATATTTGAAAATAACCCTACAAATTTTAAATATTTTGATAATATTTCACTTTCACATATGTGTCTCAATACATAAAGTTATTGCAAATGAGCTATACTAAAGCAACCTTACAAGGTTGTGCTCAAATTAAAAATCACCCTGTATTAGCTGCATTTCAAATGTTTGTCTTGTACATTACATTATTAAAAACTAATTTATGTACCTTTACAACAGATTCGAAAATCCAATAATGAACGGCCAGCACAGAGATTCCGTGGACGAAGACATCCAGCTAATGAAAGCTCGCACACACATTCTCCACAAAGTACTAGAAGGCTGTCTACAAAGACAGGAAGCTTCCGTCTTATACCCATATCTGCCAAAGAAACATGAGTACACTGTGTTTATCACACTGACGAAGTGCCAGTGGGACTTGTACAAGCACTATTTGAACCACTACAGCAGGCAGACGAGTAAGACCAGTGTTCTGAAGGACTTTCACATATTGCAGAAGATTTGGTCGCATCCGCAAGTACTGCACAACTTTCAAACTAAAGCGCAGGAAAATAGGAATAAAATTAAAGGTGAGTACTTTGCACTTGAATTTTTAAAAAAGAATTAACTTAAATAGGTATCAGGGATGTTAGGAGCTCCGTAATCGTAACCGAATCCGAAAAAAAGTTATGGATAATATCGGATAGGGACCGGAGCCTAATTGAGACACGCTATTTCAAGTTGTTTTGATCGGCCGGCTGTAATTCGTAACAAATGGTGACAAATAAATATAACTATTTTATTAGCTATATAAAATTATTTCACTTTGAAATTCTTTTAAAATATAACATCCGTAACCGAAATTATCCGAAACTAACGGATAATCCGAAATAAATTAATATCCGCATCCGAATCCATATCCAGTATAATAATCAATCTTATATCCATAATCAATCCGTATCCGAAATTTGATATCCATAACATCCCTAGTAGGTATATAAAATGTATGGGCGATGGAATGACGTGCCCGCAGCTCATAAAAGGTTACACACACGTCACAAAACATCTCAAGACTAAGATATCTGCCATTTGCTCTATTAGTACTGAAAAGACTACATTTTCAGAGAGATCTAAATAAATTCTCCATCCTGAGAAAGCATGACTGTTAAGCTATGCCCGCATAGGCAGGTTACTTGCTTCGCCCTCGGGCCAGTGAGTCACTTAGCTAAAACAATCGTTCTTGAGCTCGTAGAGATTTTGCCACCCGTACTAACTTGGTTATTTATATTTGTTAAATAAAGTTTATTCCTTTGCATTTATTATTATTTTCCTTTGTATAAAGATTTGGTGTTGCAATTACTTACACTAACCTAAAATATTATTTGAAAATATGGTGCACATGAGTTTCTCACCTGCTCTTCTGAATGATGCAATACCCATCGAAGCTGGTACTTATATTTATTTTGGTTTAAACCTAAACTGTTCTATAAAAAATTATCTAAGCCTCGGCAGTGCAAATCTTATTATATTGATTACTAAAATTTTAATTTATGGAATTCGATACATTATTTTTATTTGCTCTGTAACTATAATGTTTGTTGACGAGTTAGGCCTCTTGTACACGTCACGGTTATTCAACCGTACGGCGTGTTAGCCGTACGGTTAAAAAAACGTGCGAGCTTGTACACGGCACGGCAAAATCACCGGGCGAGACATGGCCAGGTACGGGCTAGTAGCGTTTTTATCTGGGGCTGTGTCGGACGTGCTGTGTCATGAATTTTCTTACGAAAAAAAAGATTATCGTTGCTTATTACATATATAGGAAACGGAAAATAGAAAAAAAAGGGAAAGATCAGAAATTTTTTTTTCATCACCACTTAAATCTTCAAATGTGGGTAAATGAATAAATACATCTTTCCAGGAATCATATTTATAATAGGCCTTTCTTGAATCAATGTAATAAATTTATGCTCATTTTATTACAAAATCGGGATCGCTGATGCCCGATTTCCTATATATGTAATAAGCAATGATAATCTTTTTTTTCGTAAGAAAATTCATGACACAGCACGTCCGACACAGCCCGCGATAAAAACGCTACTAGCCCGTACCTGGCCAATGTCTTGCCCGGTAATTTTGCCGTGCCATGTACAAGCTCGCACGGTTATTCAACCGTACGGCTAACACGCCGTACGGTTGAATAACCGTGACGTGTACAAGAGGCCTTAAAGCGCCCCTTTATGAAAATATAGAATTTGACTTTGACTAGATTTTCGCGACTGTCCTCACTGCGCACTTAGCGCCTGGCTAACAATGCAAGGTACTAGGCTCCAGCCGCTAAGCAAGCCACCTGGCTTTACTCTCCACTAAAATAAGTCTGTAAACCCAACTTGTAAACTTATTAACTAAACTACTAATCATCAACACCCACAGTGGAAAAACTAGAAGACGACTTAGCGGCCGAAGACCACGACGAGATAAAAGAAGATTTGGTGACGGACTTGTGGTGGTTGCAGTACCTAGAGGGGGGAAATATGCTCGACTCGCTCGAGAGTTCCAACAAGTTCTTGGTTGTGTTCCGGATACTCGACGAGTGCGTCGCGCTGGGGGATAAAGTGTGAGTGGCGTTCATTTTCTCTTATGTTAAAGGTAGAATAATAAATATATTTTTTTTAAATTTATCTCTAATTTACTTGTAACAGACAGTGGTTAATGATAATAAAAAATATTTTTTCTCTGTAATACATTTCGTATAAAAAAGAATGCATAATGATGCATATTCTATTTATCACGATGTTATTTATGTTCAAAACACAATCAAATTGAAAGCTCCAATAAAACCAACATTAATATGGGCAGCTAGAACTAACGACTAGTCGATAATTTAGCAATTATAATTAAAAACAAAGATCTTGATGGTTTTAAAGCAAATGAAATGTCACGGATCGGAATTGGCCACGCTTGAGTGCAGGGCCCGTCGATTGGTCGAACAGCCATCTGCGGCCAACCTCAAAACCGGCAAGATATTTGATTTTTATACTATGTTAGGGTTGAAAATTAAGAATCCCCTGCTTTGCCAAATAAGTCATTGATTCGTACGCTGCTTGATTCCAATTTTCTCATCCCTTTTTGTGCAACATTAATATTGTATAAAATACAAAAAGGCATAGCAAAGCCATAATTTGCTTTAAAATATTACAAGTTTTGATTTTACCTATATTTTTCCTAGTTTTCAATGTATTTATGTCTGATACCAGATTGATATTCTCAACGTCGCTGTTCTGCCTGGACGCGCTGGAGTACTTCCTGAAAAAGATGAACAAGTGGAGCCTGGGACAGGAGTACTACCGGCTGGACGGCTCCGTGCCCGCCGAGGTGCGCCAGAAGTGGTGCCGAGAGTTCAACGCCGACACCAATGTTAACACAAAGTGAGCGTAATGCATAAACGCTAATTAATCTTTATTCTTTATCTTCCTATACTCCATCTTTTTAGGGTTCCGTAGACCAAAGAAAGAAATAACAATATAAAATTGGAGATTCGGCAAATCTCAATACTTTAAACTCCAGAATTGGAAATAGGTGAATTTGCGACAATGTATAGTTTACACATTTTTTTTTTAAATTTTTAACGGTTTGGAGTGCAGGAAGTAATTTTTATTTTTATTTATTTTTTAGGAAAACACATTACAATCATGGTAACTTTAAAAATAGATAATGTACAGTTTAGATCTGGATCGTAACATATTACATAATAATTATTTTAATATGAGCACCTTAAGGCCGTTTACTGTATTCTTTCAAGTTATACAACTTATACACAGTTGAGGAGAGACATTGAATATTACTTATGTCTTTCTTACTTTTTAGTACATTTTTTGTGAATGAAGTCAGTATTTTTTTTGTTAAATTATTATTTAGCATACCCTTTAAAATGTCATAACTTTATGTGACTGCATTCCTTCCACTTAAAACAACATTTTCCTTCGTCAAGGTTGTTCCTGGTATCAACACGCGCAGGCTGCTTGGGACTGAACATGACGTCAGCAAACCGCGTCATCATCATGGACACGTCATGGAACCCCGCGCATGACATACAGAGCATCTTCCGAGTGTACCGCTTCGGCCAGAAGAAGGATTGCTTCATATACCGACTTGTGGCTATGGTGAGTTGGAAATATATAATATCTCTACAGGTCGTTTTATACAAAAAATTTTGGCTGCACGATGTTGTTTTCCGTCGTTTCCACGGAGCTATACTCCAGGAATGCACAAATACATTGTAATATTTATTTTCACTACACTTGCAGTGTAGTGAAAATATTAATATGTATTTTTAGGCTAAAGGTATTTATTTATTATATCGGTGAGGCGAGGCAGAGCAGAGTTGTAATAAATGTGGCCTGCAAATTTTTGGTGTAAAAGGTCTAGATAGGCGTAGATGAGCAGAGCTTGAATTGAAATATATGTCTTAGTGCAACGTTAAACTTTATTGCTTTAAGAATAAGTATTTACTAATGACGACCGGATGGCGGAGTGGGTAGTGTACCTGCTTGCGACGCCGAGGTCGTGGGTTCGATTCCCACTTAAGACAAATCTTTGTGTGCATGAACATGGGGGTTTGTCTTAGGCTGGGTGTTTCTATGTATAATAAGTATGTATTTACAAAAGAAAAGTATACATGTATTAGTATCAGTTATTCTAGTACCCATAGTACAAGCTCTGCTTAGTTTGGGACCAGATGGCGTTGTGTGTGAGTTGTGGAATATTTATTTATTTATTTACTAACTTTTTACGATGAAGGTGCGGTGTAAAAGGCTCAGCGTGGTGTTAGTTCACGCTCTGCTCTGTTCCACGCCTTAACAGTGTGGCGGTCTACGCTCATAATAAATGACGGATGACATGCACAACATTAAGAAATGACACACACGTGACAACTGTCAAAAAGCGCTGTATCGCGATAACGAAATGTAAAGCAAGTGATTATGTGTACCACTTTCAATACGCTACCGTTGGACAGCTGTCCGCCAGGCAATACCACCGAGCCTGGTAGGAGGATCCTTACTTTGTGGTAGAGGAGCATCACACCCTGTTCCTCTACACCAGTATAAAATCATTTTAAAGTAAAATAGCTAAGTGCCATGGGGCGCGTGTTAATATGTGCACTTCTGCACCTGTCCTCTTCTGTATCCTTGTCTTTTCTATCAATTTTATGGTGCGACACTTTAATACATGTTATAATTATGATAATTTATTGAACAGGTTTTGCGTTTCTGACTTAAATATTGGGACAGTTTTAAAATAGAGAGACTGTTTGCAGGGCACCATGGAACAGAAGATATACGAGCGCTCTGTCACGAAGCAGGCGGTGGCGTGTCGTGTGGTGGACGAGCAGCAGATCGACCGACACTACAACATGGCCGAGCTCACCGAACTCTACAGGCTAGAACACTCTCTTATAAATCATTAACATGTGTTATATATTTCGGGAGGGACTATTTACGACAGGTATTGTAGTGAGTAGGGATGTTAGGGAGCTCCGTAACCGTAACGAAAATTTTCGGAATATCCGTATCCGTAACCGAATTAAAAGTTCTGGATAATATCGGATAGGGGCGGAACGAAAATTACTGATTAAGTATAACCTTTTGTTATTACTTTTTCATTTTAGGTAGATTAGATAACACAATATTTATTTGTATTATTTTTTATTTTAAATAGCTGTAATATTTATTCAAAGTCTGATTGTAATTTGTACCAAACGGTGACATATAAATAAGAGCATTTTATTAGCTTTATGTATTTCACTTTTGAAATGCCTTAAAATATAACATCCGTAACCGAAATTATCCGAAACTAACTGATAATCCGAAATAACTTAATATCCAAATCCGTTTCCGGTATAATAATCAAACTTATATCCGTATCTGAAATTTCATAACATCCCTGGTAACAAACGAATCTTTAAAAATATAGCGAAATAAAAAATAATATGGACGTGATTGTTGTGACTGTGGATGTGTGCGCAGGTACGACGAGGCGGGCGCGGGCGTGGCGGGCGGCGTGGCCGTGGGCGTGCGCGACGTGGCGCTGCTGCGCGTGGCGCGCCACGCCGCGCTGCACGCCGTGCACGAGCACGACTCCCTCCTCCGCTCCTCCGAGCAGGGGCTCAACGAGAGCGAGCGCAACGCCGCCTGGATGCAGTTCCAGCAGGAGCAGACGCACAAACGTACGCATCCACTGTCCCTCCTCCCTCTCCACCCCGAAACACGTTCAAATCTAATTTGATACAATTTTAAATTATTCCATTAGATTCCATCATCTTCGTTCGCTTTATGGGTCCCACTTCATTTTTTAACCGTATCAATATTACTAATTTTGTTACAGAAATGGAAAACAAACTCATAACGAACATACCAAAAATGTCTTTGAAACGGATACAAGGGGGGCACGGTTACGTCCAGTCCTACGACTTGGACAATATTAAAACTGAAATCAAGAGCGAGGACGCCAGCGGCGACTTCGTTAAACACTCCGAGGTCAAAAAGAAAGGCCGCGGCAGATCTGCGAGGAATCAAATTCCACCAGAACCGATTACCGGACCGACTGAACCGCCGAACGCTCTAGACGTCTTCCAGGAACCTGGCACGAGTAAAGGTCCGAGACGACACATGGATCAGAAACATTACGAGGATGAAACGTTGGTGCACAAAATCACCGAACTTTTGATGCAACACGACTTCCAAAACCGAAAAGGCAACACCGAAATAGCAAACCTCGTGGCCAAAGTTAGGAAAATTGTTAAACAAGGTTATATTTATCAGGGTGATACCGACGATCCACTGACGGCCAGCATCGCCAAGGTGTTGCTGCCGAAGCAAATGACCATGCCCGTTCTCACTGACATTATGTGCGAGTCTATCAATAAATCAGTCAATACATCTGCCTCGCTTCAGCCAGAGAGTATTCTTGGCACTCCGACCAATGACAGGAAAACGCGTGCGGAAAGCAGGAGCAAGAGAAAAGCAGCACTGGCTGCCGAGAAACACATCGATTCTATAACCCAAGATGTGATTGTTTTGGATGAAGACGTGGATAATACAGACGCAGACTTCGTGCCCGATGCTATTAACAAACCTGACAAACAACAAACGAAAAGAAAGAGCGTTTCTAAAGAGTCTACTCCACAAGTAGATTCAGAAAGCACTAGAAGTGCTCCATCACCGAATTGTTCGTTCGAAGACGACAACGAACCCAGTCCATTCCAAGACGATGAATACGTTGAAATAGACCCAGATTCTCCTCCTCCACCAGCTACGAAACCCAAGGTCGGTCCTAAAGCTTTCAAAGAGAAGCTTCAACGGAAGTATAAGGAGATCACTAAGAACATGATAGCACCGGCTGCTAAGCCACCGACGAGTAACATCAGTGATGACGACGAGCCTCTCTCTAAACAGAGAACTACTCCAGCTAGTAACACAAGTGATAGTCCTGCAGCAGCGGCGGAAGACGAGGAGGTAATTCCTCTTCCTTTGTCGCTGCTATCGAACAAGAATTTCATAAACATAGTGGCCCACACGTACCTCAACGGTAACCCCATGCTGGACGCCGACGCCGCCACGCTGGCCGCGCAGTACAGCACCTTCAAGTCCCTGAAGGAGGCAGAGGAAACCGGCAAGGCTATCACTAGCGGACCCATCTATGACATCGCTGTGAAGGTAAGCTGCTCATTTGACTAGCATTATAACAAAATAATGCACACGCCTTTTGTTAAAGCCTAGTTAAATAAATACTTTTATCTACACCCATGCTATAAATCCTCTATAAACGTTCTTGAAACAGTTAGCTAATTGCCAACATTAAAACAGCCAGTGTCATAATAACCATTATAACACCCAAACGGGTGTACAATGTTGTACTGAAATTCATTAAGCAACTCCTTTTTTACTCATCGAACAGCCACATTCTCATGGCATCTTTATGAATTTCAAAAAAAGAACATTTCATGCACGCGCGTTTCACTACCACAGCGCCGTAATTTAGATAAAAACTTATTCGAATTTTTGAATAAAATTGACGTCGTATCCCGCCATTTTTGTTCAATAATAGTATTGAAAAAATACTTTTTAATAATTGTACGATCCAAAATGTAAATAATTATTACAATAAATAATTATATTATTACCTATACATAGTTTTTTTTGTATTAGATACTCACTAATTAAACTTTCCATGAATTTACATAGAGTTCTTACAACACTGTACCCTAATACCCTATGGTTTCAGAACATTTATAGAGGATTCATATCATGGGTGTAGATAAAGTCTTGTATGCAACTGTTATAATTAGGTATTAAAACACTCATGTGATACTATTATCACACTCGGCTTCGCCTCGTGTGATAAACCCACACTCGTGTTTTAATACCCCTCATTATAGAACAGTTGCATAAATAACTATTATTGACGCACCAGACAGAAAGCTACGGGGAACAGCTAGTATAGTAGATTTTTTTTTTTGGTTCATGTGTTTTCCTGGTTTTATAAATATATTAATCTAATTTTATTATAAGGTTGAAAAAAACCAATTTAATTGAAATAATTTTACCAGCAATTACTTTAATATGGGTTGCCTTACCTTCCTTTCGTATTTTATATCACTTAGATGAGCTTAATAACCATTGAATAACTTTTTTGTAGGGACTATATGATTCTACAGTAATATATATTCTCGGAATCTTATCCTTAAGAAATTGAGTTAATATAAAACGATTGCCATTGGATTAACCATTATTTATCCTATTGTATATCATCATCATCAGTCCAGAGACGTCCACTTCAGGCCATAGGCCTCACCAATCGATTTCCACAGCGCGCGGTGTTGTGCCGACTGAAACCAACGACTCCCCGCGATCTTGACAAGATCGCCCGTACATCTAGCGGGGGGCCGTCCCACGCTGCGTTTACCAGTTCGTGGCCACTCAATTGTATATTATGCTTTCAGGTTGTTGGAAAGACTTTGTTCAAAAGAATGAACGGTGTCAACGTGAAGTCTAGTTCCACAGTGGACGCGGCGAGCGTCACAATAGATCTAAAGAAAAAAATGCTACTACTCAATGATCACGCGTTGGAAGATTCCCCAAACCCTAAATCTAGAACTAGAAAAAGAAAAGAATATCATACCGAGCAGTCAGAGCCAAATGACATGATGGATACCAGACAATCTACTGCGAATCACAGTCAGGACGGCAACGTAGTACCCGTTGGATTGTAAGTACACATTTTTCATTGTTACTAACCATATTGATAAATGTTGTCACGTTATAAGTTTTGAGACTAAAGATGGTTATTTTCTTACTAAATATTAGATATCACGGGATATTTACCATGTATATTTGTTGTTGCGAGTTATTTCGATATTTCGAGATATTGCAATCTCAATCGTTGTCACGTCTCATTTCGCGACTCATTACAGTATTCTAAAATTATCTTTATTTAGTCTAAAGTAATTGTTGGCGTAAAGTACTGTTTCAAGAAAGGAAAAAACTATTACATTAATATCTTTTTTCAGGATTCAGTCGGCGAGTAGAATTCCCAATGTGGCAGAGTTTACAGACAACGAGTGCATCCTGCCCGATGGCGACGACGACGACGACTGCCGCATCATGCCCCCCTCGCCGCACCTCCCCGAGCCGCCGCCCCTGCACCCCATGCCCCGCTGCTACCGCCCGCACCCCACCGCTGACCCCTCGCCGCCCGTCACTCTCGGTCACATCCTCTCCGCCAAGAAGAAGCGAGCCTCCGATGCCTTCATGCCTGCGCTGGTTTCCTCCGCCCCCATACCTCTCCCTGCCCCTCCATCGCAGCCCCAGATCAAAGTGAACAAAGGGAAAATCATAATAACACCCACCTCATTGATGTGTGGAGGTAACTTCCAGGTTTTGTCGACTCCTCCGAAATCTATGTCTTCTAAACAGTTGACACACCCTACCATTTGTTTAGACAGTGATGAGGACGAGCCCCCTCCTCCAAAGCCTCCAGCGGCTATCCCGCTTCCCGCGCCCCCCGCCCCGCCGCCCGTGCCGATCTCACTAACGGTAGGACCGTCGCCGGAAAACAGACTGCCGAAGACGTTGAACCTTGCCCCGATGAGTGCCATGCCGATGACGAAACCGCTGATCCTTCAGAAGTCGACCGCCAGCGCCGCACCCAGATTCGTGCTACTGCCTGCCACCAGTGCTGCTACATCGACTGTTACCAGTGTCCATTCCAAAAAGACTGTAACGTCAGCGCCGCATAGTATCCCCGCGCCGACCCTCGCCGTCTCCGCACCGACGAAACACTCGGAATCGTTACTGCGCACCAGCTCTCCGTCTATCGCGTACTCAGAAAAACTCAAGCAGGCCCGATGCAAACCGGGGGACATTATCAAGATTTCCGACAAAGGAGAAATAGAAGTGCTGCAGGTTAATAAATTGAATAATAAAGACGGCGTTATGTCTGTCGGGCCTAGTACCTCAGGTATAAAGACATATGCTCCTAGTCAAGTTAATAAATCGAAACCAGGACCTAGTCAAGCTTCTAAACCGAAACCGTCTCCGAGCGAGACGCCGAAGTCGCAATCGTCTCATAGCGTAGTTACAAAACAGAAAACGTATCAGAGAGAAGACACTTCTTCTAAGGCTAAACCTGGGCCTTTAAGATCTCGCACTCTAAGCATATCAAGTAGCAGTAGCGATTCGAGGCCGCCCAGTCCTGTGGATAACAATCCTTTGTCAATCCTGAAGAACGTAGTGCACATCCAGGCCGCCGACGACACACCGAGGACCTCGCAAGGAATCAAGAACTCGACTACAGTAAAAAGTCAGAAAACTTCCGTGAAAACTGATTCTGCAACTCCTAGTCTAAAGACAGTGCTACAGACTAAACACGACACCCTCTTTAAAGCAATTAGAAGTAAAACAGATATATCCAGTAGCAGTTCAAAGTCGGATTCCAAGTCCAGCAAAGTGTTCAGCGGCAGTTCAAGTAATTCCAAACATACGGATTCCAAAATTAGCAAAGTACCCAGCAGCAGTTCAAATGTTTCCAAGAGCTCAGACACCAAAACAAGCAAAGTACTAAATGACCTAATGCTGAAGAAATCCTTGTCACTCAAGTCTTCGAAGACGCCAGAAAAGAAACCTAGCACACCCACTGTGACGAAGACGGTGGTCGTTACTTCCAAACCATCTTCACACCCTAAAGGCCTCACGTATGTATTGCTTGATGAATTCATTTTATTGTTTTTCTTCAAGTTATTGAAATAATTAGATAAGATAAATGATTTATAACAAAGCCTACGAAAAAAGATAAATTTATGTTATTACAAATCACACGAATATAAATTCTATTGCTTTGTAATTTAAGTTGATTTTCGTATAATAAAAACTGTCAAAAATGTCCTAAACACTGTCAATTGCAATAGAAATGAAACTTTATGACATGCAAATTGGGTTTATAATTGTAAATCATGAAAATTATCTCGTTTCGTTGGCTGAAGTATAGACTCTATTTGCTGATATTTATTTATTAAATTAGGGTTTCGATTCCCGGGTTGTGCAAAGTGTTATGAAATGAAATGAATATTATAATAGCAGTACGGACTTTTTGCTGATATTTATTTATTAAATTAGGGTTTTGATTCCCGGGTTGTGCAAAGTGTCATGAAATGAAATGAATATTATAATTTAATAATTTATTTATTAACTTAATACTTAAAATTATACATGTACACACAAAGAAGTTAAACACATACTTGCAGACTTATTCTATTCTAAATAATTGAATGGACAATAACTTTAGAACATCAGCATAAACATTTCAACTTAAAAATTACTTTTTGTCCATAATGTAAATAAAACATAAGTCTAATACATTGCCAAGTTGATTGATAGCCGGTAGTGTAGGAACTTAAGAAAAAAAAAAAAAAAAAAATAGGCTATAGGCTCACCTCCTATCCCATGAGACCAGACAGGTGAATGAGTGTGTTGCACACCTCTACCTCTTATGTTATGTAATTTCAACATCTATCTACTGATGATTATTGTAGAGGACTACATTATTATTCTTCTCTGCAAATCGTTTCCAAGTTTCTCGCATCGGCCAGTGTCAAAAAAAAATAGTAAACTTATATAACACGGATTTTACTGCCATAGATATTTTTGCCGAATCTCATATTAAATTTACATATTTATGCTCTGCTTGCCGACCATTCTTAAAATTGTAAAATATTTAGTTACTTTTTTTTTCTATTTACATTCATTTTGTATTAAATCCAATAACGTTGATACTTATTGACAACGTCCAAAAATGATCGCTTTCAAGCACAAATAATGTCAATTCGTGGACAATGATGTGGGTTATGTGATAAACAAAGCTAACCATTGTATCTCTTTTTGTATAAACTTTATCATGTAACTGTTTTTTGTCCCAAATAAATATATAGCATTACTAAAATAGATTATATTGTGTAAGCAGGCAGTTCGCGACGGTGAAAGCGGGCAGCGGCGCGTCAATTCTCAAGACTAAGATCGAGGTGAAGAAGAGAGTGTCCACTGCAGAAGCGGCCAGCACCCCGCCCAAGAAGAAAAGTAAGTGTTGCTCCTACCTCATTGATTACGACTTGATTAAAATAAGAATAGAGGAACTTTAACTTTCGTCCGTTGACGTTTTTCAAAGTTTTGACAGTAACAATGGAGATTAACATTTATTCATTTAGGACAGATTTGTATCCTAATTTAGTAAAAGAAACAATAATAAATTAAAAATGCAATCAATATGTATTTATCATATTCTTTATCGCTCGCTAACGGTGAGGGAAAACATCGTGAAGAAATCTGCATGCCTGAGAGTGCCAAAAAAATACTTGAGGGAATGTGAAGTCTACCAATCCGCATTTAGCCAGCGTGGTAGACTACGACCTAACCCTTCTAATCACGAGAAGAGACCCAAGCCCAGCAGTGGGACATGTATAGGCTGCTACTTACTTACAATAAGTATTGTTTCTCTGTCTACGTGCTTCCAGTACAACATCAATAAAAATAATCAATAAAAAAACTAAAAAAGACGCTTTTAAAGTACTTCTAACTAAAAAGTGAAAAATAATTTTTACACATTTATTTAGAAGTACTTTAAAAGCGTGTTTTTTAGTTTTTGAAACTATTATTTATTTTCTACTTTTAAGTTTGGTTTAACTTTTTTATTTTTTTTATCGAATTATTGCATTGTCATCGATCTTTTAAAGTGGGTCAAAATCGAGTCCAAAGGAGTCGGTTACATACATACATACAGGTGAAGCTAATATAAGCGTGTTAAAAACACATTTTATTTGTTTACAGTGATGACGCTGAAGGACTTCAACATAGATGATATTGATGACATCATCGAATTGGACTAGACAAATATATAACTCAGAAAAAAGGATTTTATTACAAAAAAAACCATCCTTGAAATATTCAATACACGATTCTACTTCACGTGTTAGCACATATGAGGACCTCAATATAACCGTATAATACTTAACACAGTTTTTATGGAAATGCACATGGCTTCCAGCGCTTTTAGAGCTAAGCCTCACTGGATACCGGAGGGTAAGTATTGTTGACAAAAGATGTATGAACATCTTCACGTAATGGTTTTCTTTGGATGGAATGGATTTTAATCTATGTGGATAAGATATACATAATGTTAGCAAAATCTGTCGTTATTCGCAAGGCCATTTAGAAAAAAATTGGTTAAACCATTTTTAGGTGGCCGGCTATAAGCAAAATCTCGAAGCTAATAACAGCATAGCTCTCAAAATGGGTAGTTGATATCCTATCGACTCAACTTTTGTATATGTATAGCGTTAAAGTTAATACATTTTCTATAATGTAAGATAGTCTAGTTGCACATTGTCTCGAATGAGTCTAAACATAGAAGAAATTCGGTTTGTGTGTCAATTGGGATTATCAAAAATTATCCGATTTTTTAGACCGTGTCTTTGAACATTTTTTTTTATTTTTCCTTTTGACGTACTGCGATCAGCCGTGGAGACTATAATCAGGAGAGTTGCAAGAAGTTAGCGTTAGGCGAGGTAGAGCCATTGCCCCATCTCCCCTTAGTGAGTCAGCACGTCGGCTCTCTTGAGTCTTCCAATTGGATTTGGCTGCAAAAGCATGCTGGCTTTGAGCATAACAACTAATAAATTAGTTAAAAAGTTTGGAAAATTGAGTAAAAAGTCTATTTTTTCTGTCTCGGTCTAGTTCATAAGCGAAATAAGTTAACTTGGCAACTGTTTTTTAATTTAGAGAACTAGTAATTATGTCTTAAAAGATCGGACTACATTTTTCATAATCCTGGTATTTTATGCTAGTAGTAAGAAGTCTGGATAATTTTTGCCTGAGCAATAAAAGAGTTCATGTAACGTGCTGACGGGATAACAGGTTTGCATGTACTGCTGCATATGACGTTACCCATCTCTAGATCTCGCATGAAAATATATTTGTAAATGTAAAGGTACATTGACCTACCTTATTGAGTCTACAAGTTGGTTGTTATATTGTCCTCAGTCGTAACATAATATATATTCAGCAGAGGGCGTGCAAACCTGCTCTATATGTCTTCTAAAAGTTATTTAAACATGACTATTATAATAATAAATGTGTTTTAAGAAATGTACGATTACATTTCAGTGTATTTTAAAGTATTTGGTAAGCTGATTCCGTTTTTATTATTTCTTTATTATTTACTTTAAGTACAGTTGTAATAACTACGTTCTAATTGTGATAATGAGTGTTTTCTTTTTCTTTTGTAAGAAAAATGTGTCCTATTTGTTCATTTAGTTTTAGTTGTTCGCATTAGTACCAGATTATAATATAGTTCTATATCATAGTATTAATGTAATTTGTAAGTAATGTGTGTAGGAATGTATCGACACATACATTTAACTTAATTCACTTAAGTTGGAAGACGTGGCTTTGTTGTTTTATAATAATTGTAAGTCCGAGGTGTCAGATTGTATTTTATATGTGGATATTTCAGTTTGTTCGCACTTTAGGCACAGTATAAATATGTACAAACAGTACGGAAACTGCCTACAAACGTGCGAAACGGCACGCACACATAAACATGCACACCGACGAGACCCCTAAGCGGCACTCGCTACTGAGAGCACCGCGACAATCGCTTAAGGGTCTCGTCGGTGTGCATGTTTATGTGTGCGTGCCGTTTCGCACGTTTGTAGGCAGTTTCCGTACTGTTTGTACATATTTATACTGTGCTTTAGGTGAGGCTTACAGACATTGACTTTGTTCATAATAAACAAATAGATTGATCTTTCAGCTTCGAGCGACATAACTTTCGGTGATTCGATGTCACATGGTGTAACTCAATTTATTTAAGTGACGATCACATTTTAATTTGATGAAAATGTTCTATGCAATATGCTGCAGAGTAATATTATGTTTTGTATAACTAGATGTAAGCCTACAAATAAATAGAAACGTTTCATATTAGTGTTTCTGTTCTGTGTTTAAGGTTCATGAGAATAAACGCCAAATAATTATCGCAACTGTATATTTTTTTACTTACAACAAAAATATATTAAACATTTATAATTTATATTCCTTACCCTAAAAATGTTAAAGCTTCTAAATAGATAAATTTCTAAAATAATAAACCAATAACATAATGCTGACCAGTCGCATATCACTTTAAAACTTAAATTATATAAATTAATAACTATTACAAGATCTCAGTGAACTTATAATCTAAATAATTAATTACTTTATTGTGTCATAATTTTTGTTCGATATAATATTCAAAATATTCTAATTAATACTAAAACTTGATTGAAAATATTTGTATGAAAATAATATTGTACTAAATAATTTAACCTCCTTCTAGTGGTTATTTTAATTCATGTAGTTTGTAACAACTGTTTAAGAGCACCGGAATACTTCACAAGGCAATATTTTGTAGAGCAAATGAGATACGTTCTTATTAAGCCTTGTATTGAAAATGTATTTAGTATAAATACAGATAGATCTTTCACAACAAAGTATAGACATGAATTAAAACCACCACTGTACATAACTCTGTTACCTTAATCAAAAACGAAAAACAATGATAAAATTAGCTTTAACCCTTTCACCGCCGAAGTCATATTTATCCGACAAAAAAAGTTGGGTTTATTCGCCCGAAGTCGGATTTATCCGACACAAAAACCTATGTCTTATTTATTAATTTTCTAAACGTATTACGATGTTTTAGCCTTAAATAGTTATTTTTTAGACAATTTAACAATTCAACCTTTTATATAAATAAATATGTAGTATTATAGCGAAATATGAACATCGAAGAATGTATAGTAGAATATCCCTATTTATTGTAGGTATTATTATTCGATTCAATGTGCGTGGTGCTGGCGATGGCGCGCCAACTGATAAAAAGTCTGGCGGTGAAACGGTAAAGTATGAACAAACTTATTAACTCGTTGGTTAATTAAACTGACATTACCACAAGTCTCAGTTTTGTGATTAAGGCGAGGAAGTTTTATTTGGCTTCTTTTTAACCCTAATTAAACAGACACCAATCAAAATATCGCAATACTTCAGAGATCTATCGAATAATATCGTAAACTCACTGGCGCTATGGTGGACCAAACACACCCTTTTAAATGAATCTTAAGTCTACATAGATAAGAACGAATATCAAATCACTGGATATTACAATTTTCTGTACAGTATCAATAAAATATTACATTCTAAGCTTTGGCCCCCAATGCGCTATAACCAATACTTTATACGCTCCTATTACAACGAAAATGCACCAGTTGAAAAGTGTAATTTAAAGAAATATTCCACAAGGAAAAAAAATGCGATTAATACCGTCTAGAAAAGAAGGCTTTCTATGAAAAGTAATATCCTAATTTCGTACATAAGTGCGATGAAAATGTAGAAAAATACATACCCATAACCAAGATATTCTTCGCCCGGGCAAGTTGATGATATTCAGTGTTAAGTAATACAAACAGTATAGAAATAGTGAGGCGGTTTTTAAAGCAGGCAGTTTATAGAGAGAGTGCCCGCGGGCTGGCCGCGCGGTTAGTCACGGAAACAGGGAAACTTTCAGCTTTTATAAAATGACGTGCGTCGGACGCCTACGAGCTTCTGGGCCATTGAGTTTTCTTTTTAATACTGACTCCATGAAGGGCCAGTTTCATTATTGTAGAATCAAATAGTTAACTCTATACAAGCGATGATCTGCCTGGCAACATTTATGTATATCTTGCCCATATTATACACTATTTATGAAATCCATGAAATTCTGCCAAAATAGAAACTGTTTACATTTTACGGTGATGGCAATGCGTTTCAAACGAGATACGATTTTAAATTAATTAATAAAATAATTTTGGCAAAAAAAAAACCGACTTCAAATCCAAAAAAATGCAATAAAAAGAAAGAAATACTTTAGTAACATTTAACGTCTCGCCTTATCTGTGTATAACTTGAAAGTATACATTTAACGGCCTTAAGGTGGCTGTTAATAATTATTCCCAGATTTCTAACCGCTGAGAATTTGTTCCTTCCAGCATCAGCTCAGCAACATGACATTCTGACTGCTAGATGCAAATATCCGAGTAGCTTTATATACGAAAAACAATATAGAAGCCTTTTAAATTTGAAGGTTGCCCTCGATTTCTCTAGGATCAGACAAAAAAAGAATTTCTCAATTCGGTCCAAGCGTCTTCGAGTAATCGGCGAACAAACATTAAAACAAAAGAAAAACGAATTGATAACCTCCTCCTTTTTTTTTGAAGTCGGTTAATGAGACAAAATAATAAGTAAGACATTTTCTTTCATGTATTTGAGTAGGTACGTGTAAATCTAGCTTTACTAGTTGTACTATAGAATTAACATGGAAATTTATTATTGTCGTGATACTCTGGTAGTAAATGTAGTAACAAATAAAGTTTGTGTACCAAAACAAATGGTAAACACAAGTTATTTATTGAAGAAATTGTCTGTATCAAACTACCAAATCAATCCACAAGGAAAATAATAAACTCAAGCTGTGTCTCCTGCAACCAAAAGTAACAAATAAAATAATTATTTTTAATAAAATAAATAATTATTTAATAAAATAAATAAATATCACACAACGTCATCTAGTCCCAAACTAAGCAGAGCTTGTATTATAGGTACCAGAATAACTGATACTAATACATAATTACATATTATATACTTTTCTTTTGTAAATACATACATAGTAATTAAATGATTTAATTCAATTCAAACGTAAGTGAGAAATCAAGCGATTTGATTGGTTGTCAAAAACGTTTTTCAAATTTCTGTTGTTTTTGTGTCACAGGAAACACGGCTCCCAAACATCAACGTACGTTTCAGTGATAACGTGATCACTTTACTTTCCACCAAACGTCCAGACTATTAGACACGCGTGTTGCATATAAAAAATGGTATAAAACAAAGTCGCTTCCCGCTGGCTGTCTGTCCCTATGTATGCTTAGATCTTTGAAACTACGTAACAGATTTTAGATGCGGTATTTTTTCATAAAGAAGGTATTTATGTATAAAACATACATATTATAGTACTACATAGTACCCAGAGCGAAGCCAGGACGGGACGCTAGTATCAAAATAAACCGATCTGCCACTGCGAGGTCCAACCATTTGCTTACGACCAGTGGCGGATTTACAAATTTTTAAGGTATAGGCTGGGCAGTTTTTGCCGCCTCTACAACTGTCAAGTCCTAGATTATTTTTACGCTCTTGCTATACCGAATGTAAAGTGACAAAATTTGTTGCAGAGTTCTATCTGTAAAACATCAGAAAACCGTAATGAAATCTTTTTCATTTCTATGAGCAAATTATATAAAGTAAAAAAAAATCGGATCCCAAATTTGACGCCCTAGGCTCCAGCCTACTCAGCCTGCTGGTAAATCCGCCACTGCTCACGACTCATACCAATGCTCAGTGGCGTAACTAAACCATCGGGGGCCCGTGGCAAAAATATTGGATGGGGCCCTAGTAAACATCGTTACGTTGAAGCCGCTATCTAGTGATTCAGTACTGGAATGCAAATTTCACCTAAGAATGCCAGATTTTTAGGAAGAAAATTTCTTGTCCCATATCTAATCCAATATTTTTGCAATTTCCCGGTCAACAATTTTCAATGTTTAGAAGAATGCGTTTAAATCTTTTTTTTTTTTTTTGATAATTTATGTTTAGTTACTTTCAAGGTCGTGACTTCTGGGCCCGGAGGCCTCCTCAGGCCGGGGCCCGTGGCATTTTGCCACCCCTGCTACCCTATAGTTACGCCACTGCCAATGCTAGTACCAGTACAGACAATGTATTCCTGTCGGCATGACACAAGGTTCACCGCGAGTCCCCCACCCTGGCGAGGCGTCCCTTGTCGAAGCCGCAGATGGCCGCCAGCAACGACGTCCGCGCCGTGCAAGGACTGCCAGTCCCCGGCGCCGGCGTACATGGCTCTGTGACACTGGTCTCGCCTGCTGGAATAAAAAAATAAAATAAAATAAATAAATAAAAAAATAAAATAAAGTTTATTACCAAAAGAGATTTTGACATTGTTTTTACAGTGGTTTCCAAACTAGGTGTTCCTGTGTTTTGGCAACCTAACTTAATAATAATATTTCAAGTTGTATCTAAATTGAAAGATACATAGTAAAAAATAATAAAAATATAAAAGATATAAATGGAGAATGTTACAAAAATATTGTGTGTGTGTGTGTTTATGTGCGTGTGTGTGTGTATGTACGTGGTATAATTAGTTAATAAGTTAGTAATCTAACTAAACATTGATATAATGTTTAGTAATGTCCTCGATGGTCTAGTGGTTAGCGTATGCGCCTCTCACCGCGAGGTCTCGGGTTCGATTCCTGGACCGGGCAAAGTGTTATTTGTGAACTTTTCGTCAGGAAATTCACAATAGCAGTTAGCATTGTTGACGGAGTTCACGGAGTTGGAATCGTGCCTGGTGAATGGCGATAGGCTCACCCCCTATCCCATTGGCCCTAAAAACATAATAGGTGAAATAGGAATAGGTAGAGGTAGTAGGTAATATAGGCATGATGGTATGTTATGCATGTTGATATAATGTTGAAAATAAACTGACACAAACGGCTGAAAATTAAAAAAAGTTAATTACAACATTTTTTTTTTAATGTGGATATGCGCTATATATGGTAAGTGATTATTATGTGGTCTACGGTGGAGCACACTTACCTATGAGATACCTAATTATTCTTGCTTTGAAGACATTCAGATTGTACTCATTCGGAAACACAGACTATTGCCTATGACTTTTATCGACATACCAAGCGGACGGATCCGCCGGTAGACTAGTACTTACATAAGACAGGTGGCGTGGGCGATGAGGCCGTGCTGGCACTCTGTGAGCGCACGGTCTCTGCGAGCGACGACGTCGACTTCCAGACACTGTCACGCTTTTTCTGAAAAAACAAACAAGGTATGATAATAGCGGCCGTGGCGCTAGGGATACGTCATCGGACTTACGATCGAGAGGTCCTGAGTTCGAATCGTGGTCATTACACCACTAACGTAAACTTCCTCCTAACACAAGCGAATTAAGCTTAACTTGAGGGGTGTTAACAAGAATACTAGTAATTTGCAATACAAATTAAAAAAAATAAGTTTTATTTTCAAACAAAACTCTGTCTACAATAGTTCTACAGCCTAATGGTGAAGTTCACTGTTAAATGGTTCCATAGACAAACAAGCTCATTTCCATACTTTTTTTTCGACTGATCATCTGAGTGCCATCTAGTGGCTAAGTTTAGTAAACTTTTACATTGCATGCAATCAAAATGAAGGCAAAATAAGTGTGTTACCGCTCTTCGTCTCTGTTTCTTGATTTCTTCTTCGGAACTAAGGATTTCTTGAATGCGGACTTCCCGCCTAGCACTTCGTACCTGAAACAGTTAGCAAAAAAATATGTTTAGTATTGACAATTGCTCCATCTATTCCACTTTCAATAATTGTTGCTTTTTTAGCGATGTGCCCATAGATACACAATAAAAAAAAAATACTGCCCTACTGTTACTGTATACATATACCTATCATATGTATGTGTATACATGTATGTATACACATTATTTTTAGTAGAAGTAAAATACTTTCTTAATATCTACACTACACCACTGACCATGTCTATATACGTATTACTGTCCATCCTGGAAGAGATCACTTTATAGTGATAAGGACACCCATTGTGCATGTTTCAATTAGACTGTGTATCACAACACAATTATGTACTTCTTCTTTTTGTACTATTAAGAATTATCTATCTATCTATCTCCTTTTTTTAATTAAAGTTGACAAAATCTTCAGGTCGCATTAAGATTAACCTCAGTTTTCAGCATATAACACACGTAAATAAAAGTGACAGTTGTGTTCTTTTTATATTTATATATTTGGTTATATTTTATAAGCCAGATAAGATTTATCCGGAACTGCTTAAACTGGCCTTGGAATATAATATCAATTGATAGATACTAGCTGGTTTAACATATCCTAGAACATATTAAATGTTTCATAGCATACATGAAAAGACTCGAACTACAATATAGGGTTAAGCTTTGGTTTCCTAGGAAAGCGGTGTGGAATAAAGCGGCCGTAAAGTTAACGGTTGAATGACGTCACTAGAACGTTGCCCATGTAAAGTAAATGTAGTGGTTTCCTAAAGAGCGGTGATCGACATAACGTATTACGTACTAATCGTGTTACGGCCATAATATTACGGCCACATTATTCCACACCGCTTTCCTAGGAAATCGAAGCTTTATGGAGGTAAGTGGTCAACTCAAAGTAAATAGGTAGTATGTATTTATTAATCGAAACTATTAATACTAAATTCAATAAACTTAATAAAACATACCAATCTCTGTTCACTCTTCAACCTAGCCTCAATATTAGCAACAGCAGTTTTGAGTTCTTCCTTCAAAGCGATGGGGAACTTGAGATGTGTGCGAGCGTCGTTGTGAGCCGAAGAGAGACCGTTGAGGGGCGCGCGGCGGAACAGGGGGTGCGACAGCAGGTGCGATAGGGGCGGCCCGCCGTGCTTGCATGATGTACTAGATACGCATAGCCGGATAACTGATTCTGGAAAGCGAATAATGGAGAGTTACAAATCTTGTAATATTTTAACGCAAATTTTAGCTTTGCTATACCTTTTTTGTATTTTATATAATATTAAAGTTGAAAAATTAAGAATCCAGCAGGACTCAAACCTGCACCCCCTGGGTATACGCCCCAAGTGCTTGCAAAACCAAGTAAGGTTCGTCTGGCTAAGGCTGGCACTAAAGAGTTGAGAAATTTCGAGTCAGGCAGCATACGAATCCATAGTTACAAATCTATATATATATATATATAAATATATTACCAAGGTTGTGTTTGTTTATTGTTAGGAAAATGTTCATATGAATAAAAACACATCTTCAACTTATTATCACACGACAAGTTATTTCCGAAATCTCAATGAATCTTTAAATTAACTCTAACAATTTCAAATAAAATCTTTGTCAAATGTATCGATTGGTTTGATAGTAAAGTATATGAAATTTTATTAATATAATCAAATAAAACATGCTTATAAATTTTAAAAAAATAATCTGTGACTTCTAAAGCTCAAGATTTTAGGAATATGTTAAAAAAAAGAAAATCGCACCATACCGCTTGTTTAATAAAAAGTATTGTTCTTAAAATCGTCAATTTGTATGCTAAATAGCTTTGCAACAATCCTCAGAATGAACAGCCGAAAAATCTTACCTAAATCATCAGCAACGCCTTCGGGGAAGTAATCACAGTAGTAGTCCGCCATGGGGGTTCCAAAGGCCATCTCGTACAGCGTCCGTCCGAAGCAGTACACGTCTATAGCCTCGGCGCTGGCGGCGCGGCGGAGGTGCAATAGGTGAGGGCGGTAGAGCGTCGGCACTCCGACTAGAATGTTCTCCATATCCAGTAATATGGCGCGCTGGTTGTCTATCGCGATGTTACCAGGATGGATGTGGCCTGAAATTAGATTATTAAAGATTTACCACGAATAATCAGACTGGCTACACACCAAACTATATATTATTATATTTCATACTTTAAATTATTAAATAAAATTATTATTATTATTTTAATTATTATTTTTAATGTTTAATTTTTATGGAATGCTATCTGTTAATGACTATTTTAATTACTTATTTATTTCAACTATACATATAAATTTTTATTTCTATTTCTACTTCCAATTATAATGTAATATGACATGTGGTGTAGATTTTAAGTTTGTCTATTTCTGCATGCGTTTTAGTATTTATTAATTTCTAATTTTATTTCTGTTCTTATAAATGTAGACGCTGGTGAGGCTGTCTAATTGAGGAAACACATAATTTAAATATTGTGAATGTTATTATTAATAATGTGTTGTGTATTTCTTGTTGGAGATCCTATAAATAAACAAATAAATATAATAATATGTATATATACTAGCGACCCGCCCCGGCTTCGCACGGGTACAATGCTGATACTAAATACACTACAGAAAAACTGTGAACGTTGTATATAAAAACACAGCGGCCCGCTCCGGATTCGCACGGGTATAATATATTATATAGCCTATGTCACTCACTGAAAAAATGATTAAAATCGATCCAGTAGTTTTGATTTATTCATTACTGCCCGTGGCCCGCACGCGTTAAATTTGGAGTAAAACAATTCCCCTTTCCCTATACCATGAAGATTTCCTGCTATCTTTGAAATATTCATACACAACATTTTTACTTATTTACTTTTTACATTTCTCAGCTCTATATCTATCCCGAAGCTGACTGAGTCGAGCCTCACGCTCTACTGACAATTCTCTGACCCTCTGAACAGGCTCGCTCTCGCCGCCCCGACCGGCCGATACCGCCGCGAACGCTACGTCCCGCAATTTTTAAATCTGTAATATCTTCGAAAATATTCATTTAAATCACATGCTGTAAAGGGCAATTTTGATCTACATGAAATGCACAACGTATTTAATGTATTTAATTGGATAAGGAATGATACCGTATCGTTTAAAATAGCTTGGTAAATAACACATATTTTTTTTGTAATATGTAAAAGATAAAAATGGTTACTGTGGGTTATCCGTAGGAGATAAACATATGCTGTTGCGGACTTTTTTATTCATCTTTTTAAGATATACAATTCCGTAGTACATAAATTTGATCTATCTCGTAAGGTTTAGCCAGCGTTTCCAATGTAAGCGCAGAAAAATATGTTTGTTACGACATCACATTACAAATCTTTAAATTACTTATAAACCATCCTCTTGAATCATTCTATTTATTAAAAAAAACCCCATCAAAATCCGTTGCGTAGTTTTAAAGATCTAAGCGCACATAGGGACAGAGGAAGCGACTTTGTTTTATACTATGTAGTGATGATAATAATATACAGGGTGGATGCGACATAGCGACATTTCTTTAAACCACATATTCTGTGCACACTCAATATTGATTTCCAGTGGTCCAAAATCACATGACGAGAAAAATACGAGAAATACAACGTTAAACAAGTTACATGGCTCGTACAGTGTAAAGACCCCTTACTTACCAAAATAGACCATGGATGGCAACGTCGCATGCAACCGGCATCACTAAGAGCGCCGACGCACTCATATCGAATCGCGTATTCACATTTGAATTTCACATACACAACCACGGAAAGTCACACGTTATTATCACAAACATCACTTTGAATAAAATTCAATTGCATCCCTAAATTCACAGAGTGCCCATCGGCGCGAACTACTTACTTTGGTCATGAGGTCTATATTTGCGGTCAAACGTTTTAATTTATTCGAACACCACGAACACACAGAACACTATTATAATACTACATCTCAATTTTTCTCTTTGCGTCGTGTCACATCACAAATAAAACACTTAAAATAGAAAATAAACAACAAACAATGGCGCTTGCGCTTTCATTTACGGACAAGGATGGGAGAACAGCCAGTGTTGCCAATTTAGCGTCTTTGTCACCTGCGTTGTGTGGAACTTTTACCTTGCCTACAAAAAAAGTTTTAGCGACTTTTTCTAGGTTTATTCTATTCAGTCATTTATTTATTATTTTATTACATTTACTTAATTATTATAAAAAAAGGCCAATTAAAACTAAGCAAAATAAGAAAAGCTCATTGTCGCCGGCGAGGATAAGGTGTTTAGCGACTAAAGATATCGAATCTAACGACATGCAAATTATGGACTTGGCAGCAGTGAGTAAACCTTACTCATTGGTGTGTACAGAACGCTATAATAAGGATAGAAAATAAAGGTAGTAAATGGTAGAGCTTTTGGGAACGACTCGACGGAGAAGAATTTTACTGACTCAGGTCGAATGTTATCAATTAATTTTAGTGCGATTACTGTTATCTCGTTGATGGTAAATTTAAAACCCTGAAGTTTCAGACACAAAAGCCAGCTCTGAGGTAAAAGGGTACGCAACTATGCATTGACAAAACTGCTGAATAATAATCTTCTTTTAAGTGATGGGACCAACATGATACTAATAGACAAAAAATTCCCTCTGATTTATGTTTAGTTCCGACTGTGGCCACAAGCAATCAGTGACGGCGCTGAGTCTACATGTTAGTAACGTTAGCCGGACGATTGGGGCTGTATGCTGTAGGTAGGTCTCGCCACTGACATTTATGAAAGAATTATTTCACGGCTTTGTCACTATGTTACAAAATAAGAAACAAGATGGCACCTACCTGTGTAGTAATTTGGTAGTTATAATCTTATCTTCAACCAGATAACGGGATTACTACTATTTGATGGCCTTTTATGTGAAACGGAAAACCTTTTTTTCATGTTCGTTCACAATGGCTCTACCACTTAATACTTTCTATCTTTATTACAGCATACTGTGGTATTTACAAAAAGTTTTTTTTTGCAGAGCTTAATTTTCATGCTATCTTAAATCGATGTAACTTTGCGGTTCGAATGTACGCTTTGTTTGTAAAAATTCTATGAAAATTCAATCCTACCAACCTACCAACAGCCTAAACTGGTAACACTTAAGTACGTAACATCCGGGCAGTTTAAATAACTTTATTTAAAGTATTGAGTTAGTTACTTACTTGACTAATTATTACTAGAGAAGTAAATAAAAGAGTTCATCTCTCTTTAATGTCTCCAATTCAATATGAGTAAAAGAGACGCAAATAGTTTACGCAAATTCAAATGCATTCAAACCGCGTCACCAACGAAAGATCATTAAATTTGTTTAGTGCAAAATCGGCAATCTTACGGGAAATAGATTTCGCATTCTCGGAAATATTTTAATCTCAAAGACGCCGGCGTGGCGCCATGTTTTTGTATTAAATTTTGTGATGTGAACGGACTCAAACTTAATTTGTAATTAGTGCTAAGTTTATTATTGTGACAGGACACAGATTTTTATTGGATATATAAACAAATTTTGTTTTGTGAGTTTTTTGAAAATGGTCGATCCGGGCCCGTCGGGTGGCCACCACGATCCCCGGACTTAACTCCTCTGGACTTTTTTTTGTGGGGATTTGTGAAAAACGAAGTGAAGAATTCTTTTATTGTGTTAATGTCTGTAGCGAATACAGACGTTAACACAATAGAAGAATTGCGAATACGTGTTATTTCGGCCTTTGATAAAGTAAAAAGATTAGCCGCGAATAGTGATCTTATGTCTGCACGTGTGGTGTAGTGGTTTAAGCGGTCGCCTCGCCGCTCTCCACTGCGCTGGTGTTGTGGGTTCGATCCCCACATGGGACAAATCTTTGAGTGATTCGCAAAGATTTGTTCTGAGACTGGGTGTGCTTGAGTGAGTGAATGTGTGTATTTGGGCCTTGTCATTGGATAGTGTAATTGCTTCTGGCGTTCTGTCTAATGTAAAAAATTCAAATTATTTATTTATTTATTTATTTATGACGAAATTAAAAAACAATATTGTGCGTCGCTACAATTTATGTATTGAACACACACATCGAAAATTTAAACATTTAATTGAAAATTATTAATTGAAATTATACATCGTGAATTGATTGAAGTGATTTTGTGCTAATTTATGTGATTTGTGATTTTTGAATACGGCCTGTAATTGGGAGCAATCACATGATTTTGACATAAGCTGTGAGCTGTGTGCGACGTTGCCGTTCCGCTTTGCCGGTGAGTAAAGATGTGTTTACATAAAATAATCCATTTAGTTTGTTCGAAAAAAAATTTTTCGTAATTTTTGTGTCAGCTAATTTTGGACCACTGGAAATTAATACTGGGCATGTACAGATTATCTGGTTTAAAGAAATGTCGCTATGTCGCATCCACCCTGTATACATTTCTCAGTATAAGTTGGTGTCGCATTGTACAGGCTTCCCGTGCAATGCGAGACCAGCTTTTACTGGCAATGTGTAGGTTGATTGGTAGCCGTATGTACCATTTTATAGATTTACAGCTGTAGAACAGAAAAAATCTACTTTCACTCACAAATAGTAGGGGGATTCAATATTTATTTTTTTGGATTTTTCACATTAGATAGAACGCCAGAAGCAATTACACTATCCAATGGTCCCAATGACAAGGCCAAATACACACATTCACTCACACAAGCACACCCAGTCTCAGAACAAATCAAGTATTAAAGTACTAGGGTTTATAAATAAAAAAAATGTTATTTTTTTTATGAGTTATGGAAACTAGAACATATTTGCTGACAAGGGGGAGGGAGAGGAGTATACAATTGCAAAAAATCCGCTTACATTTTTCAAGAGTTGTATATATCTAGTTATCAAACAGACTTACCATGAGGTAACCCTTTCTCATGAAGGAACTTCAACGCGGTCAATATCTGATATCCATAATGGGCGATCTGTCCCAATGTGAGCGGTTTCCGTACGCGTGGGTTGCCATACTTCGCGAGGTGGTTCTTGCCATACTCTGTGCCATACAGGAGGTCCCGCAAACTGCCACTTTCGTGTATCCTTCGTACGAAGAAAACGCCAGTTTCGAGATTATGTATTGCTAATATTTGGTCTATAAAAGGGTGCTGAAACAAAGTTAAATTAATTTAGTAAAACATATTTATATATATTTCGGCACTAATGACTAGCTAACGTTACGTTACTTTAGCCGGCGATATGCCGACTAGTTTTGACGACGCGTGACGGCGTCGAAACGCGATTAATCGCCCAGTTGATGAATCTACGTTAGATTCATCAACTGGGCTCTTCTTATGTGACTTTTATATGTATACTTATCGTCATATTTTTCATTTTAAAAGATGGTGCACATGAGTTTCTCACCAGCTCTTCTCATAATGCAATACCCATCGGAGCTGGTACTTGGATTGATTTTAATTTGATTCTAAACAGTTTGATTAAAATTAATCTAAGCCCCGGTTATTCAAGCATTGTAATTAGTAAAATTTTGTATTATTTATGTTTTTTTTTTTTTGAGGAACACACGTGCCGCACTAACTTGAAGATGCCCAAAAGTATAGGCGAAACCGCGGTCGACTAAATCGTCATTATGTGAATAACACCCGTATTTCATAATTTGAATAACACACATGTGACGTCATAATATGGCATATGTATACCTAACACGTATTAGAATTGCTTGTAAATACTTACAGAAAGGTTGAGTAAGCTCTTGAAAGCTGTTTGTAAGTCTTTATCACTGAGATGTCTGTCCGCGCCGTAGTTTTGCCACGACAGCACACAATTTGTTTTACTCTCCGTGTCTGTTACCTGAAAATCAACACGTTCTACTTATAGAAATCTGGGAGCTGGATCCAGGAAGAAGATTATAGGGATGACCAGCTGGGACTACGACAACAGAAGGTATTATTTTTTTTGCATACAACAAATAGAATTTTCATTCCAGCAGCTTGAAAAGACTTATCTTTGTTGAGTTTGTTGTATGAATACAGTGAACAAAACTCAATTTTGCTTCGAGTCATTTCAATGTGCACAACTCGAGCTTGTAGTCTAGTAGTAACTAATCAGAACTTGTACTATGGTGGTATTTCGAGCTGCTAAGGTGAAAAGCTGTATGTGCGACCCGAGCTCAAAGTTATTTACATCTCATGCTTTTGAGTCATTCAAAATAAGCTCAAGATTCTAATTCACGATTTTTTCGCTTATTCGGGGCTCAAATTAGCAGTCAAAGCTAATACGTACTTTGCTCTCTTGTCGCACAAATAACTGGATAATATAGCTGGATCTGCCCTTTTCTAAAAGTTAATCTGCGTTTAATAACTAAGATATGCAAACAATTGAAGGCCAGAAGCAGGATATGGCTACTACTTTATCGATCAGGCAAAAGTGATATTTTTTAATCTATAATTGTCGTTGTTAGCGATAGCTTTCCCGTGGGCCCTAAAGATGATAAGTAAAATGTGCGTGTTGTCCACCTCTGCCCCATCCTTCTGGGCAATATAATACCATGTAGTTTTTAAAACACACCTAACTATAGGTCGTAGGGCTATTGACACATTTTAAGCCACCCCCAACCTCCCTAGTATAAATAAATAAATAAATAAAAATAAATATCTCACAACTTACAACGCCATCTAGTCCAAACTAAGCAAAGCTTGTACTATAGGTACTAGAATAACTGATACTTAAATACATACTTATTATACCTAGAAACACCCAGTCTAAGACAAACCCCCATGTTCATGCACACAAAGATTTGTCTTAAGCGGAAATCGAACCCGCGACAGGTACACTACCCACTCCGCCATCCGGTCGTATAAATATAAACATTCAAGACTCCACGTGTATCCTTACACTACGATGACCACTTATCGCGAAATAAATACAATATAAAAGTGCTTCGAACTTGATGGAGTACAAAAACATCTGTCTAGTATAGTTTTATCAGTGGCCGATAATTGCGAAGTTATGATTCATGTCAATGGCTCGTCTCGTCACATGCTTTTGTTATTCTAGGTAAACCAATCTATAACATTTTTATTGTAAAATTCGAATTTATCTGGGACAGTTAAAAGTGTACTAGATAATGTATAATTTTCCAATAAAAAAACCGACTTCAATTACTAATAATGCTTATAAAATAAAAAAATAAAAAAACAACTAGACCAAACTGAAAGATTTTTTTATGGGACCACCTGGCAGCTATTTCGCGTCGAACAAAAAAAGAACCACACGAATCGGTCCATTAACCGCGACGTAATCATACATAGAAAAAAAACATACCGGCCGAATTGAGAACCTCCTCTTTTTTGGGAAGTCGGTTAAAAATTAAGTTAGGTTACAACTGTTTTGCCGAGACTTTAGACTTTTTCTCGGCTAGGTACTTTGGCGTCGACTTTCAGTCTGCCTAGTACATATACATACATAATTAAAATTGAATTGAAGTGTCTGTTTTTAATGTCAAAATAACAATGTATTTTAAAGCTGGTGTAGTTTTTGTGTTTGAACGATACCTTCGCCTAAAATAAAGTTTTTAAAAATGTTGTATTTCTGCCTGCCTGTTTGTATCGGCTTATCTTCTAAATAGCCACACCGATATTAATATATTTTTTTCATTTTTTGATTTTTAAATCAGGTAGCTGACTATAAGGCGCGTAACGTACGGATGTACAGTGGGCCAAGCAATTAGGTATGCAGGGCAAAAACTTGTACGCCATAGTGAAAACTGAATGCAATAGATATACATGTGTGAATTACGTATTTAAAAAGTGTAGTATACCTACTATTAAGATATGTAACTCACTTATCCATGACTGGTGTAGTAAGTCTTCACTGTGACTTAGAAGTTTTTGCACTGCACTGCATACCTAACTCATTGGCCCACTGTACCTACCACGCAGACGAAACCGGGTGAAAGTTAGTTTGTTTGTTTGATAGCGCTATCGGCGGTTAGATTTTGCTACAGCACCTAACTCCAGAACAACCTAGAAAATTGTTCGATGGTTCTGTCTGGAGTTAGCTGCAAAAATGTGCTATCTCAGTCACTGGTTTAGGATTCCTGATGTAAGTTCGTCTCATCCTCGGGGTAAACTCAAAATCGCCTAGAGGCGACAACTTTTGTTAATGATTGTATAAAATAACTTACTAAAAAATAATGTTTACGTATCCTCCACCCGATGTCAGAAAGCGGTCCCTTCAGCTCGTACCTGCCGTCTCCTCGCAGCGCTATAGACATCGTCTGCAGTGCTTGCTCTGAGGAGAATATTAAATAGATACATGAAACACTTTATCAAACTTCTACTAGACGACGAGAGGAGTTGAGGTTTGAATAACCAATCAATTTGGTGGAAAATAGGCCTTAGTTGGTGAAATGTATATACATCCCAGGGGCGTAGCTACCGCCGTTTTAATTACACTGGGCATACGAGGGCCCCGAAGTGTGTAAGTAAGAATTAATATATCAGTTTGGCGAAAAAAATGGCAAGAAGAGTGTATATTTAATTTGAATTGTTTGTAAAAATTATGGTAGAAGTGACAGATAGATTATTATGATGAATAAATATATTTTTATGCAAACTTTCTTTTTCTTTTGTGAGATATCTTTAGTTCTTTACCCTTCAAAATATTTTTTTATAGGGCCTCTCCAAGACACGCTACGCCACTATAGGTACATCCATACCTATAGTGGCGTAGTACTCGTATGTGTATAATGTATATTTTACTGGACCAATGGTCTTGTATATGTTTATATGTTAGTTTCTGTTTCACGCAAAAACTACTGAACAGATAGTAATGGAATTTAATTAGTAGACAGAGACGTCCGGAAAGACGTGCATCATACAGTCAAAAGATTCGTGGATTTGGGTGTGGTTTGGATAGCTAAGTTTAGGAGAGCGATAGGACGGCAACCCTTTTTTTTAAAAACTGGGAAATGCTTGACGCATACCATCGACCCGGGCAGAGTTGCTGGTTATGTCCGAGTTGCACGGACTGAAACCCAGTGTGTTCCGTCAAACGTGATATGACCGGGGTGCCAGGTATCGCTCGCGCAAGAACGCTAGCAAGGACGGCAACCCTAAGGTCGAGGGCTCAAAGATTATATTTCCAAGTAGCACAAAAGCTATAATAGCTGAATCACTGTCCACAATAGAATCCATTATTAGCCTTTGAATGAATGCGTACGATGCATGTATTCTATAACAGAATAATTTGAGCCATTCTGTGCGATGCGGGCATAGTCTGGAACTAGCAACCTTGACCGATAAGTGTCACTTTACACTTGCAGTTATTGACTAGTGTCACTTTACCACGTCCAGTATTACATTGGTAACTGAACCTCATGGAATTTGGGATTAGATTTTATGAAAGTATTATGAAGAAATATAATTGTATGTTATTCTAGGCATATCTTGGAAAACCATTGGTTTTTGGTTTAATACAATCAGGCATAGCAAGAAATACGTTTTTTTTTAAATTACAAAACATGTTTTATTTTAAACACAATAAAAAAACGTGTTTTTTATCAATGCTTGATTACTGTTTTAATTACCTTGATTAAAGCATGTTTTGAAACAAGTTCATCAAACATTTCTTTTTTTTTTTGTAATTTAATTATTATTTAATTATAACAACAGTTTACAGTTAAGATGCAATCAATTTTTTTTGTCTCATCTTCAACTCAACTCGACTGTCAACTGCCACGATATTGTTTTAATGATTTAATTTGATTAAAACACTACCAAAATACACACCAAACAAATGTACAAATTAATACCCAATTGCAAATTGTATCTACAATCAATATTCAAGTTAAGATGCTTACCACGGTCAACAACCTTAACTTAAAAGAATTGCCCTCTAATACTGTATTCTTATTCAGTGCTAATACCTACTACATACCGTACGTTATTAGTTCCAAAGGTTTTTCGTAATTTAAGCTATTTTTTTGTATGGTTTCAGTTAAGCTGATAAGTGGCAATACCAAGTGGTACTATTGGACAAGTTATTTAAAAACCGGCGATGTGCGTGTCGGGCCACGCGCAATAGGGTTCCGTAGTTAGTCGTTACAACATATTTGGACTAATAGGGGTTTACTTTCTATATTAAACAACATATCTATGCAAGACATGCGTTTTAAAGGTTTTTGTATTATGTAAGAAATACTCCAAGTAACTGCATTTTGCATTTCGTTTGTTACCCTTAAACTTACAAAGTCAACTTCGTCGCTATAGTTTTCCTTTGAAGTTCAGTAGAGACAATTATTATATTTTTTGGAGCAAACGGTTTAACTGTTAGAGCGAGGGAGACGCCCTACTTGAAGAAAAACTGCTTTTTAAAGTTAATTATCTTGCAAACTTATTTTCCAAGATTGATTCTACCACTTTCTTAATATTGTCAACATACATGTCCATACAAATTTCAGCTTTATAGCACGACTGGTTTCGACGCTGCCTCGGGCAGACGGACATGGCGAAACGGAACCCTAAAAACCAGGAAGTATTTGTAATTTTGTGAGGCATAAGATGTGAGACAAGGCCCTATCTATCTAATGCCCGTTTTGGGAACACGATGTTTTATCGCCGTAGGTGATTGCATCGCATTTGAAGCACTATTAAATGATATTATTCAATTTAAACAAAAAAATTGTGGCAGCGGTTATAGTTAACCCAAATTACTAACCGTTGAGAAGAATCGTCAAGCTGAAACTGGAGCATTACGTATTACGTTCAAAACCACGCAAGAGTGAAGAGTGAGATACACAGACCGACAAATTTATTCATTCTCGCGACGAAATTGTGTAACAGACTCTCTTAGTTTTTGTTTATCCTTACGAGGTCGTTCATTGACTTCCGGTTACTGAAATTACTGACACCAGAACAAGCAACCTCTTTTCATGAATATGTATTCAAAAAGGATTTTGTGTCACTAATATGGAGGACAACAATAAACTATGACTGTGCCAGTCATTTTCAGGCCTTGTCTTGCCATTTAACCGGAATACAAACTATATCTCCTTCCTTCACTTTCAAGTTCGTTCAAAGTTCTCCTAGTAGTGTACTTAAAAAAATTACATAAATCAGTACTATTTAATTATTTTTTGTATTTAAGTATTTAGTCAAATTAAATTATTGAAATACCTAACTATGTACAAAAAAGAAAAGTAAACGTAAAAAATAATAATTATAATTTAATGTATTTAGATATATAGATAGGATATTTAAGTACACTCTACTAGGAAAATTAAGGCGTAAAGGAGATTCTTATTTTAGACACAGAATGTATCAAGCTGATATGCCATAACTCTTTAGCAAGAACTAGGTGATAACAGTAATCCATTGAGTACCAAACTACTGATAATTTTTAAGTGAAAATGTATCTCTCGGAATCATTTACGCCCTAGTCGAATAACTCAATTGGGCGCCACATGACAGAGAAGAAAAAATATTATTTCTCTATATCAGGTTATTTTGTGCCAGACCTTGATTCAGTACAATTCCACACAGCGAGACTCGCCCACGCGATGCTGCTTCATATCAGCATATTTATACAAAAATAGAACTTATGACTAACTGACCCAACACCATTTCTTCACCACCCATTTTGACTCCTAAAGGGATGTAATGGCCTTCTGTGCAGACATAGCCAACACTGCACTATATATATAGACTATTATAGACGAAAGTACATATTGTGTAGAATCTATAAATAAACAGGTATGTATATTTTTCTACAAACAGTAGGAACAATAACTAGCTTTTACAATGTGTAAAGTTTGTACAATGACTGGAAAGATATCAGTTTTATGATTTGGTGTACTTTCGCAGATTTAGTTCAAACTTAACTGCCAGTATTAGTTATTCAGTATTAAAAAAGCAATTCACCTAAATGCAATATAATTAAATAATTTGTAAATGCAAATAAACTTAGAAAGGTGATTTTTGGGTATGTGGTAGAAGAAGCTTAAAGAACATAATATATCCTGAAATTTTCGACCTATGAGCATTAGCCGCCATTTTGAAAAAGTGGCTAAAATTTGATTTATTTATCTCGGATCAGAAACATAAAATTTTGTTTTTTTTTGCTTTTTCTTTTAATATCGCCACACGTCAAGATTTCAGAGTTTAGAAGTCTTCTACATTTCCCAAGATTTCAGAGTTTAGTAAGTAAGTTTAATAAACTCTGAAATCTTGGGAAATGTAGAAGACTTCTAAACTCTGAAATCTTGGGAAATGTAGTTACAATTGTGCTTTTATCAATTCATTTCAGCTTGCCATCATTTTACAAAAATTATCTGTATGGATGTTTTATGAAGTTTTTAGCATTCTATGATTACATACCAAAAGAATTTACTAACCATCATTTGCGTTGTTACATTTAAAAACTTTGAAATAGTCTATTTCAGAGTTTTTAAATGTAACAACATATCCAAAAATCAGCTTATTAGGTTCATTAGCATTTAGTCCAGGCAATTAACACATATTTATCTTGTCCTACCTGCAATATCCAGAGAGTAGTTGATAGGATCCAGGAAACTCCTAACTTGTAAAGATAACGCTAACACCTCATGTTTCAAAACCTCATTTATGTAGTTCTGAAAAAAAAAACAGATATGTTACAAAATCTTAGTTAAGTGCTATATGAAAACATGAATATGTATGAACAATTTGGCTTACTGTTAAATCATACAAGGTCATGCAATACTGTAATAGCAACTTATATAATTAGCTAATAACTATTGCCGTACAAAACGATTCCCTACGTCTGGCGCACCCTGGGCAATTTGTGAGTTCTCCAAAGTGAACTGGCTAATCCTTTCACCACAATGGCAAGTCAAAATCAAATTTGACTCAGCCATCGACACAACGAAGAAGAAGTGTTAATTTTATCATCACTTTTTCTATTATTTTATTGTGACCACTTGACAAATAAATGTTCTTTGTTATCATAAAATTGGTTTAATGCCCCTAAAACCTCAATATAACAGAGGTAAGTACCTATGTATTTATTTCTGAGACCATGATAAATAAGCATAAATAATTTATATCTTCTAATAGTATCAACAGCAATGAATCATAAACAGACCTGCAATTGGAGGCATAATTTGAACTGTTGGAGAACTTCATAGCTTTATAGCTTTACTTGACATTATATACATACATACAATCATCCTTTATAAACGGGTAGGCACAGACAATTAAAATCCATGTGTTTTGCCCCTTTCATACTTCTTTCGCTTCCTCAACATTTATACATCTTGTCATACATGCTCGCTAATTTCATGTACTATATACCTGCAATGCAATTTGTCTTTCAGCAATAAAAGATGGTTGCATGTTCCCAATAAGTTTCTTTGGTGGCAGTGGCAGATCAATACCAGACTGCTGGATGCTCGCGTGGAGAGCCGCGAAGTCGCTGTATCGGCGGGACACATTCCACTTGTTCTCCTTGGAAGACCCTCGCTGAACTCGTAATATGTATTCCTATAAAAACATGCTAATTTTAACATCTGAAATGTTATGGAAATTATATTATCAGAATACCAGCTATTTAAACTTAGCCCAGTGAGCTAGTTCTCATGTTTGCTGAGTATTATTTATACACATATTTGCCCTTTCATTGATAAACGAAGATTCGAGTTTTCTTGCAAATGTATAACAAAAAGACGATTACATTTTATTAGTATACCTTGTACATAAATAGTTAATTGAAACAAAAAATACTCACTGTATGTTTGTTAACATTTTGTGTATTTTCTACTGTGCACGAGAGCTTCTCAGTATCATCTATAAGGGCTTTTGTTTGAGGTGATTTCTCAAATATAGCCATTACACTAAGTAGTTTAAATTCATTGATTGGTGGTCAAACAGCACTTAACATTTTGTTATTACTAAATAATGAAAAAAGTAACTCGGTCGTATCAATCACACAATTTAGTCAGTCGCGTTCCGAAATATCAGACAAAATATCAGCTGTCGTCATTACATTTCGTCATAAGCGGTTACACTCTTCTTTTCATCAGTATTTCATGAGTAACAAGATAAATCAAGCAAACAATCTAGAAAAATATGCAAAATTGTAAAAATACGCAACAAACTGTGCATTGGTTGACAATGTTGACAGTTGGCAGCTGTCTCTCAGCTGTCCAACAATTTCACGGTTTATGAAGCTGGATTGCAATGAGATTATTTTCATGAAAATAGAATGATAAAGATAATGAGAGTAAATTCATATTAATTTTATCGTCACATACATGTATTTATTAATTTAATAAATTTGTTTAAAAATTAGTTTAATTTGTTAGTCTATGCTTTGTATTGGTTATTTCCGCCGCATGCTTGTTCAAATACCTATTTTATTTTAGTATTAATTTATTCTTAATAATTTTCATTTAAGTGTAGCTGTCAAAAGCATAAAAGTGAGGAAAACGCATTTGGGGATTACAGTTTTTATCTTGAAAATAATTTTACAATATGGGCATAATTTGTTAAGAAGTAATTTCCCGAGAACTGTGTTTTATTTGATTTTTATCCAGAGTTTCCGAACACTTGTCTGCTGCGGATGAAACCATAGAGTATTATCGATTATCTCACTTCCTGTTCTACCGCTACGATTCGTGAGCGGAGAACTTCGACAAGCACGGGCCCTATTCATCTGCCATAGTTATAAGAATTAGAGAAATATGTCGCTCATCTCCGCTCGTATTGCCGGCTCAGTAGCCAGGCGTTTACCCAATGCCGCCTCACAGGTAATTATCCATTTAGCGTTATAATAAGAAGTGCACAAATTGCTGTAACATGGCTAAAGTACCCGGTTCTCATGATGTCTCAAGGTATGTCCACGGGTTATGTTCAATAACTACCAGTCTTCAATATAATAATATGGGAATCCGCCAATTCCCTATCATAATGCTTTTTTACATTAATATTACGGATATTATTACACACGAAAAAACCTAAATTTACTATAATGTTGTGTATGATCGGTGTTATGTAACCCGGGCGATATGCGTTTTTGAGGTTCAGAAACATGGATCCGGTGAAGTAATCTTGAAATACCGAAGTGCTATATTTATAAGAGTGATAATGTGATAGTTTAGTGTTAAAACTTTGTGTGAAATGTGTTGATGTTGGTTATGTCGGTCGGCAGGTGTCGAAGGTCGCTGGAGTCGCGGCCCCCGCCGTGACGGTTGCCGCCCGCAACTTCCATGTCTCGCCCGCCCAGAAGGCCGCCGAACTCTCCACTATCTTGGAGGAAAGGATCCTGGGTGCCGCTCCCAAGGTTAGTTTCAGTGTTACATAAACTCATCCTTATCAATTACTGTCAATTATTATGTGACACTAATGTACATACAATTGGTCGCCAACTATCGCAAGATTATTATAAATCTAGATATTCTGTAGATTCTTTTTGGGATGATATTAATTGATGACCTATTTTCAGATCATTCACTTGGCCTAACCTGACATATACTTATTTTCATGGACAACCAACATGGTCATGAGGATGTCTTGAATATTTGAAATTGTTTACTTATTTCATTCTTGAAAGAGGAAATTATGTAATAGGGGAAGATTATGTTAATATTTTCAGCAAATTTTTCATGAGATTATGAAGTGTGAAATTGCTATGGAACAATGATCTAGGTTTTAGGATATTCTCAAAGATCAGCCTAGGAACAATAATTTTTATAGATGAAATTTTAATCATTCTATTTATTATTCATGACCCTGATCCTTGATTTTCTTGAACAGCTGATTTCAAGGACATTGAATAACTTTAACTATTGCTACCTTCTGTGAGAGAGCTGTCTCTGAATATGAAGTCTCTTATTGGTTTCATTGTGCAATATGGGTTACCAAAACGCAGAACAGACATAGTATGAGCCTGGGTGTGGAGAAATGAGTCTACATTCACATAACCCCTGTAACAATTTCGAGGACCTGTGTCTACTACAAAGTGTATCTATTTGTGCAGGCTGACTTGGAGGAGACTGGTCGTGTATTGAGCATTGGTGACGGTATTGCCCGTGTCTATGGACTCAAGAACATCCAGGCTGAGGAGATGGTGGAGTTCTCCTCCGGCCTTAAGGTTTGTATCAGTTATAGCTAATTTTTTATTCAGAAAACAACTTGGAAGTAGGAAAGTGCTGATTGAAATACTTTAATTGTCTTATCTTTATGGCTTGATACAATACTTTGATTTCTTATTAGAATGAATTTAAAATCTATATCATATAATATTTTTGTTTCACAAATATATGATATATTCAAGATATATCATATTATTATATTCAATGAGCTCTAGTAGGGTTTTAGGACTTACAAACTTGAAAAATGTTAATTAAATATTACGCTTGTTGCTGTTATAGTGTTTATTAAATTAATTTAATAAACGCTGTAACAGCAACTGTCCTTCAGAGTTTTGTAATAAATCTTTAGTTTTTTTTACACATTAGTCACATTTTACCTAACCTGTTCAGATTTAGTAAAATTGATTAAAAATCACTGGAAAATGGACACTTGGAAAGTCTTTATAAAAAAAAATATGTTTTTTACTACTCCTATCATAAGTGCACTCTCTAATACAGGGTATGGCTCTTAACTTGGAGCCCGACAACGTCGGTGTTGTCGTATTCGGTAACGACAAGCTGATCAAGGAAGGAGACATCGTTAAGCGTACCGGTGCCATTGTGGACGTGCCCGTCGGCGAGCAGCTATTGGGTCGCGTAGTCGACGCTTTGGGTAACGCCATCGACGGCAAGGGCCCCGTTGACACCAAGAACCGTATGCGTGTCGGTATCAAGGCTCCCGGTATCATCCCCCGTGTGTCTGTGCGCGAGCCTATGCAGACTGGTAAGTTTAAAAAAAACATACTAAAAAGGTTGAATTATGAGAATTCGAAGTTGCTGTTGAAAGGTCGCGAGAGCGTGTTTATTGTCAGTTGCTACACTAAGATGAAGGAATTTTAAATGAAACCATGGAACAAGTAAACATGGTACATTTTTCTGTATTGGCCACTTGACTCCTTGACCTTTTACATAATGTGAAGGAATCTGGTCTTAAGTAAATTTTTAAGAAATGGTTGTTTTGTAATATTCTCATAACTTTGATATACCATAATCATTAGTACATGAGCAGTGATAGCCAAGTGGGAGACCGTCGGACTGCTAAGTGGAAGGTCTCAGGTTCGAACCCACGGCACACACCTCTGTCAAAAAATCGTTAGGATTCGTCTTTTCGAAGATATGTGTATTTGTCATATAAATTGTGTGGAGTATGGTCTAACCCTTCTCATCATGAGAAGAGGCCCCAGCCCAGCAGTGAGACATGTATCATATACAGGGCTGCTAGTATTAAGTACCTAAAGGTAAATAATAAATATGCAAGAAATATATCATTTCTGCTACACAACTTGGCTCTGGTGCCAATAAAAGTACGAACATTACAATATGAATGTTTTATGCCTATTTCATTCATGTTTGTGCACTAACTTGGAGTCTTGTCAATTTCAGTATGGTTATGTAATAAAGAAACTGGATTATTGTGGTATAAAGAATAATCTGTTGCTATCATTACTATTATACAGGGTGTAATCGTTAAGTGTGTTCTGGAGATAATTCCGTAACTTAACTGAGATAATTAGTTGAAAATTGTTCAACGAGAAATACCCTAATTTTTTACTTTAAATTAGTCCCAGTGCTAATTATATCAGTAAAAAGTTTTTTCATTTTCATTTTCACTTATCAATATACTCTGGTCTGCTAACAATTCGACATTCCCTAGACCTGGATATATGGTTGATATATTGTCTCTTTATACATAAATTGAATCTCTATTTCACTTGATCACAACATTATGTGTGAAAGGCTGAATCGATTTTGATGAAATTAGGTATGGAAGAGGTCGATAGGATCTAAGGGCCTAGAAACCGCCGAATGCAGCTAGTTACTACCTAGTAGCAGCAGGAATGCACTGATAAACAAAAGCCTGTAGGACTACAATATTTAAACACTTATTTTTTACGAATATTTACTATTTCTCAAAAACCGTCACTCATCTTCACCAGGTATCAAGGCCGTCGACTCCCTGGTACCCATCGGTCGTGGTCAGCGTGAGTTGATCATTGGAGACCGTCAAACCGGCAAGACTGCTCTGGCCATCGACACCATCATCAACCAGCAGCGTTTCAACAAGGGTGAAGACGAGAAGAAGAAGCTGTACTGTATCTACGTCGCCATCGGACAGAAGAGGTCCACCGTCGCTCAGATCGTCAAGAGGTTGACTGACGCTGGTAAGGATGCATTACTTAACTGAGCACATTGTCTACTTATGTTCTTTATATGAAAATCTAATCTAAAACAAATTTACATTTCTTGGTTTATCTTTTCCACTTATTTACACTGAAGTATATAAATCATTGACACATTGATTTGATATCTTACAATAAGATTATTGGTAAATTTGCTGTAACTCTGAAAATACATAAACCTCACTCAGAAACGGAAAACTGGAAAAATCACGTCATATTTTCATACTAGCTATATTTATTACAATTTACCAGAATTAAATACATTTTTCAAGCAAGAATAAATCTATTCTACATTCTGTATAAATTTGTAAAAATATAAAAGCTATAGTTAAAAAAAAAACGATATAGGGCTCCCCAAGGGCTAGTTACGCAACTGTAAGTTCTTGTCTATGTCATGCATCAATACATCCTATCTTCTTAACTTAACGATCCCTCCATTTCCGCGCAGGTGCCATCGGCTACACCATCATCGTGTCCGCCACTGCCTCGGACGCCGCGCCCCTGCAATACCTGGCGCCCTACTCCGGTTGCGCCATGGGAGAGTTCTTCCGTGACAACGGCAAGCACGGCCTTATCATCTACGACGATTTGTCCAAACAGGCCGTCGCTTACCGTCAGGTAATTCAGAATTTTCTTCTAAATTTACGTAATACAGACAATGTAACCTTCTACAATTTTTTTTCATATTTCTTCCCTGTTTTGGTTAACATAGAAGCTCCGAAACTATGTTGATATACTGTACAACTATTATGCAAAATACCAAAATACAACCCATGCCATCCATGGCTATCATGGCTTTGGTGCTTGTGGACTAAAAAAGTATAAAATTAAAGCATAGTAATCAGTACAGTGCAGAGAATTTATCCATAAAACGTAAATACGATAGGGAAACTTGATCATTTTAAACATGCAGTACTACAACTCCGCATCAAGAGCTTCAGCTCAGCACAATGCAGCTTTTTGTATATTTTGTAGGTAATAATCTGTATGAATTGTTTAGATGTCTCTGCTGCTGCGTCGTCCCCCCGGTCGTGAGGCCTACCCCGGTGACGTCTTCTACCTCCACTCCCGTCTGCTTGAGCGTGCGGCTAAGATGTAAGTCACAAATCATTACGTATGATAGTCAAATCAAATACGATGGCAGAAAAACTTCAAGGTTTTGTGCCAATTTGTAAGCCTTTCTCGAAATTACGGAGTGTGGTTGTGTGAAACCGTAAGATTCCGAATTTTTAAGAGATACAAGCTTGGATAAGAACCCAGACATATTGTTGCAGAGTCTAATACTTATAATTTATAACTTTTTTTATCACAGGTCCGACAAAATGGGCGGTGGTTCCCTGACTGCTCTGCCCGTCATTGAGACCCAGGCCGGTGACGTATCCGCCTACATTCCCACCAACGTGATCTCTATCACTGACGGACAGATCTTCTTGGAGACTGAGCTCTTCTACAAGGGTATCCGTCCCGCCATCAACGTCGGTCTGTCTGTGTCCCGTGTAGGATCTGCTGCCCAGACCAAGGCCATGAAACAGGTGATTACCGAAACCTTTCTATTAGAATATTTGTCACTCAATTTAATGAAATTTTAAACATACATTTTTAGAAACCTTGTCTGTCAGGCTACAAGACTACGAGGATAACGGCAAATTCAAATTAATGCATTTAAAAGAGACAAGATAGTGTGATATAGTTTATTAGTCTTTCAGAGTCACAGTTACCAGTGATTTTAGTTGGATTTAAATAAGATACTTATACCATCCAATTATTAAATACGACGATAACACGTACAGCGTAATAGGTTTATTCAGCATGTATACGTCACTACCTACATCTAAATGTTTTTTCGACTGTTAATTAGTTTGCTAAGAATGGCTAGTAACTATAAAAAAAAACAATTATAAATAAAAAATAATATAATTTAGGTTTGTAAATGTTGCCTAAATAATCAAACAGAGGACTTATCCAAGAAGCACAGCTTATTCATAATAACATTGTATACCAGGTTGCCGGTTCCATGAAGCTGGAGTTGGCCCAGTACCGTGAGGTCGCCGCTTTCGCCCAGTTCGGTTCTGACTTGGACGCTGCCACCCAGCAGCTCCTCAACCGTGGTATGCGACTCACTGAGCTCCTCAAGCAGGGACAGTATGTGCCCATGGCTATTGAGGAACAGGTAATTACCACTACTATTAAAATATTTATATTCCAGAAATAACTATCATGACGTCAGACTTAAAATACAAGATTGCGTAATATGGAAGCCAAGTAGAAAATCTACAAATAGCTTTTTCAACTGATTACTCATTCAAAATTTTTCTTTTCAATTTAACCTATTTCATTGAAACCCTTTTGGTTTCAATAAAAGGTTCAGGGGATTCCTTAGACTTTTTAATCTTTTTATTCAATTTACAAAGTTAAGAAGTGCATTTTTATATTTTTGACGGCATAGTATATTTATTAAGCAAGTCGAGTTGACGAGACTGATCACCTCATACTGGATTGTTGAGTTCTGATGGTCGCTCAATGTAAAATACTGAGATTTAGTTAAATTTGTTAAGCTGACCCTCAATGTTAATATGAAAGGACTATAGTTTTGTGGACGAGACTTATATTCAACATGATTTTATTATTCGTAGGTCGCCATCATCTACTGTGGTGTACGCGGTCACCTCGACAAACTGGACCCCACCAAGATCACTGCTTTCGAGAAGGAGTTCACCCAGCTCATCAAGACCTCTCACCAGGGCCTGTTGGCCACCATCGCCAAGGACGGTCAGATCAGTCCCGAATCCGACGCGCAGCTGAAGAAGATCGTCACTGACTTCCTCGCTACCTTCACCCAGGCAGCTGCCTAAACACTTAGTGTTATCGAACTTTGGCTTTGACAAGAGATTGTGAACCAAAGCATTTAGGATAATCTACTAAAGCAATACCCCGTAGCGCGGTCTCGTGTCAAACTCCACAGTAAAATCACCGGCGGCCCGTGGAAGCATTCTATCGCTGTGCAGTGCTTCCATCGACCGTCTAGTAGTAGTTATCGTTCGTATGGAATGTAAATGAATGTTGATACAATCATGGCATGTATTTATCTCGAAGTCAGGTGCAGTTATATATTAATAAATATGTAAAAAGTATTTTTGTTTTATTTATAATTACCTACTGCGTGTCTATAAAAAATTAGCTGTGTGCGTCCACAGTAATGTATCTATATTTTTTTACTTGGTCTTCGTTTGTTGAAAGCTAGACATAGTACAAAATCGAAATATGAAATTCCAAGTAGTTTTTTGAGAATTAGTAGCAAAATGTTACTTTCGCATTTATAATATACAGGGTGTCTGGCGGCAGATTTATATTAAAAGGAACGAATATCTCAAAAAGTTATAAACAGTGCGGGGGGAGGGTGGTGTCATTAGAATCGCGAATAAGTCACGATGTCGAAGTGGTCGCGTAAGCATCGCACGTTCGCTATTGAAGCGTTTTCAAGAACCACGATTTTTACGTACTCGCTCGCCGACAATTTTGTTCACACTTCAATATTCGACGGATAAGCAATGGGCCGTGTGTGAATTTAATTCGCTCGTGGGTAAAGAGGTTTTGGGCAACTACTTTGGCTATGAACACCATGGCTGGGGCCCAGTCGTTCTTCAAGGACATTCAACTGGTGAAACGGAGTTTACGTGAAAATGCACGACTTGCTATACGGAAAAGGGCGGCTTCACTGGGACTCCCAAGAGCGATTGTTCATTAAATTTTGAAAAAGGATATAAAAATCCATCCTTTTAAAATTCAAATCATTCAAGAATTTAAAGAAAATGACTTTGTGTTACGCAAAAATTTCTGTGAAACCATGTTGGAGCTTTTTCAGAGCGTGTGGCACGGAATACAATGCTCCGTTTTGAACAGTGTGTGCAACAAGATGCAAAACATTAGGATGACGTAATCTTTAAAAAATAAAATCCGCATTTGAATTCTGTATTTTAATCCTTACATTTAAACTATTTGTCAAACAGTATTTTTTTATTTAATTTTGAAAAAATAAATCTGCCACCCTGTATTAGTAAGGATAGTTCACAGACGAGAAATTGCGTAGGGTGCGAGTTTGTGACAGTACATACGTTGCTCGCATATCGCGTTGTTCTTATGATTCTTATCCCATGTGAAATGATTCTACAAGAACTGATATTTAAATAACATAAAGAATCGAATAAACTGAGGTATCCCACATACATTTAATAACAATATAGTAGTGAAATTTTAGTAGTTCCCTAGACTCCTGACCACTCCTCCTCCTTCCCAACCTGATCGTCTTCGCAGGACCGAACTCTCCTAAATAATACAATAATATAAAGCTGATTAATAAGAATATTAAAATGTGGAATGAGGACTTTTTTTGTGTAATAGATATGTAGGGACACAGGGCAACCGGCGCATATGTATTTAAGTGGATACACTGGATACTTAAGTTTAGTCGCCCGGTTCGCCAGTCGCCTTCCCGTATCGCTAGAGATAGGTCGTAGTTAAGATAGAATAATGTAGTCGATAAGTTTATTATATAATATGTTCCTGGTACCAGTAAATATAAAACATTTAGAATAGTGACCTATCGTTTCTCTCATCTCTACAACATCAACATATACAACCATGAACCACCCCCACATTGGTGACCCTCGACAAAGAACTCGCAACTTTCTACACCGTGGCGTTCCTGCTTAATCAAGTGACATCATGGGAGACGACTCGCCCTTCTCGACGCGCGCATCTAGAAGGACTCCTACGACGACCTAGCCAAACTACACTGGAACGCACGGAAAATACAATGAAGATATCATATATATAATCAAAAGGAAGATCTACTGCTAAGCGATTTCTCCGACGTGGTCAAGTAAGTGAAGACACGTGGTTGCCATGCATAGCGAAATCAAGTAGCGACCACGGCAGACCACACAATTTTGGGTGGTGACCTTTTGGATTTCCGGACGACGAGCACGAAGGTTTATTCTAATACGTGGTACATTCGTCGCGTATTTAGACGTATTATATACCCTGCGGTTGCGTTGGCACCAGGATGAGAATGCTTACTACAGGATTTCCGGACTATACGGCATCGTAACAATATATTTAGAGGCGAGTAGGTACTCAAATCGTCGTTGTAAAACCAAAATCTGCTATGTGCACTTTTGTAAGATTTCTACTTTAAACCTCTGCATATAGTTCGCTGCTATATCCTACCATATAAAAAACTGTCATGTGCTTATGACCATTATATGACGATCTACGACCTCTTATTGACGACCTCTTACCTACAATCCCTTGAATGCAGGAGACCTTTTTTTGTCAATTTCTCAAAACTATGATTTCTGCACATAGCAGATTTTGGTTTGACAACGACGAAATACCGCTTCAAGAAGATTAATTGTCAATTACGTCATCAATCAGAGACGTGGACTACTACAACAGGAGCAAATACATCGCTAGCAGACTAGGAGCAACATACGGAATTTGCATCTTCGTACGTATCGCCGACTCATGAAGCGCATTACGAAGAGCAACGTCAAGAAAACGTATCAAGTGTTTGTGATAAATAACGGTATTTCGTTTTACACGTTAAAGTTTTAAATTCCATGGCTATTTTTAGATGCAAAGTCTCAAATCACGTCGATAACTCATGTGTTAATTTTTATGCGAACAACGCTTTCATTGAGGAGCAGTTTGTTTGGCTCTCACAAAGCACTTGAGATTGTGACCCTTTTTTTTATAAGCATCAGTACTAGGAACCACTTGTAATGTATCCCTTAGCTTATTGGAATCGTAGAATGATTATTGTTTGTGTTAACGTTATAAAATTTTTGTTTCAAAGTTTTATTCTGATTATCATTTTGCAAATTATTTTTGTAAAGGGGGAAATGGTGTAGGGACACAGGGCAACCGGCGCATATGTATTTAAGTGGATACACTGGATACTTAAGTTTAGTCGCCCGGTTCGCCAGTCGCCTTCCCGTATCGCTAGAGATAGGTCGTAGTTAAGATAGAATAATGTAGTCGATAAGTTTATTATATAATATGTTCCTGGTACCAGTAAATATAAAACATTTAGAATAGTGACCTATCGTTTCTCTCATCTCTCTTCAACATCATTATATACACTCATGAAGCACCCCCACAGATAGATAGATGGTTGGTCTTACCACACATCGGTCGCAGAGGATAGGGAGAGCGGCGCATCGTCATCGATTAAGGACGATGGAAGAAGAGTATCGGTATAAACCAACACACCTCTTCGGCCGCACCACGCTGAAGTACTAACGGTTGCAGCCCCTCCAAGACCGCGGCAGGCAGGAAGAACGGCGTAACGTGATACCGGCACTCCTCTCCCGCCGGCTAGGTTTCGTTGCCTCCCCACGAAGGGCTTCCCCTACAAAGGATGGTGGGACATCAGAGGACTACGGTGTTATGCCTTCTCATCATAAATCAAAATCAATCGACTGATCGATTAAAATAATTTACGAACGCATGTATTTTGACAGACGACATAAGCGTGACATGTTTAGGGATTCGACATTGACGTTTAGCTACACTGCTACAAACACATTGTTCTGCCCGGTTGCAGACAATTATTCAAAGAATTATGTGAGAAAATATCAAAATAATAGTGTTTAAACTGGCTTATAGCTAACCCTGGCATAGGTATATTCATAAATATTACTTACATAAATTATTCGCAATTTCAGCTTAAGATATTGAACGATAAATGGATTTCTTTGCGAAGGCACACGTTTCTAAGAGAACTCCTCCGAAGAAGGACGAAATGATGAAGAAACAGCTGAAGCAAATGCTACATGGATACAAACGGAGTGATAATGAGCTCATAAAGAACAGTGGTAACGCTTACGACGATATAGCTGAGGTGCACAAAGCACTTGACGATTCAACTTCAGTGAGCGGGTTTTCTGACTTAGATATTACAAAATCTGATGATGAAGAAGAGATATCGCTGGCAGTATCCTCTGAGGCTTGTGACGATCATGTATCAAGTAGCAGTGAACTTTCTATAATTAATTCATTAGAACAGTCAGGTGATACAACAGACAGTCAAGAAGCTGTCAATAAAGTTGAACAAGAATTAGATGAGCAGGTAGTAGATGAACAGTCCGGAGACTATTTAGACCCGATATCTGAAGGCGATGAAGACCTTGAATCATTACCTAGTCTAGATACTGAGGCTAGTGAATGTTCTAGTACAAGTGGAGATATCTCTTTATTAGAATTTGAAGCTTCATCTTCACAAGTGTCGTCAGACGTTTCAGATACAGAAGGGTTTGACCCCGATGGATTGTTAGCATCTAAAATATTGAAGAATATGGGTAAAACCAGTACTGAAAACAAAAAAAGAAAAATTGAAGAAACTCCACCAATAGAAAACACTAAGAAAAATAAACAAAAAAAGAAATTAAGGGAAAAATCTGAAAAGAAAAATGAAAACCAACATGTAAATATTGAAATAGAAAACTTAAGCATAAATGCCACAGATGAAGTGGACTCGGTTGAGAAGTTGTTGGATAACAACACTCAAGACTCTGTATCTACAAATGCTTCTTCTCCTTTTATATCAATAACTGCTACAGAAATGTCTGATCAGAGTTTGAGTGAGATCCTTGGAGACTACAAACACCCAACTGTTAGAAACTTGCCTTGTGAGAAACAAAATGTTATAATCAGTGGAAACAATACCAGTATGTTTGCTTCTGATGATAATATGCAAGTAGAAGATGTTGATAGTCTGATACCAGAAATAGGAGAAGATCCTACTATAGAAGATATAGAACTTGACTTGGAAGCTTCAACAGACAGTGAAACATTAACAAACAAAGAGAATATAGATGATTCTCTTTCAATACCACAGACAATGGAAAAATCTATTGAAATGGATGTTGCAAGTCCAGTAAATGTCTACTTCACCAATCATTCTTGTATATTTGTGCTGCAGCATCCATCAGAAATATATATCAACGGTAAAGTTAAAATAAAACCGTTAGGAGGTACAGTAGAAGTATTTGGTCACATTTTAAAAGAAGAAGTGAGTCTATATTCTCCTAACAATAGTTTTGCACAATGTTTGAGGACTTTAGAGACAGAAAACACTTACTATGGTTTATTTGGTAAGCTGACAGCTGCCGGCTTGTCAGTTAGTGATGCAGAAGAAATAGTAACAACCCTCGGAGAATATGATGGGGTAATAAGTATGTCTTCGCTAAAAGATGCTAAAATGGAGTTTGTTGATAACTATTTCACAGCAGATTTATTCACTAAGTTGAAGGTTGATAATAAAGTGTCAGAAAAACTTGGCTGCAGCATTTATATGAGCAGACCTTTCAGAGCTTTTGAACAAAATGTTGAATGGGATGAAGCTGTTAGTTGTGGACTGAGTAAGTAAATACTTTTGTTGTCACAAATAGCAGATTAGAAAATATTGATTACATAATAATATAGTTTATATATGATCTCAATGCAAATGTTTGTTTTATTATTGGGATCCTGCAATTAGCAGTTACTCACAGTAACTCCAAAGCTTACCTAAAACAAAGTCTCTAAACTAAGCAAAAACAAAATAGAATTGTAAATAATGTAGTTATTATTTATACTTTCAGAGAGATTCAGCAGAGGTATAATTTGCGGAGGCAAAGGATTGGGCAAGTCCACATTCGTCAGATACTACATCAACAGAGTTTTAGACAATGGTCCAATTCTTGTCATAGAATTGGACCCCGGCCAGACTGAATTTACTGTTGCTGGCAATATCTCTGCTTCTGTAATATCCAAACCGCTGCTGGGACCAAATTTCACACATTTGAAGACACCAGACATGTATGTTTGAATTTAGATATCGTAATACTAATACTCAAATCATTTATTTCCATGGGCTCCAAGGGGCGCATGAACACGTCAAAACAATCATTAAAATACAGAAAAAATAAAATAAAAATAAAACTTAACTAATTAAATTATAATACTTATTGCAATGAAATGATTTGACACCGGAGCTTAGATTTACTTTAATTCAACTTAGAAATAATTCAAATTAAAATCAATCCAAGTACCAGCTCCGATGGGTATTGCATCATGAGAAGAGCTGGTGAGAAACTCATGTGCACCATCTTTTCAAATAATTCATACAATATTTGTTTGTTTTTTTGACAATAATTCTATGTGTTCGTTAGTTTTCCTTCGCCGTTAGCAAGCGATAATTTATATAATAAATACACACATATCTTCGAAAAAACTAATCTTCACGATTTATTGACAGAGATGTGTGCCATGGGTTCAAACCCGAGACCTTTAACTTCGCAGTCCTACAGTCTCCCACTCAGCTATCGCTACTTGAAACTGACAGATATACTGTTTGCCTTTTAGTTATAACATATAAAAACGAACAAACACAACATATAAATGACACATAAATAACTCCAGGAAGGACAATAAGTTCTTAGTATTTATAAAACAAAAATAATTTCAAATTGAATTAAATGTTGGTCAAATCTTCAATCAAAAATAGGTCAACATTATTTAGTATTTAATATTAATACTGTGTGATCGTAATTAATTGGCATGATTTTAATTAATTCCTACCTGAATTTAATTATCAATTTGTTGTGCTATATATTGTGATTCATAATTATAATAAGGAAATTGGTGGACATAACTATATGTTACCATTGGTGAATTGTTAAAGAATCTATCTGTATATAAATTTGATTACATAAACAAAGTTTATTATAGGGGATTTTTTATAAAATTATGAAACCAATGCAATAAACATAACATAACATCATGCCTATATTACCCAGAATGGTGTTCCACACCTACATTTCACCTGTTATGTTTAGGTCCCAGGGATAGGGGGTCAGCCTATCAACATCCACCGGGACAAGTCCAACTCTGTGCTGCTATTGTGAATTTCCTGGTGGAAAGTTCCGAAATAACACTGCCCAACTCGGGAATCGAACCCGAGACCTCTCGGTGAATGGCTCATACACTAACTAATGTAAATAATGCATATAAGACTGATCTTCACACGACTATGGTTGCAAGTTAGAACCGTAAAGGTTTCTTTTATAAACAAAATTAAATAATCTCCTTTATTGCTTTCAGCTGCTACAACATAGGCATGATCAACACTATGGACAACGCATTCCGATACGCAACAACCGTCACGAAATTAATAGATCAATGCCGTGCCAAATACTCTTCCATGCCCTGGATCATCAATACTATGGGGATGACAAACCAACTAGGACTTAAATTCCTAATCCTGGCCATAATACACGCCCAACCAACCTTCTTAGTGCAAATCGACTCTAAAGTTATAAAAAAAAGGTTTGAATCCTCCTTAGAACCAGATGCAATAAGATGTTTTTACGAATCCTTCAGATACGATAGGCTGTTTAGAAGAAGTCAGCTGCCCGATGATTTAGACTACAATTTTATTATAACAAGACATGTGGAGGGCTCTTTCAAGCAGGATACCTCGTTGTCGCCGAAGGATGACAGATATCTAAACTTCTTGGCGTATTTCGGCGAAATTATGGACATAAATAATGCTCATGGTTTACTTGGGATTGTACCTTACGAGTAAGTATTTTCAAAGGGAATTATTATTTACTTCAATTTGACCCATTTTCCATACCCTCCCCTGTAAAAGTATATTTTTAAGCATGTTACTACCTACCTTAATCAAGCACCTAGATCGCCAAACACCATAAGGGTCGACACACACCAAAAGCGCGTCGAAGCGCAGCGAATCGAAGCGCAGTTTCAGTGTCATATGAATTTTAACTTTATTTTCATAACTATAATACTTATTATCGCATGAGAAACTCAAACAAGTCGCGCGGATGCCCGCGGCGCCGCGGGAATTCCGGCGGATTCCATAGTAGAGTTTCTCATGCGATAATAAGTATTATAGTAATGAAAATAAAGTTAAAATTCATATGACACTGAAACTGCGCTTCGCTTCGACGCGCTTTTGGTGTGTGTCGACCCTAAGCGTAAAGTGCTGAAAATATAAGAGTCCTAAATCGGGATACAAGATTTTCTAAATTTCTAGCTTAGAGATTAGGTTGGGGAGAGAAGTGTGATCAATAGAAACTTCTATTACCACTTATCCTACTATCATTAGTTTTCGCAACTAACTCGATTGTTTTACCCCCGGTATACTACGAATATTCGGGCTCTATGTACAGTCGGCCAATGAGTTGGGTATGCAGGGCAAAAACTTCTGAGTCATAGTAAAGACTTACGACACCAGTTATGGATAAATGAGTTACATATCTAAATAGTGGGTATATTACACTTATTAAATATGAAATACAAACTTGCATATCTATTGCAGTCAGTTTTTACTATGGCGTAGAAGTTTTTGCCCTGCATACCCAACTCATTGGCCGACTGTACAACTACACTTGCTATCTATTGGGATTTATGCAGGTGTACTGCATTTCCTTCATCAAACCCAAGATCCTCCGTCGCTCAGAAAACTCAAATACTGAACTGAGCGGCATATCGTGGGGTTTTACAAATATATAATGATTTATGAGGCAGGTACCTATATAATTTATCTAGGTACTACATAACACTCTACAGCTATTTATCCTTGTGTTGACAAAAATACAAGTTTCAGAAGTCTAGACTCGAAATAAACTTTTAAGTGTGACACAAATATATGTCCCGTGCGGGAATCGAACCCACAAAACACACCCACAGTGGATCGTGGGATTTTGAAAATTCCTGAAGACTATGTCGAAGAAGTTACATTCATTTGGATCTTTACGATTGCCAGCTTTCCGATTGCACTATCTCTTAACCCTGAAATTACTGGCACATGAGTCATAACAAAGTAGTCATCAGTTGGGCGACGATGCATCTGCAATCGATTGTAGTGTTAATACAGGGTATAATTCTTTAGTGTAAAATTCTTGCTAAAAAAAACACGTATTTCGAACAAATTGAACATTGATGTATATTCAATTTGTTGCGCCAACGTGATTTTTTTGACCACGTCTAGATTGGTTTTAATAGTGTCACATCCACCCTGTATAAGTAGATGGTCTTGAAAAGTTAACACTAAAACGATGTGCCAAGTCTAACACGCGTCTGCAATACGTATGGAATCGTTTCTCGTCGCATGTCCGTACGTGCGAGCGAGACGCACAATATTTACCATTAGTCTATTCGATAAATGCTTCCATCTGTTTCGTCGATTTCACGATCCCGTGCTATTTCCGGCAACACTTGAATGAGAGTAAAATGTTTTTTTTCTTCAACACACGGTTCTGTATTCTATCTGAAGGTTAAACGTAACATATTATTGTATGTTAAATGTTAGAGGTCACCTTTATAACTTTCATGCATCGCATGTCCGCAAGGAGTTTGTTTTGAATTGACGCGACTAACATAAAAAGATTTAAGTTAGGACATACTAAGTGGCGTAACTATAGGGTGGCAAAATGCAACGGGCCCCCAGCCTGAGGAGGCCTCCGGGCCCAAGATGCCACGACCTTGAAAGTAACTAAACATTAATTATTAAAAAGAAAAAAATAAACGCATTCATATTCATTGAAAATTTTTGACAGGGAAATTGCAAAAGTATTGGAATAGACAAGGGCAAGATAACGCAGCAGGGTTACATGGTGAATCGCGAAAGACAAATTTTTATTTCTAAAATCTGGCATTCTAAGGTGAAAAATTTGCATTCCAATATTGAATCACTAGTAAGCGGCTTCAACGTAACGATGTTTACTAGGGCCCCATCCAATATTTTTGCCACGGGCCCCCGATGGTATGGTTACGGCACTGATACTAATGTTATCTAAAGTAAAGGTTTAGCACCTTCAAATAACTATTTCGTAAAGACTAGGCACAACAACGTATATAATCATAACATACAGTGATACGTTTAACAATATCATACAGAATTAGAGTACAGTTGTCTGTCGTGGCAATATTACTATGATTCATTATAGCACCTTGGCCTTTGAGTCGTTAGAATTACACACGTTCTTGGAATAATATTCTAGGTCTATATAGAAAAGCCTCACTAATGGACACTAGACACAACAGAAAAAAATAAAGAACACGTATTCATTTCATTACATATTAATAAGGTTTTAAATGACTTGCCTCTTCTTCCAATCATAGAACGAAATATCTGCATGTACGAGAATTATGTTCCATTTTGCTTAGCAATGCTATAAATCCAAGAAATGCGATCATTTTGTTCAAATGACGTCATCATACTTGTTGATTGACGTTAGTATTTTCCGGTTAATATTTACAAGACAAACGGAGCTCCTATTCGTTACGAATGACTACAATATCAACGTTGCACTGTAGTTATGAGTAATAAGATAATGTTCGGGTCCCGGAATCGCGTGATTCACACTAACTCCAACAATAGCACGTTAATCAATCATCAAGCCGCGTAATCATTTGGCTTCCATGAAAGTTTGTAATTTAAGAACCGACTTACATTGTCCTCAAGTCAACCGTTTGCAAACAACCTGTAGGAACGATCAGCTGATCGGTGTTTAGGAGCAACAGCTGATTGCTGTGACAGCTGTTTTTATGGATTTTATCAAACATCGAATTCTTGATTTGATCTTCTACAGGCTAATTTTAGTCTGAAAGCAGTCGCAAACTAGGAAAGAAAAAATCCATGATCAACAATTCTTTTTTGCTTCAGGGTGAGCCTATCTGATCTGAATGTAGCTACAAACGTGAAAGTAGCAAGGGATGCAGTGCTGAAGGTGATCAACGGAAAAATAGTAGCGCTGTGTCAACTCGCCACCGCAGATAAGGGGAAAGTGTTTACCCTGCAAGATAACGCGCCGCTATGTCATGGACACGGTAACTATCGCACTAAATACCTACGTGTAACAAGTTTTCATGCGAACGAAACCTGAGAACAACTAATGATGTAAACTTTAGTCTAATTAACATAAAAACTTGTTATTGGCGCGGTGCTCAATGACTACTAACTTGATTGATCCAAATTTTGGCAAACTTTTCGTTTTCCATTGAAGCACTCAATACTTTACAATCAAGCATTCTAACATTTTCTGTTGATCACAATGACATTAGTATTCTAGGTAAATAAATCACTAGTGCTCATGATTTCAACTTCTCTACCAAGCAGGTGCTCTACATTTGAGTTTACACTAAAAAAAAACAAGTTTTTAAAATTGGATTATGATAAAATAATACTATATTAATTTAAATATTTGTGTTCCAATAACTGAGATGAAATTATAATATGCAATCATCTTTGGTGCAAACAAAAACTTTGCAGTAAAACATATTATGCACTTAACCTGATATCAAAAGATATGCATATAAATACAATTAACATTATAAAATGTGTTATCATATCAATAAGTAATAAAGTGCTGATTAAACTTGTTACTTGATAAGTATGAATGTGACACATTGGGCATATATTGATGTGTCATTATTTGCAGGATTGGTCCGAGGTGTGGACTTTGAGAACAGTCTGGTGTACTTGGTGACACCTGTGGCAGCGGAGCGCCTGAGCGCTGTCAACACTCTTGTGTACTCTGACTGGACACCTGAGCTGCAGGGCACCGAGAGGGACTTGCCGGGCGGCCGGGCTGTGCCGTACCGCGGCGCGGCGCATCACAAACACAAACAACACTTGCTCGCGCCGCGCCGCCGCTTCAACCCGCTACAACTATTGAAAATGTCAAGGAGTGCCTAAAGTGAAACTTTCAATTATTGGTTAATAAATTTGTAATTGGAATAAATCCAAAATAATAAATCTTAAACTATATAAAAGGAAATCTAATAATTATTTTGTTAATTATATTTGACGATAATTTTGTACTTACAAGGCTAATGAAACATAACATAAATGATCATATTAACTTAAATATCCCCCATCCTAAACACCTTGGCTTTAAATGCTGCATTAAAATTTTATAAAAAGTCAAAAAGAGTCTAGAAAAGATTCTTGACATGGGGTTCCTTTATTACTAATAAATTATATTAGGAAGTTATGATTTCACACAAACAATAGATTACAATAAAACTGCCCTACAGAATCAGTTTGCACGTCTCAGAGACGGTGTCTAGCTGACAGGCACTTAGATGAGAGTGGGGCTTGCGCTCCGTGTCAAATAAACATCCTACACAATTTATACACCACTATTTTATTGAAAAATTAAAATACAAAATACCGAACTAAACAAGTCTCGGTGAGTTGCCACCGGTCGAGGAATATTCTATATGTAGAAGAAATGCTACTCGATTATATAACGTGATATTATAGCATGAAAAATTCCAGTGGCCCTGCCGGAGACGGGAGGTACACATATGCCCCCGACTACTTTTGTTAAGGCATTTACGCTTACTCTTTATAGATAATCTATAAAATATACAAAGTACCAATTGTGAAGAGTAGCCACACAAATACTGAGTGTGTGTGCGTGCGACGCGGGCCGCGACTTCGCGTCAGCAGTCAGTATTGGAAGGAAGCACTGTGTGGCATCGCGACTGCTGCACAGTCCCAGTCGTTTCAAACGTAAGTTATCAGGCAGTATGCGAACAATTCATAAATCAGAGTTCTCCCGACAACAGCACATTTACAGCAGGGAACACCTAGTCTTCTTCTTCTTCTTAACCTGTAACGCGGCGCGGGTCGCCGTCTCGAACACCTCACGTACGCCTTCCTTGCTCTTGGCAGAGCACTCCAGGTATGCAAAAGCGTTAATCTTTTCCGCCATAGCGCGGCCTTCCTGTGGCTTCACTGGCTCCTGCTTCATCTTGCGGAGCTCATTAATCGTGGCCGGGTCGTTACGCAGGTCCTTTTTGTTGCCCACCAGAATTATGGGTACATTGGGACAAAAGTGCTTTACCTCGGGCGTCCACTTCTCTGGGATGTTCTCGAGCGAGTCGGGCGAGTCCACCGAGAAGCACATGAGGATAACATCAGTGTCAGGATATGACAGTGGCCGCAATCTGTCATAATCTTCCTGGCCGGCCGTATCCCATAGCGCAAGTTCCACCTGTTTGCCGTCCACCTCGATGTCGGCGACGTAGTTCTCAAACACTGTCGGCACGTACACTTCCGGAAACTGATCTTTACTGAATACGATCAGGAGACATGTTTTACCACACGCACCGTCACCGACGATCACTAATTTTTTGCGTATCGCAGCCATCGGTCCTGTGAAACAATACAACGCAAATAATTATGATGGTGTCGAGCGTCAACGCCTTTCATGACTTATAAATATGGCCGCCGTAAAGGATTATGGGTAGGGAGTAGTCAGACAAGCCCTCAAATGTGAATAAGCACCTGAACTAGCGGAAGAAGAACAGCACCACCACATAGTACCCTCACATGCGAGGGTGTTATTTATTATATTTTGTAGATACCTGAAGATTGTGGCTAATTTCTGCAGAATATTGGCTTTATCGACACTTTTTAATCTTTGCTCATCACAAGCACTTTCGTTCGTAAGTCACTAATGTTGCAACATTAGAAAATACGCTCTGCATCATAATATTTTGAAAAATGGTTTAAAATAATAACTTTATGCATTGAGGTACAAAAATCACTTCGTAAATAGTTTTGTTAATTTTTAAACAGTTGTGTCTTATAAAATAATAGTAATATTCGTAAAAACTTAAAATACATTTTCAATATAACTTGCCAGTAAAAAAAGAAAATGGATCTGACAGTTGTCATAAATTCGGATACACAATAGGAACAATGTTGACGTCATGATCAGCGATTAAAATTGATCGTGTAATTAACAAGTGTGACCTTAACAATAAATTAATATGAAGTCCGGGTATTATACCCCAAAATAATTTTACTCAAAGCAAACCGACATAAAACCTGTCAAATCAAAGGCACTTGTACTTCAAAATGCACTAATTATGCGTGGCACACAAGCACTATTCATAGAAGCCATGTATGTACTACACTGAAACAAACGTTTATCTCTGTTTATCCAAAGTAAAAAGATCAGAGGAGAATAAATACGATATAATGGCATTTTGTTCTGTTCGATTTACATTTTCCTTTATCTGACTAATACCTAGTATAAACATTCGAGTCGCGAATGCGCAATCTGAATCCCATTTAAATTCGGCCCAATTAAATTTGGATTCAGACAACGATTGTTTTTGCTCCGTCAAACTGTGAGTTGTCTTCGGCCATTCTTCGGCAAAGACTCCTGGTCTACATTTTGTCTTTCTGTCTGACCGCTTCCTTAGATTCTCGATATTCGTAACCTCCGTTACCTCCATAGGTAGCTCGAATATTTTACTGCATTATCATATCGAACTCAAAAATAAAATAATTCGGAAGTCATTATACATTTGTAAGAGACTAGTGCCTGAATTAGGTATATAAACACCTGTGTTACAGGTCACACAATTATTTCTACTTATACATGAAATAAAAATGTAGCGTTTTAAATTTAATAAAATATTATATAGTCATGCATGACCCCGTTCGAGCGAACTGAAGAGCGAAATATTTGTTTTATTTCGTTTTGAGTAAGTATTTAGTTTTTAGGTACATACACACTCACTTGCAAAAAGTTTATTAGATAAAATAATAAGTATGAGTACTCTCCACTCAGCCTTATAAGACGTTTATTGACCTCAGAAACACCACCAGTTCATTAATTTGTATGAGCTCATAGTTCGCACTGATGACGGCGTCAACCGTTTATTTATATCCATGCAGTCATTTTCACGCAATGATTACATTATTGCAATGTGGCTTTACTGAATGAATGCTTAGATAAAAGTCTGTAATATATTATACAAGTGCGTTGTTAGGTAATTTTTAAGCATTCACGTCTAAACTACTGTACCGATTTTGATAAGAAAATATAACGATATTGTTAATTTTGTATGCCTCGGGAAGTAATATTATAGGCGATTTTTGATTTCGATTCGGTTTCTTATAATTTCACAGTAGGGTAGGTATCAAAGACGAGGCGGACCTGTGTGTCTTTGCGCGTTGTGGGTTCAATGTTCGCACAGAACATAATATTTGAGTGGTTTGCTAATATTGTGTTGCTCAGATACCGGATAGGCTTTGAAAACCCGTTATGTAGTATATTACGTAAAATGCGGGTTTCCTTTTGTATAACTTAGAAAAATAAGAAGAAAATGTAAATACTCATAAATGACAATCCTGGAGCCACCACTGATCGCACACTATAAGTATATCTACCTTCTTCCTTTGACTTAAGAGGATCCTGGTACATAGAAATATGGTACTAGTACGTGCACTATAATCTACACGAAACTCCAGCGTGTATTCGCCCTAACGACGGGTAATAGCCCAAAAAAGTTTTAATAAAAATGTCAGCACCAAAAACAAAAAGTTAGCATAACCGTTGAGGTTATTTTCTGTCATCCACCGTATTACAAATTATATCGTGTCAATTTTATTTTATTGTAAAACTAAACAACCAATGCATACAAATGTTTTTATAACCATAACAAAAGTTTTGAAGACCACAAAATGAATATAATTCCGGCTGGCCCGTTGTCCTGCCCCTCATGCAGAGCTATTGTCATGACAAAGGTTCGGCGCAGGTCCTCACCGAAGACTCACATTGTAGCACTACTCCTGTTCTTATTCTTTTGTTGGCCGTGCGTGTGCGTTCCTTACTACATGGACTCGTGTCAAAGTAACGATGCTAACCACTATTGTCCCAACTGCGAATCTTATATTGGATCTAGTAAGAAATAAGGTAAAAGATACCTAATAGGATCTAATTAGAAACAGGAATCACTGTGCGTGCGTCGTTTTGTTTGTACAGTGTTGGTGGAAGTAACGTATTATATCGTAACTAAGTTGTGTGTCCGTGCCGATCTAAGAATAAAGTATTATTAGCACTTGGTCTTCTTTCTTTGTCGTGTCGATGGCTGAGTCAAATTTTATTGGGCCAATAAGTGGCCACTGTTATGGCGCTCTCGTCGGCGTTCATGAGCGCCTCTCTTGTGCAGGTGGAGGGCATTTTGGAGAGTCAGTAAGGTAGTCAAGGTTTTGACTTGCCATCGTGGTGAAAGGATTAGCCAATTCGCTTTTAGAACTCGCGAATTGCCCAGGGTGCGCCGGACGTAGGGAGTTGTTGTCTACGTCACTCGGGGAGGCTCCTTTCAGCACTTGGTCTGTTGTATTTATTAAGGCCCGACTCTCTTGCTAGCTTGTTATATATTCCACGTATAAGTCTACACTTACTTTTCCTGGTGGTAGAGCTCTTGTGAATGAGCTCGAGGGCGGCAGCACCACCGTCTCACCTTTAACCTGCCGCCAAATAGTAGTGCTTCCATGACTGTATTCCGGTTTGGTGGTGAGATCAGGCCCTGAAATTACTGGCACATGGGGCATAACACCGTAGTCCTCAGCTGCAGCGACGCATCTATAATCTGCTTTTGTGGATTGTTGATGTCTATGGGCTGTACTCCACTTACCATCAGGTGGACTACACGTTCGCTCTCTGTGTGCGTAGTATAAAAAAAAAAAAGAAAAACACTTAAGGTCCAAACTACTATATACGTATATCTATCGTCGTAGGTACGGTTTGTAGAGCTTTTGGCAGCGAGCTCAAGAAGAGTTAGAAGCAGAAATTACTGGTACATGAGGTACAACACTTACAATTCCTTTAAGGATATTCATGGCCTACAAATGTACCACAGTACTATGTGAATCTAATAAGAATGGATCTTATAGTTTTCCGACATCATTCTGCTGTGTGTTCCATTTGCCCAGTTGTGAAAGGACTTTCGATTTCATTCCTTTGGAAAAAAATGTTTACAAGCGCGAATGGAACACACCTAACGTGGCGGGAATATATTATCTTTTTTGATACGCAATATACATTTCCAGTATAAGATGTGTAGATCGGTGTAGTGATCAGTTAAGGGGAAAAAAACACGATTCTCAATTTATCCACAATTCCCATATATTTACAAGAATAAAATCGTTATTATCCAACAACCTTACAATTACGATATAACAGGGCTTATTCACAAAAATAGCTGACTTAAAAACTGAAAACAATATTAAATAAGTTAATTGACTGAAAAAAAACAATTTAAAAATGAATGAATAGGTTTGTGCTCACCAATACAACACTAGAGAGATTTTATGGGTAAGCACTACACAAATGAAGGACATACATAAACCTTAATAAAGTATGTACCTATAGCTTTTCAGTATAAAATATTACTTCCTGATTACACTTTAAAATAAATAAATAATTTGTGTTATACTCCGCGCATTACGGACGTGAGAATAATTTAATCGAATCTCTCGCTCGCACTAATGACTGTGCGTTTGTGACATCCCGTTTAATATAATGCGCGGAGTATAATACTCCAAATGTATGGTTCCTCCAGGCATAAATGCTGAAGATTATTCTCTACATCTAAAGGTGGGGGTGGGAGCACTGAGGAGCGCATGCGCGGTTTTTTTGAGCGACGATCACAGATAAATGCAATAAAAATACAAGTGTACAAGTCGAGTTACCAGTTGCAGCCCTAAATTATATTCCATATAAAAATATATATCTATCTAAATAAAAGTAAATGCTATTTATATTTTTTTTTGATTCACAAGAAATACTTAAAACAAATATATTATCAAGTGCTTTTTCTATCTTTGTCTCTCTAGTTGCTAAAGAAAGAGATAAGACGAGTGAGGTCAAATAATAATTACTAGCATAAAAATAAAGCAAATAAGTCATGGCATTGAATCCTTCAAAATATATTATTATTATCCCTTAAAAAGTAATAAAGGATGGAATATCGTCAAAATTCAGTTGTACCGAGTGTATAACAGTTAACTGCGACAAGGTTCTATCGCGCGATTTCAAGCGCTCTAATTGGCTCTTTGAGCGTCAAAAAAGCTAATTGCGACAAAGTTCCATCCAGCAATTAAGGGGAAAGGATTATAAATATTATGTTTTAAAAGCAGTTTTTCCCCTTTTGATAAATATAGTTGCAATAAGTTTGGTAATATTTTCTTTTGTATTTTAATTGTTATGGAATGTATAGTTTATAATATCTTTACTTTTTATAATATTAGCTCTGACATAGGTGGACTTCTAAAACTTTTTAAATAGAAATACTTTAGTGTGTAAGTATGTACATAATAATAAATAGATCTAATATTGCTTCATTAAAATTATAACAAGGTGCATTGACGTTAATTAGATTAACTACAAATAGAGTTTTACAATTTCTTTTAATTTTTTGTCTAGTTGCCTTTAAGATATTTTCAAATTTAACAAAAGAAATAGGATCATCACAATAGATCTTTCGACATAATAGTTATTTATAGGTATATAAGGCCTAGTTTTACTAGAGAACTAGACACTAGTAAAGTTTCAGACAGTTAACTGGTACTTAAACCTATAAAAGTCTTTCGGCACTTATCTGTAATTAATGTTCCGCATATACAATCAGGGACTTTATCTTGTTTATTGTAAAACTCTTTCTGTAGAAATTTTATTATAAAACATTATCACAATAATTTAGTAGCACTCCCAAACATCAGTCTGCTTACTCTTCAGAAGCCATCTGGAAAAAAACAAACAAGAATTTTAATAAACGATGCGAAAGTAACATGTTAAGCTCGCGGTTGGAAGCAAGCGTCAGCGTCAGCATCCGACGTATCTTAACATATTTTCGATAGCGTGCATCTTTTTAACACGCTTATATTAGTTTCACCTGTATGTATGTATGTAACCGACTCCTTTGGACTCGATTTTGACACACTTTAAACGGACAGATTTCATTCAAATTTTGCACACCTGTCAAAGATCGATGACAATGCAATAATTCGAAAAAAAAAAAAAAAAAAAAAATAGAAACGCTCTAAATAAACCAAACTAAAAAGTAGAAAATAAATAATAGTTTGAAAAAACTAAAAAACACGCTTTTAAAGTACTTCTAACTAAAAAGTGAAAAATAATTCTTAATATAAGCTGAAAATGGTAATGAACAAAAAATACTAGTATTATTGTGAAAAAGCGTGGGTTGCTCGATCACAGAGCGCCCCACGCTTTTTCTTTATTATTTATTTTGTATGAAAATATGCCCTAACGCTGCGCTCTGGTTCCTATCAACTGCGACCTTTAGTATAACTAAAGCTGTGTACTTATGTAAAATCTCCCCTATATAACCTACAAGTGTGTGGCAGAGGTGAATAAAACACCCACATTTCACCTGTTATGTTATGATAGGGGCCAGTATACGGATCCTGAGACGGGCGACGGTACACAGTGTCATGTGCCGTCGCGAAACGCGAGCAGACGGGGCGGGAGAGCCGCCCCGGGGACGTGCTATGGCAATATGCAGAGGGGCACCGGAGAGTTCTGATCAGACATCCCGGGGCCCTTCGACACACATCGAGGCCGGACACCGAGGTAATGTGAGGTTAAAGATTCCCCCCCTCCACAAAAAAGGGGTTGAACATATCGGAATCCTCCTGGCAGAATCCCAACTCTTATGTGCTGTTGAAAATTTCCCAACAGAAAAATCCTAATTAACCTTTTGCCTCACCCGGGGATCGAACCCGACACTGCGTGGTAAGTGATACGAAAATTATACCGCCACACCATCAAGCCAGGGCATGTTAGTTAGAAAACCAATAAAATAGCCTCATTTACCTAGCTAAACGCACTTTGAATCTAGTATACCCCCATGCCCTAATGCTCTAAAATTAGCGACTATTTTTCACTACATCAGAACCATCAGTTTTTCATAAACGAGCGATTTTTTAATAATACCTATGTATGTACCCTAAGCATTGGTAGTTTTAAACCGTGTCTCCTGCAATCGAATTCATGTCGCAAAACGAACGATATTATTAAATACTGACTGAAGTTAACAAAAATCGAGCGCTCTGATTGGTAGAAATGTTTTTAGTAGCATGAAACACGGCGTCAACGAAACTCGCCACTTATTTTGTAAAGTTTAAATGAAAGATATGGCGGTTTTAAAATTGGCTGCTTGAGCGTGGCCAATACTGGCCCGTGACATTTCATTTGCGGCTAACCTTAAAATTGCCAAGTTCTATGATTTTTATTTCAGATGCAGTAATTGTAGGCTAGTTCGTAGTTACTAGAACCATTTACTATGAGTTTTACATGCTGCCATATAAATCTAACATAGCTGAAGTATTTTCGAGTCATATTTTTTCTTAATTCCTAAGAACTTTATATTGTCAACGGGTAAAAGGCAATTTGGTTTAAGCGCCATTTTAAGATTGTTATGAAAATATACTTCATGCCCTGTATTATGCTATATTAAAAAAAATATAGCATATTAAAAAAAAAGAAGCTATGGTAAAACCACAGATATAGATCTACATAGATAACGCAAGTATCACGATTTGTATTGAAACCAAGCGTGCCGACTTTTTAATACCTATTGTGACGTCACAGCCGAAATTTAGTGACGGGAAATCCAAACCGATTCAAAGACACCGATGTCGCCGATGCCCATCCGCCCAGTACGATTCAAACGGCCGTCCGCTATGATTTTCTCTAACAAAAGACGCGCGTGGACTGAAGTTAGCGGCGACCAACCTTGACGCTTGGTCGGGGTTCGGACACGCGAAGTACATGCATTTGCGTTATCTATGTATATCTATATATGTGGGTAAAACATTTTACATTGGCGCTTAAACCAAATAGCCATTCACTTGTTTTAATTATACATATTGCTCTATTTTTGCTTTCAGGCAACAACTACGCAATGCGTCTAGTTCTTTATTGGTTGGTTTATGTCGGGACATCCTTTGTCTGAGAAACTGAGAATATCAATTTGTCTGTCTATATGTTATGCTTTCACAGCTAAATTACTGAACCGATCTGGATAAATAAATAATAGTTTAAAAAAACTAAAAAACACGCTTTTAAAGTACTTCTAACTAAAAAGTGAAAAATAATTCCTAATATAAGCTGAAAAAAGCGTGGGTTGCTCGATAGACGAAAAATATGGCACAGAGCGCCCCACGCTTTTTTCAGCTTATATTAGGAATTATTTTTCACTTTTTAGTTAGAAGTACTTTAAAATCGTGTTTTTTAGTTTTTTTAAACTATTATTTATTTTCTACTTTTTAGTTTGGTTTATTTATAAGAGCGTTTTTTTTTTTTTTTTTTTTTTTTTTTTTATATATTTTTAATTTTTTTTATCGAATTATTGCATTGTCATCGATCTTTGACAGGTGTGCAAAATTTGAATGAAATCTGTCCGTTTAAAGTGGGTCAAAATCGAGTCCAAAGGAGTCGGTTACATACAAACAAACAAACAAACATACAGGTGAAGCTAATATAAGCGTGTTAAAAATGGGATAGAGATAGTTTAATACTTATTTAAGGACATAGTCTACTTTTTATGGACGCGGGCGGAGCGCGTAGTAGCTTGTCGAGAATAATGTACAGAGTACAGACTTGGATCAAGTGATGAAGATGATCGCTTAAATCACCTTAGAAAAGAAAGAAAGCCCAGAAGTGGCAGGGCGAGGGATTAAGAAACGAAAATCATAAAGTTATGAAATAAAACCAATTTTTGTTTTTAAATCATTTATATGTAATAATTACAGATCGATTTTACATTACATATTTGTGTAAATTTTAACAATGCTAGACGATTATTTTATTACCTACTACTATTATATCACTACAAAATTACCTCCTTTAAACAATTGTTGGTTTTTCCAGAATACTAACAGAATGTTAGTATGTGGAAGCATCGCGTAATATAGAGAATGATTCTTACTTACTTAAGGGTATAATTCTATTTTTTTATCGAGCCTAGGCACTAGGTAATCATAGTTAGTCAGATTAACGTTAAATGTAATACTGCACATTGTACATTAATCTCAGTGTATACTACTTATACTGACCATAGGAAACTTTAGATTTTGTGGCTTTCTCTATTATTTTTCTTTCTCTATTCAAAGGCCATTTTGAATAAGAACCATTTTACAATTGTTATAATATGATACGTATTTTTAGTATTGCGATATATTTATTTATTTCATACAGGCACTTCACAGCTTACAGGCAGTAGGTAAATAATTTATATTGGAACAGTACGCCAATTACGAAGTACACAAAAATACATTAACAATGTAATCCGAGAGTGAAAGTATACACATCTATATAATACAAAAAATTGAAGTTGTTTAAAGATGTATAAATGTCAGTGTAGTGAACTTTCTGTGCCTGATGAGTTTATCGTGACTGATGTGTGTGTGTGTGTGTGTGTGTGTTGTCTATGAAAAACTATTACGTACATAAATAAGTGATACGGAATGTATATCTACCATACACATACTAGTTATTTATGCAACTGTTCTATAATGATGGGTATTAAAACACGAGTGTGATAATAGTATCACATGAGTGTTTTAATACCTAATTATAACAGTTGCATACAAGACTTTATCTACACCCATGATATGAATCCTCTATAAATGTTCTGAAACCATAGGGTATTAGGGTACAGTGTTGTAAGAACTCTATGTAAATTCATGGAAAGTTTAATTAGTGAGTATCTAATACAAAAAAACTATGTATAGGTAATAATATAATTATTTATTGTATAATAATTATTTACATTTTGGATCGTACAATTATTAAAAAGTATTTTTTCAATACTATTATTGAACAAAAATGGCGTGATACGACGTCAATTAAAAAATTCGAATAAGTTTTTATTTAAATTACGGCGCTGTGGTAGTGAAACGCGCGTGCATGACATGTTCTTTTTTTTAAATTCATAAAGATGCCATGAGAATGTGGCTGTTCGATGAGTAAAAAAGGAGTTGCATAATAAATTTCAGTACAACATTAGTACACCCGTTTGGGTGTTATAATGGTTATTATGACACTGGCTGTTTTAATGTTGGCAATAAGCTAACTGTTTCAAGAACGTTTATAGAGGATTTATAGCATGGGTGTAGATAAATAAACATATAAACTTTACCTATTCAGAGATAATATTTTTAGTATTTTATCTCTGTAGTTATTTCGAGATGTGCTAAAGGGATATATTTAACAAATTGTCGTCGCTTAAACCAAATACACTTTTACCCGTTGGTTTGTTGTTTTTACGGCAATTTTAGATTTAGGACAGGCGCCTGATTTAATCATCTTATTGAATTACGCAAAAGAGTAGCGAGCTCCAAACAACAAAACGTCACTTATTACAGATATTACAAGTTTAGATTCAGATATACAAAGTCATTTTAACTTTACCAAAAACCTGAAACCGTTTTACAGAATCAGTAACCAAATCCATTCTACTAGTTTTTAGCGAGATAACACGAAAAAAAAAATACTTTCCATTTAAATTGAACATTCCGAACAGTCAAAATGTATGGAAAACGTGAAACTTTTTGAACAAACTTCTTTCTCAGTTTAAGTAAAGAAAAATAACCTTATATGTTTTTAAACTTTCGCAATTTGAGAACATTTTTCAAAAATTAGACAACGGGTCTGAATCGCGTGATTATTATAAAGGTAAATAAATACCTATGCTCGACGTTTCGAATGACTTGCATCATTCTTGGTCACGAGCCGACTCATGACCAAGAATGATTTATTTACCTTTATAATAATTACGCGATTCAGACCCGTTGTCTAATTTTTGAAAAATAACCTTGTAGATACACTTGGCGTGGCCTTGGTGTATTGTTTAACTTAATTCAATATCACATTACTTCTTTACCTTCTGCCAAGTGAAGATGCCGTACGACAGGCCGGCTCCCAGCGCGAAGGCGAGGAGGTACGGCACGAACTTCAGCGACGGCCCGTAGCGCTTCCTCATCAACATTGAGATGAAGTTCAGGTTGCCGTCCGAGTAGGGCGGGTAGCGGGCACTGGAATTAGAAACGAGAATTACGATTATCTTACTATTTTTTTTTTTTTTGAAAGCTTACTAGCAATTTGCAAATACAAATTACTAGTATTCTTGTTAACCCCCTCCGGCTAAGCTTAATTCGCTTGTGTTAGGAGGAAGTTTACGTCCGTGGTGTAATGGCCAGGATTCGAACCTACGACCCCTTGATCGTAAGACCGATGCCTTATCCATTGCGCCACGGCCGCTTTAAGAGCTTTATTGAGCCACGTCCATTTTAATTCAACATAGTGAGTCGTCATTTACGAGTTTTCGAGATACTATTGGATTTGTAAATCGGACAAAATACCTTTAATGGCCGGTACATAAAAACTTGCACTCGGTACCATATATTCGAATAGCTTTACGAAAGAGGCAAGCCGTCAATACCAGTTCCTCTTGTTCTTTTTTTCATGATAATTACCACAGGCTTTATTAATATTATGAAATACGGGTGTTACTCACGTAATGTTGGTCTATTTAGTCGTGCAAGACTGGCTGCGACACAGGCGCGACGTATCGCACTCTCTTGATAATGCCTAGACATATAGGCGAAACCGCGGTCGACTAAATAGACCAACATTACATGAGTAACACCCGTATTTCATAATTTTAATAATGTTACAAACTCACGTCAGTTTTAATAAAAATACCACAGGCTTATTGAAACTCATTTAAAAAAATAACTGATACTTACGACCCAAGCTTCTCTCCGATCGGTGAAAAATTCTTGATGAGACAGCTCTTCTTGTGCGTGAAGGTGTCAAACGTGGACTTGCCGTGGTAGGAACCAATGCCACTGGCGCCCACACCGCCGAACGGCAGCGTCTCAACTGCGATTATAGCATTTATTGTTAAAGCATTACAGCTCTCTTTATACTTTCAACTCGGGTTAACCACATTACATCGGCTAGTCGATAGCGATTGTGTCGTGGTTATAAATTCTTGTATTTAAAAAATATATAATTTATATACAACACCATATCCTGGTTTAAAATGTTCTCATAGTATCGTAAATTCAATGAACAAATTGATGCACGAGCGAGTCAGAAGTTTCAATTCGACTGTTGAAAGGCTATTGGGTTTAAGCGACAACGAATAGCTATATCGCTTAAACCGAATAGCTCTCTCGATTTCATTATTGTTGAGAATACAAAAAAAGACACAAGGTATTGTAAAAACCTGAATAGGTGTAACTGAGTCATGTAACGTGTGTAAACCGTGTTAAAAGTATAAAAGGAGTCTTACGTCAGTTTAAACCACTTATCACGCAGGCATAATGTTTAGGTTATAACACAGATATAGATCTACATAGATAACGCAAGTATCACGATTTGTATTGAAACCAAGCGTGCCGACTTTTTAATACCTATTGTGACGTCACAGCCGAAATTTAGTGACGGGAAATCCAAACCGATTCAAAGACACCGATGCCGCCGATGCCCATCCGCTCAGTACGATTCAAACAGCCGTCCGCTATGATTTTCTCTAACAAAAGACGCGCGTGGACTGAAATTAGCGGCGACCAACCTTGACGCTTGGTCGGGGTTCGGACACGCGAAGTACATGCATTTGCGTTATCTATGTAGATCTATATCTGTGGGTTATAATAACATTAATGAGGTTATCAGATTACTTTAAAGTTATTTTTACAAAGCACTTATGAGAAACTGATGTATTTTCATTAATAATTGAAAACAAAGGCTAGAAAACTAGCTTTAGAAGATTCAATCAAACTTTCTAAAGACCAACAATACTTAAACATATGGATTGATAACTTCATTAAGATTGTTCTTCTCTGCTGCTGCAAAACTAGCAAAAAATCAAAATAGCATGCTAGCTAAGTCATTCCATGCGAGTAAATAAAAGAAACAGCAAGAAAGAAAATTGGTTTTTACAGAAGGCTCTATACTAATTAATTCAAGGCACAGATACATAGCAAAAAAACAAAATTGTTGTTTAAAACATGCATGTTTTAGCATGGGATATTTTAAATATTGTTAATAGCAGAATATTAGTAATACTAACAACTGAAAAAAACACAAGAATATCACAACTAAAAAAACAGGAACGACTGTTCAATTTTTAATTAAAAACCTCCGTAAAGCTTGGCTAAAAAAATTGGCTACACGGTCAATTCACTGCAATCACCAATACATACCTACGCTTAGACTGTTAACAAAAAACGCGTATTTCGGACTGAGCATTTGACGGTGCCTGCCCACCGAAGCGAAGAAAAGAATAATTATGAAATAAAATCAAATAAATAAATTATAACTTTGGATTTTTTTACATTAGATAAATCGCCAGAAGCAATTACACTATCCAATGGTCCTAATGACGAGGCCAAATACACATATTCACTCACTCAAGCACACCAAGTCTCAGAACAAATCTTTGCGAATCATACTAAGATTTGTCCCATGGGGGGATCGAGCCCACAACACCAGTGCTGTGGAGAGCGGCGAGGCGACACACGTGCAGACAACCAAAAGGATCGCTACATTGGCGCGGAGCGGCATTTCATGCTTAACTATTGGCTAATATGTCTTTGTTTCTCCGTTCCACAGCCTCACTCCACTTCGGTGGATAGGCAGGCTTTGATTGGTGATCGCGTGATCCAGATTGAACGTGTAAATTGTCTTATACTCTGTAAATATAAAAAAAGCGTCCAAACCTCCCATGTGCATGACAGTATCGTTAACGCACATCCCGCCGCTACTGGTGTTGTCTACAATACTCGACACGACCTTATCGTTCGTGGAGAACACGTACAGCACTAGCGGCTTCTCTCTATATACAACAGAGCAACATTAGACCGCCACCCAGCATTCATTTTTAAGAAGAATAGTAGTAAAAGTAAGAAGGCTATAGATAGAATTTTAGGGATCTTTGTACAGAAATTCGGTTGTCATAGTTGTACAATAGAATGTGTGATATATAGAAATAAGACAAACTATTGCTGCATATTTCTACAGGTTTGATGTGATATAGTGGCTTTTATTGAAACTACGGTTCTAGACGTGGTTACTGGGGTTAGAGTTTAATTCCACAGATTTTTATAAGAAAAAAAGCACGTTATCCGAAACAACTAAATGATTTTAATCTTGAATTAATCTAAAAAACGAGCTCTTTGGTAAAAAAATATCGGTGTAAACCAACACTGACCATGACTAGTAACTGTAGTTTCAATATATGTCAGTATGTCGCATCCTCACCTTATGTAGCAGTAGGTCATCTTATTTATACCACAATTAAATAATCATCTATTGTTTAACTCTGACGCACATTAGTTAAATTACAACATAAAGAATATGCTGGAATAAAAATTATTACATTAACATTCATACACTTTGATTTATCATTCTTTAAGATTGCTATCACCGAACCAACACCAACAATCACCTTCCATCACCATAACAATGATTTGAATTGGAACAATAATAAAAACAGTTATAATCAGGGAAATGGTGAATGAGATAATGGGTAGAAATCATCATTAAAAAAAATAAGAACTTACCTATAAAAAAACTGTGAAATGCTTTAAAATTGTTCCAATACATTACAATTAGGAGACCAATTCCGCATGCTCATGTACCACCACCACGCCACAATAACGTTTGTAAAAACATACAAAATAATCGATTATATAATTACCTATAAATACTTAAAGACACCATTTTGAAATACTTTTTTACAACTAACTACAAAATAATTAAAGTAGTAATTCCGAATTTCTGAAGACTTTTTAATGTCAAAAAAAAAATAACTAAACATTCGTCGGTGTGACTACGCATGTAACCTCGATTTCACCAAACGGTTTTAATTTACGGTATTTGTATCTCCCTCTCTTGTTCAATGTATGTAGGTACGGGACAGAGAGATCGAAAGAAACTTAAATTAAACACGTTGGTGAAATCGGCACTAAGTGAATGTGCTTATCCGTTTCTCGGATGCTTAAATCTTTAATATATCTAGTGTAGTGTTGTTGTGACTACTTAATGTCACTTAACACAATGTGTACAGTGGGCCAACGAGTTAGCTATGCAGGACAAAACTTCTAAGTTATAGTAAAGACTTACTACACCAGTTATGGATAAGTGAGTTACATATCTAAATAGTGGGTATATTACACTTATTAAATACGAAATTCACACATGCATATCTCTTGCAGTCAGTTTACACTATGGCATAGAAGTTTAGCCTTGCATACCTAATTGCTTGGCCCACTGTACATGTGTGATCCTACTCAATCAATGATAAAATTTGTCTACAAATCGATATGGCTATTTGGTTTAAGCGACATTGTAGAATGTATTAAGGTACTTATATGTGCCTTAATAATATACGTTAAGTGACAAATTATAACCATAGCCTTTTAACCGTCAAGTAAAACCCGTTTAAGACGATCACGCCTAATACGATTTCTCGCATAATACGCCATTTTACGCCAGTCCCTGCAACTTAAAATATATTTTCATACATTTCTTAACGCTTAATACGATTCGTCATCCCGTCCCATCTACGTTCGTCAAACGCCCAGGCATTATCAGCTGTTTATGATTTAAGACGCTATGTAGCTTCTTTGGATCAAAGCAAAGACGCACTGAAAAAGTTGAATTATATTGAAAATCTTTTAATTGCTAATGCATCAAAATCTTTCTGTCAAATAAGTGATTATTTTAAATAATGTAATTTTAATTACACTACGTACTTAACGTAATTTATAAATGTATAATTACAAAAATTTGAACATAACACATAGTAATAAGTAATACGTTTTTTTTTAATTTTCCCAATCCCGCATTATACGCTTTCTCGCTTAAGACGCGTTTTTGGTAGGGTTCCTGAGAAATCGTCTTAAGCGGGTTTTACTGTATTATTTCAACTCTGCTAATTTTTGTATTCTTGTGCTACAACAATTATTTTTTCTGTGACGCAGAAGTGGGTAGTTGTATTATACAAATATGTATAGATGAACTCGTTCAGGTTATTGCATCAAATTATAATTTTTGTGATTTTGTGATTTTTATGTGCACCAACTGTGAAGGATCGATATTGCTATTATTAAGTGTTTAATTACATAATGCTGCTTGCCAAAATTGTGTTTGTTGCGTAGTCTGTTGGTTTGACGAATGTTTAGTTATACTTAATACTATATTGTAATAAATAGACGTTTTTATACATAAGCGCGAAATACTTATCATGGTTAAGCAAGGATCTAAATAAAACTGGTAAATTACTTTATAAACTTATTAAAACTAAAATTTCGTGTAAAATATTTGACGAAATCCCTTAAAGATTTTAGGCATGACTTTGATCAATCGACTTGTTCTTGTATGTTTAGACAAACGGGCGATGGTAATGTATCTCCTTACCGCCATAGAACATGATCGTATCGTTAATACTGATACTGCCCGAACGAGTTTGCTCAGTGAACAGCTTTTGTATTTTCTTTTGTGTGCTGAACACGTAAAGCACTAATGGGTGGTCCCTGAAAATTGGTCATGTTTCACTCTCTGGCTCTGGTATTGCCATCGATGGTAAATGGTACCATGAAAAATGCTTTCATAGACGTCGATAAACCATACAGTTTTACAGCCAATTTCTGAATTGAGATTGTAAGGTTTTAAAATACTTTAAATGTTAAAGTGGAATATAAATGAGCAGGGTTAAACTACAATTTCTCAATTCAGAACCAGGCTGTTTAGATGAGTCATCAAATCATACTTAAGCTACACACTTCGACAGTGAAAGTTACTTTAAGAATTACTTTCAAATTCAAAGTTTAGCTTAAATAAGCATGATGGTTTTTGTTTTTCATTGAATTATGTAAATAAGACTTTGTTATTCTGATCTCAAATTAAGCGTCACTTTTTGATGTGATGTTGAATGGGTTGAATACATGTAAAATTTCTTAAAAAATATTGTGAAAAATAAAAAATCTCATGTAAGAAAGGTGCACGTGAATGTTATGAATTATGTTTACCATGGTCAATGGGACGACCCATGTTACTTTTATGGTTGTCACACTGATATCATTACAGACCTAATTGAAAATTAATTATCATAGTCATTAAGGGAAAACAATGCAGGTCGGGACTCAGAACAAAATTCACGAAAATAATGTCATAAGTCAACCTACATTAACGTATATTATATGTTTAGAAGTATAAATAACTGTCACAAAGTTAAATTTTATGTCAATACTTCAATTTTCAATATAGTTTGCACCAAATTAAATGACTTTAAGCGTTTTGGAGCACTTTCAGTTCGGACGTTTTTGAGCGCAGACCCGAAATACACTTGCTATACGTCAATGGTCAAAATATATTTTTTAAATAATGACTTTTTTTAAACATATTAATACATACACACATACGCACTCACAACACAAAATGATATTGAAAAGTTTACGCACACAAAAACATATTATGTCCCTTACTTTCATTGTTGTTATCGCTTTCAATTTCTATTATTTTCGAAAAACTATTAACATAGTCGTCAACAAACTTTAAGAAATGAGGCTTTCGTTCTTATTAATTTTATTGTGCTGATAATGAACAAATTAACACTAACTTATTACTTATTACTGTTAATGAAATTCATTAGAAGAATACAAATTATTGTGTAACATATTCTTACTAAGTGGCAATTAAATTCACATCACAAGTCACATAAAATTGTATAATTAACTATTATTTTAATACAATATCATGACTTTTAAATATTTTTTAGTTCATTGATTTATATTTATTGAATAAATCTATTTCAATAATTGAATTGAACTAAAAATTAATCCTGATAATTTAAAGACAGAAAACACCCGAAAAATACAATACTCACACACACACACACACACATGAGTACAAATACAAAAAATATGCTACGGTTAAAAATATGTCCCATGTCTACACTAGGACCTAACCCTACTAAGGATAAAAACTGTTTAGAAATTGCTATTAGCTAAAGATAATAATTATTTTTATGGTGGAACTCGTTAAAATGTCCAATAAAAGCATCTATATAAACTAAGTCTTACCTTTCATTTATAAACTTGATGGCTTCATAGGCATTTTCTATAGGCACGATGGGCAGTATAGGCCCGAATATTTCATCCGCCATTATTTTATCGCTTGGCAGCACGTTGGCGAGGATGGTAGGCTCTATAAACCTGTCGTTCGCGTCGTATGTGCCACCGACGGCTACCTTGTCTCGGCTTGCGTCGAGTAAGGCTTGGAGACGCCTGGAATGGTTTGCATAAAGATGTAGAGCATGCAACATTATTCACAACACAGACACAAGTACATTTTACTTTTATTAAAATACTTAAGAACGGACACTTATAAAATTAAAATATTACTGTAGCGTCTAAAAAGAAAGTAGTTGTTTGGTTTTTACATTATGATAAAAAATTACAATAGTTAATACGTTGAACGTTTGATGCTGTTTTACAACACAATTTTAAATGCAACTCTATTTTTTATTTTCTGTGAAAGGCTATTTGGTTAAGCGACTTCTTTTTGTTTTTTTTTTCATAAACTGGCGCTTATACCAAATGGACCGTCTCCCATCGATTTAATTCAGTTCCATAGATATTAACAGTACAGGACATGTAAACTTGGAAACTACCCTTTAAGCACAGAGTAACGAACAGAGACTAAGCTGCATACCACCGCGCTCAGATAAGTCCACTCACACAAGCATAAGACGTCTGTGTGCGTGAGCACTTGCGGCCCTATAATCCGGTACAGATCCTCTCACTCCTGCTTGCTGTACAGGATAAAGTCAGGGACTATGTAGGAGTGATCAACGTTGACGAAGAGAGTACGCTTGGCTACTACCATGTTTAAATTGGTACAGAATAACGGTCTACTCACCCAAAACGCCATCTATTAACAGTTCTTTAGATGTCCTGAACTTCCTTGCTGAATACTGGATATAGTCAGAGGCAATGCATGTGATTGCCCCAGAAGATACACTAGGTTTCAATACATATTCTACTTTAATATAGAAGACAGTCTACTCACCCAAAATGCCTGCTGTTAACAATCCTGCACAGATCCTCTGACTTCTGGGGCTCGTCTCCGTACCATTCCTTGAGCACCTTCTTGGCGGCTTCCACAAACTTGTCCTGTACTTCCTTGCTGCACAGGATGTAGTCAGGAGCTATGCAGGTCTGACCAACGTTGATGAATTTGCCCCAGAGCACGCGTTTTGCTGTCACCATCATGTCTACTGAGTTGTCGATGTATACCGGGCTATGGAAAAAAAGGATAAAGACAACATAACAGCACGCTTATATTACCCAGAAGGGTGTGGCAGAGGTGTACAACACCCAAATTTTACCTGTTATGTTAAGGTCTCATGGGATGGGCGGTGAGCCTATTGCCATCTACCAGGCTCAATTCCAACTCCGAGCTGCTATTGTGAATTTCCTGACCTTGTGAATACGCTAACCACTAGATTTGACACACATTGATATGAAGTTTTAGTAAATCCTTTTTTATTATATGAGTGTATTCCGATATATATTTAAGTACCTTGACTCTTTCTACAAAAAAATCGAATAAATGTGGATCAATAACTAAATCTCAAATTGGCCTCATACGACCTGGCCGTGTGTTAAGTATAAGAAAAAGTACAAAATATTAAAAGTATGAGTACTACTGTGTCACACACACAGGTCAGGACATTTATTTTAGACACGCGCCATTGTCTACTATTTATTAACCATTTGAGTTTACAAAATTATTAGTTTCACCCATCAGTAACAGTAAAAAAGTTTCATGCGTAACATGACATCCTGTTATGTGTAGATCTAAATTCCATGAGATAAAAGAGCCTGAATAGTTGAGGTTTATCGATGGTATTACCTCTTTCCTCCAAGTTCCAAGGTGACTGGCGTAAGGTTCTTGGTGGCGGCCTCGTACACGATCTTGCCGATGTTGGTGCCACCAGTGAAGAAGATGTAGTCGAACTTCTGTTTCAATAGCTCTGTGGTCTCCTGAGGACCACCTTCTACCACGATCACGGCTTCCTGGGTACCGAGAGTGATTTTATTATTTTTTATTTTACATTAAATAAAACATTAAACAACTTGACCGTTATTAGAAGCTTAAAATAATGAGATAGGCACGTCCGTTTTCCGTTGTATTTTACCTCTCTTTCTACCATATATATCCATCTCTTTCGCACCCTCTCCTGTCACCTGGCGTGGTGGGGTTGGTTACCTGCTGGTATCTGAGCCCGCCATTCTTCATTGGCTTGAAAATTTCCGTTGTGTTAACTTGTGCACGGCTAGTGTTAAAATTTATTTCCTGAATTATCAATATAATAAATCTTAATTATAATATTCAGCTTCAGTGTTAAAAAAGTGAAATAAATATCACACGTAAGTTGCACAAGTACTTTTTACCTTAACGGTTTTACCGTTCGCATAATTATTTTACTACCTTCAATTTTTTATTTTTTGTGAATTGTTATTTTTCTTTTCCATTTAGAATAAGTGTTTCTATAATGGATAACAACCACAATATTCACCCTAACGAACTGGAAACGGCTACTACATCGGGCGTTAAACGTAAAGTTAACCGTCGCCGTTCAAGCAGTAGTAGTAGTTCAAGTTCATCTAGTTCATCTTGTTCTTCACAATCTTCGCGAGATTCTAAGAATAAGAAAAGAAAAACGAGTCGTCGTCGATCCAAAAAACATAAGAATGATCGTCGTCTTTTGGAAAAATTATCTAAAGAAGTGGGTGAATTAAGGAAAAACTTTGCTAGTTACGATAGTAGGAACTATTTGGAAAGTAATGATAATATTTCGTGTATATCCGATGTCAGTCGTGATCTTTACGATAACTATTGTGTCGACGCCTCGCAGGCGTCGCCATCTTGTAATATAACAGATAATGTATTACCAAATCTGAGGTTTGATTTCGAGACTAAACTTAAAGATCCTGCGGTACCAAAAACGCCTCAGGAATATTTAAAAATGTTGGATGAGGTTCAACGGTTTGGTAGTAGTACATGGTCGGATGTAAGATATGCCGACACTCAAAAGTTATATACTTATTCGCCTGGATTTACAGAGCTGGAAACAAACGAAGAGGTCAAGGCGTATGATAACTTACGCCACCTAGCCTACTCTGATAAATCATATGCGGCAATTACCTTCTGTATTTTGAAACAAAAAGAGGTTGTCCTCAGCAGCCTTAAAAATTTAATAATATGGTCTCAGACACCTGAGGCATCATTAGTTAATATCAATAGCAAAATTGATGAACTTTTTGTAAAGGGTGAATTTCATAAAGTGTCTACGGATCTGCTTCAAATGGCTTGTGGTCACAGGGCTGAAGCCATAGAAATGAGGAGGGATGGAGTTCTCAAGTATGCTCGAGACCCATTATTTAAAGCTGTATTAAAGAAAATACCCCCATCCAAAAATCATATTTTTTCTTCTGAAGCATTTACCAATGCCTTAGAAAAATCAGGTGGTGTTAAAAGAGCATTCTGGCCTGTAAAGCAGTCTAATAACGGTATTGCTTCGCGAGCAAAGCCTACAAGTACTGCACGGCATCCCTCGCAGGGACAAGCCTCTCACAATGTACCATCGCGTGGTACCTCCGCCTACAACTGTTGTGAGCCCGCTCCAGCGGCATACATGCATGGCCACCAAAACCAACCCTCGCAGGGTGGTCATCACTGTCCTCCGACGGGACATAATCACAATAATATGGAACATACTCATTACAATCATAGTAATAGAGGTGGTTCCTTTCGAGCCCGCGGTTCGAGATCGCGACATCACACCCAAAGAGGTACAAAGCGTTCTTTTTCGCCCTCTTACAATAAGGGCAACAAAAGACAAAGACAATGACTGTCCGCAGTTTCTCGCGGGGCGATTAGCACATTACATCGGTGCCTGGCGAGTATTGGGAGCTCCAAAATTGATTTTAAAAATAATAACAGGGTATCGCATACCTTTTCGACAAAAGCCACCGATGAGAACACCAAATTTAAAAAGCGATCGACATTGCACACAAGAATCGGCGGCAATGTCAACAATCATCCGTCAAATGAAACAGCAAGGTGTACTGAAAGTGGTCGCTCCCTCGCCAAGCTTTGTCTCGACCCTTTTTCTGGTACCGAAAAACGATGGGAGTCAGCGCCCAATTTTCAACCTAAGATTATTAAATCAGTATGTTCTAACGGATCGTTTCCGTTTAATAAACATGCACCGTGTGCCGGATTTTCTGCAACCCCAGGATTGGCTGTGCAAAGCGGATTTGTCGCAAGCCTATTTCAATTTGCCGATTGCCGAATCCCACAGGCGGTTTCTGCGTTTGATTTACGACAAAGAATTATTGGAAATGACTTGCCTACCATTTGGCCTAAGTACAGCCCCGAAAGTTTTTGCGTGCCTTACGAATTGGGTAGCACAAATTCTTCGAGAAAAAGGCTTAAGGATCATCGTATACTTAGACGACTTTCTGCTAGCACATCAAAACCAGAAGGTTCTAATCGATCATGTCAATCAATTATTGAACACTCTTCAGTTTCTAGGCTTCCAAATCAATTACGACAAGTCAGTTCTTGTACCACAACAAAACATAACCTTTCTAGGCATTGTTTGGGACCCCTGGATCAATCACAAGTACCTACCAGCAGAAAAGTCTGCTGCTGTAGAAAAGAAGGTGATTCAGTTCATAAGCTCCGGCAACGCCACATTGAAGGAACTACAGAGCCTAGTGGGCCTGTTAAATTTTGCCAGCTTTGCCGTTCCTCGGGGCAGGTTACACCACCGAGCGACTCTCAGTTTCCTCAACACCATATTAGAGTCGGCAGCCTCAACCAAACACAATCTGCCGCTCGTTGTTGTAAAGGAATTGTTTTGGTGGCTACGGAATCGCGATCTGCCGATGCAAATCCATGTTCCAGCCCCAACAAATTTTCTGACTACAGATGCGTCAGATATAGCATGGGGGGCTCAACTGGACAGTCTTGCGATATCAGGGACTTGGAACTCGGAAGAACAGCTCTTTCACTCCAACATGAAGGAGTTGTTAACCATAGAGAAGGTTCTGAAAATTTACGCGCCGAGTCTAGCCTACGGCTCTCTCCTGATCCAATCAGACAACCATACTGCAGTAGCCTATCTTCGCAGAGAAGGAGGGACAAAATCTCAACCGATGACGGACTTAGCTCATCAAATCCTCCATATCCTAGACGATCATCAGATTCAATTTCGGATTTATCACATCCCGGGGAGATTCAACAACGACGCGGATTGCTTATCCAGACACCGTCAGCCGCCAGAGTGGCACCTGCTGCCGAATTGCACGGAAATGATCTTCAGAAAGATGGGGAGCCCCGTAATCGATCTTTTTGCGTCCAAAACTGCTCGAGTAGTAGCCAACTACGCAACATTAGACCTCCACGATCAGGAAGCGATGATTCACGATGCGTTCAGCATCCCTTGGAATTTTCCAATAGCGTGGGTGTTTCCGCCGCCTTTCATGATGCCTCAAGTCTTAAGACACCTGAACCACGCCGCAGGAGTTTATCTAATCATAGCACCACGCTGGGAGAAAGTGTTCTGGAGGCTCGACCTCAAGTCTCGAGCCATAGCACCACCTTTCACACTGACGAATCTGAAGCGATTTCTAGTCGACACGAAAACAGGCTTACCGCCTCCAAAAGTCCAAGGGTTCTGGAAGTCTGGAAGTGTGGGGGTGGTCAGAGAGAGTAAAGTTGTGGAACCCTAATCAAATATCCTTGCTTAAAACGTCCTGGCGAGCATCTACCTGGAAGACATATAAAGTTGCCTGGAATCGTTGGTTGCTATGGTCTAAGCAACATAACATTAGTTCAGTGAGCCCCGATGGTTCCCAATTGGCTCAGTTCCTGGCAGATTTGTACCTTAAATTTAACCTTTCGTACAATACTATTCTTCTTCACAAATCGGTAGTGTCTACATTGTGCAATACAGAATTATCTGGTAAATTAAGTGAAGATATTTTAGTTAAGCATATTTTAAAATCGATATCTCTAAAAAATCCTAAACCTGCGTCAAAAGCTTCTATCTGGGATATTAATATTCTTGCAGACTACCTTTCTGATTATTCTTTAGATGGTAATAATATTTTTCAGACCGTTCGTCATACGGCAACATTACTAATATTATGTTCAGGTCGCAGAATTCACGACCTGACTTTGTTGGATGTTAGTAATAAACATTGTGTAGTTAAAGATGATTCTATAATTTTTTGGCCTCTATTCGGGTCAAAAACAGATCGTAGTGATTATAGACAGTCAGGTTGGAAGCTTTCGTTTAATTCGGAGCGACAAAATCTAAATCCTGTCTACTGGATAAATAAAACCATCACTTTACTAAATAAAAGACGTAGTGAGTCAGGTTCATCAAATTTATTCATTACTTTACGCGGACCGCCAAAGCCTGCATCTCGCACTGTGGTGGCGGGGTGGATCAAAACACTTATGAGAGATGCTGGTATAACAGCAGCTCCAGGTAGTGTTCGTTCCGCAGTAGCATCTAGGAATTGGATTGACAATTTTTCTCTTGATGAAATCCTAGCTAGAGGCAATTGGAAATCTGTGAAAACTTTCCAAAAATTTTATAACCGTGAAATTATTTCTAGTAATAATAATTCATCCATTACTACTTTGTTCGATCCTGTACAGTGATAATATTTTTTGTAGACTTACATCTTGTTTTGGATATTGATTTGATATTAATATGAATGTTATTGATTTGTTATTTTAGCAAGATGTGTATTGCTTTTTGTTATAAATACAAATAATTTCTTTCGCACATATTGTTTATATTTTATATTTCCCTAAGTCACATTGGCCCTTTCACCAGGCGATAACAAACAGGTCTCATTATTTTAAGCTTCTAATAACGGTCAAGTTGTTTAATAGACGCGTTTTACCTGAAATAAAACGCATATTAAACTACTTACCTTATTAGAAGCTTAATTTTAATCTCTGCCTGGTTTAATTTCGACGCAATGAAGAATGGCGGGCTCAGATACCAGCAGGTAACCAACCCCACCACGCCAGGTGACAGGAGAGGGTGCGAAAGAGATGGATATATATGGTAGAAAGAGAGGTAAAATACAACGGAAAACGGACGTGCCTATCTCATTATTTTAAGCTTCTAATAAGGTAAGTAGTTTAATATGCGTTTTATTTCAGGTAAAACGCGTCTATTTTTTCGCGGTAGGCCCAGAAAGAGCTGGAAGGATGATTTGGATCTTTAAGAGGGATTGGACAGACATACCTTTGCTTAGCAGTGGGACATCATGAGTTAAAAAAAAATATATAAAGAAAAACATTTCTTCTTCTTACGTGTCAATAGAAATTTGGTTTCTTATTTTCTATTTATATTGTTTTTGCCCATTAGGTAGCAACTTATACTTTCTTGCTTGTGGCCTGCATTAGGTCTTCACGGTCACAAGTAGAGAGCGACAATAAAAATAAAACATTAACAGATATTATTATTAGATACCAGAGAGCATGCATTTAATTAGAGAGAATTATAAGTTTGAAATTACATTATTCCAACTGTTGAAGTGAGCTGCGCGTTGCAGATAAAATTCACGTTAAAGATTATAAATGTATGCATTTTTACAGTCCAATTGTTGCAAAAGTATAACCATAAATTTTCTTTATGTTACATCTTGAAATCTATAATCTCTGGTTTTGACCGTGTCATTTTTGACATAATAATATTAGAAGCTTACATACAAGAGCTGTATTGAGAAGTGGGACCAGAAAATTTGCCAAATTTGATGAAAATAACTGGTAAATTAAAAACAAAACTTACATTATCCATATACTTAGGCACCATCTCCGCAACGAATTGCGCGCAGGCGACGGACAGTTCACTGGGCTTGATGATGACGGTGTTGCCAGCCGCGATGGCGCCTGACATCGGGAGGAGGAGCAGCTGAAGGGGGTAGTTCCAGGCCCCGATGACGAGCACCACTCCGTAGGGGTCGTTGTAGATTACCACCTCGTCTAAAATGTTCACCAGGCCTTTTGATGGCTGTGGAGAGAAGGTACGGGTTAAATTATGGCGCTGAAGATTGCAGCAGTAATAGTTTTAACTGCTGCAGTTTAAATTTGTGTTGTTTTTTTGTAAGATCGGTTTTCCAAAGGCACCGCTTTGGTAGTCGTAATAACGCGGGGTTTCATTCGCTGAAAATCATGTCTATATAAGCAAGATGACATAGGTTTACTGTGTAGTAATTATGACGTTACATTTTTATATTGTTGGAGTGGCTTATATTGCGTTCTTTAAACGGCTACGTTTTGAAAGAAACCATAGCTTAAGATCTGATCCTGTAATTCTCAGTAAAGAAGCTGGCACAGGAGGATTAACACTGCCTCTGGTGTAGAAGAAGTTGTCATTTACCATTAAAAACTCATAAAAAGGCTATATTAGGCAAGTTTAGGGCACGGTAAGAAGAAAATACAAGGACCGTGAAGAGCAGACACGGAGCAGGTAGGCTAGCTTCCGTGCGTGACGTTCGTCGAAATAATGTTTTGATAAAAAGCTAGGTTTTCTCATTTCGAGACAATCAAGTCACTCGATATCCGGCGCATTTGGCAACGTTAATTATGAGTGCAGCTGTGTTAGCAGATATGTTTAGTCGATCAGCCAACAGATTGCAATTTCTATAAGAAAACGCCCAAGTAGCACACAAGCTCTATAACAAGCCGTACACTGGCCGGTTAGAAGTTCTTAATAACGGCATTGGCTCTATAAACAAGTTCTACAGTAGATGTATAAGCGGATATAGCGCCGCTGTACCTCCGAAAGAGGACCAGATTTATACGGCCTGAGGTTCTACAGTGTCTCTACAATGTTCGTAAATGTGTGTTAGTACGGAGATACAAAGATGCTATGCGAGCAATAGTGTGCGCCTAAGTATCTAAAATAAGTTCTTGTAGCGCAACTATAGCGCTCGCATCTTATTTAGATGCGTCTGTATCTCTGAATTAGAGTTTACGGATCTATAATTACGGTATACGGTAGCAATATTTTGGGGAAATGAACCATCTCAACAAAGACTTAGTGCCAATGGAAAGTGATTGATGGAAAAGACGACTGAAAATAATTAAAAAGTAAGTAAGTGTTGATTTTTCTTTTATGCATGCAAAATACCAGTGCGAGTACCAGTTTGTTGTAAATATATACATATTTTTTAGCTAAAATTTTCACGCGCCTGCTATTTATGCAGTTTTTTGTATAAAAAGTACATTTAATTATAGGGTTTGAATTCTGAATTTAGTTTATATAAGATCGTTTAGCTTTATAATTAGTTTCTTTAGAATCCTGGGTGAGAATGAGTGGCGTGAATTCGATTTTTATCCACATTTATGATGTTAAAAAATTATAAATAATCATGTGAATTGCTTTTATCATAAACAATTAATGGCGTCTCGGTTACAAGAGCCTACAGAGTTTATTAGAACCGTTCTATTGATTTAAGCCGCTAGTATCCACCGTTGTAGACCTTTCGGTTCTACAATTGTGGTATTGACGCTCTATTGTACTTTTTTAGGTCTACATCAGCATCTAATATATTATTTTAAGAGTCTAAGGTTGTACAACGGACTATTGATATTCTAGGGGTCATTTTATTTAGGGGTCCATTGCCATAATCTTAAAACCCGTTAATTCCCTCTAACACTTTCTGATTGTTTGTCTGTATGTTTCTATTAATACTCTACTTATTAAATGGGACTCTTACTGCAATATTTTTTGTTTATATACAATCAATTAAATATTTACAGATAACATTATAGTCTAATTATCTGAACTTTTAATTATGAAAACATTAATTAGTAAAAGTACGAAAGAGTTTGTGAGCAAAGTATGTCCTTAATTTTTGTCGATCCGCTAAGGTAGCCCGCAAAATTTAAAAGCATTTCATCTGTAAGTAAATAGTTACATACTCCTAATTAGATTTTTTTTTTTGATATTATATAATAGTTATGGAGCGTGTTCAAAAACGCATGAAATGAGTACGTTTTCCCAACGTTTTAGCCCCTTTTTGTTAGTTTGGTGAATGTACTCTTGTAGAACTTCGTTCAACTGACATTTGTGCATTATTATCTCGATATCGAAAAAATACCCTGAGCCCCTTTTTGCAGTGTGCCCTTCATGTCATTTCATTATATACCTACCTTTAAACCATAAAATGAGAACTTAGACATTTAGAACTTTTAAGTAAAGGTTAATTTCATCATAGTAAAATTAACGTAATTTAGATCGATATAATGAACACATTAGGTAATAGTTTCTCTCGCATTTTGCTAGATCAAATGTCAAAATAAAATCTAAATCTCATGTCTTTCAGGTATTACAAGAAGACTGCGGGAATACTTCAACAGATAAAATTGACTGCAGGAATTCTTCAGAATCTCAGCCTGGCGAAACGTATATAATACGCGACAAATTGATTTTTTCTATGTACGCCAGATAGTAGGGATGCCAGTTGATTTTGTGATTCTATTAATTTTATTCTACTAAATAAAAACAATTATTAAGATTCACATTGTTTTATTTTATAAAAATGTATGTAACAAAGGGAAAACATAAAGTTCTCTTTTATGTTCAATGCACACTAATTTACACATAATATCCTGGGTTGTTACAATAACATCAGGTATTGAAAGTGTCGAAAATTTATATATATTGAGAAATGAAGATTTTATTGGAGTGAGAAATAAATCGGTTTTATTTAGCAACTTGTTACCACACACTCCTCTTGTATCATCAATCACATTTTTAAATTCAATTATATCTTTATTTTTCGTCATAAAATACTTGTCCTGAGGTTTAGAAGAAATCACAAAATTTGATGCAGTGTCATCTACGGATTCTTCAGCAATTACTTCGGCCGCAACTATTCCCATATTCTTTGCTAATCTTTTTCCTCAAACTACCATGTCTTTTTCTTAATTTCCACGCTTTTTGGCTATCTATGATAAATGTACGATAATCTTTCACAAAATGGAGTCACAATAAAATTAGTAAAACACTCTTCTCTCGCTTCAGCTGTTATAGTGACCGTAGAAACGGTTTTTTTTTTCTTTTAGCTGTTTATAGCGTGTTTTTCTTGCCTTATTCAGCTATTTATCATACAGTTGCTGTATAAATCTCGAATATAACGGCTTACGGGCAACTATAGAATTATATTTCTCTGCTGTAAATAAAGCGTTTCAAAAGCTGTAATAAGTTCTATTTTACAGCTTACAGGTTTAGAAATATACAATGTACAACCTTACGCGCTTTAAAGGAAGCGTATAACTCCATTTAAACATTTTTAACTACTAAAGCCCTCTATAAGACCTCGCGGCGTTTTAAAAGGTATTTATAACTCTGGTTTATATCAAATGCCCGTACAATAACTCTATGACACGCCTTTGTATCTTCATTGGGATTATATTTGCCGTTGTTCGGCTATTGTACCACATACCTGTTAAAGCACTATTAAATACGCTACTGAACAACTTGAGTATTATAGTAAATCCTTTAAACAGCTATTATACAACATTCAGGTTGTACAGAAGCCATTTAAGCAGCTTGTGTGCTACTTGGGCGAGGTGATTATTGCAAGATCATACAGTTTCTTTAAATCAAATTAAATCATTTATTTTGCAAGAATGTAGTACAAATACAGGTGTTAGTAATTTAACAATGGTTCAATACATTCTACTATAACAATGGCAAGCAAAAAAATAATATATAAGGAGTCATGCAGTAAAAGCTCGTAAAGAATTTGAACACTACCGAGTGGAATTTCCACGATGATGTGGTGACTCATCCATTGTTTGAAGCTATTTTAGTTATGTTTGAATATAGAACAAAAACATTAGTACGTACTCTCTTTGACTTTATTGCATCACTGCATATAAAACAAAGTCTTGCGCTACGACTGTTTGCGATAAACTCAAAACTACTTACTGCACGGATAATCATGTAATACTAAATAAAATATAATAGCAGCCCTGTATCTTATACATGTCCCACTGCTGGGCTCGGGTCTCTTCTCATGATGTGAAGGGTTAGGCCATAGTCCACAACGCTGGCCAAGTGCGGATTGGTAGACTTTACACACCCTCGAGTACTTTTTAGGTATTCTCAGGCATGCAGGTTTCCTTACGATGTTTGCCTTCACCGTTAGCGAGCGATAATTTATATGACAAATAAACATATCTTCGAAAAGACGAGTATTAACGATTTATCGGCAGAGGTGTGTGCCGTGGCTTCGATCCTGAGACCTTTGACTTCGCAGTCCTACGGTCTCCCACTCGGCTATCGCTGCTTCTTATGTGCTTATTAGCTGATAATCGTGTGGTTTGATTCAATAGATAGAGTGGTTCATTTCAAGGCCGTAATACTGTAATGTATGTAGGTACTCCTATCTGAAGATACATACGACGTAAATATACGGTCGGTGGAGGTTATTTCTAAGTTAAGTTAAGCAGAACTATATAATAATATAAGAAATGTAATCGTAGGTTCGGGAGTCTACAATAAATTCTTTCGGCAAACAGTGGTTTCACATCGCTCCCCGTACTGCCCGGACAACATTGGCAACGAGGATGGGATGAAGGCTGAAGCTAATAAGTAATTAGTAAGTCTGCTACTCATTGTTGAAACGCATTGAAAGAAGTATGTACAGCAATGCTACTAGTAGAAAACAAACTAAACGTTATCTATTTTAAAACGTGAATTATCTTTTATGATCCGATAGAAAGATTTACTAAATTGTGTGAAAATTTTAACTATTTGCCAAAACAAACTCCAAGGTAATTAAATTCATACTCTGCCAAGTTTTTTTTCTTTTAGACTGTAGAGGAAGCGTCAATAGAACCTGTTTGTAATAAAAAATAAACTGAGTAACAGGCGTATTCAAATTCATGCCTAAAATTAAAACAAATGATAGTGATAATGATTAATTTATACTAACTATAAAGAGGAAAAAAAAACGTTTGTTTGTTTGTACCCAAAAAGCTCAGGAACGACGACTGAATTTAACCATTTGTGCACCAATAGAAAGCTTAGTTATCTCAAATTAGTATAGGCTGTATATCATTGCGCTACGACGAATAGGAGCGGCCTAGCAATGAAATATGTTTTAAAAACGGAGAAAATGTATTATTATTGAGAGATGTTTATGTGTGTAGGTATTACATAAACAGTATTACGCAAAAGTATTACCAAATTTTTTGTCTTAAAAAGTTCTACAAAAAAGTCATATCTATTTATCTTTTAGCGCAATAAGGGATCCCTAGCTCAAAAACCCAGCCTAGGGATGCCCAGCCCATGCAGGTAAAAACCCATTGAATCCATTTTGATGGAAATTGGTATAATATAATAGCCTCTTAAAGGTCTAAGGTCCTTTTAACAAGCGGGCAAAACTACAGGAGGAAGCTAATTTTAATAATGCACAAAACGCGTGTATATAATTATTATTCTACTTACATTACATTAAATACATATTATTATTATGCATGAAAAGTAAAGGTCACGCGAAATATAGTCGCATATTAATAACATATCATAACATCATGCCTATGTTACCCTGAAGGGTGTTGCAGAGGTACAACACCCACATTTCATTATGTTTAGGTACCATACCATGGCATAGGAGGTAAACTATCGCCATCCACCGGGCACACAATGTCTGGTGGATGGCGATAGGCTCACCCTTTATCCCATGGGACCTACAACAGGTGAAATGTGGATTTGTACACCTCTGGCACACCCTTCTGGGTATGTTATGTTATAAAATCAAAAGTTAATCATATCTATGGTAATACGGACATAGTGAAAAGACTTAAACGGACAAAACCATATGAGTTAGTTAGTGTTAGTGATTAAGTGAAAAATTACAAACAAAACCAGTGATAGTTTAAAAGACAACATGAACAAAGTGTCTTCGCCTTAATAAAAACTAAGTGAAGTGTTATTGGACGCCTCTTAAGCCGGGTACACATTGGTGCAATGTAACATGTAATGCAACATGCAATGCAAGAATTTGACGTCCACATTGCTGCAATGTATCATGTAATGTAACAGAATTCCCATAGTGTGGACGCCTCGCGCGCACGAACTGCGCCTGGGTCGCGCACGAACAGATTGTTGCAACTCTTGCGCGTAGCGACCCGAGATTTGTCGGTTTTTGGTACGAACACAAAGGGGCGCGCAGTATGCGCGGAGCGTCAGTGTGGACAGGTTGTGTGGTGTGTACGGCTAGACGCGCGCGAACATGGAACAAGACGACGCTACTGCGATCCGTTCGCGCGCATCTCGGAAACAGATGTGAGTAGGTACATGCGCGGTTCGTGCGCACGTTGTGCGCGCCCCGCGTCTACACTGATGCAATGCTCGTTTCGTGTTGCATTGCATGTTGCGTTGCAGCAGTCTGTACCCGCCTTAAGATTTATGTTTACATATTAATTTAGGTTAAAATAGAATTACTCATTAGCCTTTATGGGCTAGATTGTAATAAAATAAGATATTTGTGATATCTTAGAACACAAAAAAAAAAAAAATATCTATGGTAAACATTGGATACTATTCAAGTAGACTGTACACAAAACACCGCGATGGAACAAAAACCAACACGGTAAATACGAAAAAAGAGTAAATTTTTCCTCGACAATAACAGGTGCAAAGTTCATTTGTAATAATTTGCTAGTAATGAAGTATCAACGTGTATTTTAATCAAATAAACATTCAATTAAAGAACCATTAAAATGATGAATAATTGAGTTTACTTTTCGTTATTCTTTCAGCGATTGTTATTTATACATTAATAAATTTTGCGCGTTAATGAATTTGAATTGAGTTTTTTTTCTTGGGACAAACGTTAGGTATCTTTTCATAGTATAAAATGAAGACTTGTTTGTAAGATTAAGCCCCAATTTGATATGCCAAGAAAACACATAAATGAAAATGACAGCTGCGTTCTCATTCGAGTATTACTTGTGTCACTTTTATATTCGGTCGGGTTATTTTTTTTGGGGCAGGTAAGAGCCCTACGGAGCCTCTGAAATAATTATTTTTTAACTACAACACAGATTTTAATGCATTTTTAACAATAGATAGAGTGATTCATGAAGAAGGTTTTTATAATGTATAAAATAAGCAGAGATGTACAAAATACCCTCAAATCAAATCAAATCAAATCAAATTATTTATTTGCTTAAATGTGGTCACAATGTATGCCTCTAAAAAGTATCTGGAATACTAAATCCAAGATACTTTGAAATTAAGTATTTCAGATACCAGATACAAAATACTTTCGAAAATGGTATTTAAAATACTAGATACAAGATACGTATCTTCTAAATACTTTTCAAGATGAAAATACTTTTGTAAAAAAACAACATTTTGTTCTATTGAATTTAAAATTATTTTTGACATTATCTCAATAAACATTAATGTTATTTATTTACGAACTAGCTGACCCGGCGAACTTCGTACCGCCTAACAGTCAATGAATGTCGTGTTACCTTTTAGCTGAACTAATTTAGGCTTTGATGAACGTAATACAAAATAATATTAATATAGATAGAAACATAAAAGTATTTTATTATGATGAATGAATAATAATGCAAACATACAGAATAAGAATAAAAATTAAAAAAATAATAATAATTAAGTACCTACTTCAAACTCATATCAGAAAAAAATGATTGAAAACTATGCTGTGCAGATTGGGATACACTCGGATTAATTCATTAATGGGATTTTCATTCAAGCACCTTGTGGTAAACGACATTCTTTATTTTTTGGTCAGGCGCAAGAACAAATAAAGCACGAATATATTATGTTAGTCGCTGAAATGTGACAAGACAAAATATTATATTTTTAAGGAAAATAATAATCGCAATATCAAAAGTATTTACTTTATTTCACCAATGGAAAGCCATTAATTTACTTGGTTGGCCATCAGGTTACTAATTGTGGATACATGTCCTCACTTGAAACCGGAACAAAACCTTTCTATTTCTGTCATTATTGGCATAATATATGAGAACAGAGATATAAGACATGCATGACATACATGACATGACGCCTATATTATTTTCATGTAAAAGAAATGTTTGAAGAACTACTTTTACTTAAGTTTTTTTGATGTTCGTCCATTGATCCATTGCCTATTACATTAGTAGAAAGAATGAGTTGCCATCTATCCATGTGATGTTTAACTAATAATGACACGCTCAGTTTTACGCATTTATAATGTATATATATAAAAATGAAACCTGTTTTCCGTTGTCACGACATAGCATGAAAACGGCTTGACCGATTTGGCTGATTTTTTTTTGTAGTGTTCTAATACTCTGTACTCTGTTCTTACGGAAAAAGATATTAAGAAAATCTCTCAGAAAGATTGAAAAATATACATTTAATTTTGCATATTTTAAAAAAAGCGCGTTACGAATGTCAACTTCATTCAATTTAAAACAAAAAGCTCTGTGGTGATCTATGACACCACAGACATAACCGCGAGCTGTGAAAATATATATTTTGTTTTTTATTTAATAAAATTAGTAAAGTCCTTCATAAGTATGACGAGACCAGGGAAATAGGTATTCATTTTTATATGGAGGATATTATAGATTCCAGTTCAAATTGAATAGGTACGCATACATAAGATAGGTCAGCTATACAAAATAAAGTAGTGCATCAAATTTACGCTAAGGCGGTACGAAGTTCGCCGGGTCAGCTAGTATTCCATAAAATTTTTTGGTAGGTTATTCCTAAAAGTATTTTGTCATAAAAAGTATTTGTAAAATACTAAGATACCTAACAAAATGTATTTAAATACAAGATACAAAATAGTTTTTGGAAAAGTATTTTAGATACAAGATGGAAATACGTATCTTGTATCTTGTATCTGTATTTCAGATACTTGTATCTTAGATAAGTCACATCTCTGAAAATAAGCATATTATAGAACTACATAGTACCCGAAGAGCGAGGGCGGGTCGCTAGTTATGAATAAGATAAAGATCCTGAGGTTGTTTTATTCTTCTTGATCATTTTCACACACACATAGATGTATTACTGCTTTGAATAATTATACTTTTAGCTTTTTTACATGAAATAATGCAAGAATCATACTTTGCCTGAGATGAGTAATGACTATGGTATTCTTGTTTGTCGAAAGATTTATTATCTTAGCTTCGAGTTTCAATTAATAAGTCTTCGGCGTGTTTCGTTTTAAATAATAAATATAAATATTAGCGATTTAAAAAAAAAGAAGGCTACTATATTTTACTTAAACAAAATAATAGTTTAGACTCCTATAATAGTAAGATATTATATGATACAAGCTGACCCAGACGTTGTCCTGTCTTAACTATGCATACATTAATTATTTAGGGTGTAAATTTTAGATAGTCTACTTAAATTGAACTCATACATACATCTTCCTATCCATATTTAAGTCTACGAATTCAGAAACTAAATAAATACAAATAATGGATACAAGTGGTATCGATACCAATTAGCCCAGATTGATGTAAGTGCCAACCATTTAGATGTAATTAGATCAGTTATTAGTTATCTTAATTCGTTAATAATGTCCGTCGGTAGTACATAGACAAGTCAATGTAATTATAGTCCAAGCCTCGTAGATCTTAGTGGCTGCCTTCAAGTCTGGGTTCCGAATAATTATTTTTTTGACTTGGATATAAATATTTCGATCTTCATAGTATATATTTGGACTTCCAGGCGTGTATTTCGAAATTTACTGGTCGCCTAGATGACAAGAAATCTATGTATAACAAGTACCTATAGATAAAGCCAAAGATCATGGTGGTTTTCGGTGTCCGTCGATTAGTCGAACAACCACCCGCAGCCATCCGTAGTGTGGAGGAACAGGGTGAAGTGAAGTTTACTACTGTGCGGATACCGCCACAGTAGTAAACTTCTCTACCGCCTAGATCTTTGATTTTATTGTATTTATAATTAATGACTATGATATATATCCGCTACGAATAATTAAAGTATATATCCGCCAAACACATGTGTGTGGAGACAAGACAAACTATTTGCCGAACCTGCTTTGATTTTTGAAGAAAACCGACTTTAGCGACACCGATTCCAAACAATGGCGAACACAAAAGAGAGGACTTAGAAGTCATGAATTGTCAGGTATCCAGATATCTATTGCGACAAGGATATTCTTAATCACCCAAAAAGCATGGACATAATACTTATGGGTCGAACACAGAGCCTTCTTTATAAAGGTTAAAAGTTAATACCTTTTCAGGAGTGCTCCACTCGTCCAAATTATGCAGAGTGTTCTTCATATCATTGATAAGGTAGTCCACTTCAAGGAGGATAGCTTCCATCTTGCTCCTCCTCAAGTCCTTGTGGAGGGCCTCCACCATCGCGTTGCGGTTCTCCTCGTACATCCTGAGGAGGTTCTTCAGCTGTTGACGACGCCATTCTATGGGACGAGTGACGCCGCGGTTGAAGGTGTCCCGAGCTGTTTGTACAGCCTGAAAAAAAGTTGGAGCTATTTAATAAAACAACATATAAATATCGTCCTTATATTTGAAGTCCATTTAAACAGAACTAAGCTTTTTTTGGTCTCAGGAGATAATGGAATAGGAATCCACTTTGAAACGCTGATTGATATGGGTCAAAGGACGCCAAGAAAGAGACTTTTCTTACAAATTTGCAGGCAAAATAAATAGATTTTGAGGTGTCAAGGTCAGTCAGAAAGGCCAAATTTAAGTGAGATCCTCGGTTTTAATTAGAGTTTCTTTGGCCATCGCCAAAGAGTTTCCATAATGTATTTGGAGGCGATTTTTTGTCAAGTGATTGATACCTAGCGCTTCTAGGCAAAATGTAGGCAAAGTTAGCACAACTTTGCCTAAATTTTTACAACCCATAAAGAGGCATCTGAACATCCTGCAAGATCATACTTTATATTAGCAAGATTTTAAATGATACTAAAGCGAATAAGAAAAATAACTACTGCAGTCATGTGAAGTAAATTTTTAAAACTCCAACGTAGAACTTAGTATTCTAGCAGTTTCGTATATACAAAAGATATACTTTGGTAAACATTAGAATTAAAGTGGAGTCACTTTAATAGGTAACATTTGACAGTTCATTTATGCAAAGCAATGTGCTACTTATGTACATCAGGAGTAGAGTCTAATTTTCTAAATAAATAATATAAAAAAAACTGATGTTGTTTTCTTCAGTTTTATTCCTTTAGCGTAAGATATATTTATCTTTGCATAAATTAACTGTCAAATGTTACCTATTAAAATGACTCCGCTTTAGTATTCGCTCAGGTAAACAAACGGTCATCGGCATGACCCGACATATCAGAACAACGTTTATATCGGCAGTACAATTTATAATCGTTTTGCTGTTTCATTTCCTGGCAGAGTGGCGACCTTAGATGCAACGGAAAAACAACTACCAATTTCTACATAACTGCGAGGATGTTATAGAATCATCACACTTAACATATTATTGTATTAGATTGTGCCCGCGACTTCGTCCGCGTGGTATTCTTTGTATTAAGTAGTAGCTGGTCCCGCGCTTTGACCCGCGTTCAACCTTATTGCTCCGCTCCCGTGGACTTAAATGTAATGTTAAATATCTAAAGACCTTTATTGAGACTTAGACTATCAAACACAAAAATACCTATCAAGATTCGACCAGTAGTTCTCGAGATTAGCGCTATCGAACCAACAAACAAAATTTCTCTCGAGGTTTCGTCTGCGTGGTAGGTACAGTCGGTCAATGAGTTGGGTATGCAGGGCAAAAACTTCTACGCCATAGTAAAAACTGACTGCAATAGATATGCAAGTTTGTATTTCATATTTAATAAGTGTAATATACCCATTATTTAGATATATAACTCACTTATCCATAACTGGTGTCGTAAGTCTTTACTATGACTTAGAAGTTGTTGCCCTGCATACCCAACTCATTGGCCGACTTTACATCGATAAAAAGCAGCCTATGTTATGCGCCTTGTAGTCCGTTACCTTCACTTAAAATTCTATTATCATCACTCCAGCCGTTTAGAACATTAGGCGATACAAACAGACAGACAAAGATTTTTAAAACTGTATTTTAGACAAAGCCAAAACTATACCAGGTTGAAAAAACATTGTTATTTTAAATTTAAAACAATTCGAAACTGTTGGACAGCACTGGTTCGACGTCCCATCACTACTTTTATAGTCTGTGGTCTATGACCGCACTTTTTATTCTCTTTCGTTTGTTAAATAAAACATGTCCGAAAATCTGTGTTCTATAATACAAGTAAATACCAATAATTGGCGTCTTATTTCTGTTTCCACCAACAAATGGTAGCAGAGCGTGGTTGGTGTTACGAAAAATACGTGCATATACGCAAATATGGCATCTTCCACATATCGCATCGAATTGTTGAGCAAGTCAAACTACGACACATGGCGGATCCAAGCGCAAGCCGTTCTTATCAAGAACCACCTGTGGAACCATGTTACATGTGACGAAAAAGCACCAACGGATCCTACAGAAATAAAGAAACACGAAGAAAATCAACTCATGGCCCGATCGGAACTTCTATTGTTAATATCGCCGTCGGAATTACGCCAGGTGAAAAAATGTGTTAGCGCCAAAGAAATATGGGACACCCTGAAAAATATTTACGAAAGCAAAGGACCTGCGAGGAAAGCCACATTATTAAAGGAATTGATCCTTAAGAAAATTCAAGATAGTGAAAATGTTCGTGAGCACCTTGACGCCATGTTTGATAAAGTGGATAAATTACAAAACATGGACGTCGCTATAAATGAAGAATTACTCAGCATTATGCTCCTCTACAGTCTTCCTCCAAAATATGAAAATTTTCGTATTGCTATCGAGTCAAGGGACAAATTACCTTCACCCGAAGAATTGAAAATAAAAATTATTGAGGAAAGTGAAGCTCGTAGAAATGGTTCATCTAAGAATAACCAAGAAAATGAAGCATTTTACTCAAAGAAAAAGAAAATTCAGTGTTCCAAATGCAACAAAAAGGGTCATACCGCTGAAAAGTGCTGGTCTAAGAAAAATAAAGACAAAAATAAATCTACGGATAAAGAGAAGAATTTTAATGTCTGTCTTAACACAAATACATCAAAATCGGACTTGTGGTGTCTTGACAGTGGATGTACATCTCACATGAGCAGTCTGAAACAAAATTTTACTGAAATTAACCCCGAAACTGGTTCAGTAAAGTTGGCCTCCGAAGATCACACTACAAAGATAATGGGCATTGGCAAAATAAAATTACAAGAAGAAAATATAATATTAAATAAAGCCCTATGGTTCTTTTTTTGAATGCACATTTGTTTCTTAAACATGCTATTTTATCGTTCTTCATAACACCGCCATACTGCGCTGCTATTGGTGGTTACGCGTGGACTATTCACGCCCTTATTTGGTAATAAGGAGCCAGGACACGCGCTAGTGACACCTCAAACGTCTTTCGAACCGCACGCGCATTCCGCTGTTGCATCCCCGCCCGCGCACCGCTGATACGAATATCGATCGCTGCATGAACTAATTTTAATTCGCAAAAACTGTGCTTGTGAAGTGCTACATCCTAGATCTGGACCAGGACTCCCGGGAAGGCGATAGAATGGTATGTGGATTCATTTGTTCATTCGAATAAGACCATCTTTCCCGTTTCGGCATAAGTACCTACTTCATATAAGCACGCCGCTTACAAACTAAAAATTATCAAGAGCCATCCGCATGGTGGTGATTTGTTTCGAAATTTAATAGACACAATTTTCATCCCCATTAAAATGGTCCTTCGAGCCGGATTTTGATAATTTTATTAGTTTTCCCGCATCAAAATCTGCATTTTTTCGCTTAACATTGTCGCCATTTTTTCTTCGTGCGATACGGCGCCATTGCCGTTTGAACCAACGAAATTCGTATTTAGCACATAATTATTAGTGTTACCGCATTTTATTATTAGTGTTCTATTAAAATAACACATTATATTTTGTGTTATTTCGCATTACATTATAATTATATTTCCGCATCGCATTCCATTCGACCCGTTATCTCTGAACGGAGTTACCCGCATTTTTATTTTATCAATTCTTAAAACGTTCATTTTATTTTTATAATAATGTCGTCTTCTAACGAACAAAAGTTAAAAATATTAGAAAGCCAACGTCAGCTTTATTTTGAACGTATGCAACAAATATACGATCAATCATGCAATTTAGTGGATCCTGAATCAATAGAGGATTTTCTTTGCTCGGTCGAAACGCTCGACCAAGTAAGAAATAATTTCCAACAATGTATTCAGGAAATGAATACACTTTCGCTTAAAATTGATAAGGATTACACACCCAGTTTTAATAAATGGCTAGCATTTGAAGATTTATACTGTCGTGTCAAACGCAAACATAATCAGTTAGAACCCGCGCACAATATTGCACCGAAGGTAGACAGCGTAAAACCATCACAAACCGTCCGCCTCGCCAGAGTGGAGATCCCCGACTTTCATGGGAGCCAGTCTGAATGGCCACTCTTCTACGCGACATTCCATAATGCAGTAAATACTTCACTTAATAATACTGAAAGAATGTTTTACTTAGCCAGTAAACTTAAAGGCAAATCTCGTTCAGTATATGCTGGTTTTATTGCTTCCGCAGATAATTATAATACTATCTATAAAGCTTTGATAGATAGATATGAAAATAAAAGAAGTTTGGCAGACACATACATTGAACAGATGTTTTCATTGAAGCCGGTTATTGCACCTACGGCGTCTAGCCTGGAGGCATTAATCGATCAGTTTTCTAATTCATATCTCGCATTAAGTAATTTAAAAATACCTAACCTTTGCGACTTTGTTATGTCACATGCTTTATTAAAACGCTTGGATAAAGAAACCGCGCGACTTTTCGAAATGGAAAACAGAAATAGTGATATACCTACACTAGATAGCTTAGTTTCTTTTGTTAGAGAACGCATTAAGGTGTTAGTTCGTACCGGAGATACTAAATGCAAGTACCTCGGCCGCCAAGAACAATAAAAACCAAGCGCGCGCATTTGTAGTAAACAAAGTCGCCGATAACGGTAACTGCACACTTTGCAATAAGTCCGATCACAATCGACTTTATACCTGTCCAAAATTTATTAATCTTACTCCGCTTGATCGTTACGATTACATAAAAAAGATACGCGCTTGTATTTGCTGTTTATCAACAAAACATTTTTCAAGTTCCTGTCAGTCTAAATCGACCTGTAAGAATTGCTCTGGTTTTCACCATACCCTTTTACATTTCACGGAGTCTAAAAATGAATCATTAGCCCCGTCGAACGCAACCGCATCGCATGATAACTCATCAAATAGTACAAGAGCCACGGCTCAAACTAATAAAGACTCATTAAATTCTACTTCTAATAAACCAATTAGTAATCAAGCTCCATTTTGTAGTATGAGTTCAAATAATAGAAATCCGCAAAAAACTCAAAGAGTTTTATTAGGTACCGCTCTCGCTGACGTCATACGTAATGACGGTTCAATGTCTCAAATAAGAATTTTAATTGATAATGGAAGTCAAAATCACTTCATTACTCGCCGCGCTTGTAAAATGTTAAATATCCGCTTTTATAATGATTGTGAAGATAAGTCGGTGAATGGAATCGGCAACAGCTCTCAGCCTATATCAGGTGTAGCAAACGTAACACTATATTCAAAGCGAGATAAGACATGTAGCTTATTTGTTCAACCGCTCGTAATTAAAAAGATTTCAGACAGTTTGCCGAGTAGTGAATTTGATATATCGCCTCTTAGAGTACATAGAGGGCGTCTCGTGCAGTGAACATTGCAACAAAGACGTAGAAATTTGACAAGCTAGTGTGCGTGAAACCATTGCTTTACGATGACTTGACATTCATCTGGGAGTTACCACTAATTGAATTTACCCCAATGTAATGGGAGAAAAAATAAATGGGGGTAAAAATATACAATACTGCAGTTATAAAATAAACTACTGGCGCTTTAATTTATAAAATTATTGTGTGTTTGCAAAAGCAAAATAATAAAAATATTTTTTTACTTTGCATTAAATATATTAGCAAGTTACTGTTGGAAAATTTAAGTTTTATACTGTACATAAAATAAAAATTATTATTATTATTAAATTAAAACAATTAAATCCTTAAAAAAACTTGTTTATTTTTTTTAATAATCAAATGCCACAAGTAAAACTAGTGCACAACACAAATACAATAAAATTATCATACAGGGTGGATGCGACATAGCGACATTTATTGAAACCACAGCTTCTATACATGGCCAGTATGCATTTCCACCGGATAAAAAATTCTCTGGCAAAAAAAAAATCCACGTCTTCCGAACAAATTGCACGATCACAATGTTCAAATTGTTCGGAAGACGTGGATTTTTTTTTTCGCCAGAGAATTTTTTATGTATACAAAATTAAACCATGTACATACAAAAATGAAATCTATATAATTATATAAAAGAAAGAGAGGTAAAATTATATCGAGAGCGAAGCCGCGCGGGGCAGCTAATGTTCAATAAAAGAAAATCTTTATCTAGTTTTGAAAATCGCAAAGTGATATAAAAATCATAATATTAATTCAAGAAGCTTGCAAGAACATGTAGGTATATAAATGGCTATCCGATAACTGATCCGATATCTGATTCTTTTTACACGCTTTTTATTAGCTTCACTTGTAACTGTATTATGTAAGAAAATCTTGGAATTTTAATTTGACCCACTTCCAAACAAATTTTGCACACACTCTTGAGTTCTGATGACAATACCTGACTAGCTAAGAAACGTTATTACAAATCCAATATGGCGGCCTCCCCAAGATGGCGGACTGGCTGTTTGAAATCCACCCCCATGATATGGATATCAAATGAAAAGGTTTGCTGTCAGGAATACGAAAAAAGAAGTCACGTGTCTTAAATCCAATATGGCCGACATCCAAGATGGCGGACATGCTTTTTGAAATGCTCCCCCATGATATGGGTATTAAATGAAAGGGCTTGCTGAATGTGAAATTAAAATAAATCATAGTAAATATTTAATAAAGATGATTGTCCGAATTATTTTATCATTTTTAGTGCGTGCTAAAAGCGTGTTTTTTAGTTTTTTAATTAATTATGAAAATTTTATCATCAATGATGTGATGAATTTAGTTACCGTCTCTTTGAATTTGTTTGTTAAACAATCTTCGTTTTGAGGTTATATTACTATTAATATTATCTAATTTTGCAATATGATGGCTCCGTATGGATAAATATTTTTCGGCAACCAGTCTTATTAAATTCACTTGGTGAAGTGAACCACAATCATGTTCAATTTCAACTTGAAATATATTATGTTTATTGCCAATAAATTGTTTCATCACTGATGATATTATTTTCATGTAAATTGGGCGAGTCATTACAAAATTTTGTTTTAGGTATTTTCTTATTACTGATTCTGAAGTGGTGCATACTGAATATACGTCTTGTGATGCATAAATTAATCCACCTTCATCGCGTAAGCTAACCAGTTTGTGGTATTCTTTTTTCTCATTAGACAGCAAACTTAAGAGGCATGCAGTGCATTTTAATTGTCTACTGAGACATCTTACAACGCATCCTGAAATATAGCCAACTATTTGTTGTGTATATTCACCTAATGTAGGGTTACCTAAAAGAAGTGACATATTACTTTCGCTTTCGTCCGTCAAATTTTGGTGCGTGAAATCGCTTTCATCTTCATCATCTGCCCGTACTGTTGGGGTAGTCGAATTTATACTTTTTAATGCCGAAGAACACATTAAGATACTTATGTTCTCCAGCGGCACACAATTACCCGATCCAGCCGATTTTAGCTCCATATGGCAGAGAAGTTTTCTATAAATACCTTTAAACTGCCGCGCATTAGGGTTATTATTGAACCCACCATGCATACGTATGGACCCAAAAAACAATTCAATATGATCTTGACTGATCCTATAGGTGGTTATGTATGACATTTTATGTGAATCTATTAAAGATTCGTATAACACTTTTAAACTATCTATGCAAATTAAAACTCCTAGAAATCCAGTGAAAGAATTTGATTTAAGCACTGACGTGAAGTTTTTAAAAGTTACCTTTTTTTTTGCTTCATTCTCTGTATAGGATCTTTTTCTCGAAACTTTCAAATTTAAATTCAAAATCATGTTTTTTGCTTCTTCTAGGACCGCAAATACTTTATCTTTATTTTTTGGGTTCAAAGGCTGTTTATATCCATATGCTTGAAAATTTCTTGAATTAAAAATATCAAAAACGTTATTAATAGTCATTATAAATCTTTCTGTCTCCTTACTATCTTCGAAACCCGACAGTTTTAGCTCTTCTCTACAAAATTCAATTGCTTTTGAAACGCTCCTACTCATCAATTGTGTGGCCAATTTAACATTCATTATCGAATTTCGAAAGAAAATGTGTCTTTTTGTCAAACGATTTGCAAGATGAAGACCAATTTCTTCTTGCAAATCTGATAGTTTTTTGACATATTGCCACATTATTTTATCATTTTCGTGCACAAAGACTTCCTTTAGTTGAAAATGATTTCGTATTAATTTTACCATATGACAGATATCTAAAAATACTGCTACTTTAAAATCGGCACATGGGTGTTTGAATGCAGTTTTAAGGTGTCTTGGGTCTTCTAATTGGCAACCCAGAATTTTCATAGCGGATAAATTTGAAGGGTGGCCATCAAAAGTCAATGACACAACGTCGACACCTACTTCATGACATTTGATGAGCAAAGTTTTAATTATATTTGCTTTTTGCTCACCTTTCATCCCATGAACTAAAAAATAAGCTATGGGTAGCTTCCATGACTCATTAAGCGACACTAGCATGAAAACATAAGCCTCTGATGCCTTAATGTCCATATTTTCGTTAGGACCAGAGCCTACATCAACGAGTCCATCATCCTGATGAGTTTTGTCATTAAAACATTTTTGTTGTCGGATGGCCATTTCGTCAGCAATTAATGCACAAATCATATTTTTGTTGGATTGTTTTCTTTTGGCGGCTAATATTTTAAAAGAGTCCTCTGTTAACCCTGGAGAACCGTCAATATTACTATACCATTTCATTATAGTTTTCGGGTGAGGCAAGCATGATTCAAATTTACTGCGAACATATCTATATGCGTTCGGTGATACAAAATGTAACGTTAAACAAAATTTTCTAAATTCTGGCTGATACTTGGATATAGGTCTTTTAGATTTTTTTTTTATTTTTTTTTTGCATATTAGCATACAAATCTGCAGCAAAGACATTGGTTTTTAATATATTATGCGTATCATGGTCTATGTGTCTCTCTTTTTTTAAAGTTTCAAGAATATTTTTAAAAGAAGCATTTTTTTTCTTAAGTCGTACATTTTTTCTTTTAAGCGATTGAATTTGTAAAGAATGTTTTTTTTGAAGACATATTTTTCTACGTAATTCACGTCTCAATTTCGCTTTTTTTGGACTGTCAAAAATGGAATCTAAATCTGAAAAATCTTGAATTACTTCCGTGTCAGGCTTAGTTATTTTTGTAGACAAATTATTATGGGGCACAAAACTAGAAGAAGGTGATAAAGTATCATCATTAAAAACGGGGTCAAATATTAAAGAGGATGTAGAAGGTTGAACGCTATCAGGGGTTTTACTTTCTGCATTTGATGATGATGTTTTCTGAAATTAAAAGAAAATTGGTTTCTAAATTAAAGTCGAAGAATAATAATAAATTATCTATTATAGAACACTGGCAGTAAAAAAATATAAATTTAATAATGATCATATTTATTTTTTTTCATTAATTTAATTATTTGCTTAATGATAATAAAAGCTAACCAACTCCAGGGACTTCGGATTTTCTATGTTACATTTCAATATCACTCCAACATCTTCATCAGAGGTATCACTATTATCAGATTCCAATGATAAAAATAACGCCTGTAATTTAAAAAAGAAACTTGATGAAGATAATGTTTTACTTAATTGTGCACTGTGTCATGTCCTTGGAAAAGAACCACAGTATGGAAAATTCATCGCTCTTACCACTAAACTACTGCTAGTGTATAATACTTACATATTTTATACCCGTATACTAAATATTTTATCCTACGTACAACATAAAATATTTCGGTAGGTACAAACAGCTGTAAATTATATAATCAAACTTACTTTCTTCGGTAACGCTTCCTTTTTTAATCTTCGACGTTCTTTATTTTTCGTGCAGTAATAATCTTTCTTATGGAAATGTGCAGAACATATGGTAATGTGTTTTGATGGGTTCCAAAATCTTTCCCCTCGACTTTTTCTGATTATATCCACCCAACGACTTTTGATAACAGGATCAACAGGTATTCTGAAAATCAATAAGTTTATAATAAAGATATTATTTGTTATATTTTTAAGCAAATTATTGCCGTGCTTGGCATTTCAACAATTTTTATATACTTCATTAAATACTTTAAATAATAGTAGAGATTCTTTAATTTTTGTTGGAACATATTTGTTTACCTATAGCCGGCCACCTGGTAAAATCTTTGCAGTTAATTTAATTTAATTAACTGCAAATTAAATTTAATAAAATATTAATTAAATTTCTTTAATTTTGTCACACCCTGTATAGTAAGTAAATCGACGAACAGACTATTGAAACCAGCTGTTAATTTTAAATTATTTACTGAAGAATAAAAAAAACAGAAATACGGGTAAATATAGTATCTCAGACTGGCAACACCAAAAAATTGGCGTGTGCGTTTTGAGATTAAATGTCAGAATTTGCTAATTTGTTTTGAAAAAATACGATTGTTTTTGGATTACTTACCGATGGTAGGAGATTGTGTTAGTAGCATTTGCACGTCTGCTATAATTCCGGCATATTTTTATGGCGCAATACGACATTGTAACTCACAAAATGTTTTTTTGTAATTCACTCAAATGACCTAATTGTTTGAGGTGATAACTGACACTGACAGCGGTTTTTGTCAGATCAGGTAATTTACGGACAATTTTTTTGGACGATTTAGCGTTGATGAGGCAGTATCTATAGAAATTATATAATCAAAGTATCGCCTGTATCTTACTTACATAATTTAGAGTTGGCTGACCCGCAGTTTTATATTCCGGGTGACATTGATATGATACTCGGAGCCGCAGTTTTCGCACAAATCTTAAGACCTGGACGCATTCTAGGCCCGCCCGGTAGACCTGACGCTTTGGAAACCATTTTTGGATACGTAGTTTTCGGATCTATTGCCGAACTAACGCAGGTCAATGACTCGTCGCGCGACAGCTGTCATTCATTTTTCGCTTCCAGTGACGAATCGATCGAGTCATTAATGACTAAGTTTATGCAACTCGAGTCAGTACCGAACAAAGTTCACATATCTAAGGCCGAACAAGAATGTGAAGACTTTTATGTGTCAAATACGCGTCGCGACAATAATGGACATTACGTTACAGCATTACCTTTTTCAAAGTCGAGCACATTATTAGGTGACTCGAAAACAATTGCTCTGCGCCGCTATACTAGTCTTGAACGCCGGTTTCAGACGAACCCCGCATTAAAAATTGAATATGATAATGTAATGTTAGATTATCTTCACCGCAATATTATTTCTCGCGCATCTGTTTATTTACCTACTGACAATTTTTACGTAATCCCGCACCACGCAATCGAGCGCCCCGGCAAACCGGTTCGGGTCGTATTGAATGCTTCGCAGAAGTGCATAGACACTGACGTATCGTTAAATGATTGTTTACATTCTGGTATTAATTTACAAGCTGATTTAACCGCAATTATTTTAAAGTTTAGATTGTTTCCTGTAGCGCTTACAGCCGATATTAAGCAAATGTTTTTAGCTATCGGCATCCGCAATGATGACAGCCGCTTCTTAAATATATTTTATAAATTCGATGAGGACGAATCCCCACAACTTTATCAGTTTAATCGCGTTTGTTTCGGTCTGCGCTGCTCACCCTACTTAGCAATGCGAACCGTGAGACAGCTGGCGCGCGATGAACCTGACTTTCCGCTTGCTTCGGAGATAGCCTCACAAAATTTATATATGGACGATTTAGGAGTATCCGTAGGCTCGGAACAAGTAGGTATAAAACTCGCACTCGATTTGATCGAATTATTTAAACGTGGAGGTTTCGATCTTGTTAAGTTTGTCAGCAATTCGTCGGAGGTACTTAAAGCTATTCCGGCTGACAATCGCTTGTCTTCAGCGATTGAGTTTGATAAGGGCGACAATTTAAAGCTGCTTGGTTTAATTTGGTCCCCAACTGAAGATGAGTTTTCAATCGCCGTAAAATTTAACCCGCAATCGAAATGTACTAAGCGACTCATGCTTTCCACTATTGCCCGGTTATGGGACATTAATGGCTATTGCGCCCCAGTTATTCTACACGCAAAACTTTTAATTAAAGCTCTTTGGGCCGCTACACCAAAGATTGACTGGGACGACACACCGCCCCGCGACATTTGTTTAGCTTGGAATCGCTTCCTTTCTGAGCTACCCGCTCTTCAAAAATTTAAACTCCCGCGTTTTTTGGGTTTGGCCCATAACTCCCGCATTATTATTTTAGGTTTCGCAGATGCATCCGAAAAAGCGATGGGCGCTTCCGTGTATCTCTGTGTTCAATCTGCTTCTGGCTCGAACGAGGTTAATTTGATCGGCGCCAAAAGTAAAGTTGCCCCCCTTCGCAATGTTAGTTTGGCTCGCTTAGAGCTTACCGCTCTTGTTTTATTGTCGAGATTGTTGCGTTTCGTTATCGACACAATCTCTCCCCGCTGTCGTATTGATGACATTTTCGCTTTCAGTGACTCGACTGTCGCCCTATACTGGGTACACTCGATGCCGCATCGCTTTGACACTTTTGTCGCAAACCGCATCGCTCAAATACAGGATAATATTAGTCCTAAACAGTTTTATCACTGTGAAAGTGCGCAGAACCCCAGTGACTGTATTAGTCGTGGACTTACTCCCGCTCAATTACTAGACCACCCGCTATGGCTTCACGGGCCTACTTGGGCTCGAGATCCAGTACATACTTGGCCTATCAATCGCTTCATATTCGATCCCGCGCAGGACGAGAAGATTCTGGAGCTCAAAAAACAGTCCAACATATTTGTCACGACAGAAAAACCAGAAACTTTTCTCTGCACGCTAGCCAAGCGTACTTCTTCATGGTCAAAGTTTCTACGCATTGTCGTTTACATTTATCGCTTTTCAGGAAAACTCCCGCGTTCCGAAAGGATGCCTCTTTCACAACTCGAATTTGCCGAGACCGCTATTATAAAAGCACTGCAAAGTCAGTACTTCCATGAGGATATTCACGCACTTTTGAAAAACCGCCATGTCTCTAAATCACTTCTTCCGCTTTCTCCTTTCTTAGATAAGGACATTCTTCGCGTGGGTGGCCGCCTTGAAAAATCTTCGCTCGCATTTGATAGTAGACATCCCATTTTGCTTCCTAAGAAACATCACATTGTCAATCTTATAATTGATTATCATCATAAAAAATACTTACATGCTGGTCCGCAGTTGTTACTTTCGCTATTGCGACAGAAATTCTGGATAGTTTCTGGACGCAGCGTGGTCAAGCACCGCTTCCGTCTTTGCAACAATTGTTTCAAGGTTAATCCTCGGACAGAAACGCCATTTATGGCTGCTCTTCCACCCCCGCGCGTGAATGAAGCCAAACCGTTTCTCCACTCGGGAGTCGATCTGGCTGGACCTTTAGAAATATTGATTAGTCGCTACCGCGGCGCCCGCAAGGAAAAAGCTTATATAGTTCTTTTCACTTGTTTAGTCACTAGAGCCTGTCACCTTGAGCTTGTTCTAGGCCTTGACACCGCATCTTACATTCGCGCATTTCGTAGGTTTATATCCCGTCGAGGAATAATTCAGTCGTTGTATTCGGATAACGGCACGAATTTTATTGGAGCTAAAGCTCAACTCGATGAGATACGTTTGTTTCTGCGATCCAAAGCCTTTCGTGATTCCTTTGAACAGGAATCTCTGTATCAAGGCATTGAGTGGCACCTGAATCCGCCGACGGCTAGCCACTTTGGAGGCTCCTGGGAGAGTCAGATCCGCGTCCTTAAGACTCATCTTCGTCGCACTATAGGAGACGTTCTCCTCACATACGAAGAATTACTTACTGTCCTCACGCAAATAGAGGCCATAATGAATTCTCGCCCTCTAACTGTTTTATCTGCATACCCGGAAGCAGAAGCATTAACACCCGCGCATTTTTTAACTTACGGACCGCTTGATTCATTACATTCAAAACCGGATTTTGAACAAATAGATTTAGTACGCAACAAACGCTTAGTTGACTCAATAGTTCAGAGATATTGGAATAGATGGAAATGCGAATATTTAAACACGCTTCAAACTCGGTCTAAATGGAACACTAAATCTAATCCGGTGACTAAAGGAACAGTAGTTCTTATAAAATCAGAAAATTCGCGGCCATTACAATGGCCACTAGGAGTCATTGAAGACGTTAAACCTGGTTCAGACGGCATAGTGCGTGTTGTATCTGTACGTACTAAGAACGGCACATATGTTAGGCCAGTTGCAAAACTATGTGTTTTGCCTTCCCAATGACTTTCCGCGAAACTCTTTTGTTAAAGCCTTGTAACGGCTCATCCGCATTAGATATAAGTATTAATTTTATTATCATTTTCATTTCATTTTTCTATATTTCCCGCATTCGCTTTATTTTTTCATCCCACTATAATCTTCCCTTATTCTTTGGTACAGGACTTCTTCAAACTCCTGTAGTCCGGGGGGATGGTTCTTTTTTTGAATGCACATTTGTTTCTTAAACATGCTATTTTATCGTTCTTCATAACACCGCCATACTGCGCTGCTATTGGTGGTTACGCGTGGACTATTCACGCCCTTATTTGGTAATAAGGAGCCAGGACACGCGCTAGTGACACCTCAAACGTCTTTCGAACCGCACGCGCATTCCGCTGTTGCATCCCCGCCCGCGCACCGCTGATACGAATATCGATCGCTGCATGAACTAATTTTAATTCGCAAAAACTGTGCTTGTGAAGTGCTACATCCTAGATCTGGACCAGGACTCCCGGGAAGGCGATAGAATGGTATGTGGATTCATTTGTTCATTCGAATAAGACCATCTTTCCCGTTTCGGCATAAGTACCTACTTCATATAAGCACGCCGCTTACAAACTAAAAATTATCAAGAGCCATCCGCATGGTGGTGATTTGTTTCGAAATTTAATAGACACAATTTTCATCCCCACCCTATATGTTCCTGAACTGTCCACCAATTTGATGTCTGTGGCACGAATTACAGAAAATAATTACTCTGTTATGTTTACCAAAAATAAAGCTTTCATTCAAGATAAAAATAAGAAAACAGTCCTGCAAGCTGAAAAACTAAATGGTCTGTATTACCTGAAGAGCAAATGTAGTGAACAAGCTTACAGTGCACAACAAAGCGACATTATGAAATGGCATAAGAAAATGGCACATTTGAATGAAAATGATATGAAGCTCATGCTGAAAAAGGAGCTAGTTAGAGGTATGACATTTAACCCAGTAGACCAATTGAAAGATTGTGAAATATGTATAAAAGGAAAAATGTCACGCTTACCTTTCCCAACACATGACTCATTGAGATCCAATGATTTGCTTGAAATGATACACAGCGACATATGCGGTCCAATGAAAGAGTCAAGCATAGCAGGCTCCCGCTATTTCATTACTTTTGTGGATGATTATAGCAAATATTGTTTTGTATATTTCATGAAACACAAGTCTGAAGCACTTGAAAAATTTAAAGAATTTAAAAATGAAGTGGAAAACAAAACAAACAAGAAAATCAAATGTCTGCAAACTGACAATGGAAAGGAATATATCAATACAGACTTTGTTACTTACCTCAAGAACTGTGGTATCCAGCGAAGACTCACAGCCCCATATACCCCTCAACAAAACGGTATAAGCGAAAGAAAAAACAGGACCTTGGTCGAAAAGGCAAGATGTATGATTGTTGAAGCCAATGTGCCTGAAAGATTATGGGCTGAATCAATAAACACTGCAAATTATATTGTAAACAGATGCCCTACAAAATCTTTGAAAGGAGGATCACCATACATCAAGTGGGTTGGTCGAACTCCATCTGTAAACCATTTACATGTGTTTGGTTCAAAGGCATTTATTCTTCAGAAACATAAATCAAGAGGTAAATTCCAACCAAAGGCACATGAGGGTGTATTTATGGGATATGCTCCATACAGCAAAGCCTATAGAATATACTTGCCTGAAAAAGATACAATCATAGTGAGTCGTGATGTGAAAATCCTAGATGACAAGATGTATTATACAGGAAGAAGTGACATACAAATTACTCAGGAGGCACCACCTGTAACAAAAGAATGCATCATTATAGAGAATGAAAACAAAGAAAATTCATCATGTACTAACCTACCTCTCCAGTTTCAGGTTGACAATAACAATGATGATGACAGCAAAGATGAAATGTTTTCATTCACAGAGTTTGAAGACAACGAAAATGCCTCAAGCCCTACACCAGTGGACATAAATCATGAAATCTCTGAAATAATAAGCCCTGAACAGCCAGATCTTGAAAATCAAGCTCCGCAGCATCCTAGAGGGCGACCCCAAAGGAATGTCAAGCCCCCTGTATGGTCAAAGGACTATGAACTTAATGAACATTGTGAGTACACTTACCTTTGTGAACCAGATGAAAACATTAATGATCAAGAGTGGCATGAAGCAATAAAGGCTGAAATAAGAGCCCATATCAAGAATGGGACCTGGGAAATAATAAGTAAGGAGGAGAATTTCAAAAATCTAGTTGATTATAAAATGATATTAAAAGAAAAGATTGGCCAAAACAATAATATGATAAAGAAAGCCAGATTAGTAGCCCGAGGTTTCACCCAGAGACCTGGAATTGATTACAATGAAACTTATGCACCAGTTGCAAAGCTAAGTTCTATACGACTATTATTGTCCATGTCTGTTGAACAGAACTTAAAATTAGGGCAGTTAGACATTACTACTGCTTACCTAAATGGAGATTTAGAAGAAAAAATTATAATGAAAAAACCAGAATATCTAGAGAAATACATAAATGAAATATTGATTGAAGAGAGTGAAAGAAACAATTTAGATATCTTCAACAAAGCCAGAAAAATGTTAATAGATATTACTAAGAACAAAAATGAGAAGGTGTGCTTACTAAAGAAGTCTTTATATGGCTTAAAGCAGTCTGGAAGACAATGGTTCAAGAAATTAGATGAAAAACTGAAAGATCTCAGTTTCAAACCATCTCAGGCAGATCCATGCATCTATACATACAGATACAAAGAAGATACAGCCTTCCTTGCTGTCTATGTCGACGATATTATCATAGCTTATTCTAATGAAAAACTAGTAGAAAAATTAAAGAAGCAATTAAACCAAGATTTTGAAATAAAAGACATAGGAAAACTAAAGTACTGTATTGGTATTGAAATATCAGAAGAAAAAGAGGGTTTGAAAATCTCTCAAGGAAAATATATACAGAAGATTCTAAACAAATATAAAATGGAAAACTGTAAGCCTGTTAACACACCAATTGAACCATATTTAAAGTTGGAGAAAAATGAAAAATGTGAAGAAAACATACCTTATCAAAACTTGATTGGCGCACTGATGTATCTGGCAGTGGCAACAAGACCTGACATAGCTTATGCTGTAAGCTATTTGTCTCAATTTAATACCTGCCATACTGCAGAGCACTATAAATGTGTCAAAAGGGTTCTCAGATACCTAAAGGGTACCCAAGATAAAGGCATATTATTTAAAAAGTCTGGAAAGGACTTGTATGGAATGGCTGATGCAGATTGGGCTGGCTGTACCATTGACAGAAAGTCATACTCTGGATTTTGTTTCAAATATGCAAATACATGCATCAGTTGGGAATCTAGAAAACAAAAATGTACAGCATTATCAACTGCCGAAGCAGAGTACATTGCTCTCACAGAAGCTGCAAAAGAAGCTTTACACCTACAAAAATTGTTATTTGACTTTGGCATAGAAATAACATGTGTTACTATATACAGTGACAATCAAGCTGCCCAGAGTTTATGCAGGAACCAAATTACAAGTGGTCGGTCAAAACATATTGACATCAAGTACCACTTCATACGTCAGAATGTACTGGAAGGCACAATAGACATTAAGTACATGGAATCAGAAAGTATGGAAGCAGACATCTTCACGAAGGGTCTACCTGCCCCGAGGCTGCGCATGCTAACCAACAAAATGGGGCTGGTGTAGTCTGTATGCTGATTGATGCTGCCGATCCAGTGAGGAGGAGTGTTGGACAGCACTGGTTCGACGTCCCATCACTACTTTTATAGTCTGTGGTCTATGACCGCATTCTTTATTCTCTTTCGTTTGTTAAATAAAACATGTCCGAAAATCTGTGTTCTATAATACAAGTAAATACCAATAATTGGCGTCTTATTTCTGTTTCCACCAACAGAAACTGCAATTTAAATTAGCTACAACTGGGAAGGGCAGTTTTTGGTATCTATAGGGTCGTTTTTACCAATCTTCTTAATCCACGGTTTTATTAATCCGTATTTGCATCTCACTCAATCTCTCATTCAATGTTTGCAATGATTGCACAGGACAGAGAGATCGAAAACTGTAGCTTAGCGATAAACTTAAGTTTAACTCGTTGTGTGAAACCTGCAATAATTAAGTATAACACCTGCGATTGAAACCATTGAGTTTATATTATATTTATCGGTCATACAGAAGATAATAATGTAACTTGTATTGATGTGGCTTTTCATATTACATTATCATTAGTCTGTTGACCTCAAGTTACTCAACATTACTTTTATCATTTGTCTACTTACCTATATCATACCGACTGTCTGTTATTCTGATAATTTTATTTTTCTTTAACACTGTTTGAGCATAATAAAAAAAAAGATTAATAATATAATTTTTCCTTCTGTTTCCAAAGGAAAACAAAAGCATGATCGCATGCATCTAAAATAGAGCATCTTCCCGTTAAAGTTATTTTTATATTTTGGTAAACTATGAATTAAAAGTACTACTTAAAAGTACTAAAACTATGAAGTAAAAGTTTCATTCATAGGGTATTTTTCATTTTCTTTCTTCTACAAACATCATTGAACACCACCCTCCATAGCGTACGCAGGGAGAGGCACGGGAAGGTAACTCCCTCCTGAAATTCGTATGTCTAAGTACTTATGTACTGCAGTCAATAAAAAACAAAATTTGTTTGATTTCCCCAATACAACCTCCTGGACCAAGAGCTGTGTAGATCCGAGCCACCCACATATTTAAATATAGACAGTATAAAAGTCAGTAGGTATGGTGTGAAAACTTGTATATCCCCTCTGCAAGCCCCGAGAGATCTACGAGGATCCTGAGTCCGTAGCCCATGCTACTTCTCGTATTTACGTGAAGAAGTCAGATTCCATTTGAGAGTGGTATAGTCACGGACAAGTAGGCGTACCTCCTCTCCACAAGGAGGGGTTTCTACGAAGAAATGCGGGCCAGTAATATGTAAGTTGTCTGTTAGACTTAATTTTAAATCATAATAAAGAGCTCACCTCTGCTATTCCAGTCGACTTTGTATTCGATTTAGGAATACCTGCAACAAAAGAATTAATACATTGTAATGTGTTTATTTACTTAATGACATTCAAATCATGGTTGCCTTTGAAACTGAGGTCAAAATGTGAACTAAAACTTGCAGCAATGTTTGCCAGTCTTTTAAAAAGAAAGTAAATACCAATGTCAACAACACTGATGTAAACAGTTTTAGGAGTTTCTTTAGCTAGGATTTACCAATCTTGTTGGTTATCTAATTATTCCTACATCAAGAAAAAATTTGAAATTATTACTCCAAAAATCAACAATATTATATTATTAATAATTTACAGTGTTTTTTTTATTATACAATAAAAGAGGTTCCTAGTAATTCGCAAATACAAATTACTAGTATTCTTGTTAACTCCCTCCAGCTAAGCTTATTTAGTTAGTGTTCACATCCGTGGTGTAATGACCAGGATTCGAACCCACAACCTCTCGATCGCATGTCCAATGCTTTATCCATTGCACCACGGCCGCTTATTAACTGCCATTGTTATATGCAAAATAATATTAACCATGGTTTTACTCAAAATGGATTAATGGATATGACCTTCAATTATCCTAGTTACTAGATAATATTTTAAATGACTAGGGCCAATAATTAACCCCTGAAGAACCCCTATTGGTCACATTTTAATTATTGTGGTATATTGTACTTAATGTCCTTATTTTGTTGATATTTCGAATTTGCCGACTATAAAAACAGTACAAACAGTTAAATCCAAGGTTTCAATAAAAAAATACAGTTCATTCTGATGTTATATTGTCTCAAACGCCCGAGCCAAATCCTGTTTTAAATTTAGCATCCTTTTCTACATATTACAAAACAAAGTCCTCGCCGAATCTGTCTGTTTAATCGCGATAATCTCGAAAACTACTAAATGGATTATCATGCAGTTTTCATCAATAGATACAGTGATTATTGAGGAAGCTTCAGGTATATAATTTGTCAAGGTTGACATACCATGCAGGCGGAAGGAAGTAAAAGCATAATATTAAAAGTTACTTTGAGATTTTGGACTTTGGCTCCATACCTATAAGCTGTATAATAATATGTTATAGAACCAGTTTACTTTAATGGTTGAGTCAGGTGACATTGGGACATGTTACATGTCTTTTTTTACCTACTTATCGCAAGTAGTGCAAAGATTCATACAAGTCTATTCTTTTCTGGTTTTGATCATTTGTTTTTAATAAAAAAATACTAAGCCACAGTTTCATAAAGATAAAGCTTTTGTTATCAGCTAAATATAATACAAATATGTAATTTTATCTTATGACTTAACAGAAAGATCTAGAACTGACCCTAAATATTGTTTTGTACTATAAAATAATGTTACAATATAGGTTTTTAGGGCATACTAATATTACAAAAGATTTCATTTTGCTTTTAATTATTTTCAGTTTCTGTGCGAATAAATAAAAAAGTTATTTTTAATAAGTATTTATTTACCAAAGAAAAGTATATATGTATAATATTGGTTATCTTAGTACCCATACCACAAGCTCTGCTTAGTTTGGGACTAGATGGCGTTGTGTGATGATATTTACTTATTATATGAAAGTATCTTAAGGTCTGTGTTACTTTACACATACATACACACATAAAATTGATAGCCTTGATCTTATTTCCTTATTATTAAGAAAAACCTTGTATAATATAGTTATTTTTGCATAGTAAGAGTACAATCGGAGTGTAGCAGGGGTACATTGTATGAAGTAATAATGGCTTATAGGTATAAGGAAAATGAAGTACCTACTAATAGAAGTTGACAGGAAAATTGTCCGTAGGTATATCATTTACTCAAACATGCATTATCATTGTGAGTCCAGAAACTACATAATATGCATTACTGCATAATTGTAAGGAAAATAATGGTAATGAAAAAAATAAAATTGCAGTAATGCTGCCAGCATTTTGGGTATGAGGCCTTCTGACAGTGACTTATTAAGTTTAGATTAAGTTATTAGACTATTATAATTTAAGACTAATTGCATTTGGACTTTGGCTTTGCTCTTTCCTCTTCAAATTCTAACTAAAGCTTACTGAAATTCTTTTTATCACAATGTTTTTATTCTTTCAATAAAAAAGTTTGAATGTACTTCAATGACAGTTGAAAGATAGAATCATTCAAATAGTCTTTCTCTAATTTTTGGAGTTAGCAATATATTTATTTGTTTTATTATTTAATTAAAGTATTATCACTAACCTTTAGAGCTAATGAAACCATGAATAAATTTGAATTTGAATGGCCTTTCTCTTTCCTTTTGACTGAAGCAGATCATTTTTTTTTCATGAATCAAATGATGTTTAGCATTGCTGAACCGGATATAACTAGTAATAAGTCAATAACAAGTGTAGAGTAGTTAGTAGCAGGACTAAATAAATTTACACAAAAATGGTTACAAGTTAGGTACAATGTCGCCAACATTAACATATTCAGGGTCACATTAAACCCTAGAAATATAAACATTTTCCTTTGATACTTTGTATTTCCATCTTGTGTATAAATCGCATGTTTAATTGTTTCAAACGTTAGGCTTATGTACTAAACCTGTATAGCACAATATTACCTCATTTATGAGAATCCGTGTAGTAACGTTTACATAATAAAACCGGTTTCTAAATTGAGTTACAAGGAACTGCTAAACTACAATTTGCATGAGCATAAATATTAGGATAATGATCCATAAAGGTAGAACACTTACCCAACGTCATATTGTATGTTTAATTAACACAAGCACACACAATTCAGACCAAGTTCAAAGTTCGACAACTTGTTTCACAAAAAAACAGGAGCGATTATGTTGATTACGAGATAATATAACAATTATCCGCTTAATGCTGGTAATTATCTTACGCAATGCAACTGATAACTAGTATCAGTTGTTATATCTCTTTCTGTGTTTTATACAAACTGTCGCTGAAAGTTTTAAAGTAAATAAATTCGCTTTTCTACAATAAAATCAACTGTATGCATCAGCTGTTTGACATGAAACTAATATGAATGAACTGATACAAACGTCAACAAATTGCGTCGTATGAATGAACGAAGTGAAGGTTAATTTTAAACGAACGATACGTCATATTCTGCGGTACTAGCGCTATGCTTCTAGATGTAAAGTAATGTAACTTGTTTGTCCAACAATGCACTGTGAGTTTTAAAAGTACGAGTATTTTTAGCTAGATGGCAGTGAAAACCATAGTGTATATTATTATTATTTTAAATAATAAATCTTAAATATTGTTAATTATTTAAAAATATTTTTTTAACAACGATATACAAAATTATAAAATAAATAAAAAATATTTTAATTTATGTTTTTCTGTCCTGTGATGCTTCATGGTGCTGTTTTTGCTTTAACCTAATCTAACGTAATATAAAAGTTCAGTTTAAGAACCTTGTAGATGAAAAAGTGCTAAGTACTACTCAATCAACGAGTTCAGTCTATAATAACGATTTAAAAATACATATTTATTGAGTCTTCTTTTGTATTGTTATATATTATATAACTGTTTCATCGACTACCTAGTTATGTAAGTGTTACTGACAAAATAATCGGCCCGGCCCATAATCCATGACATGAATTAATTAATTATATAGATCTACCGCAGTTTGACGCCTCGAACGTTGAATGCATTTTAAGCACCGATTTCAATATCGCATTGAACTTAAGTTTAATGCTTAGTGACAAATTTCAATAATCGTACTAAGCCCCAACTTTACAGGTGCTAGGTAAACTGTTATTTTTAGGGTTCCGTAGCCGAATGGCAAAAAACGGAACCCTTATAAATTCGTCACGTCTGTCTGTCCGTCCGTCCGTATGTCACAGCCACTTTATTCCGAAACTATTAGGACTACTCAATTGAAACTAAGTCGGTAGATGTATTCTGTTAACCGCTTTACGATTTATACACAAAAAAAACATATTAATATTAGAGGGGGGCTCCCCATACATTGAACTGAAACAATTTTATTTTTTATTCTACCTTTACGTGTGGTCTATAGATAGGTCTAAAAATTACATTGAGGTTTCTAGAATCACTTTTTTTCAATGTCAATCGTTCCAAAGATAGACACTTTCAAAGCGTTAAAATGAGTGCCCCCCCCCTCTAACTTTTAAACCACAGGAGTGAAAAATCTAAAAAAAATATATATTATAGATCTTAATAAAAACTTTCAACCAAAATTGTTTTGAATGAGATACAGTCGGCAGTTTTTGAGATATAGCACTTTTTCAGCAACCGCTAATTATAACTTTGTTATTGATACAAACTCCATAAAACACTGAAAAACAAAGTTATTTTTGCTGGCGATAAAATAATGGTATTTTGGCTATTTGTCGATAATCGGTACGTTTATTTATTTATTTATGTTTATTAGGGTCTCCAAACAGTTTTATAATGACAGACAGACGGAGGAAGAGAAGAGTCAATATTGAAGTTATTCGACTAGGATTAAATTGACAATAAGTGAACATCTATTTTAGTTCTTATGGTATCTAAAATTATTTATTAAAGTATTATTTAACATCTTACGAACTGCTAATGACTTCTAAAACTAAACAATAATAAATCACTTTTAAGTCCAAATATGTTGTTACGACTAGCTACGGAACCCTATTGCGCGTGGCCCGACACGCACTTGACCGGTTTTTAAAGTGTAGGTAAGTACCTAATGTCACTTTTAGGTTATAATTTATGGGTCGGCTAAGATCTATCCGGAACCTCAGAAACTGGTCCTAAGACTACCTAGATGGTCTAGTTGTTAGCGTATGCGCCCCTCACCGCGAGGTCTTGGGTTCGATTCCCGCGTCCGGCAAATGTGATTGTTATTTCTGAACTTTCCGTCAGGAAATTCACAATAGCAGCAGGGAGATGAAATTTTGCCCGTTGGATGGCGATAGGCTCATCCCATGGGACCTAAACATAACAGGTGAAATGTAGGTGATATACACCTCTACCACACCCTTCAGTGTAATATAGGCGTGATGTTATATTATGTTATAAAATTTGATAAATCGTTCCGTAATGGTACCTGCATATGTACAGCATGCGTATTCCTTAACTAAAATCACGCGACATTTAAATTTCTGTCAATCAAATATCGACCGTATTTATATGAAGATAAGGATGCACTACATTTTTGAAACCAACAGATTCTCTTATAAAATCACCCCACGGATCGTGAAATTTCTCAAATAAAGTTTACTATTAGGAGTTACAAGTTACACGGTACATGACACGGACACAATCAGTAGCTCTAAACATTATTTTTAAGCGGTCATCAAATTTACTAAATGAATAATTCGATAACCTGATTATTCTTGGTATTCTATTATTCAAATGTCTATATTTAACTTTCTAGGTAGCCTTCTTTCTACACGTGAATTATTTTCAAGTAGGTAATTAAAATTTCACAGCCGACAGCCGTCTAAACTTAGTTTGAAATCAAACTATTTTAAACCCCGCCCTAGAATAACACTAGGGGTGTTATTAATGTGTCAACCATCTGCCAGTCTGTGTGTCTGATTTCAGTGGAATCGTCATAAACAGAAACACATCCTACACTAGTTGCGAATGTGGATCGCCCACCCAAAATATGGCCCATTTAGAATAGAATAGAATAGAATAGAAAGCATTTATTCCGATCACAAGCACAGGACAACAAAAAATAAAAACAGAGAAGTACACTTACACAATACTAGAATACCTATTAAGCGACGTACAAGATAGATACTTAAAAGCTAATAAATGAAGCATGCTGCCTCTATGCTGGAATCGGAAAGGTCCCCAACTCAGTTTTAGCTGAAATGGTGCAACACCACACAGCACTGATTTTCAGTTGGTGGCCTGACTAAGTGACGCACGGCCCGATGTCAAGCTGTTTTTTGTCCTGCCTATTACTTCCCACCCTTTGTACCATAAAAGACCTTATGCAGGTCAACCAAAAAGGCATACTAGTCGCATCCTATTGGTCTAAAACCATATAGATAGAAGAAAAACTTTTTACCATAATCATTGACACGACAAGAAGAAGAAGAAGTGGAATAGTAAAGGGTCGGCCTGGACTTTAAAGGCCCAGATGGCATCCAACAAAGTGCCTGGAAGGCTGGAACTCATTGCTGGCGAAGGAAGAGGTTTATTCTTCCAGCAAACCCAGCCAGACAGATTCATTAAAGAAGTTTGCAGGCATCCAGCAATTTGATTGGTCGTCAAAAATGTTTTGTTATGTCGTAGGAAACACGGCTCAAGTAACGCAGTTAACACATATAAAATATAAAATATACAAAAAATAACGAGTCATCCATAGTGAAAATTAATTCAAATGACCCTTTAAGCAGACGGTAAATTATAGTTATTAATTTTTCAGTTTCACTGAACAGAACAGCCTAGAAAAAGAATCCAAGTTTTTATTTAAATATTAAATATACCTAGTGTGAGAAGAGCCACATGTGTACTTATAATGGCTTTAGCACTATTTTTTCTTGTTTTCCACCTGCATTTGCTTGTCATTATGTTTCACAGTTTATTTCTTTGCGATTTATGTTTACATTTTGTATATGCGTCCCACGCATCAGCCTACTACACGGATTTTTTAAATTTTATTAGATTTTATTTTCTTTTATTTTTAATGGTATCACTACTAATACTGGCATCCCCACTCCGCCGCTCGGACGGCCGGCGCGCTCGGCTTCTCATTGTGTGTTTCCGTGCCGAAGCCTACGCACGTCACAAAAACCCGCGCTTCAATTTTTCTTTCTATTTGAACATTGGGAATTAACGGAAAAATGAAGACCCTGAAGAAAGGATTACACGAAAAATAACGTCATATAGTTATTTATTCTTATAATTAAGATCTTTCACAATTATGGCATAAAGATCGTAAGTACCAAAATGATTTTATATCGTTGGATTGATGCGAAATTGCTAAATTTGGGCTCTTACCATTATATGATGCGAACAACTACCAATTATACCTATTTTGTATAATTAACTGGGTTGTATCCATCAATTTTGAAAAATTATGAGACTAACTGAAAAGTTCATAAAAAGACATAGAATTATTTATTCTGATAACTAAGATCTTTCACCATTATGGAATACAGATCGTTAGTACCAAAACGATTTTATATCGTTAGATTGATGCGTAATTGCTAAATTTGGGCTCTTACCATTATATGATGCGAACAACTACCAATTATACTTATTTTGTATAATTAACTGGGTTGTATCCATCAATTTTGAAAAATTATGAGACTAACTGAAAAGCTCATAAAAAGACATAGAATTATTTATTCTGATAACTAAGATCTTTCACCATTATGGAATACAGATCGTTAGTACCAAAACGATTTTATATCGTTAGATTGATGCGTAATTGCTAAATTTGGGCTCTTACCATTATATAATGCGAACAACTACCAATTATACTTATTTTGTATAATTAACTGGGTTGTATCCATCAATTTTGTATCACAGAGGCGTAATTGCCACCACTATGGGCTCTTACCCTCTCTTAGTAAATAAATTGCGAATAGCTATTACTCTGGGCTATTTCAATTGTTTTGTACATTGTGATTATGACGAACAATGTGACTATGTCCTTGTACCGTCGGTACCAATAATAATCGAAACTAGTCGGCAGTTCCCGGCAAAAATAACGTGAGTAACCCGTATTCTCAATAATAATAATAATCGAATTGGAACTCGCACCCGACTGTTCACATGATGAGCCTACAGCCATAAAACCATGCGTAGCGATGGATCGTGACACATCTACGTCACATGATGACCGATGGCTTGTCCAATGCTGTCTAGGAGGCCGACTTAAACACTGACCTCGTTCCTAGCGTTATTCGGTGAGCCATCAGAACCAGACACTAAACTAGGCGGAAACATCCACTAGGATGTTGTTGGCACCATCCCTGTTAAATCCAGATGAAAAGGGACTTCTCGCTAATGTACAGCCAAAACAAATGTCGCAGAAAATACAAATGGCAAATTACTCTAATAGTTACAATAACAACCGAAACAACTTCAAATCCCTGTATCAAAGGCTAGCGGGCAAGCAATATGCAGGGCACAGTCAACCCGCTCACCGCTAATACCAGCAGCAAAGCAGCAGCCGCAAAGCAGGCTGCGATCGATCGCCGCCGGCGCCGCAGTTCTCGCCGCCCGCATTGCATCGGACCAGGAAAAAATCAGGTACCGTTCACAGAACGATTACGTTTTTCTCACAAAAGTGGGCATACGTCACAGATGATCCTACTAGGTAATGGATCGAGGAATATAGTATTCCTTTTCATAACACGCCAGTCCAAGGTTACAATACCAAATGTTTTTGAAAACATGAGACCTCAGATTTTCAAAACTCTTTAACTAAGTTACTTAAAATAGGGGCGATAATAAAAATGGACATATTCTCAGTTTCTGCCGAGCATATTTTTATTACCCAAACCAAAAAACTAATTTATTCAATGGAGTCTTTTTAAAATGAAAGATTATTGCACTGTATCGAAATTAATGGCCATACTTTATTGGCGATGACATCGCGTCTAGCGATCTAAAAGACGCTTACTTTGTCGAGTCACACCGAAAATACTTGAGTTTTAATATCGTAATTATCCAAGCTCTCACTCTCACGAGTGCATTTATGAATTTACCTGCCTCCCATTTGGCTTGTGCACAGCACTATATGTATTTGCTAAATTACTTTAACCTGCGATTTAATACACATTTCTGTGATATATTTAAATGATATCAGTGCTTTGGACAGTCATAGTATAAAGAATGTAACGATAACGTTTATTACACAATGAAACTTTTGTAATATCTAAGTTTTGTAATTAATACAGAAAAAAGATTAATTAATTCCAAAAACAACAATACAAATTTTAGTCCTTATTTAGACGATTAAAATTAAAAATAACATTTGCTTAAAAGTATTTATTAATCAAAGATGCAAACTTCGTGAGTAATTGGACTGCTAGTATCAGCCTGCCGTGCTGTTCAATATTCGTGGCTATGCACAAAGATGTTCAAACGACACAAGTTCCTTTGTTTATGAAATAACCCTAGTTATTAACAAAATATTAACTTATCTAGCAAATAGCAAAATTTAATTTCTTAGTGGTTAAATCATATTGATAGTGCATTTTCACCTTTGGAATTCAATCAATATAATATCGAAATCATTTTCGATGCATTTTGACTGGCTGAGGCGCTTTTATAAAAATAATGAAGCGCCAGGTCATTGAAAAATAAATGAATCTCGTTTACATATTAACCGAGTTAGAAATAAAAGCTGATTTCCCCGCGTCAAAAGTGTTTGGAAAAGATATTTATGGTGAAGATATTTAAATGAGAATCGATAATACTAAAACTATTTGTTGCATTAACCGTATGTGTAGCGTGCAGTTCCCACATTTAATAATATTACCAGAGAAATCTGGCAGTGGTGTGAATCTATTTAGTTACCTATATATTTTTGTATCTTACATTAACACTAAATCTAATTGTCAAGCCGATAAGTTATCAAGAAAAAGATTCCATGACACATCATGAGAATTGGCAGACAATGCATTCAAAAAATTGTCTCATTTTTTGGCGAATTCGAAACAGATTTGTTGGCGAATCGTTCTAATGCTAAATGTAAAACCTATATCACGTGGCAGATCGTTCCTGATACATGGGCTGTAGATAACTTTACAGTGTACTCGAAGACTTTATAATTTTAAAAATGATTAGAGCAAATAATAACTGACAAGACAAGGAAAGGGTAGTTATGGTACCATATTGGCTATTACAACCCTGGTTTCCATAATGCTATATGCTCGCCATGTATATATTTCAATCCTAAAATTAATCTGTTGATATTTCCGTTTATGACCCCGCACTAGCTTCACAAGACACTTCGCTTGGTTAATAGATAACACGTACAGACAATATGACAGCTGTATTAGGCCTCAAGGCCCTGGTTAGATTTGGCACAGAAAATGGTTAAAATTACTCGGATGCTAATATTAGTGCGATTCAAGATATATAAAAAAAAAAAAAAAAAAAAAAAAACTTAATATTCATAGGACTTCGTAACAATGACTTCATACAAATCTGCCTCGACACTATTATTGCCAGATATATTACATGATTGGCGAATAAAGAGATTTATCAGAGGAGCTTTTAGGTCGAGACCATCTTAACCAAAGTATATTATAATTTGGGATATTGATACTGTTCTAAGCTAATTATCTAAACAAAGGGTACATTATTACCCCGACTGGGAAACCCGTTCGAAAAAGACTTACTTTGTTCGCTCTGGTAACTGCTCATGGAGTACAAACTCTTTCCCCAATATAAATAAGCTGTATTTATATCAATAATGAAAACTTAATTACTATAAGATATCAGACTTAATAAAAGCTTCAAGACCTCGCACTTCATTTAAACCCCTTTAAATAACGATTCTTCAACAAAAAACCTAATATATGCCGAGCAATCTGTTTAGGTTTATATATATAAATAAAACGAATTGAATTCGTGAGACCAACAATAATTATTTATTTATAAGTTACAAGAGACCTTACAAAAAGTTGACACCTCTAACGCTTGAGTCACTCGATTAAGAAAGTATTACAAAAAAAAAAAAAAAAAAAATGCTATTGATATTTCTGTATTTAGTGCTCATAGCATTCGTCACACAGGGACGCAGGACGTCCAGAGCCAGCCGATCAGGTGTGATTGATGTGATTCGAAATACTGCTAGATGAAGCCGGTCTTCGTCTACTTTCGTTAAATGCTATAATTAGCCTATAGTTGAGGATATTATTATCAGATCAATATTAAGTCTCACAAATCAATAAACATTTATAGTAATAGATAAAATTCAAAGCCAAAGTATTTTATTTGTAAACATAGGTTAAAAGTTGTTACAAAAATGACATAATGTTAAGCTATGTTTTCCCTATAAGGCATACAAATACAGATATTTAAAATTAAGTATATTGATTAAAAAATACTTATAAATAATAAAGTTGTCGACATTAGGATAAAAATTCGACTGTTCTTAATATTAGATTGCTAAACATGTCTAAATGCTATAAATAAATAAATCAATTAGAAACTTTTAAAGTTATAACGAACATCTATTGTTTTTATTACATAACTATGGTAAACATGAATATTTTATATTTTTTGCCTCTGAACATCATACAAAATGTAAACATAAATCGCAAAGAAATAAACTGTGAAACATAATTAAGAATCAAACGAACTTACCAAGTGAAGTTCGATGATAATTATGTGAACAGTTTATTTCGACGCGATTTATATACACCCACCCTAATTTTAACTTTATAATGTTATAAATATACCCTACCCTGATATAACAAATATAAAATATACGAGGTTAAAAACTATCAACTAAAATGAGAAGCCGAGCGCGCCGGCCGTCCGAGCGGCGGAGTGGGGATGCCAGTATTAGTAGTGATACCATTAAAAATAAAAGAAAATAAAATCTAATAAAATTTAAAAAATCCGTGTAGTAGGCTGATGCGTGGGACGCATATACAAAATGTAAACATAAATCGCGTCGAAATAAACTGTTCACATAATTATCATCGAACTTCACTTGGTAAGTTCGTTTGATTCTTAATTATAAAGAAGAAAATTGCTGCCAATTATTATGGCCCTTCTAACTTGATGGGCTGGTCTTCAAAGGGAGGCACTCACAGATATTAGATAACGCAAGTATCACGATTTGTATTGAAACCAAGCGTGCCGACTTTTTAATACCTTTTGTGACGTCACAGCCGATATTTAGTGACGGGAAATCCAAACCGATTCAAAGACACTGATGCCGCCGATGCCAATCCGCCCAGTACGTTCAACTAGAGCCGTCCGCTATGATTTTCTCTGACAAAAGACGCGCGTGGACTGAAGTTAGAGGCGACCAACCTCGACGCTTGGTCGGGGTTGAGACACGCGAAGTACATGCATCTGCGTTATCTATGTAGATCTATATCTGTGGAGGCACTAGTCATTAGTACCTTGTTATCTATCTTTATGGACCATTATTTTCGCAGAAATGTAACGTAACAGCTATACGTCTATTAGAAGGTGAGGCCAGCTTTCCTTTGAAAGAATACACGTGTGAAATGCTTCCTGCCATGATTATAGGCAATTTTTTTTCACAGAACCGCTCGTCTTTAGCTTAAATTGGCAATGAATACATAAATGTATAAAGCTAGACCAGATATACAAGAATACTACTAAGTAGGGACAATCCGGCTGACTTGTACCGCTTTTTACATAATACTTAAAATTTGCCTGTTAATTGGATTTAGGAAATCGTTTGAACATATTTGAGATACCATACTTTATTAAATATATTTGTGCATAATGGTTTTTAATAATATAACTAACTACAGACGTGAATGGTCATGTTTCCAACCCCTGCGTTGATTCAACTCACCCGCTCACATTAATTTTACATTTTGCTGATGCCATAAAAAATCCTCTAGTCGTAAAAAAATATCACTTAGCACACATGAAACTGCATTTATCTGGCAGCATAATAATAGTGTAACAATTCATTTCTGAATGAAGAGGATAACTGTCAAAAATATAATAATCTAAAAATAACACTCTCCAACAACAACAAAAAATAGTTTTCTCATTGCCCATCATAACAACTATGATGCTAAATGCTTCCATTTAGCATCATGTAAGTGTTTGGCAAATTGCATGTGACCGTTGACCGCGTGATATTTGCGTTAATTTTAAAATCTATTTTGGTCGAGCGATGGTTCAATTCTCCCATCTGGTTAAGTCTCCCGGACTCCCCCTACTTTTTACAAAGTAAAACTAATTTTAGCAGTGAATTATCAGGTGTGGACAAAATTTTCCATTAATGTGGTATTGTTTCGTGAAAAACACGCAATAATAGCTTACTTATAACGTTTTTTGAGTCAGTTATTTAATGATAATGACGTTCTGTGCAAATATCAACAAGTTTTTGCTGTTTTTCTTGAGTGGATTGTGTTTAAGATAGATTAACAGATAATAAAACTAAATTAATTCATCAAAACAAAGACAGTTGCCGCAGTTCTAAGATTAGAATTATTATTGCCTCGATGGTGTAGTGGTTAGTGGTTAGTGTATGCGCCTCTCACCGCGAGGTGAGATTCGATTCCCGGGTCGGGCAAAGTGTTATTTGTGAACTTTCCGTCAGGAAATCCACAATAGCAGCAAGGAATTGTGGCCAGTGAATGGCGATAGGCTCACCCCCTATCCCATGGGACCGAAGCATAACAGGTGAAGTGTGGGTGTTGTACACCTCTGCCACACCCTTCTGGGTAATATATGCGTGTATTATGTTATGTTATGAGAAGTATTAATTAATGCGTTTTATGATTTACAATCAATATTTGACTATTGACTATAATGAGAGTTATTATACGCTATACCTCACGTAACGTAGAAGAAAATATTTGGCCCCTATAATTTTCAATGATTTGCCATTAATATTAAAAAATTGAAAATTGACAAAACGATCTTTTAAACATCAACTTCAAAAGAAGCTTTTAAGTGTTCTCAAGGAAAAAATTAACGAATTATATAACAACTAACTTTAAATAAATATTAAATATTAGATTCAACCATTTATACTGTTGTGTAGAATAGACTAACATAATACATAAGTAAGAATAAGTAATACCTAATTAGTAAATAAGGAGCTACATTTGCCAACAAACTGTTGTACAGTTTGGCAGAAGTATTGTATAAAAAAACAACTTGTAATATTTATTCGGAAATAAACCTTTTTATTATTTATTTATTATTATTATTAATCGCCCCACCAGTATACCCTATTGAATAATGATGGCAATCGGGACAATCAAATGTCACTTTTTGACGTCAAACAATCGGCAATTCTTATTCTTCATTCGAAATTCATATAAATACATTAACATCATCTTTATTAAATACGGCCCGGAAACATCGATATAAACCCGGAAAGCAGTAGAAAAAATCACTATTTATCTAGCAGGTTGAAGTAGAGATGGTGGCGTTTACTCTCTCTAGTTCTCACAAAATCTCTAACCCCATAAAAATAACATCGAATTTTGACCTTTGATGTAAACGCATCATGCATCTGTCCAATGGTCGACAATCGAAAAATTATAATGACATCATTGTCGACATTGGTTATAGCAGATTAGCAAAACTGACAATATAAAAAATTTTGCAGTGATCGACGATTTTTTTTTATTTATTATTTTTTATTAAAAGTTTTAATTTCATTTAATTTTAGACATAGGTTATTATAATTTGAATCGTATTTTCAACACAATGTAATATTGTACATGAAATAAATAAAATGAAATGAAAAACAATAATGCCACGATTAAAAAAGCAGACTTGGGCTCCTGGTAGTTTTTTTTCATTAAAAGCTGCCAATACATTTATTTAATTCATGGAAATTTCCGCTAGAGGCGTTGGCGCTAATTTACTATCTATGATTTCTCCGAGCGAGAAAACGAGTGTTTATTTGGGCCAAAGTTGTTGGTTATTTTTAGAATGACCGACATTCACATTTTGTTGTTATGTAATTATATGTAAATGAGATTATACATAGAACATGATTAAATGTTATGATTCATTTGTGCCATACATTAATTTTCCATTCAGAAGTAAACATATTTGTTTATTTACTATTTTTAGGAATTTGATATAGGTGTGGTGTTAAACGTGTTACGGTGTTTTTCATTTAAAAGTAAAACATTAATAAAAATGTTACAATAAAGTAACGCGTTACAAAAAGGAAATAAAAGGGCATGTCTAAAAACACGAAAAATATCTGATTGTTTTATTTTTCAATTGGTTTTGTTTAATTCGACTTACTAATGGTCCAGTGTTCCTTAGATAGGGCAGAGTGCATCTACAGTAGGTACTAGGTACACTCGTTTAAATTGGTCCGTAAAAAACACGTTTTTATGTCTTTATTATTGGTTTTATTTAATTATTCAATTAAATTCAGCAATAACTGAATTTAATTAGTCGATCAAATAATACAATGATAACTTTTGTGATTTTTTTTTTAAATAAAAAATAAAAATAACTTTAATTTTTTTTTACGAATTAAATCTTGCAAGTATTATTTTACAAGGAAGTCAAGACACAAAAAAGTATTTAAAAAAAATTCCGAGGTTTACTGCGATGGTCAATTTATAACCCATGTGTGATATTCCACACACTGAATAAACAAATATAAAAACTTTGTACTCATTTATGAGTATTATATAAGCCGTAATTAAAACTAATTGACATTGACATTGGAAGAGCAATGACGTCACGCACGGTGGTCACGGCTAATTTTACATAATATAATCCTCAATAATACGCACAGAAAATAATTAAGTATTATATCTTTATTAGAGATGCGCCGAATATTTATTTAGTATTTGGTATCCGGCATATTCGACAGCTGAACCTAATATTCGTATTCGGCCGAATGTTCGGTGAAATGTCTATTTGACAGCTGAAACTAGGTTTAGATCGCGTCTTACATAAAGTACTTGTATTAATAGTATAATACTTACTCATTATGTTTAATTCATTTTAGTAATTAATTTAAGTGCAATTTATTATCGTTATAGTAATGTAGTTATTGCCATAGCCTGGGTTTCATTTCGAGAGGGTTTTCATTTTACACGAGGAGGGAAGGGAATGATTAAGGCAAAAGGCTGAAGCGCCAACCTTTTTACATATTTCCTTTAAATTTTAAAAAAGTTCACCGAAATGGATTGGTCGTTAAGAGTCAGGGAGTACCGAAGGTCGAAATGTTCGTAGTGTCGAAGCCACCTGAGACATATAAGGAGAGATTCTTATTTAAAAAGAGCAACCCAAAGCAAAAAAGAACAACTGGCTATGTTCATGGATAAAGTAGTAGATGTATTGTATGGTCGATAAATAAGACAGTTGCTATTTATTTTACAGTGACTTGTCAAAGTTAGAACAATATTGCGAGTTTCGATGGCGCGGCCGCTGTACGGAGATACGTATGTACTATATTTACGTGACTAAATTGCATGTTAATAAAACCGAATAGTTCGGCAGAGTTTTGAAGCGAGTACAATTCGGTATCTGGCAAAGCCTATATTCAGCCCATCTCTAGTTAATAAGATATACCACGTAAATTAAACTAGTAGGACAGGATAAAATAATGTGACAAATACGTGAATATGGTTGGTGTGTTATGTACTCCGCGGGTGTAATTTACTCCTCTCCCTCTTCCGATCTAGTAACTGCACACCCTGATAGTTTTCATACTTTCCTAGATTAATAATGTAGGCACGTCTCCCTTTGTTCTCTAGCATGCCCCATTCTAGCTTCACGCCTATGGACGTGACGTGCCTACTTTGCCTCGGTATAAAAATACGGGCCTCTCTACCAACATTAACTTATGTATTGTCCAAAATTAAAGATAAATAGAACTTAGTAAATTGATATAAAATATGTTTTTAAACTTTCGCGATTTGAGAACATTTTTCAAAAATTAGACAACGGCCATAGGTATTTATTTACCTTTATAATAATTACGCGATTTAAGCTCGCCCGTCTAATTTTTGAAAAAAAATAATAAATTGATCCAGTGCGGCAATATAACATCATAAACAAATTTAACACCACGCCTATATTACCCAGAAGGGTGTGGCATATGTGTACAACACCCACATTACACCTGTTATGCGTCTCATGGGATAGACGGTGAGCCTATCGCCATTCACCGGGTACAATTCCAACTCCGCACTGGTATTATGAATTTCCTGACAGAAAGTTCATAAACAACAGTTTTCCTGACCCGAGACCGAGACTGAGAGAATATGTGAACCATTGTATTAATTGTAAAACCTGGAATACCATTTACTCAGAAATAAATGATATTCTATTCTATTCTAAAAAAGTCACCTTCAATATAGTATGGTGACAAATATTGCCTCAGAAAGCAATGAATGGCTGCTATAGAATTTCTATACTTATGCCTCGCATCGGCGCGACAATCATTGTACGCTACCTGAATTGATAATGTGATGAGGAATTTTTCGCGGTTATGTGTAGCAACAGCTATTTAATTGAATTTAATATTCAGTAGACATAGACATAGACATATTTATTGGTATAATTTTTCGTTTACATTACAAAATATAATAAAAAATATCTGCATTCAAGAAAAATAATAAGAATAATTATTAACACCCATTCTTTATAATCATAATAATAATATGGTCGTTGCTCGATGAGCCATGCCTTTAATTTATTTTGGAATATTTTGTCTGTTTTCACTAAGCGTACAATTTCGGGAATTTTGTTGTAAGCTTTTGGCCCCATGACATGTATAAGATTTTGGCCATAGAAATCTTAATAACTAGTCAATAGAAATGCTATCGACTATCTTTTAACACTGGGACGCATGTCGCCGGTTTTCAAATACCACTACATAACCAAACAATAAAAACACAATTTCGCCTACACAAACATTTTGTATTCCTGCAAACAAAATTATTCTTTTTGCGATGACATTAAGCAATATTTTCTAAAAACGAATAATCTTTAGGCGTCCCAAACAACACTGGTAACCACGACAACTCCTCAACTCGCACTTGTGTTCGACTAGACACATGCGCGGCGACAAGGTCACGCGTCTTTAACATTTACTATTGCCTTGTTATTAAGATTTCTATGATTTTGGCTTTTAGTGAGATTACACTTTGCCACCACTAGCTTGTGTCTGTTGCGTGTTAGGTAGTTATGGCTATCTTTCCATTTCGCATACTTATCTATGTTACTCCATTGATAGTGTACTAGTATAATCGGATAAGCGTTTGATATAAAATAGTAAAGACATTTGAACTCGAGTGCACGGTTGGCGTAGTAGTTAATGAGTCGGTTTCAACTGTGCTGGTGTTGTGGGTTCGATTCCCACACGGGACAAATCTCTGTGTGATTCGCAAAGATTTGTTTTGACTCTGGGTGTGCTCTGTGTGTTTGTAAACACCCCCGCGACACAGGAGGTATTCCTAGTGCAGGGGTCGATTAAAAAAAACTTAGGTTGTTCAGAACAAGTAACGGGATCCATTCCACAAGTAATTACGAAAAAGTTCATAAAAACATGTTTTCCGGACAAACATACTGCTATAAATTTTTAATAAGTACGAAAAATTCGATTTTTAGTTCCCTATTTTATTCGTAGAAACTATGGAAATGGAATCTGTTGGTTACTGATTCTGAATCAACTGCTTTATTTTTACGTTTCAAAACTAAATTCACATTGTTCTATTGAATGAATGAAATCGTTGATTTAATTAGAAATACATAATATAATGCCGTTGTTGACTGAATGGAAAATGTGCAATATTAGACTAATTTATTTTATTTTTATTTTATAACTTTATGTAGGTACGTCACAAGTACAATGGCGGACTTAATGCCTAAGGCATTCTCTACCAGTCAACCATAAGGAGGTGCAGAGCCGATACTGGTAGATGCTTTTTAGAATTGAAAAAAAAAGTACAATCTATAAATTTACAATCCTAATTAATGTTTATTCTAATAAACATTAAATAGGATTTCACCTGCTAATCTAATCTAGTAGTTTTTAAATTCGCAAATCACCATATTACTTAGATGATAATATAATTAATATGATTATGTTCTTAAATCCCTAATAAATTACAGCTGGTCATTCTACTTAATTTCACATGTTTTTTCCTTATTAAGAGGTCTAAGCTCAACCAAATAACATTTGACAAATTATTCTGCATTGCAAAAATATTGTTTTTCGCTTGACATTTCTTGGGACGCAAAATATTCAACGTTATTTTTCTTGAATATCTTTTAAAATATTAGACGAGGAAATATTAATTACAATAATAATGAAATGTCGCCGGTATTACCTGTTATGTGTAGGCACAGTATAAATATGTACAAACAGTACGGAAACTGCCTACAAACGTGCGAAACGGCACGCACACATAAACATGCACACCGACGAGACCCCTAAGCGGCACTCGCTACTGAGAGCACCGCGACAATCGCTTAGGGGTCTCGTCGGTGTGCATGTTTATGTGTGCGTGCCGTTTCGCACGTTTGTAGGCAGTTTCCGTACTGTTTGTACATATTTATACTGTGGTGTAGGTCCCATGGGATAGAGTGAGTCTATCGCCATCCTGCGGAACAATAGAAACTACTTGCTGCTATTTGAAAAATTCCTCACGGAAAAACCCCGACCCGGGCATCGAACCCGAGTCCACGCGGGGACCACAGACGCTAATCAACATGTGTAATATTTGCAGTAGCCATTTATTAACTATTATTAGTACACAGGTCATATCTTGGTATATTTTCTCGTGTATATTAGCACTATTCGCACACTAAAAATTGGCTACCACAAATATTAGAGATGTCGAACAAACAGCCGTGCGTGCCTCTTGCCAGTTGGAGATGAATCAATAGTAAGATTCTAGAAGCGGCTAGTGAAACGTATCATAACATAAGAGTATAATACCCACACTTCACCTAGTATGTTTAGGTCCCTTGTGATAGAAAGTGAGCCTATCGTTATCCACCGGTAGGGTTGCCAGATGTCCGGTATTTAAGCGTACAGTCCGATATTTTCGAGGTCCGTCCGGTAAAAAATAAATGGTCATTTTGAAGAAAGTCGGTACTATTGGTTACAAGCGCCTACAAAAGTAGGCATAATATGAAAGCCTTCTATTCATACATATTTTATTTATATATTTTTGTTAAACATATACTATCTGGTTTTAGGTGATTTTATTGTTTTCAGAAGTGCCTACCTTTATTTTGTTAAGTAAGATATCTGCATTATATTTTGTTAATTGTGTTGTTAATTAATAAATAAAAAATATTAGTATAGAAAAACGTATTTTTTTGCGACCTAGCATACCCCCCCTCCCCCTTTTAAGGGTTGTCCGGTATTTTTTCGCGACTCACCTGGCAACCCTATCCACCGGGCACAATTCCAACCTGGTGCTTTATTCTTATATCCAAAGTCGATTAATTAGTATATTTGCTTGTGTATATTAGCAGTATTCGCACACTAATAACTGGCTAGTACAAATATTAGAGATTTTAATCAAACGGCTGTTCGTGCCTCCTGCCAGATGAAGACGAATTCGACGAGATTCTACAGCCTGCTATAGTTTTATTTTATCATACTGTATTTAGGTTTGTATTTATTGAAAGTAAGGTAAAAAAATGTGTCAAAACATAACACCAAACATATATTATCCAAAAGAGTTAGGCAGAGTTGTAACAGCTAAATTTAGTCGGTTAGGGTCCATGTTATATCAAATCAAATCATTTTTTATTGCAGGCAGCAAAGGCCCATAATTATACATAAATATCTTAGACTAACATACATAAAATTTAATTTTATTATTTTGATGTTTTGCACGTTGAGTCGGCGACGCGCGGCGCGGTGTCATGTAGCGTTCCTCGGAAACGCCGGCACACAACACCTCTCGGCCATAGGCATAGGCACAGTATAAATATGTACAAACAGTACGGAAACTGCCTACAAACGTGCGAAACGGCACGCACACATAAACATGCACACCGACGAGACCCCTAAGCGGCACTCGCTACTGAGAGCACCGCGACAATCGCTTAGGGGTCTCGTCGGTGTGCATGTTTATGTGTGCGTGCCGTTTCGCACGTTTGTAGGCAGTTTCCGTACTGTTTGTACATATTTATACTGTGGCATAAGCTCTCGGTTATGGGGAGTGAGCCTATCGCTATCCACTGGACACAATACCAACTACTATATCTACTATATCTAGCTAATATATCTACTCATATTATGCTTATGCTATGTTACGACTACAACTTACCCATCACAATAGCTCAATTGAAAATGAAACTAGAAGTTCAATACACAGCCTTAAGACACATGCTTGTAGCTAACAATACAGTATTTGCATTTTTCAAATTGGCTACACTTACAGCATATTGGGTCATCAAGGAACAATGACTGGCGTGTGGCATACGCCCATTTGCATTTTTAACATAAAAAAATGCCAATATATTTGCAGCGCAATACATAAACAAATGAATTTTTACACGGTCTGAATTACATCGAGATTATTCGTGACAATGACCCTTCCCAGTGATTCAGTATTCAAATTGTTTGTTTTCAAATTGTTTATTTCTATATGAAGTTTACACCAATTAGTTTGTGATTAGAGCCTCTTTTAAGCAAACAATGCCTGTATTAGAAGACTCCGCTCTTCCATAACAAAAATATAAAATAAAAAGAAAAATATTAATAATTTAGACATAGTATATTATAATACAGACAAGATTGACATAAATACAGCTTGTGTGTGTGCGCGTGTATTTGTGTGTGTGTATGTGTGTATGCGTGTGTGTGATGTGTGTTGAGTGCCTGTGTGTGAGAGTTTAGGTTTCGTGGTTGGTTTAAGGAGTTCTTCCGTTTCCTCATAAGTAAGAGGTTTGATTCATTTTAGTATATTCTTTTTGCAGTATATGATTATGAGACAGTGACTGCAAAAAAAAATCGTTTAATTTCACACATCGGTATGTTTGTCTTGGATTTGTTTTTACACGTCATTGCCATGATGCGCACGTCAAGAAGAAACGAGAAGAACTAGACATGCGCTACAAAAAAATGTACTGACTTATCGGAAAGCAATCACCCCTTTCAGTACCTAACAAAGTCCTACTATACAAACAGGTTTTGATGCCTGTATGGACTTATGGCATCCAGCTGTGGGGCTGTGCCGCTCAAAGTAATCGGCAAATTATACAAAGATTCCAGAATAAAGTACTCAGGAATATCGTGAACGCGCCCTGGTATGTAAGAAATTGCGACCTCCACAGGGACCTCAACATTGATGTCGTAGATAAAGTGATGCAAAAATTGGCAGAAGCCCACGAATATAGGCTTCATCATCACGTTAACGTCGAGGCCATCCAGCTCCTCGACAATACGGACATAGTGAAAAGACTTAAACGGACAAAACCATATGAGTTAGTTAGTGTTAGTGATTAAGTGAAAAATTACAAACAAAAACAGTGATAGTTCAAAAGACAACATGAACAAAGTGTCTTCGCCTTAATAAAAACTAAGTGAAGTGTTATTGGACGCCTCTTAGATTTATGTTTACATATTAATTTAGGTTAAAATATAATTACTCATTAGCCTTTATGGACTAGATTGTAATAAAATAAGATATTTGTGATATCTTACAATAAAAAAAAAAAAAAAAAAATTGCCATGAAAATATCGCTAATGTATGAGAATAAGAATGATTTTGAAGTACAAGAAGTGGAATTTAAAAAACGGCAAATTTCTAAAGATGAGCGGGAATTTGCAAATGTATTTGGATAAGCTAGACAAGGGTAACGTGTAGACTGATTACAGTATCAATATATTAAGGAATAGTAATAATAATCAATGACAAGCGGCTTAGTATGTAATTTACACCCTGTATAGCATGGTGACATGTTAAAATGACAAGTGGCGCCATCACTGGTCTACAGATAAATTGACCGGCTTTACACTTGTTTTTTCTGTAACAAGGTTAACAATGTATTCTTCAGTTGTTGTTGTACTGGTAAAGGTCTTAACCCACTTCATTGAGACATGGCACAGAAGTTTTCAGATCGAGGTTAAGGGCCAGTTTTACAGGCACCTGATAAGTTTTCGATAAGCTTAATCGGGACTTATTTGGTAGATAAAATGTAAAGAATTATAAGGCGGTTAGCTATCTAAATCTTCATCTTGAAATGACGACAACTCCTCTCAGTCGGTTATAGAAATTTTTGTATAAAAATTGATAGATGTTCCGGTCTTTTATTTATTGATAAATGTCTTAACTAGTATATTTAGTCAGAAAATCTGGCTGGCAACTGGTTTCTAGGCAAGAGTTATATTACTCTGTAACCATAATTTGACGACCGGATGGCGGAGTGGGTAGTGTACCTGCCTGCGACGCCGAGGCTGTGGGTTCGATTCTCTGTGTGTGCATGAACATGAGGGTTTGTCTTAGTCTGGGTGTTTCTATGTATAAATATGAATGTATTTACAAAAGAAAAGTATTTAGGTATTAGTATCAGTTATTTTAGTACAAGCTCTGCTTAGTTTGGGACTAGATGGCGTTGTGTGTGAGTTGTGAAATATTTATTTATTATTATTTATAAAGACACTGCGAAAAGATTCAGAAAATTCTGAAATTAAGGCAAGTTTTTAGGATAGCTGAAATTGAATCAACGACCTGCGTTAATTACGTGATATTAAAAATATATTCATCACAGTTACAAAAACTCGCGGCAATTATAATAAAATTAAACGTTAAATATTTAAGCAATTAAAACCTGATAGCCTTTAATAAGTGCAAATCAATTAATTTAGTAGGTTATTTAATTAAAGCGTTTGTTGACGCATTATTGAATGAAAATTGGGTGTAATTTAATAGCTAGTTCGCCTTCATTGTGATAAGAAATTAATAAATACAAGTATTTTGTGGTCCTGAAGGCTGAAATATGTGTAGTGTATACTCAAAAACAGTTGATACAATTTAAGGACCGACACAATTCATCCTGCGAGCTCTGCACACCGGGCAGCCACTTTACCCACTAAACTACGGTCTCATCTTGCCAGAACCCTAAATTTCTTAACAATATTTTATGTCTTCACGTGACGTCGGTGTGTACAGGTTCGAACCATACAGTGTTAGCTATCATTTCATTTCATTTATTTATTTCAATAACAATTTACATTGTGTCTGAAAAACATAACTTATATTACACTGATTAATTTCTTATACTTCTAAGCAAGAGTTATATTACTCTGTAAACATAAAGACACTGGGTAAAGAATCGAGAAATTTTGAAATAAAGGCAATTTTTCAGGATCGCTGAAATTGAATAAACAATATTTTACGTCTTTACGTGACATCGGTGTGTATAGGTTCGAACCATACAGGTCCCATTTTTTTTCAACTGATTCTTAGTATTATTTGCTATCCATAGCTAAATGTTATAAAATAATCATTAAGAAGTTGAAATATGTGTGCTCGCAAAAACTAAATCCATTATATATTTGGTACCCTGAAAAAGTTCCTCGTGAAATATAACAAGCCATGTTTTAACTTTGTAAAATTTAGTCTCACTTATAACAATAATATGGTCTTAATGGTCATGTTTAAATATAATAAACTAGCTGACCCGACAGACGCTGTCTTGTCTTAACTATTAATACAGCCTATTTGATGTTGCTACATGCTTTTAGTCAATGTTATGTCAAACCCCATAAGGTTACATTAAAAAAGTTTATATTGTCAAAAGCGCTAAATCTGCATTAGCAAATCATAAAAAAATCTTTACCTAGGGATTATCCCCATATAAGTATTCTTAAATTTTCATTATTTTGCAAATTTTCATTGTTTTCTTTCATAAGAACCATCACCTGACAATTAAATAACAAACACAAGGAAAAAAGATTCAGCGATATTATAATTATACAGCGAAGCCTTATGGATTAATTTATATACGAGTATATAGGTAGGTATATAGATTATAGTAGATGTTTGTTCATTTTATTTAGAATTTATATAAAAAGCATTTCTTTATTATTTTTATCTATCATTATTATTGGCATCATAGCCTTAAAACAAAGGACGTAGTGGCGACCTCAACTATTGTTGGATTTTTTATTAAAACAAACCATTGGACATCGTAAAAATATTGAGAATCTGGACCTTATTGAGAACTAGGATAAAAGTACTCCGAACGCCTAATTATTTTGGCTTTCGGCATTGAATTAGCGGTTATGGCGGTTCTAGATAAAATTGGCGATATCTGATTCTAATGTCAGGGTTTTTTCCATTGGAATAAAACTAATCAATTCGTGTAAAGTTGAAGGTTGAGCGAGATTAGTTATGGTTATTTAGTGAATTGGATGACACAAGCGGAGTTTTAATTTATCTTGCAAACAAAATAAAATAAAATAAAATATTTATTCAGTACCATTTAAATTAACACATTTTTTTACATTTGGAACTTATGCTAATTTAACAATTTTTTTTTACAGAAATAAAATAAAAAATGTAAAGGCAATGGCCAAAAATCTCCTGCACTAGGCTAGGCCTGTCCTGCAGGAGGTTTTTAAATAACAGAATTACAATATTTTTTTGAAATGGCGGAGTTGTTACTTATTTAATATTCGTAAATGGAAGTATAACGTATCGTTTAGTTGTACCTAGACAGATATTTAAAAAATGGTGATATACAGGTTCAGGGGTATTACAAACCCAGTATTTTAATAGTTTTTGAAAACTGACAAAAATTACACTAGCAGTTTGTTTAAAGCATAAAGCAGAAACATCTGCTCGTTGGTTTTCTGCAAATATTTTTTTTTTAAACCAGATAGGTCCTGATTCAGCATATTGTCAGGCTCAGGTCTGACGCTGATTTTCGATCAGGCCTAAGTGACAGCACGGATATCAATATGCTTCTTAATAATAAAATACATCAAACAAACAAAATATACAGCAGATACATAAACCAATAGATACATAGAATAGTGGGCAGAAATAATAGAAAAATAAACAGCAAAAACACAAAACAAAAGATATAAATAGACTGAAGCAAGTAACATAAAACAATAATTTAAAGCTACTGAGCTACTAGCTGAGCTTTACATTTTGAAATCTAATTTACAATAACAAATTTAAAAAAATCGTTTTCCATATTTAAGTTTGCAATGCAATTTGGAGGTGTCAATTATGAAAACTGTCATAATTAGTACTAGAACCCCGGATATATTATGAGAGAGCGCCATCTTCTATCAAAGTTGATTTGATACCAATTCAATATGACTCATATGTTATGTTTAGTTAATGTTAATGATATAAAATGATTAACACATACATAAATAAGACTTCGAATATTTATGTCCCCAATTAACGCAAGATTTGATTTTATTATCACTTTTAATTACGGAAGCTTTGGACGTCCATGACTTTGACGCATACGTTAGTATACTTCATTTTTAAATAAATTATTTTAATTTTAAGTTATTTTATATATATTTTATTTAATTTAAATAGTATAGTAATAGCGCTGCATTTTGGGAGTCCGACTAATCGATCGAATAAGAAACTCAAAAATTCGATCCACTACCCAAATTGCAGACGTCGGTTACACGGCAGCGAAACGAAGTGGAGTTGGGCTGGCCACGTATGTCGTATGCCAGAAGATCTTTGGGCCAAAACCACAACACAATGGGTCCCGAACAATAAAAAACGACAACGTGGCAGACCCAAAAGAAGATGGCGGGATGAACTGGACTCCTACCAAAATGACTGGGGACTACAAGCCGTAGACAGAGACAGGTGGAAAAAGGGTGGGGAGGCCTTTGCCCTGCAGTGGGACACTATAGACATAAAAAAAAAAAAAAATTAAATAGTAGATACTATTATATTAGAGTCTTATCATTCGGGTATTCATTAATATTATAATATCCTTTACTCTTTCCTTTAGTTTTTTTATTAATATGTGAGGCTTATCTTCATTTTTGAGATTTTCCGGTAGTTTGTTGTAAATTTTTGTGGCCATTACTAATGGTGCTATATGTGCTAAAAGTTGAAATATGTGTGCTCGCAAAAACTAAATCAACTAAATCTATTATTATATTTGGTACCCTGAAAAAAGTTCCTCATGAAATATAACAAACCATGTTGTAACTTTTACTTTTTATTTCTATTAACTTAGATATAATTAATAAATTTAATGTTAATTAGAAATTTTATTTTATTGTAAATAATTATTAATCAATAAAACAATTTTTTTATAGCTATTTCAATAAATAAAACAGTTATAAGAAGATAATTATGGACACCGAAGAGTGTAATTCAGAAATAATAACAAGGCTAAGTAGGTATTTTTAAAAGGACCTTTGCTTAAAGGTAAATTAATTTAAATAAAAAGCTCATTAAATTTAATAGGGTGGCCAATAAAAGGCGCGCTTTAAATATGTCAATGCACTCGGATGTTTATTTATGGAAAGTTTCTGGCACTGGTTTCTCAATGCTGCTGCCTGATGGGCGAGATTTTATAATGTATGTGTTGCACTAATAATCTAACCCCATCTATTGGTATCTGTCTGTCTGTTTCTATGGCTAATCTTCTTAACCACTGGACCGATGCTGATACAATTATAGAAGCAAGAAGCTGAAAATGCGCGTAATCGAAGGTGAAAGTTTTTTAGTTAGTTTGATAACACTGATCTTAAGAACTACTCGTGAAATTTTAATAAGAATTTTTGTGTTTGATAGTCCAATTCTTAGGAAAGGTTTTAGTATAACTTATGTTACGGTAAACTCAACGGCAGCGAAGTAGTAAGGTATAACACGACGAAATGGCAGGCAAAGTATACTAGTATTTTAATAATAACCAAGCTCTTGGTGCAATCCATTCTTTATGGAAAGTCTCTGCATGAGTCCACATAGGCTGGTAATCAATCAGCAAATTGCCATAGACATGTAACACGAGGATATTGCCTGTCAAATTGTCTGCGGATTACTGGTCACACTAATATTCTGTTATTATCGACCGTTGCCTGCTCTGTGTGATGTATTGTCTATTGCCTATCACCGGTTTGAGTGCGTAATCAACAATGATCAAGCTTCCTGGGTCGTTGAAGAAAGTTTATTATTTATTTATTTAACACTTTATTGTACACAAAATATTACAGATAAATAAACATATTATAGTAAGAGTATACAAAAGGCGAGCTTAACTCAGTGCTTGAGTTCTCTTCAAGCAAACCTAGAGCAATAGTGGAGACGATGATGCCATAGAGCTGTTGTTGTTTTTTTTTTCGCGTGAGATAGTGGTATTACCATTGAAGCTCTATTTACATTACAAAATTAGTGGCATAATACATATTTTTTTATTATTTTTTTCAATTCGTTTAGGAAAACACGTTTTCCACAAAAACTGTCTGCTTTTAGCGTTTCGATTTGTTCTAAATTATCTTTTTTTCTTACGTATTTTTTCTTTAAATCATGTTAAATGGATTCTGTTACTAATTCTGGCCAAAATACTTTCAGCACTCTGGTAAAGTTAAATTAATGTTGTAATAACTTAGTTAATTGTTAGGTTGATGATTAAATTTAATATAAATATAACTTAACATAACGTCTATTTTACCCGTATAGCGGGATATTGTTTAGGTTGACAAGGGGCGACCCTATAGCCATGAACTAGACACGTTTTCCCAAAACCGATTTTTTTTCTAGATATAAAAATTCTAAATAATACTTTAGCCCTCTGGCTTAGCACTATGACCCCTGGCTCGCTTCTTTGTTGTCACTACAAGACTGCAACATGGTGTCAACACAAAACATTTCTGAAAATGTGCCGGACAACTTGGCAATTTTATGACATCTTTGCTCAAGAGAATTGAATATAAACTACTGATTGACTCCTTAATAATGTAAACAGTAGTTAACATTTACAATGAACATAAATTTCACAAGGGTTTTGTTGCAAAAATCGCAAACAAACTTGTATGACGAGTTTAAAATACAAACAATTACTTCTTTTAACCGTCGAAAAAAACGGGGTTTGTTTTCAATTCGACCGTAGTTTTTTTTAAGTTATAATAAATGCGATTCGATATAAATTTGTAATAGGATAGGATATAAATAGGAAAGATTTTTTTGTTTGATTGTTTGTACCCAAAAATCTTCGAAACTTCTGTACTAATCTTAATAAAAAAATTAGTAGTTCAAGGCACTAGAAATAATATAGGCTGCTTTTTATTGAGCTACGGGCGGTGCTGCGAACGGAATCTAGTTGTAGTATATAGGTATTCGTAATTCAATGACGATACTTTAGTTATTGTTGCGTGTCTTAGAGTACTTCGGACACATTGCCAGGAAGGATGGAGACAACCTTGAAAAACTGGTGGTCCACTGGCAAAGTGGAGCGCGGTGCCGTAGCCCGATGCGTTAGTCGGACCAAATACGCACCACTTTCGACTCCTCTGTCTACGATGCTCTCCGAGTGGCTGAGGATAGATTGAAATGGCGTATGATCATAAAATCAAGCCTTATGGATGGAGGAGGTCACGCACGACCCTCAGATATGAGGAATACGACTGACGGAGGAGTTATTGTTGGTATTCCGTTTTTTTAAAGCTGGACCACTTTTTCGCTATGAATGTACACATAATCTCTGTAATTAATCGGTATTGATTGTGTTGAGGGCATGACGACGAAGTCTTTTAGGTAAGGTTACCAAATTTGCTTGCGCTAATTCCTGGACACATTTAGGGGGGTGAGTGGGGTGGTAAATAAGATACTGAAGACAGGGTGGAAGAAGGGGGGCGTACCTCAAAAGCGCCGGGACAGTGAATGATATCTGGGATATCCGGGACTCAGTGATGGATATCCCGGAAAAGGCCCGGGCAATATTTGATTATACCGGAATCCGCTTGCGATCTGGTTATTCCTTAGGCGGATTCTGGAACAAGCAAGTCTAATTACGAGACACAGGACAAGACGCCTAATTCTGGGACAGTTCCCAAACTCGTGGCCATTTTGTTAACCTACTTTCAGAGCATTGATTAGGCTATAGTTATCTCGGTGACTATATGTATATGTTGCATAAAAGAATTGGAGCTTGGGGGGTATTGGGTATAATATGTTTGTCATCGAAATAAATTGACCGCAGTTCTGTTGCTTAAGACCCGGTTCACCGATCGATCTTCGTCACAAACGAAGTCATTCTGAAGTGATTGGTAAGTTGATTCAAGTTAATTAACTCCGGCAAGATTTGCTAGCTATTGCCTCCGTATCTTTACCAGCAACCTACCTATTATAACATCCTACCTTAGAATTTTTACACCTAGAAATAGGGTACAAGCAATTGTGCTCTTTCGGCTTAATACGACTCGTACTCCTTCATACGAATCAGATTTTTTGTTTGAGAGCATGTCTCAATCAATCTGTTTTTGACTTCACTTTACGAGTATATCCTTAATCGATAATCTTCTTACTATTAAGCCTATCGATTTTTGTGTTATTAATTAATCCATCCACGTGACCAGATGTCCCGCTTTGGCCAGGACCGTCCCATTTTTTCGATAAATGTCCCGGTACCCCGAGACTCTCCTTCGGGACGGCAAAATGTCACGTTTTGGGAAACCGCGAAAAAAATACTTATTTTGAGGAATGGCGAAGAATTTCGATATACATATACTTTGGTTTTTAAATACGTAAAATTTTAAAGTGTTTAGCTACTTTTGTTGCTGACTGTACCTACCATATACCAGAGTTAGTGAAAGTAGAATAGCAATAGTGATTTCTATTGATAGTACATTTCGAAATACTGTGACGAAAGCCCTTAGAATATAAACAAATATATAGAATACAAACTAAGATAAGAAACTATTTGTTTGTTTTATTTCTTATTCTAAGACCCAGTTTCACCAGTACCTAATAAGGTTTCGGATAGTTAAGTGCTAGTTAATTCTAAAATTTCTACACAAATTTGACTCCTTGATTGATTTTTGTTTAGTCTTTTCATACAACAAAGAACAAGGTGAAAAATATTTCATTCTTTAAGTCTCACTCATTTTATAATCATTCAAAGTTCCATGGGCAAGTCCATTCATAAAATACAAAATTATTAAAAAAAATTTGTCATCGAATAAACCAGACAATATGTAGAAACTTTCATAACAAACTGATTTTAATAAATGCAATATTTTCTATAGTTGTCCAACTAAATTAATAACTTCGCATACAACGTATCGGTCAGTCTTTAGTATAAAGTGTTTGGGCAAGTCTATTAATAATGTGAATTGAATATTGTATTATTTGCGGTAGTTTAAGTGATAAGAAAGTAATTGTTTTAATGATAATTCTGATATCGAAAGGTTACACACATAAATAAAAAAAAATCAAAAAATCATAAAACGTATAATATAACATTACATCACGCCTATATTACCCAGAAGGGTGTATCAGAAGTGTAAAACACCCACATTTTTTCCATATTTTATACATATTTTTTTTCCCCCATAGTTTATGTCCCATAAGATAGGGGGTGATTCACCGTGCACAATTCAAAGTCTGTGCTGCTATTCAGAATTTCCTGGCGAAAAGTTCACAAATAACATTTTGCCTGACCCTGCTCACATACACACTGTTCAATTTTTCAAAAATTAGACAACGGGTCTAAATCGCGTAATTATTATAAAGGTAAATAAATAAACCCGTTGTCTAATTTTTGAAAAATGTTCTCAAATCGCGGAAGTTTAAAAACATACACATGTTCAAATCGGAAATTTTCTTTTATTATTCGTGTAAAATAATCTAAATCTAATAATATATTCTAAAGCGTTGGATATATGGCAATATTTAAAATATGGCATAATTAAAAACGTCTGTGGCAGGTAATGGCGTTCCCGAAATTACCATCGTTGTATGTAATTAAAATTATTCTAAACATTCTGAATTATATAAGTACATTAATGACTATAAGGAAAAAAAAACAGTAAAAATACCATCTCACAAAATAGAAGGATAAATTAGTTATTTACGGAACACAAAACACAAGGCATTCAAGTTTAAGATGTCAGTGCCATTTTTTTTATAATTTCGCAATAAAAAAAAGAGCCATTTGTTCTACTACTTAAATTTTTTAACAATAATTATGCATGGTAATATATAGTTTGGTATTTCAAAACAAAATAATAATAATACATAACATCAATGGGCATTCACTATATTCGTAATATTGACATTTTTATTTTTATCTTATATTTATTAAACTAATTGTTTTAAAAAATATTTATTTATTGATTTGTTTTGTACAATATTAAAGTTATACATTAAATTTTTGCCATGCATTCATTTTTGACTAAAAATATAAACCAAGTAGAAGTCGCCTCATCGGCGTAGGCATTCTCCATTTCTTTGCAGTATTAAATTTTCTGTTTTTGGCTTTGGTCATCTAATTAGGTCTTAGTTTTTCTAGAAATACATATATATCCATCTGCCCTACGTTTTTCTCTGTCTCGTGATCTTATGCCGACTCGCCTTATGTCCTCGTATTTCGCAATATAGAGCATTGATATTTCGAATGGCTGTGCATCTTTTGAGTTTTAATTTTACTGAATTTTGTAAAATGCAGTTTTTTGTTTAATTGAATGCTCAGCTAATGTATAAGAATAAGTTCGCGAAAACATTTTCCTGTCATACTCATTAAGCACACGATTTTGAAGCTGAAATTTTTCGAGCAAAATTCGAAAAGTCGGCAATTTTCAAAGTTAACCGGGCAATTGCAAATGAATGGGGACAACATTTTGAAATCAGAAGAACGAAATTTTTCCTTGGAAAATTCATGTTTTCTTTTCCATCCAGAGTTCCAGTTGTCTCAATGCCATTTACGCCTTACTATAAGCCTATATAAGAAAAAAATCAATAACCCACCATCTTCCGTTACTTCCATATCCAAAACAGTCACTTCACTGTTATCGATATCAATATTTACGATACTATGTTCACATGCGCGTGCGCCGGTCGCGCATTCATTGCCTGCGTGTGACGCGGCCGGTGGGCTCATTGCGACTAAACTACCATCGACTAATCGACCCGAATGATCGAATTGACACAATCGATGTCACATTATAATTACAGATCTATTAATTCCAGAATCAAATAATAAATTGTTATTATTGTGCAAGTTATAATAAAATAAATTGATTTAACCTCTAATTTTATTGGGCATTGTTCTTATTTCAACGTCCATTTGATGCCAATGTCATAAGGAATATTCAAATTATTACGAGAATTGAACTTGACTTTACATAACAAATTAAACCCATGTGATGTCTCACTATTCAACTTATTTGGATAATTTTGCATAAATATAATGACAAAAATTGCAAATAATTTTCAGATCAAAGCAAAAACCTACAAAACACTGATTTACATGCGCAATAATCTAGGAAAATTAGGGATAATCGAAATGAATCAAACTAAATGTTTTATTTGTGAATTTTAATTGATAAGTTAATGATCAAGTAGGTCAATGAGGCTAAACAATAAAAACGTGACCGTGTTAAAACTGAGAGCGATTCGGTGATAAATTGATGAACATCTAATTTATAGTAAGGGATAACGTTTTTTTGCTGTTGTTTTCTGCAAATAACTGTCTTTCAGCGGTTTCATCAAACGCGGCTACGAATTTCTCTAGAAATAAAACGCAGCCTCCTAAGCTGCGTACATACTGCAACGTTACATGTAATGTAACAAAATTCACCACGAGCACGAACAGAGCATTACAATACGTGCGCGCCGCGATCTGCCATTTGACGGTTTCTCTCCGAACACAAAGAGGCACGTAGAATCCTCGGAGAGTCAGTGTGGATGGATTCTGTGTGTCACGGGCATTCTATAAACAGATGAGAGCAGGTATTGTTCGGTTCGTACATTACATTAACATGTTACATTAGAGCAGTCTATACCTGGTTTTATGACGATAAATAGCGCATGAACTGGAATACAATTTTATTTTCTCGTTAAATATTTTTCGAACGTTCTTTAGGCCCAAACAAAATAAACAACTTGATTTTTAATCACCAATATTATTATGGAGCATGGTCAGGTAAGCAGGTTTGGAATTTTAGGCAGTACGAAAGACATATCATATGATCATACATGACATTGAAGTAAGTCGTGAAGTGCTAACAAGCCTGTTAACATAGTAAAATCTGTTAACCTCACCGAGTTCAACTCAAGGTTTATTGAACTTGATGAAACCTTTGTATTTGCATTGATTGTATTGTATTGCTCACGCAGGTCAGAGATGTTTTAAAATATTTTTACAGGCGTTGTTATAAAACAAAAGAATTCAACGGCACGATCTTTTTTTAAATAATTATCTGAAATCAATTTTGGTAACCCTAATATAGTTTGTTTACCATTTCGAATGAAGTATAGGTACCTATTTTTAACAGTTTTTTAAAAAAGGAGTTTCTGTATTCAATTTGGTTCAATTTGTGTTCGAATAAGGCCCCACTCTATAAGCTTAAACGCTAGCTCGAAAAAACTGAAAAAAAACATGGTAAGTAAAATTATAGCAGCTACGTTTACTTAATTAATTCAAGAGTAATAGGGTCCCAAAGTGTAAAATGTAGTTACTTAGAAATGTTGTACAAAATATAAAAACCTTTGAAAATAACTTTGACCAAGTTGTTTATATTTTTCAATATAGATATTAAACATGTTTTAAGTCCATAAATATGTTGTAACGGCTGACTACGGAACCCTATTGCACGTGACCTAACAAGCACTTGGCCGGATTTTGAATTTAAGTACATAGTTATAAAATTTTGTAACACTAATTCAATATTTTACCTACCCACTGCAATAAACTAAAATTATTTTCTCTTTTATTACTACTAATAAATACTAAATTTTGTCAAAATAATTTTCGCAAAACAACAGTATCCCAACCTAACTAAATTGCATACAGACTGATTGAGTTGGTACATACTATGTCATTCACTTCATCAAAGTATTCTCTACTAATTTTGCGAGTTCATTTCAAAATATAAAAGTCTAAATTCGCTTGACATTCCATATAAGATTTCATTAAAATTAGAAAAGGTGTCAAGTTTTATTAAATACATTTAAATCACTTTAGTATTAGGATCCAATTTATTTGATTTTAATTTGTATCAATATTAATTTATTTAATTTCATAATGTTAAATCATTATGGTAACTATTTGTACTGGCAAGTTTAAATCGATTCATGTCTATATTAAATTTAGTAAGTCGATAGTCGATTTATAAGATATTAGTTTGTTTTACTATAATTTATTTAATTTCATAATGTAAAATGTATAAGTCAATTATTCTTGCTACCAATTCCATATCGATTTAAAAATATCATGTTTTTGCGGGACAACTTGGACTATATTTTACTGTGCATTATTCAATGTGGCAATTCTTTTTTTTTAAATACGCCCGCACTAGGAATAACTCATGTGTCGCGGGGGTGTTAACAAACATACATTTCAAATGCACAGCGCACACCCAGAGTCAGAACAAATCTTTGCGAATCACACAAAGATTAGTCCCGTGTGGGGATCGAAACCCACAACACCAGCGCAGTTGAAAGCGGCGAGGCGGGCGTTTTAACCACGCCAACTGTGCACTCCAAGAGTTTCAAACGAATCATTTGACAAATTGGTCATGAACCTCTTTAGTCTGATAGTACCTATATTATATCGACATATTGTACGATAATACAATTACTTTAATGTATTTTATTCATTATCCTAAGTCATGCATAGTTGATGAAATAGCCCCTACGGACTACAACCGAATTATGAAAATGTATACGAAACGACGACGGTGAAGGAAAACATCGTGAGGAAACCTGCATGCCTGAGAATGGCTTAAATAAATATCTCAAATAGGCACATATAGGACATGTTATCTAAAAGTAATAAATGGAAACAAATTAAACCAAGAACACTTTTTGAAATTCACAATTGAAACAAACATTATTATACTACCGTACTTTGCCTCTCATAATACTCTGACAAAACACCAGACGTACTTGTAAAATAACCTTCCATTCGTCCACAAACACATCACATTCAGGATTTGTACTCAGGAGGACGTGAAACATGAATCTGATTCAATCACAATCAACATCAAACGTAATAAGAAAGCTAGATTATCGACACAGCTTATAGCTTCTCTAAAGTTCGCTACAAACGTAGGCAGGCCAGCGCATTTTATGTTTCATTGCAGCGTCCATCTTAGTCAACTGTCACTTGATTCAAAAATATTATGTACTTTCAAGAAAGTTTACGCATGCTGACCTAAAGGTGGTAATTACGTAGCATCGCTCTCGTAGTGCGGTGTATAATGTTCCTTGTTGCAATGAAACGCTTCACGAAAATATTTTAAACCCTTAATCAAATGGACATTTTTTTTCAATTTATAGATTTTATAGATTTCGAAAAAAAACTCCTTATTTTTATAAAAAGGGGGGAAATGGGGGGTTTTTTATAGACATTGGTAGTGTCAAGTGGGAAATAATTGCCCAATATTTGAATAAGGGTTACAGCCGCTGTGATATTCTTTTGTGTTCCTTGGGAGACTACAATCAAATTTAATTTGTCTTAATTATTCAGATTGGTAAGTTAGATAACATAGAAAACAAAATGTTAACATAATAATTTTAAATAATACCATTATTGAGAATACGGGTTACGGGAATACGGGTCGAATCTAGTACGTAGATTCATCAACTGGACTATTATTCGCGTGTCGTCGCCTCCGCGCGACGTCTAGCACTCGAGGCGACGACACGCGAATAATAGCCCAGTTGATGAATCTACGTACTAGATTCGAAACTAGTCGGCATATCCCGGCTAAAGTAACGTGAGTAACCCGTATTCTCAATAATAATGTCTTCACCTCACGTCGGTTTTAATAATATTATTAAATAATACTATTGCATTCACATACTTTATTAATTATAATCACCTGATCATAATAAATAAACGTACGTAAATATTGGTACGTTGTCAAAAATATTAATGAGACGATGAGATCGTGTACGAGATGTCATCTGTCTTGTTTTAATTCAGTGTCATTAATATCTGTCAGACAAAACTTGATAGGCTTCCGTGTAGTTTTCGAAGTAAATATTGCTGTATTAATCATTTTCGATCGATATCCGTATTGGGTATTTTTACACTATAGGCTCGTAATGCGTAATATATATTTCAATGATTTGAATGTCAAAATATCAAGGATTTTTCAAGCTGGTATAGTTCTTTGCACGACACCTTTGCCTAAAATACAGTTTTTAAAAAATTTGTCTGTCTGACTACAAGGCGCGTAACATAAGCTACTTTTTATCGATGTGCCTATCACGCAGATGAAACCGCGAGAGAAAGTTAGTTTGTTTGTTTGATAGCGCTATCTCGAGAACTACTGGTTGAATTTTGATAACTATTTTTGTGTTTAGTAGTCTAACTTTTAATAAACGTCTTTATATTAGATATTACATTACGTTTAACTTCACGGGAGTGGAGTAGTATGGTTGAACGCGGGTCATAGCGCGGGAGCAACTAATACTTAGTACAACTAATTCCGTGCGGACAACGTCGCGGGCATAAGGTAATAAATAAATCAAATCGTTGGGTGCGTCGTGTCGTTCCACAGGCATCTGCCTGCATCTGCACGGAATATCTATTTAAAATAATAGTTTAAAAAACTAAAAAACACGCTTTTAAAGTACTTCTAAATAAAAAGTGAAAAATAATTCCTAATATAAGCTGAAAATGGTAATGAACAAAAAATAAACGTGGGGCTTTTTAAACTATTATTTATTTTCTACTTTTTAGTTTGGTTTATTTATAAGAGCGTTTTGTTTTTTTCTTTGTTTATCGAATTATTGCATTGTCATCGATCTTTGACAGGTGTGCAAAATTTGAATGAAATCTGTCCGTTTAAAGTGGGTCAAAATCGAGTCCAAAGGAGTCGGTTACATACATACATACATACAGGTGAAACTAATATAAGCGTGTTAAAATCGCGGGGAGCCGTTGGTTTTAGACCGGCCAAAACGGCGCGTTTGCGAATTGTGGCAAACATTATGAGAGGCCTGGCTTATTTGTCCAACAGTCTTTGAGCTGGAATTATTATGAATTGATCGCTTGAGTTTTGTTTACTTTCATAAGACTGAGTCAGAATTGACCGATATCGTGCAATTATAGGTTAGGTAAGAGGAGCTTAATACAACTCTGCATAACTATTTTAGGTGATATAGGCGTAATGCTATATTCTTCAGGTAATAACGCATCTGCCAAAAAACAAAAAACAAACACTTTTTTTTCTTTTTAAGAGAATATAAACACGATTACATTGTGCTAGTAAATTACCGCAAACTAGGTATTTTTATTAACAAAGACTTTGACCATGAACTTGCTCTTTTATTATTTCTGAGAATAATGAATAATATTAAAGTTGTGTACTTACATAATATGCGATGACAAGATGGAGGCAGATCTATTTTCCCGCTCATTTTCCTTAATTGCCACCTTTTATGATGTTTGTATTATATCTCGCTAGCAGTTTCAGTTTTTTTTTAGTTCTTTTTTCAAAATAAGTAGCTTTTTTAAATTCAGTAGTCTTGGTCAGTCAAGACGTCTTTGATTGCTGAGTTTGGTGACCATAATTTATTCACTTTGATCGCCATTTGCCTCGTGATCGGAGATATATAGACTGGCAGTCTATGCAGTCCTTCTCATGCGCTGTAGTTACTCTATGGTCCTATATCTGTCTCAGGATATTGTCATACAATTTTGTATAGTTATTGTAAGACAGATGATATTAGTACCTTGAAATTTCCACGGGCCAACATTAAATGCGTCGAGTTTTAAGATGTTTTTTTTTTTAATTTAATTCTTGTTGAATATAACTTTGTTATTATTAAGCCCCAATTTTACAGGTGTAGGATGATTAATAGCAGCATAAGCCTATAACACACATAATTGTAAATATGAGCTGTGTTCTTTCAAATTTCAAGTTCAAGTGTAACTTGTGTCACTTTTATTTTTGGTAAGGTTATATTTTATGGGGTGGATAACGGCTATCCGAAACTCCTAAAATTGGCCTAAAAACGAGTTGGATACCGGTACGGTGTAGAAGTTTGTCAACAAATCTTTTAATAGGAGGCCGCATAGAACTTCCACGATTCTAAATTTAACCTTGGTGAAGTGTTGTAATGACGTCTACGAGCATCGCGTACGAAGGAACAGAACATTATTTCTTGAGGATAATAGAAACGCATCGTTCTATACTAGTATGTCTATGGATACTACTCAGAAAACAGGGTGTTAATACAGCCTTTATACTGATTTATTTTGATTAGTTAACACCGAGGCATCATCCATCAGTACATGATTCGAATTCGAAAATCGAGCTTAGAATTTTTTACCCGCCAAAATCGCAACTATATGAAAACAAGCTTGTAAAAAGGTATTAACCACGAGCCTTTTGTACAATATTTTTGATTGAAATATTCAAACAATTTAGAGAAGTGCTGTCTAGACGGCCAAACACGCCGACTAATCGGCTAAACTATAAATGTTAACAATCTGGTATAAAAATGCTACATTATTTGTACCGCTTAGGAATATACTGCATAAACAATACAAAATATACCGGTAAATGCATTTAAATTTTATCGAATGGATTGATCGGCGTCGCCGACTAGTCGGCCATATTTACTGTTGCATTTTATTTTAGGTATTTAATAACTGTTTATAAATTACTTTTTCAAATAAAACGATTCAGCAAGTATCTACTTATATTTTGGGAAATGTCTGCATATTTAATGTACTTAAGAGTTAAACTCTATTATTCGTATGGAACTTTAAATAAATTATTATGGCTCGCTAGTTTCCAAACAAAATTAATAAATAAACAAAGGAAAATACCGCCTGTCAAATGGTACTTGAAGTAATGGAAACATAGTCATAAAATACAAGCACAAATATATACCTACTTATTACAGACCTATTAAAAGCAAATACCTATTTAATTTAATTGCGTAAGTAATTACATTATTCAGTTAGGTTCGATTTTCAAGACAGAATAAAGCTTCATTTTATAATGAAATACTTAATTAATTATCCACACATTAAAAACAGAAGAAAAGAGTTTTAAAAAAAAAATAGTACAAACAAATGTCTATGATATCCATTTCAAAATTATAATAAGAATACAAGAATTAGAAAGTTATTGTCTAAAGTTGTTTTTTTTTAGTTGTTTACATTATCTTTGATCTTGACCACAAGACAATGCGTTTGTTTTAACACAAATATATATTTATTTACGTAATTAATTATTTCAGCCGCAATAAAACAAATAACAATAACAATTGCACCGTTGGACGTGCGTCAAAATTTACGTTTGTTTTTATTTTGTATTACGATCTACCGTTATGTCAGTACTCTCTAATGTAATAGTTACGGTGGCTAGTTCAACTAGTTAGAACCAGTTCTGAGTAATTTATTTACGCCAGTCGCTGCAGTATTTTTAGATTATCATGTAATGCATTTTTAATTATTGTTTTATTTATATATTCAAGTTTTATTTAATGGTAATACTTTCCAATTCCAACTATATACTTCTGATTAAATTCGTTGCGGGTTCCAAGACAATTTTAACTCTCCCTGGGATTGCACGTTTGTCATGCACGGTGCCTTTCAGTTGGTTACCGCTGTAGATCCTGGCGTCACAGGAGCAACAGGAGTCACAGTGGTGGGCGTGTGGGTGGGATTATATCCCGTTTAAATGCCTTTTGTTTCGAATGCCTGTTTATTATAACCAAATAATAGTTAGTGATTAAAGTGTTCAATGATTACCAATAGCTATTGTTTTTTTTTAATGATTCATATGACCAAAGAAATAATAATGCATTTTAATGCCCAAGTCTGAAAATTTCGATATTTTCATGATCAGACAACATGCAAAAAATATAACATACTAAAAAATAAAATCCTTAGGTGTAGTTCTTTTTGGCATTAGATAAACTAATTATGCGTTGTCGCTGAATTTCAGTGTGCGTAAAAATACGAACTCACCGTTTCCGTTCATGGCTTTGACCTCCTTCAGCTTATCAATATGTATCACTGGAATATCTGGGTCCGTAATTATTTTATCGGTACTCGCGATAATATTATCGATATCGGCATCGATATCAATAATAGTAACGTCACTGTTTTTCTCACTCGCGTGCTGCCCCTCCGGCGCCGGCATTTCAACTAACTTCTACAAATGAGTGGTTTACTACTGGCTGAATGATTGATGTCAGTGCCTGAACAAAAGTGTTTCTAAACACCCCATTGACATAATATGTTTTTTTTTGCAAAAGTAGCGGTCTACAGTTTACAGGCTGAATACTAAAGATGCCTTTGTAGTTTTTCGAAATTCAAACTGAAAAAAAAATGTTATATTGTTTGGGTTTGCTATCAACCATTGATGTTTTTTTGTACCTAAAACAGCTATTGCTATCAATCGTTTAAGAGGTCAAGAAAATTCGTGTTCTTTTTTAGGGTGTCGTAGTTCATGGTTGGCGAAGTGGTTAAAGCGGTCGCCTGGCCCTTTCAACTGCGCTGGTGTTGTAGGTTCGATCCCCACTCGGGATAAATCTTTGTGTGATCCGCAAAGATTTGTTCTGACTCTGGGTGTGCTCTGTGTGTGTGAAATGTATGTTTGTGGACCGAACTTAACAAAAATATATATACAGATAGTTGAAGATCCCAAAAATAATATTGCCTACTTTTTATTGAATTACCACGAGGGCGGAGCCGCCCACGGAGCTAGGATATTATAACAATGGTGTTTTTCAGTTTAGTTTATAGTTCCTAATATTAACGGTCAGTACCTAGTAAATTTATTTTTGACATCTTGACAAAATATTTTTTTTATCTTTATTCAAACAGTGCTAATTGAATATTATCTAGTAATACAAGATGTTTATCTATATGCAGATTTCCTGCGGTACTTTGGGGGAATAAATTAATCAACCCAAAACGGTTCATCAATTTGAATAGCAAATAGGGAACTCGGGGAAACTTCGAGGATCCTCAACAGTTACAAAATTACATAGTTTGCAGTAGTAATGAATATGTTGAAAGTGGTAGAGCTTCTGTGAACGGACAAGAGAGTAGATCAGCGTTAGGTGACTGTGTTTCATTGCAGTCGCTTAGCATTATGCTGAGCTGCTGGCCTGTTGGTACAGACTGTATTACTGTATTTGACTGTATTTCCTATATTTTTTCTTTTTTGTTTTGCGCCATAAAAAAATATATTTCTTTCTTTCTTTCAGTACTTATAAATCTGTCACCAATTATAAGTATGATGATGGTTTAATGATGGTAATATCAGGCTGCTTCATTGGCCTGGTAATTAGCAAAACGTGAGATCTTGGATTCTAGTCCCGGGTAGGGCGTGCTGTTTGGGATTTTGGGATTTCTCAGACAGGTGGCAATAGGCTAATCCTCTATCACCTAGCGATCTAGCTCACTTTTCACCTGTTATGTACACACATGACAGGTGAAATGTGGACTTTATACACCTTTGCCACACCCTCCGAGTAATAAGCGTGATGTATATAATTTTTTTTTCTTTTTTTTTTTTTAAAAGCTTACTAGTATTCTTGTTAACACCCTCCAGCTAAGCTTGATTCGCTTGTGTTAGGAGGAAGTTCACGTCCGTGGTGTAATGGCCAGGATTCGAACCCACGACCTCTCGATCGTAAGACCGATGCCTTATCCATTGCGCCACGGCCGCTTGAAATTAATATTAGATCCTTATAATTAAAACCGGATTTATCTTCGTCTTCACCAGGTTGTGAAAAAAAACGACATCATTTAATTTGGTTGAATATGTAAGAAAAACAACAATTACTTAATTTTAATCCAGTGCTTATTTTTATATTTCAGATTGCATTAATATTTATTTTATTCTACCTAACAAAAATAAATAAATCATCAGATAAAAACAAAGACATAAAAATAGTGGTTTACGCACACGTGGAATTCCTCGTTATGACAACGTGTGTGGTGAGTAATGTGTCATTTTTCTTGTATCGCAGTAGCGCGTAATACGCAGTATTGGATAATAGCGCGTAATAGAGATATAGATAATAGAGAACTTCCAAGGGTTGCCATTTTTTAAAATTAGACAACGGGTCTAAATCGCGTAATTATTATAAAGGTAAATAAATACCTATGCTCGACGTTTCGAATGACTTGCATCATTCGTGGTCACGAGCCGACTGGTAAAGCTCAGCGTTGCTCGTCTCCGTGAAGCGTGGATATTGTCCACTATCACTTGGTCGTCACCATTTTTATTAACACGCTTATATTAGCTTCACCTGTATGTTTGTTTGTTTGTTTGTTTGTTTGTTTGTTTGTTTGTTTGTTTGTATGTAACCGACTCCTTTGGACTCGATTTTGACCCACTTTAAACGGACAGATTTAATTCAAACTTTCTACACTAGTAAAGAATCAGCGACAATATAATAATTTCATAAATTTATCTCATTATCCTGATTAGGATCGCCAGGATTAAAAAAAAACTAAAAAACACGCTTTTAAATAACATCAAACTAAAAAGTGAAAAATAAATATAGTTTAAAAAAACTAAAAAAACACGCTTTTAAAGCACATCAAACTAAAAAGTGAAAAATAATTCTTATTATAACCTGAAAATAATAATAAACGAAAAATACTAGTACTATTGTGAAAAAAAGCGTGGGTCACTTTTTAGTTTGATGTGCTTTAAAAGCGTGTTTTTTTAGTTTTTTTAAACTATATTTTTTTTATTTACCTTTGTAATAATTACGCGATTTAGACCCGTTGTCTAATTTTTGAAAAATGTTCTCAGATTGTGAAAGTTTAAAAACATTATAATGTTCAAATATATTTTTTTTTATTTGTTTCTGTATTCTAAAAAGATTGCACAAACGTTTCTTAATATCAATATATTTCTTACCATCTCCACATATTTTTGTATGATAGAATTTTATTATAACTGATGAACAGTTAGTTACCTTCTGAGATACAGTCTCAACTAGTTCAGAGGGTACGGAACAAAATAGTTATAACAACCTTAGTTTTAAGTAAATAAGTATGTACTCGTAAATTTCATGCACTCTGTATTTAATTTTAAGGTTACTTTGGTAAATAAAGAATTTGACGACGTTGAAATTTTGAATTTGAAGACGTTTAACGCTGAACGAACGCTTTCGATATCTCTGTTCCGTTCAAATATTAAATCAGAGAGAGGGAGAGAAAGAGAAAGAAAGAGAGTTTAGCTTAACCGCGGATTGAAAAAGTTAGTTTTAAGTGAAATTGTGGTAAGAAATTTAGCTGTAGTTACCACTTACCATCGCTATATACGTCGTATAAAGAAAAAAGGCTATTGTTTTGTGTCAATGACTAACCGTCTAGGAGAAGAAAATAATAATAATATGAATTTATTTGTATTTAACGAGTCGAGTTTTGAATGTGTTTTGTGTTTGTTCTTTTTTAGTCCGCATTGTTTGTTTATTAAATTAATAACTTTAAAGTATACTAAATTTAGGTTTATAAATCTGTGTAATTTAAATTAGGCTTTGGCCACAAGTTGTCAGGTAAGCTCTGTTGCTATCATTCTTAATAGTGGTCGTCAGCACTCATAACTGATCAGCGGATGGCGAATATTTAATTTATGTATTCAATATCCTATAGGTTATTTGCATGTAGTTCCGGCTATTGCCTTCGTGAATGAGTGCTGGTGCGGCGTCTATCAGCCCTACGACACATAAGTAAGCGTTAACAGTAACCAGCGCATATAATTGTACAGGAAGGAGGAAACCCAGACCGTTCCACAGGTGACGCTGGCGACTGTCACGAGAATGATGCGAGATGTTACGTACATTAATAATTTTATTTTATTCTATTTATTTATTTATTTATTTATTAGGCGCACAAAACACATTACAATCATGAAAAACTTTAAAAATAGATAATGTACAGTTCAGATCTGGATCATAACATAATACATATGTGCACACAGCAAAATCAGTATTGAAAACTCAAAAAGCTCTAACTACTAAAAATAATAAGGAAACGGTTACAATAGATAAATTCCCAATTAAACATGATTATTATTTTGTTTGGAATTTAATAATAATAATAACAGTCCTTTATATAATACATGCCCACTGCTGGGCTCGGGCCTCTTCTCATGATGAGAAGGGTTAGGCCATAGTCCACCACGGTGGCCAAGTGCGGATTGGTAGACTTCACACACCCTCGAGCACGTTTTAGGCACTCTCAGGCATGCAGGTTGCCTCACCATGTTTTCCTTCACCGTTAGCGAGCGATAATTTATATGACAAATACACTTCGATAAGACGAATCTTAACGATTTATTGACAGAAAGCATAACAGGTGAAATGTGCGTGTTATATACCTTGGCCACGATCTTCTGGGTAATACAGGCGTAAATAACACTCATAAAATTAAATAATGAATATTGTAGGTACAGTGTATATTATTAATTTATTATGTTAACATAAACATAGTTTAAAATGTAAACAATAGCGGCAGCTGCGCCCGCCACTCAAGTCAGTCGTGAATACAAACAGTTTGCGTGAACACGTATCATCTATTATTTATATTCCAATTACCTTTCTCTACAAAATAATCAAAGTAAAACCTATATTGGTGACCCCTGTAAACTGTGCTATTTAATAATAGTTAGTTTTTGGTATTTTGGGCAATGGCTACTCCAGTATACTCAGGAGTCAACACATCAGTGATACAAGCACAGGCGCCGAACAATGAGCCACATATCGAGGATGTGTCGGCGTTGGCTAGTATTACAGTTTCCTCGCGTGTTCCTGATTTTTGGGCGGACCAACCACGACTCTGGTTCGTTCAATTTGAGGCAGTTGTAGCAAATCAGAGATTGAGTGAGGCTGCAAAACAAAACTTAGTCATTACGAAGCTGAACAAAAGTGCTATACAACAAGTAAGAGATTTACTTTTGGCCCCAGCGGAGACTAAAAAGTACGACACGCTGAAAGACAGATTACTACAAGTTTTTGAAGAATCAGAGACTCGCCAGTTCCAGAAACTACTTGGAGAAATGGAGCTGGGAAATCAAAAACCTTCACAACTCTTGAGGCGAATGAGAGATTTGGCACGTGCAAAAATGCCAGACTCGACCCTGCAAATTATGTGGAACAGTCACCTGCCGGCGGCAGTTCAGGCGGTACTGGCGGTCACAGAAGTCAAGGAGTTGGACAATCTGGCGGTGGTAGCTGACAAGGTGATGGAGGCGACCCGTCCAGCGGAAGTGGCGGCGGTGACGTCAAACCCCACACCCAGGGACAACAGCGTAACGTCGGATTTAGCAGTGACAGTACAAAAGCTGAGCCTCGAGGTTGCAGAGCTACGACGTGGTAGGCAATTTCAACGTCGTAACGGGAATATACAATCAAGTTCACACTCTAGAAATGTAAGTAGAAGTCGGAAAGATCCTAATTGGCTGTGCTATTATCACTACAAATTTAGATCTAAATCTACTAAGTGTGTCGAGCCGTGTAATTGGAAAACTTCAAAGGACAATGCGAAGGCGACGGAAAACTAGCGGCGGTACAGCCTGTGGCGGAGGTTTGTATCAATAACTATAATCGCCTATGTGTGTTAGATAGTAATAGTAGACTTAAGTTTTTGATAGACACGGGAGCAAATGTTTCGGTAATTCCGGTTGGTAAAATTAATTCTAACAAACTCGAAAGTGATAGTTACAAGCTGTATGCGGCTAATGGTAGCGAGATACAAACTTACGGTGTACGTAGTTTAGTTTTAAATCTTGGTTTAAGAAGAGCTTTCCGATGGACCTTCATTGTTGCGGCTGTTAAACAACCGATAATAGGGGCAGATTTTTTAACCCATTATAAGTTGTTAGTTGATTTAAGCGCGCGAAAGTTAATAGATCAAGTTACTCGTTTAAATGTTATCGCTTCAGTTGTGTGCCATGACGTATGTGAGTCATTAGTTCAAACATTAATAAATGATAATGTATGGCATAAATTACTATCAAAATACCCAGACATTACCAGACCAATATCGTTCAAAGAAGTTCCTAAACATTCGGTGTGCCATTATATTGAAACCTCAGGACCACCGGTATACGCTAAGGCAAGGCCACTACCACCGGATAGATTTAAAAAAGTTAAGGCTGAATTTCAGAATATGTTAGAATTAGGAATTTGTCGACCCTCCAAAAGCCCTTGGGCGAGCCCGCTTCACGTGGTACCCAAGAAAAATGGAGATATTAGACCGTGTGGGGATTATAGGCGGCTTAATGCAATAACAAAGCCGGATCGTTATCCCATTCCACGTATAAATGATTTTAAATATTTAATTGCAGGTAATAAGACTGTATTCAGTAAGTTAGATTTAAATAGAGCATATCATTTTATACCTGTAGCCCTTGAAGATATCGAAAAAACTGCAATAATTACTCCTTTCGGATTATTCGAATTCCCACGTATGACTTTCGGTTTGCGGAACGCAGCGCAATCGTTCCAGAGATTTATGGATACGGTAGTTCTTAATGGTTTTGATTTCGTATATAATTATATTGACGATTTGTGCATAGTATCGGAATCCGAAGAAATTCATAAAAAGCATTTAAATGCGGTTTTTCAAAGGTTTAACGAATTTGGTGTCACAATTAACATTTCCAAATGTGTGTTTGGAGTATCAAAATTAAACTTTTTAGGTTATGAGGTGTCAACAGACGGTATTCGTCCACTCGATGATAAGGTACAAGCAATTGTAAATTTTCCGAAACCTGAAAATATCGAACAATTGCGTCGTTTTCTCGGTATGGTCAATTTCTATCGTTCGCATATACCTAATGCAGTCGATAGTCAGGCAGAGTTAAATAATTATCTCCATAATAGCAAAAAGCGGGACAAAACCGTGATAAAATGGACTGATAAGGCCATCGAGGCATTCGAGAAATGTAAGGTGAGCTTAAAAAGCGCCGTTACATTATCATATCCAATGTCCGATGCTAATTTATCTTTGATGTGTTATGCTTCAAATACTAGCGTAGGCGCGGTTTTACAGCAACAAATAGATACCAATTGGAAACCACTTGGATATTTTTCTAAAAAATTATCACCTACAGAAATGAAATACTCTACTTATGATCGTGAATTATTGGCTATATATATGGCAATAAGACATTTTAAACATTTAGTGGAAGGTCGGGCATTAACGATATTCACAGATCATAAACCTATCGTATACGCATTCAGTAAAGTAAATAGCGATAAAGAAAGTCCTAGACGTATTCGTCAACTTTCCTACATAAGCGAATTCAGTACTGACATTCGGTATATCAGCGGTGATCAAAACGTAGTAGCAGACGCTTTATCTCGGATAGAGACAGTAAGTTGTCCCACGATACTAGATTATGCGGCATTAGCAGAAACCCAATCTAGTGACGTATACTTACGGGAGGCATTGCAAGTAACAGATAGTAATTTACAGTTTAAGCAATTTTACTTACCAGGTTGTGATAAACAAGTATATTGTGAAATTTTATCGAATAGAATTAGGCCATATTTAACTGAAAATTTTAGATTAATCGCATTCCATTCAATTCATGACCTTAGCCACCCTGGAATTAAATGTACTAAACAGATGGTTAAACAAAAGTTCTTTTGGCCGAATATGGATAGAGATGTTACCAAATGGGCTAGAACTTGTCCTATTTGTCAAAAAGTTAAAATCAATAGACATACTGTTTCCGGTGTAGGTAGTTTTGAACGGGCTGAACGTTTTCAGCACCTACACATTGACAAAGGTCCGACACCTTTAACGATATCACCTGATGGTTATAGATATTGCGTAACTCTTATAGATCGGACAACGGGTTGGCCAGAGGCGGTTCCTGTTCAGAATATTACAGCGGAGACCGTGGCTAGAGTAGTTTTTGAATGCTGGATCTCACGTTTTGGATGCCCTTCAAAGCTAACAAGCGACCAGGGTAGACAATTTGAGAGTGATATGTTTAAAAACCTTATGAAATATTTAGGTATACATAAAATACGCACAAGTCCGTATAATCCAAAAAGCAACGGCGTCATTGAGCGTTGGCATAGAGCACTAAAAGTATCCCTTATGGCACGTTTACAAGATGACAAGTCTTGGGTGGACGAGCTTCCGATCGCATTATTAGGACTGCGTGCAGCTATCAGAAGTGATAGCGGAGTAAGCGCAGCGGAATCGACCTACGGTAAAACGATTCGATTGCCGGGTGATTTTTATGATGAAAGTAAAATATGCATGTCGGACTCTGAATATTTACAGGTACTTAGAGATTCTATAAATAAAATGAAACCACGACCACCATTTCATAGTAATTCACGTTCGCTATTCATATCCAACGATCTTAATACGTGTAAAAGTGTGTTCGTTAGAATTGATTTAATGCGTAAGTGTCTTCAACCACCTTATGACGGTCCATACAATGTCGTAAAAAGACAAGGAAAGACTTTCACTATCAAGGTAGGCGATAAAGAAAAGTGTATTTCCATAGACAGGCTGAAACCTGCCTATGTAATTGATAGCGATTGTAAAAACTCTACCGACAATAGTTTTAATTTAGATTGTAACTTGAACGATAAGCAAAGCGCAGCGACAAAAGTTAGTCATAACAAAACAATGCGTTTTGGCCGACTAATCAAAACACCATTGAAATTCGTAGAATAAACAACATAAGTAGCGTTTGACACAAAGGAATTATTATAACACTTTTAGTTATAAACACTTTTATTGTTTTGTTTAAATATACTTTTGTGTAAGCTATTCATAGGTTTCGAAATGTTTATTGTTTATTTTAAATATACTTTTGTATAAGCTAATCATAGGTTAAGACATTTTTACTGTTTATTTATATAATAAAAACTTATGTGTTTTTTTTTTTTTGTGAACAAGGCTTTCGTTGAGTAGCAGTTTGTTTAGCTCTCACAAAGCGCTTGAGATTAATCAGGCGGCAACCGCATTTATCTACTAGTAAAGTGTTTTAAGAAAATATGTTAGCTTAACCCTTTAATTACTTATTAAATATTTGTTACTTTTTTTGTTTTAAAAAGGGGGGAATGGTGTAGGTACAGTGTATATTATTAATTTATTATGTTAACATAAACATAGTTTAAAATGTAAACAATAGCGGCAGCTGCGCCCGCCACTCAAGTCAGTCGTGAATACAAACAGTTTGCGTGAACACGTATCATCTATTATTTATATTCCAATTACCTTTCTAAACAAAATACCAAAGTAAAACCTATAAATATCAAACAAAAATTAAGAAAAGATTTATTCTAATTCAGTCCATGGAGACTCGTACATATTATCTGTGATAGCGCTTAAACAATCGGGCGCTACTTCGCTTCGGGGTTCGGACGAATACGACGAACACCACTGTCAGATTATACTAAGAAACAGTTGAAAAAGACGACCTTACTGCAACATTTGTGCTGAATGTAACTTCGCCATGTTGGTTTGTATTCTACTTAAGATAGGAACAAACGGATGAACGTCACGTCACGAAATGACGTATCATACAGTTGAGAAATTTATGGTACCTACTGGTAAGAGGCCGTAGCTGGATGGCTAAAGCGGCTGCCCGGTGTGCAGTAAGGTCGCAGGCTCAAATCCTGCCGGTCCCATATCTTTTTAAACTTCTTCTTCTCTTTCTTAGTATAATTTGCTAAGCATAGCTAAATGCTATAAAAATAAACAATTAGAAGTTGAAACCACTGTCAGATTTTCCATATTTTATCCTAATTTTTTTTTACGCAATTTAACACCGTTTTCTGCTAAGATTTTTACGTAATATTATCGAAGACCCCTACCCCCATAAGTGGAATTTTGTAAGATTTAGCTTGATCCCCTTCCCCTCCTAGAACGGCTTACATAATTAATTAATGTATTTTATATTGAGTTAACCCAGTTGACATTATATTGTACCAACAGATACGGACGAAGACGCTGGCTCCTGAAATACAGTTGGCACTAGTTCAGGGGTCAGAGGACTCATACTCAATTATGTAATTTTATATGTCAGTAAATAATTTATTATATTATTATTATTATAATATATTAATCGACGCCTCCTTACCCTTATATCTGTCACAGAATATCAGCACACAATTTTGTCCTTATTGTGAAATGAGCAAGGCAAGCTAAATGAGCAGGGTCTACTAAGGACTCGCAGTAGTGACAATAATGTCAGGATCCAATAACAACACTTTTTTTTTTATTAGGCGGGAAAAATGCCTGACGCACACCCCACCGCCCAGGGAAGGCGATGGGGCTTGCACCCACTAAAACAACCCGCCGCGCCGCGCCGTGTGCTATGCGTCGCCGAAAGATGGTAAGGGTCGGCGAGCCCTGGATCGATCTTACATCCACAGGGTACCGGTCACCCGACTTCTTAGTCGTCCTCTCCTAGCGGCGCTCCGGGCACACCCAGGGCGCCGCTCCGTCGCGGAAGGCATCAGCGGGCGGTGGAAATAGGTCCCCGTTCCTCCGCCCGCGGCCTTGCTCAGGGCGGCATTTTTTACGCGGCGTACCTACGCGCGCCTTGTCAACAACACTGTCCTAAGCCAAGAATAGGCACGCGGTCGAACATAAACGGATTAATGAAGTCTCCAATTAAAATTCAATTCAACAGTCAATTACATCTAAATGTTTGTCCTAATTAGATAACCGACCACCGAAACCACAGACTAGACGTGTGTAGTGTTCATTTAAAACGGTATTTTATTTACGATTACCAAAATTTATATCTTTTTAACAAACTGAATGATAGAAAAATGTATAATCTGTTACAAAACGGTGATTTTTTCTAGACAGGATAGAGGCAGCGCATGATACCCCTTTTTCCAAAACCAACGATAACTCGGAGCTCCCGCGCTGACTGTAATTATGTCAACACATGCTGAATAAATAATAACAAAATGTCGTAAGTAATACGGTCTTACAAATAAAGTAATTAGAAGTCAAGAATAGCGCCTGCTACACTACACCAAGCTATTATTTCGTAATTACCGCTAACATTAATTAAACCTCGGATTTAATATTATCGATGACTGTAATTGTCGCGGTATTACTCGTAATATTGAATAATATCGATTTGTGGAACGGCCACAACATTTCTATGAAGCTATATTGCTCTATAATATTTCATATAAGTATGGCGATAATAATAATTGTTTTATATCCGTAGGTGAAACAATTTTAAGCCTCAATTTTTCAGGATTTAGATCAACCTTATGGACAGGATAAACCAATAGCACACATAAATAATAATGACAGGTGTGTTCTTTATTTGAGTGTTACTTGGGTCACTTTTATATTCTAACATAGTGTCTTGGGTCACGGTTCCTCTGAAATTGGACCTAAATATAACTGTTTAAAAGGATTATTAATTCTTAATGGCCTATAAAGAACTTATTTGACAGATGATTTTTTTTTACCAATTTTTTTTTATTATAAGAAATCAATTATTAAAATTATGATATCTTATTTACAATCAAACAAAATACAACCTAAATTGCTACGTTATAATATATTTGGCAGATGATTGACGAATTTAAAAAGAAATTTATAAAATGAAATGGCTGAACTAATGAAAGGCTAATTTCACATGTTTCGGATAGTTAAGTACTGGTTAGTTCTGTTATTTTCTATACAAATTTGGCATATCATGTAAAAAAAAAACCGAATAGGCCCTAAGTCTATGACCTAGCTCATAGCCTAAAACCACAATATACCGGTTTTTAGAACAGGACCCTTTACAACGAAAAATATTTCAGAAATTTGCTTACGTTCAAACAAATTATTCATGCGAAGAATTTCGTGATACAAACAAATTCTTTGTCATTATAAATTAGATACACTACTTGGCTTACAATAAAAAACATTTGATGTTTTTAAAATGTTTCACAGACGATCATCAGGGTCATATTTGGTAGTGCAATATATAAAAGGCAATGTCCAAAAACTGTATCCCAAATTCGCCACCAATCTTGTGTCACGAATATAAGATGGTAAATAATTTCTAGTTTTGTGTATGACGATTATCTAGGATTTAATAAACAAAAGTGATTTTCTGTTAAAACGTGAAGGATGAACGGTGCGCTGAAAATTTTTCATAGAATAATCACGTGTTTTTACATTTGTTCACTAACTTGTTTAATGAAAACCGGCTTACTATTAAAATAGCTTACCGTAAAATAATTATATTTTTTGCTGTATTAAGCAGTTTTGATCTTGACAAAGCTACAGAATAGACAGCACAGCAGCGATAAACAATACCATGGTCAATTGGTAATACCCCTTTGCCGCCAACAATTTGGTAGCCGTAGCAAAACTGATGTACGTACATAGATGAACAGTGCGGCGTCATAAGACATATTGAGGTGCATGAAATTAGCCTCCCCGAGTGACGTACACAAATACCCTACTTTCGGCGCACCCTGGGCAATTCGCGAGTTCTTCAAAGCGATTTGGCTGATCCTTTCACCACAATGGCAAGTCAAAATAAATTTTGACTCAGCCATCGACACGACGAAGAAGAAGATAAGACATATTGTAACGTTTTTAAGAGGAAGTTGACTAAAGTAAGTCTTTGTTAAATTATTTTGCTGTATAATGACAGTAAAACATTTCAAGGTAATGTGTATACGCACTATGTCCACGGTAATGACATTTTATAATGAGTGTTCGCTTTGTATTACGTTTTCCGGACTAAAATTAGTAGGAATAGAGTATTATTAGAATCATTGAACAAAAAATCGCACTTATTTTCAATAGTTAGTGGTAACTACAGTGACGTATAAGATTTGGCCCTTCATACCTAATTGCTTGGCCCAGTGTACTATATTTCGATCGGCTTGAGTTAATTCAAAGCAAAATTACACTACCAGCAAGCCCTTGAACATGTGACTCTAACACTTATTTATATCTAAGTCATTACAGTCCAGTAGGGTTGCCAGATGGCCGAGATTGAAATTTGGTGTCTTGTCCCAAGTCCCGTAATTAGACTTAAATTTTCCCAAATGCCGTTGTAGAGGAACAGGGTGTGATGTTTCTCCACCTCAAAGGGAGGATCCTCCGACCAGGCTCGCTGGTATTGCCTGGTGAACGCTGTCCAACGGTAGAGTATTGGAAGTTGTATTTATGTACACTTGCTGTGAACATTTCGTTACCGCGATTCAGCGCTATTTGACAGTTGTGACGAGTGTGTTACTTCTTGACGTTGTCAATGTCAAACGTCGTTTATTATGTGCGGAGACCGCCACACCGTAACCTACTATAGTCTAGTCAACAGACTGAACGATTCAGGTAGTTTTTCCTATGGCCTGTCGAGCTCCAACAGCCCCTTGCCCCAGTTTGGGTCAGCAATTGCGCCGCACCTTGTCTAATTTCTCACAATTGATGCTTGTAAATATTGCAACCCTATCGTCGGATAGCTTGTAAGTACATAGTCTAGATTGCCTTGACGTTCTAGGTGACCATATTACTTAATAGTACATAATATGAGTAATGGACGACCTAAACTTTGATAGTTATGGCAGGATTTGTAAAAATAAAGAAAAAAATCAACTGAAAATTCGGTTACATCGTTCTTGAAGTATGTGCTGATAGTTTTCTTCCGATTATAATTTATGAGCACCGACTTTAAGAACTATTTTACCGACATTTTTGCGGTATTTAATGTTTTCAAGGAATTTAGAAATCTGTTATAAAAAAAAACAAAAAACAAATAAGTATTTTATCATATACTTCCTATCATTCACGATTAAAATAATATAAAAGCCTTCAAAAATTAAGGGATTACTCTCGATTTCTCTAGGATGCCATCATCAGATCGTGAACTGATGACCATATGGCACCACATGACAAGTATAGCCCTTTCGTGCAAAGAAAAGAACATCTCATATCGGTGGAGGCGTCTTCAAGTAATCAGTGAACAAACATAAAAAAATCGGCCAAGCCTTGTCAGCCCATCCGCAATAGGGTTTCGAAGTTAATCAAATCAAATCATTTATTTCTATGGGCCCCAAGAGGCGCTTGAACACGTCAATACAAACATCAAATACATCAAAAAATATAATATTAAAATAAAACTTAGCTAATTAAATTATAATACTTATTGCAATAAAATGATTTGACACCGGAGCTTAGAGATCCGATGGGTATTGCATCATGAGAAGAGCTGGTGAGAAACTCATGTGCACCATCTTTTCAAATAATTCATGCAATATTTGTTTGTTTTTGACAATAATTCTATGTGTAAGTTATAGTAACTAAAACAACATTATGGTTCAAGACGGTTATGGAGAGAAAATATACTTAAATATTGCAATGTAATTAAATTAATACTTATACATAAATTAGTCCATAGTATATAAGGTTGCAATATCTTACACTTCAAGCAGAAAATAAAGGAGTAAAAGCAAGTGTGTTTACTACTGTATACATAACGGTTCCAGAACAGAGAAAGAAAAAGTTAGACGGTACAACCTGTTTCAGATTGTAACATATTCTAAACAAAGGTGCGATATATACTTTCCGTAAAATAAAAAACAAAGTCATAACTGCCAACATAATCAATCATGTAACTAATTAATGTAATTATGTATATATGTGTAATGACTAATGTTGTTTTCTCATAAAGTGGCTCTATGGTCACCGCAGAGTTGAGAAATTTCGAGTCTAGCAGCATACGAATCCATGGCTGAATTGACAAAGCACTAAGGGTGTATACCCAAGGGATGCAGGTTCGAGTCTTGCTGAATTCTTAATTTTTCAACTTTAATATTATATAAATACAAAAAGGCATAGCAAAGCTAAAATTTGCTTTAAAATATTAAAATTATCGGAAAACGTGTTTTTATTTGTTAGAGTTTTTCTTTTTTTTTACCATAACCATGTCTTAAATTTGTGGTTTCAATAAATGCTTCTACGTCGCGTCGAATCCACCATTTATACAGCATAGCAAAGCAAGTAATACAAGTATTTTGTATATTGTGTATTCACATTGGCAGACAACAATGTTGTAACATGTGACCATAATAAACAGTGACCTTGCTACTGAACCAGAACATGGTAATACTAGATATTACATAAAGCAATTTTGAAATTAAGTGCTTTACTAGGAATATGTTTACTTCTTTAACTAAATTCAAACAATGTATCATTTATCCTTGTAATTTCCTAAGTTGTAAGTTTTTTATTACTTAATTTGGACCTTATGACACTAATCATTTTGAACGATATTAGTCAACTCTGACAAAAGTTAGCAGGGATCAAGCGATTTTTTTCCGCTTATTTTTAAATGACGCCCGCACCAGGAATATCTTCTGTGTCGCGAGGGTCTTTACAGACCTTCATTTCACACACAAAGTACACCCAGAGTCAGAACACATCATTGCGGATCAGACAAAGATTTGGCCCGTGTAGGGATCGAACCAACAACACCAGTCGAGTTGAATTCGGCGAGGCGACCGCTTTATCCACTATGCCAACCGTGCTCTCAATTGTCACTGATGTAGGACCACAGAGTCGCTGTGGTAGGACCGTGCAAAGAGCGCACGCAAGTAGGCACGCGGTGGAGTTATATAGGTGCTAATCAACATTTTACAAAAAAGCGATTTGAATTGTCATCAAAAATGCTTGCGCAGTTATTACCTTAAAACAATAATTATTATTGTTCAGTTCAAGTAGCCCGTCCAAAGTACGCACGCATGTACATTTGACAAAAAAGCGGTTAGAATTGTCATCAAAAATGTTTGCACTATAGCCCTAAAAAAATAATTATTATTGTTTCTCTAAAGCTTCGATTTCCTAGGAAAGCGGTGTGGAATAATGCGGCCGTAATATTATTACCGTGACACGATTAATATGTAATACGTTAGGTCGATCACCGCTCTCTAGGAAACCACTACATTTGTTTTACATAGACAACGTTCTAGTGACGTCATTATACCGTTATCTATAACACCGCTATGCTAGGAAACCGAAGCTTAAGTGTAAAAAAAAAAAATGAAATGAAAAATGAAAATGAAAAAGTGTTTATTCAGTTTTTTACATATTTTACACATACAATATCTTCTGCCAAACTGCAGCACAGTTTGTGGGCAGAATTTGCTCCCATTTTATTACAGTAGGCATATCGGTTTTACAATAGTTTTATGTTGTACTTTTTCATTTTAGAACATGCAAAAACAAAAAATATTATTAAAGATTGGCACAAAAGAAAATTTGTTGAAACAAAGTAATAGGTTGGCTAATTACAAATTTGTGATTACTATAGTTACATAATTTTTCATTTTACTATGTTGTACTTTTTCACTTTAGAACATGCAAAAAATAAAAATACTATTAAAGATTGTCACATAAGAAAACTGCTTGAAACAAAATAATAGGTTGGCAAATTGCAAATTTGTGATTGCTATAGTTAGATAATTTTTCACTTTATTACAGTAGGTATAGCGGTTGCACAACAAATTTTGAGACAAAATACTAATAATAGGTTGGTAAATAACTAATTTGCGAAAAACGTCATGCACTGGCGATGAAGTCACTGTAGGTACACACATAAGTACAAATAGATTAAGTAAATTCAAAGGCTATCAACATAATATTTGTAACATGAGGTCTATAGATTTAACAACTCACCGTACGGTTCACCTTGGTTGTATAAAGTAGATCCTGATGTGAGAATCTGACGAGTGTGTGTGTGTGATGTGACAAAAATGTGAGATACTCATGTATGTGTTTCATCTTAACTTCTATACTAATATTATGAAGCTGGAAAGTTTGTTTGTTCGTTTGGTTGAACGCTAATCTCAACTACTAAGCTGTTCCGCATTGAATAATATTGTCTTGACTGGATAGCTCATTTCACGCTACGACTTATAGGGACGGGCAGAAATCAGCTTAATGTCCGAAAAACTTCTGTGGCTTTGCGATGTTTAAAAAAAAAGGAAGGCAGCATAGCTGTCCATCGTCTGTTTTTAGGGTTCCGTATCCAAAAGGAACCCTATTTCTGAGACTACAATGTCCATCTGACCGCCTTTCACCAGTCTGTATCTCACGAACTGTTATAGCTAGACAGTTGAATTTTTTACAGATGATGTAAAACTGTTGCCGCTATAACAATATATACTAAAAACCGAATAAAATTAAATAGTTAAAGGAGAGTCCCATACAAAAAACGCATTCATTTGCTAGTTTTTTCTCTATATTGGTCAATGGGCTGTGACTCATGACCCGTGATAATAAATAAATAAATAAATATCACACAACTTACACACAACGCCATCTAGTCCCAAACTAAGCAGAGCTTGTACTATGGGTACTAGAATAACTGATACTAATACATATATATCTCCTTTTTTTTGGTAAATACTTACTGTGTGTTTCTATGTATAATAATATAGAAACACCCATACTAAGACAAACCCCCATGTTTATACACACAAAGATTTGTCTTAAGCGGGAATCGAGCCTGCGACCTCGGCGTCGCAGGCAGGTACACTATCCAGTACCCAGTACCCAGTTGAAATATTCACAGATGATGAAAAACTGTATCTGCCATAACAAAAATACTAATAACTGAATAAAATTAACACATGACAGGGAGCTTCCATACAACAAATGTGATGTTTTTTCTCCTTTCAGCTCAATATTGATAACGGTAACAGGTAGACTAGAATAAATAATTAAATTAAAATAAAATAAGTATTTAAGGGGGTCTGTTAGAACTACTTACAATGTAACCAACCTACATGCTTGTCTCTAAGTGGCATTCGAATTTTATATGTATCATTCTGTTTTTTGTTTACTCACTCTGTCACTTCACTTCTTTTATGTCTACCAAATAAAATGTCTATTTTATTCTAATTGTTAAAATTCTTTAATTCTCAACTATAAGAACTCTGCAACACTCAGTAAATATAAAAGGATCTCCCATACAACAGACAATATTTTTTTACGTATATAGATAAAGCACGAAGGGTTCCGTAGAACCCTTCGTGCGCGAGCCCGACTCACGATTGGCCGGTTTTTTTTTATTATAAAGCGTTTCGTCCATTAATCATTAATAGTTACATAATTGTAACTAAATAATAATAATAATTGTAAATGTGTTATGACTGACTTTGATGCAAATACTGTTGAAGGATTTTAAATAAATTATCACACAAAGCATAAGTTTATTGACCTATTCAATATTTTCTGCAGATGGTGGATTTCTTGTGAACTCGGGACGTGTTTTGCCGCTAAAATATAGTCTATGTTTTTTTAGGAATAATATGGTTTTTTACATGTGATTATTTTTTTAAATCAATTCTTTATTTTTCAGTTAATTCGAAACACAACCTCGATGGTCTAGTGGTTAGCGTATGCGCCTTTCACCGCGAGGATTCAGTTTGATTCCGGGGTCGGGTAAATTATTGTTTGTGAACTTTTCGTCAGGAAATTCACAATAGCAGTACGGAGTTGCAATTGTGCTCGGTAGATAGCGATAGGCTCATTCTCTATCCTATTGGGCCTAAACATAACAAGTGAAGTGTGGGTATTGTTCATCTGTGCCGCCCCTTATGAGTACCCTAGTACTAGTCTTGTTTATTTTAATTTACTGGCAGACTAATAAATGAATGAATATGTAGATATTTATTTCAGATAATTACAATCCATATGTATATTTTTTTTTTTTTTAAAAAACGACGCCCGCACTAGGAATAACTCCTGTGTCGCGGAGGTGTTCACAAACATACATTTCACATACATAGAGCACACCCAGAGTCAGAACAAATCTTTGCGAATCCCACAAAGATTTGTCCCATGTGGGGATCGAACCCACAACACCAGCGCAATTGAAAGCGGCGAGGCGACCGCTTTAACCACCACGCCAACCGTGCACAAATTATTAACATTACATATTTATGTTTATTAATTATAACATTAAACACATAACTCAACATTAAATTACATTTGACATCACATAACACTTCTTCGTCGTGTCGATGGCTGTGTCAAATTTTATTTTGACTTGCCATCGTGGTGAAAGGATTAGCCAATTCGCTTTGGAGAACTCGCGAATTGCCCAGGGTGCGCCGGACGTAGGGAATCGTTGTGTACGTCACTCGGGGAGGTTCCTTTCATGCACCCCATAACACTGCAAACCAATAATAACATAACACTGAGACACATACATCACATGCACATATAAATATTAGTTTTAGATAGTTTTTATAATTACGAAAGATTCTATTGTAGATTCCAATCTGATAATTGACGAAGCGAAACATAGATTTTTTGTGAAATCGAGTGTTTTGGTTTAACACTTTAATTTGTATTTTACAGAGTTCTTTACGAAATTGCTGTAGATAAATGTGAAGAATTCGGTGCTTTCGAAATATATTGCACAAATAAAATTGAAAGCAGAATTTAAACTCGGCAAGTTATACAAAATATTAACATCAAGTCATAAATAAACAAATAAATAAAATTGAAGTGTCTGTTTTTAGTGTAAAAATATCAATGCTTTTCAGCTGATATAATTATTTGCACGATACCTTATACAATTATTTTTTTGTCTATATGTCTGTCTGTCTGTTTGTATCGGCTAATATTTAAAACGTCTGGACCAATATTGATAAAATTTAAGACGCAGTTTACTGACTACAACGCGCGAAACATAGGTTATTTTTTATTCATGTAACTTACCACGCAGACGAAACCGCGGGCGAAAGATAGTTTGTTTGTTTGAAAGCGCTAATTTTAAGAACTACTAGACGGATTTCAATAATTATTTTTGTGTTTGATAGTTTGACTTTCAATAAAGGATTTAAAGTAATCCGCGGAGCAGTAAGGTTTTATGCGGGTCAAATCGTGGGTAAGTTCCTACTTAAAACTGTTAAATTTATGATTTAGTAAATTTTTGAATATTAGCCAGGTCCCTCTCTAGTACACACATAAATGGTAACATTACCTTGAATGTAGCAACACTGCAATTAGAATATCTTGTCATGTCTGTGTGATTTTTGCACCGCCAAAATCTACTAATAAAAACTATCTTAAAACTAAAATATACTTTTTTTTACTTATAACATCAACAAAAACAACAAATTCCACCACTATTATCTATAAGTTTCGAATCGATTTTATCTTCATTTTACATAGACTACATTTCTTATGCGAACTGCCAAAGCATGGAACGCCTTGCCCGTGTCTGTGTTTCCGCATGAGTACAACCTGGATCTCTTCAAAGCTAGAGTTAATAGGTATCTCATAGGTAAGGGTGCTCCACCGTAGACCACATCATCACTTACCATCAGGTGAGATCGTGATCAAACAGGTGCCTATCCACCATAAAAAAAAAACGGCTTTGACCATTTTGGTTTTCAGAATCCGGGACATGGTTGAGTTACGGGACACGGTACCCGACGCAGAATTTCGGTACGTCCCGGATTTCTAGGCAATGTTTACTACTCCCATGATTATAATTATATTAAGGGATATACTAGTGTATGGCATCTGATCTAGAACCGGCTTGACCACTTACCGGTGCCATGGTGGGTAGCCTAGAATTATATAATCGGTTAGAATGATAAGGATGGCGCAAGCTGGGGATATACCATAAAATAAATGAGATATATTTTAATACATATGATGCTTAATATGATGTAGTGAACGGGTGCGCGATTTACCTAACCGTAAGTGGCCATGGACATCCATAGTTCTATATTAATTTTTAAACTTACGCGTTGCATGATTAAAGAAACGTCAAGTTTAAAACTTGACCCCCTTAACCTCCCTCTGGACCCGCGCCTACGGTAGGTGCGAGTTAAAGAACTAAACCCCCTCATTAACTTCAATTGCTACGTACTATAAACACTGTATGGCGGCAGGTTAAAATTGAAAGACTAAATTAGTAGAAAACTTTCCTGCGTCGAGCTCGTTTTAAAAGCGCTACTACTAGTTACTACTACTAAGTTATTAACATAATGTAAATAAAATACTGGTAACGCCATCTACAAATAATTGAAGTTACTAATATATGGTTCTTCAGCTTTGCCACAGATGGCGTTCATAATCGTTTCTGAGAATAAAATTTATTAGAAAATATGATAATTTTAATAAGTAAGAATTTTATAAATGTATTAAAAACATAATTTATTTTATACATAAGTTGTTCACTGTATTTTAATAACATTTCAGTCACTTACTTTTCAACAATTCAATGGTAAAGTTTTTGAAAACGTATCTATATTGTGAGAGGAAGCACCGCCATCGCACTTTTAATAACTGCTCAGACTTCTATTAATAGTATTTTTATAAAACATATGATCGGAAATAAATACGAGGCTATGAAATACATATTATTACATTAATTAATAAATTACTTAAATAATTATAGTACCTCCCAGCCTATCCACTGAACATTGTAGGTGCCAAGTAAGTAGAATAACTTTAGCTTGTACAACAATGTTTGAAGCAGATGGTCAAACTTAAACATTGTTTTAGGCGTTCGGATGTAACATAACCTGAATTTGCGCGGAAGATAGTTTAATAAGACCTATACCTATGTACGGAATATTACTCAGGCGTTAAGATTTTAAAACGAAGTTCCTTATCGCGCGTTGCGAAAGGGGGCTAGACGGAATATTAAGACCAAAAGTTGTAACGACATGTAAGTAGGGTTGCCAGGTAAGTCGAAAAAATACCGGACAACCCCAAAAGGGTAGGGGGGGGGGTATGCTGGGTCGCAAAAAAAATACGTTTTCTTTTTTAAACTAATATTTTGCGCGCGGGTAGGGGGTGGACGCAGACAGCAAGTACGAGTGAGTGAGACGGGTATACAGTGGTGAAGTGAGAGCCCCCAAACGCACATACAGTACAGACTTTTGCGTTTGAGGGATTTCATATGTCTACTTTTGTAGGCGCTTGTGACCAGTAGTACCGACTTTCTTCAAAATACCGGACATTGTTCTGTCACCGAACATCTGGCAACCCTAGTTGTAAGCCGTACTACTATATCACTATAGCAACTATAGCGACAGACAATAATAAATGCTTATGTATGTTTAGCAAGTAAGCATTATAACCTCTCTTTACTATTGTGCTAACCAAGTCATACGCGTTATAATCTCTCCATTATTGTGTGTTTAGCAAGTGTACGTACAGAACTTCGTTCCATCCGGGTTTCTGACACATCTCAAGTTTTATTTTTTTGTACTGTGGTTTGGCAGAGTGACCCGAAATATGTATATTGAGGACTGGTTGGTTATTATTTTATTAATTGAGGACTTGTTGATTTGCATGTACAGAGGGCCAAGCAATTAGGTATGCAGGGCAAAAAAAATACGATACGTTTCTTTTAGGTTCCCAAGTAAAATATTCTTTGCATTGAACATTTTACATCTCTGCCACACCCGTTTGGGTAATAAAAACGTGTTTTAATTAATATTTTTATTATAACATAACATAACATTACGCCTATATTACCTAAAAGAGTGTGGCTTAGGTGTGCAACACCTATACTTCATCTGTTATGTTTTTAGGTCCCATAGGATAGCGGCTGAGCCTATCACCATCCACCGCGCGCAATTTCAACTCCGTGCTGCAATTGTGAATTTCCTGACGAAAAGTTCAAAAATAACGACCCGGGAATCGAACCCGAGACCTCGTGATGGGAGGCGTAAACGCTAACCACTAGACCATCGAGGCAGCTATTATTTCATAATAACATGAGAAGTTCTAAGGATAGACAAGGCCTTCAGAAATAAACATCACATGTATTAAAAATCTCTTTATAGTTATGCGAATTTAAATCATTTACAGTTCGTCATGACTTTCCTTTACTCCGATCACTCCATCAACAGCTTCCTTCGTATACTTCTCCAGGAACTCATCCCAGAACTTCTTTCTGTCTCCAAGAGGGTTGGACTTCATCTTAAGAGCCTTGGTGATGTGCAGGTACTTGAATTCTGTCTCGTTGCTGAAGGGTTCCCAAGTGAAGTCCTTTAGGATGGAGTCGCCTTTTGTGGGTGTGGGGTTCCTTAAAGTTTAGTATTAACTGATTAATTAGTTCGAAAGCTCGTGGCTTTCGGTGTAGTTTGAACGACGAAAGTAAAAAAAATATTCAATCAATTTTAATCATATAAAAACAATCGTATTCATGTGTATATTAAAACATTTTCTCACCGCCAAACTACCACTACATTGGCATATTTAACAAAGTATAATGAAGAACGGGTCTCTTTCAATGACACAGATGCCGTAATTAAAAAAAGAACTTGATTTTTAAGGTCAAAGAGAGATAAGTGCATTCGTATACCTAATAAAAAATCCGGCTGTCAAATAAAGCGAAATTTGAGACCAGTACCAAAATACCTATAAAGTACTAAAATAACCACGTACCCAGTTTTAGCAAAGTTAGTCCACAGGCGCACCATTTTCTTTGCTAATTTCATCTCTGGCTGTTCAGTCGGCAACTTGATAAACTGTTCATAAGTCGACTTGATTCGAGAGCAAACTACTAAATAGCACAACTCGTCGCAAACTGTTGCTCCAGTGTTGCCCACCGAAAACCTTGCATATCTTGCCATCTTATAACTATTCTCGTTCCACTGACCTCTATAATCAAAGACATAGTAAAATACAGACGAAGACAGTTTTTTCGACAGCTGTTCCGCTGCCACATTTAACGCATAGTTTTGCAAACTATCTCCTACATAAACCGCATGCTCCAAAAGGTTTTCGTAGTGAACAGACTTGTCTTTGTAATAAAATTCCAAAATTTCTGTATTAGCTTCCTTATATTTAGCACTCTCACGCTCAAATCTTAAACCAGTTCTGATAGGAAATTTGACCAAATTCTGGTCAGTTGTAGGTGTCAGCGTTCGCGGCTCAAATATTAAATGAGACATTAAGTCGAGCCCGTCCCTAGAATTAAAACCGATTATGACTGGAACATCATTGACAATACTAGCAGTTTCTGGCAACTTCGTAATTACTGCATCCTCAGAATCTTGTTCCATCGTGGGGGCGAACGGTAAGCCAAAAGTCTCTATATCAACGTCAAATAATATTTGAATCTCTGCATGCAATATTTGTTCTGGTTCTATATTTTGTAGTTCTTTTAATAGTTCGTTACTGTTAGAAACTGTCAGATTTAATGCCTCTCCTAATTTAAATGCTACAGTTCTGGGCTCTCTATAGAAGTATATATATTCAAGGGAAGTCCCACTTTGTAGTATAGCGCTTGAGAACAATCCTTTTGCTTTTTCTGAATAAAGAAGTATTTCAGCAATTGTAGCTCCTCCTCGACTTCCCATGACGGTTACTCTGGAAGAATCTCCACCAAACTTTTCTATATTATTTTGAATCCATTCCAGTCCAAGAATAAAATCTTTCAGGCCATTATTTCCTGGTATGATATTGTCTTCAGTGGTCAGATATCCAAAAATACCAAGTCTGTTGCTAATTGTCACGACTATGACCCCTTCTTCAATGAAGAAATCTGGGGAATAGGTGTCAGTGCCATTAAACCATGTCTTGAAGTTATCGTTAAAGTCAAACACCATAACGGGAGCAGTCCCTTTGATGTTAGGAGTGAAGATGTTGATGTACAGACAGTCTTCGGAACCAGAAATGCCACCAGGTTCGTCCATACGGCCTCTGGTGTTGAATTGCATGCATGTTCGTTTGTTTTTAAATGCTTTAAGATTTCCTTCCCAGCCTTCTTTTGGTTTAGGTGGCTGTAATCATAAAATGAGTATTAAAAACCATATAATTATAGCGTAACGTTTTCACCAGGATCAATTCAGTGTTTAACTTTTGAGGCATAAACAAACAATAAAACAGTTAATAAATCTTTGAAGGTTAGCTTAACATTTTATATTATCCTCTATAATATAATAAATAATAATATGTAGAAATTAGATGAGCCTTAAACGAAAGCTTAGCTAGTAAATAAAATCATTATTACAATACGTTTTCACGATCCATTAAAAGTTGCAAAGTAACTCAAAGAATCGAGTCAGGACGAAATCGTGCGTTTCCGGCTTTCCCTTTTGACAATTAATCCAGTGGATCGCACAAATATTTAAGTGTTTTCTCAGGTTTGGTTACATCGAATATTTCGCGTGGAATACTTACTTGAAATCGTAATTCTCCAGTTGGGGCTTCCGCAAAAGGTACGCCTCTAAAGGAAAAATAATCTTGTTTCGTGAACAGAGTTTTTTCAACTCTACCCAACAACACTCCTTGTTTTAATTTAATTTCAACGGTTTCATCACAAAGACACTGTTTTATTATGAAGAACAAACCTAAAATATTTAGTAAATTCATTTTTGACTCAAAAAATGGGCCTTTATGTTTTTTTAAATTTGTTATTAGTTAAAATTAAGACATGCCGTTTAATACTGACTGGCTTAGCAAGCATTATAGATAACAAACGTAGATACATACGTGTTCCTTTGCTTATCGCTTATAGATAGTTATAAAAGCCCGATAGCTGTAAATTAACGGACACCGTGTTATTAATCTCAGTATTTTGAAGGAAGATTTACGATTGGTTTTTGCTTCGCCAAGCGATTAAGCGATGGATTAAGCATTACCATTCAACGTGGCAATGCTGCCAACCTTCTGGCCACGGTATTTGCTAAGGACTGCGATGCACAGGAATTTTGTGACGCTTCATATAATTATATTATTTTATTTGTAAGGTTTATTTTCTTATTATTAGTTCAGTTATTTTTAGTTTTAATTATTTTTGATATTTATTATATTTGCCGAGATAAATGTTTCGAATTTAAAAAAGAGACGTGGTTTTGAGCGGATTGCTATTACAAATAAGGCTTCAGTATGAGTACTTTACTAACATTTTGGTTGTAGTATGGTCAGTGCAAGAAATGCATACTGATTAGATCAAACTTGGCGAACGACAAATAGAGGCCTAAATTGGCATTTTTGAAGTTGCGACACAATACATCTGCATTTTTCCTATCCTATACTTATAATTAGAATAAAGTACCAGCCGTATGCTAGTGGTCTGGTGGTCACCGTTCGCATAAGGAACACCGACAGAACGTTCAACACGAACCAAAGCCGTTAAGTCAATGTGGATGCACGCTGTATGGGAGTTCTATTCTGTCAACGCTGAACGCCAGACCACCGGCATGGCAGTGTGGCCAGCGGGCGTTGTATGTACATTTCTTACGTGGATGGCTTGGATGACGTGTTGGCGGTTATTTTTTTCAGGAAAATAATAAAATCAAATAAAATATGTAAAGTATATTTTAAATTAATTCTAGCATTTTAAAGTTCATCTTTGACATCGTTAATGATGCCATCGGTAGCCTTCGCCTTGTATTTGGCCATGAAGTCATCCCAGAACTGGATCTTGTCAGCGTAAAGGTTGCTCTTCATCTTTGGCTCTTCACTGATCACCAGGCACTCCTTGTTCTCTTTGGTGGCTGGCGTCCAGATGAAGGCACTGCCTTCTGGAGTTGGGTTACTGTAAATTAAGAATTGTTTAACAATTGTGCGAGACGGGAATCATTTGATGACCTTGAAAAACATATTTAATGCATGCACATATCCATCCTAATGATAATGTTACGTGAAAGTAGCTTTGTCTGTCTATCTGCTACGCACTCGATGCTAAAACTAGATCAGTTATAATAAACTATGGGATGGAGATATTACAAAGGTAAGAGACAGCATTAATAATAATAATAATAATTCTTTATTTCAGATTTACATCCATATTTTGTTAGTAACACTTTATCTTAAAAACTATGTTAGTAGGATATTAAAGCTAAGTAGTTACTTAAATCTAGTGTGAAGGCGCATCCAATGCCGTATCAATGGCGATTCCCACCGATCTATAAATATACCCAGGATACTGTTAGGACTGCCGCGCACCCGAGTGAGGAGGGAGGCGCATCGCTTTCTCATGATAGCTGCAAAGCTATCAACCCGCGCTTCCGCAAACATTTTTGAGGCACTGCAACGCCACGGCAGACCCAACAATACCCTAAGTGCATTGTTATATTGGACACGCAAGTCGCTGTATGTCCGCTGAGTGTAGCTATCCCACAAGCTGCACGTGTAGAAAGATTGGCAGTAAGCTCTAAAGAGCGTTAGTTTCACTGGAACCGTACAACGTGCAAACCTGCGGGCCAGCATATTACAGCGAACAGCCAACGACCTACGTTCCCTTTCAATGTCCATATCATCTTTTAAATCATCGGTGACCCAATGACCTAGATATTTAAAACTAGACACTTAACTGATCTACCGAGTAGTAAGGTTGTTCTTTAAACACATATATGTATTAAATATCACTGCTAGTTATTGACAAAAATGCATACTATACAATTAATGTATTATACGTACCCGGCTTTAGCGAAGTTAGTCCACATTTTAACCATAGTCCTTATAACATTCACCTCTTCTGAGTCTTCATCTGCCAACAATTTCTGATATGTTTTCTTTTCAGATTTACACACAAAAAGATAACAAAGCTCATCCCCTACACTTGCACCCCAAGTTCCTTCTATAGTCATAGCTTCTTCTAAAATCAGTTTTTTCCTTGCGTTTAGTTCACCACTATAATCAAAATTATAGTAATACACTTGCGAATTGGACTCGTTCACATATTTTCTGACAGTATAGTCAACTGGGTAGAAATTCATAATATCTGTAATGTAGGTCACATATTCCCCAGGCTTACTGATTTTAATGTATCCTTCATCAAAATAAAAATCTTTGATTTCTTTAACACCAGCGCCATATACGATGGAATTTATTTTGAAACTAAAATTGTCTCTTGTAGGGAAACTTACTATGAAGTCCCTATCAGCAAAAGTAAGATACTGAGGCTTTCGGTAATAGCGATCCACCATTTCCAAACCAGCTCTTGAATTGTAACCAATCATAATTGGAATATCAATGTTTAGCGGCCCATCTTCAGGCAGCTTGGAGATCACGGCGTCAGGGTGTTCAGGTTCAATGACAGGTCCGAAAGCTAACGTCGCTCTCTGTGTTGCTCTAGCTTCATCGGCATCGACCGAACCTGGTTCAGCCACAGCTATCTCTTCTGAAGATAGAGTAGAGAGCATTGCTATCAAGTTTGTACTTGTAACTGCTGATATTTCCAGATACTTTGCTAACAACTCCGCTTTCTTTTTCGGTGATTTTGGGAAGTATAAAGAATTTAAAGCGGAATCGCTGTGCATTATCACTCTGTTGAATAAGCCTTTAGCTTTAGGCGAGTGGATAAGGATATTAACTAATGCAGCTCCCCCCTCCACTCCCATGAGTGTTATACTATTTTTGTCTCCACCAAATTTGTGAATATTTCTTTGCAGCCATTTAAGACCTAATAAAACATCTCTTATGCCATTGTTCCCGGGTAAGGTTTTGTCTTCGAAGGCAAGAAATCCTGATGCACCAAGTCTGTGACTGATTGTGACGAGGATGACGTCCTCCTTCATAAAGAAATCAGGTCCGTAATCTCTGGAACCATTGTGTGATATCCTGAACTGTTCATTGTACAAGAAAACGACTACTGGTAAATTAAGATGTTCATTGTCATTTGGTAGTTTTGGAGTATGTATGCTTAGGTGTAAGCAGTCGTCTACGCCGTAGGTACCGTGTCGTTTGATGGGTCTTATGGGCAAATTAAACTGTGTACAATGCAGCCTTTCCTTTTTTCCGTTTAGGACTTCGGTCCAACCTTCATGTGGCTCAGGGCTCTGAAAATATAATAATAATAATAATAATAAATTTCTTTATTTCGGAACATCGTCCATATTAAAATAGCTTATTATATATTATATCCTTAACTATCTTATATACTAACTATGTTTATTTTATTTTAACATTGTGCACCAGTGGTTAAACAATCCAAAGGTGTTAATCTGACAAACAGTTAAAATCATTAGGTTCTTACATTTAAACATACTATCTCTAAATTTAGCTGCACGATGGCGGATCAATGCATCAAGCCCCGGCAAACCGGCCTCGGCAAACATAAGTGATGCGCTACAGTATCTAGAGAGTACAATTTATGATTAAGTCAAATTGTTTGTACATTGATAAGTTTGATAATGGATAAACCTGAGTAAAGTGCGTGAGGTAAATAGTATCATACACAAAGATTTGTTTCAAGATTGTGTGCTCAAGTGTAGAAATGTGTGGTGTTTGGCCATATCATTGATAGTGTATTGCTTTTGACGTTTTATCTAATGTAAAAATACATGATAGTATACATTTCCATACACATTTACTCGTTTACTGGTGGTAGAGCTCTTGTGAATGAGCTCGAGGGCGGTAGCACCACCGTCTCACCATTAACCTGCCGCCAAATAGTAGTGCGTCCATTACTGTGTTCCGGTTTGGTGGTGAGATCAGGCCCTGAAATTACTGGCACATGAGGCATAACACCGTACTCCTCAGCTGCAGCGACGCATCTATTATCTGCTTTTGTGGATTGTTTATGTACTCCATTTACCATCAGGTGGACTACACGTTCGTTCACTGTGAGCGTAGTATAAAAAAAATACGTCTTGCCTATCTTACTGTAACAACTCTATTGGCCATACTTTTCACGAACTTTCTGAAGAATCCTGACCAAGTTTTGCGATGTCAATAATATGCAATAGTAGCGGGGCGCGCCGTCATAAATATCATTATAACTTTAGAACTTCGGTTTCAACTTTAATAAATACCCCGTCCGACGCGAATATTAGATTTCATAATTTTACAATCATTATTTTGTTTTGATCATTAAGGAACTTAAGAGAGTTATGAAGTTTGTACGCTACGTCTAAATATAGGAATAAAACATGGGAAAAACAATACAATATGTTTTTTATTTTATCTCTTTGTTTTTTATTTTACACTAGGCGCTATAACTTATTATAGATAAGTTTTCATTCTTTATTATAATCAAGTTAAAGCTAATGTTATTTCTTTGCCAAAAAATAAAGAACTCTTACAGTTATTTCATTTACAAATTAATATAAATATGACATTCCTTACCTTAAATCTGAGAGAACCCACAGGCGCTTTCCCGTACGGGATACCCATAAACGAAAAGTACTTCTCATTTTTAATAACAGACTTTATCTGAACACCTTCTACTTTGCCCAAATCAGTATCTACAATTGGATTAGATTTTACAAAATTTGCTAAAAATAAACAGATCACTATACATTTGAAAGTTTTTAAACCATCCATTGTGGTAATTTTAAGTTAATAATATAATTGTTTGTTGGTTATGGACACATTATAGTAACACTGACGTGTCCTTTTGATAAATTACTAATCGTGGGTTTTACGAAGTGTAATCTTTTACCTGATATCTGCTTAAGTCTATATACTGTTATCGTTATCGGTTAATACTTGGGCTACTGTTAAACTGAATTAGATACATAAGAGACAGATATTATTAAACCTTTGCATAACTCCATGGTATTAACATAGAGTTCCATACACGTAATCATAAACTACTATTCATCATGCTCTCTCATTTGTCATAAACTTTAATGACGAAATAAAAAGAGATACCTACACATATGCGTAAGCGAAATATTATAATAATTTAGGCCGTTTTAGATTTTTTGGACGGGGCAGCGGTGGGGCGATTTATTTTTGTTATCTAGAGAGGAATATATAGGTGAACATTTAACTTACTTGGCTATCCTCTTAACTTCATACTATTTTTCCTCAAATAGTTAATAACAAATAAACTTACTTACGGGTTTGTGATTATTAAGAGTAATAAAAAAACTCAAATTGGAATCGTATAATATAATCTCTTTTAAAATGGGTTAAAATGTTTTTTTTTTTACAAAAAGTCGGCCAAAGTGTTATTTGTGAATTTTCTGTCAGGAAATTCACAATAGCAGCATGGAGTTGGAATTGTGGCCGGTGGAAGGCGATAGGCTCACCCGCTATCCCATGGGACCCAAACATAAGTGGTGAAATGTGGATGTTGTACACTTCAGCCACAACCTTCTTGGTAGTATTATATTCTTTAATATTCTGGTAGTATTGGCGTGATGTGATGTTTGTTATGTAATGTAATGTTACGTCGGTTCATTGCACATATTCATATTCATTTAATTTCATAAAGTCTATTTACACGTCATTTTTTTTGGCAATATCCACTTATATAATAATATTATTGCATAGTATATGTCAATTTTAATTACATACATCCAAATTTATTTTTAAAATAACAAGTCCGAGAATTTAGTCAAGTAATTACAATGTCAATAAATATAGTCAAAAAAATAAATAATAATGTTGTCAGATTTTTTAAAACTTACTAATAACAATGTCAATACTAATTAAATGTCAATTTACTACAAATAATAATAATTATGTCAAATATTAGTTCTGTACTTTACAATTAAAAAAATCATCATAGTCATAAAATGTTTGTTTGACAAGCCAGCGTTTTAGTCGGGACTTGAAACAGGCCAGAGTAGGTGCTGCAGTGATCGTATCTGGCAATTTATTGTATACACTCGGACCCATCACGTGCGTAAACTTCGAGGATTTCGTCAGAGTTCGTTTGACACCAGTGAGTTATTTTATTACTGAACCTTAGGTAGGGTAAAGGCGGGATAGATGCCCCAGTTTTTGAAATAGCCTCCTAATTTTGAAAATATTTATTGTATATAAATAATGAGTACGAATTCAGCTAGTTTAGTCCTTTATGTTTAACTGTGAGTTTGTTTTTTAGACCTTTAAATTACAGATTTTGCAGATTTTACCGTTTTGTGGAACTCCTTTTTTGGGGATAGATGCCTACCCGTATGGATAGATGCCCCACCATGAAAATACTAAGAGGGATAGATGCCTGTGGTGCGGGATAGATGCCCTTTATAATGTATTAACGAAAAACTCAACTAAACTTTTATAAGGTTAAGAGGACAATTAGTGTTTTAGAAGTAGAAGGCTACCCCTAAAACAGAAATTGTTTCCAAGAAACATGGCCCTAATAATATTAAAATTAAAATTATAAATTAAAAAAATTATAAATTAAAATTACCATAATAAAGTTCTATAAGCAACTTCAACATGAATAGGAATATTAAATCCTTATAATAAAATATTAATTATTAAGTTTCAACATGCATAATCATAAAAAAACAGTCTAATTAAAACAATAAAATGTATTCTTAGCAGCATAACGTCTTCGCAATGTTTTTAATGGAATCCCAAACTGTCTGGATATTTTGTTTATCCCCATGGTATTTCTGTCTATTTCGTCGAAAGCTGACTGCAATTGTTCTATAGTCCAGGAACATGCTCGAGCTCGCATTCCTTCTTTTCTTTTATATTTTCGTGGCATGGTTATGCTACAATCAGAAAAAGTCCAAATATACCTAAATACACGTAAACCTATCATTGAAGGTACACTATATAATACACCGAAAGGTGAAAGTAGTCGATTTCATAGCGGGTGTATTTTGAGGCCCGGATCATAGCTGAGAGCTTTTAATACACCTGATATGAAATAGAACATTTACCCGAGTTATAAAAAGTACTTCATGGTACATCTACACATAAAAAAGCTACCAAGAACTACCATATAAAACAAAATCCGTCTAAACCAACAAAAACTACTACCAAAATATACCAAACACAAAAAATATTCTACCAAAAACAACAAAACTGTATCAAAAGCCAACAAAAACTAATAAAAAACAATAAAAACTACCGAATGTTACGAAAAACACCAAAACCTAACAAATTCTACCAATATCAACCAATGGAATTACCAAATTCTACTTAAAACTACCAACAATTATCAAAAACTACAAATTTCTAAATACTAAAAAACAACGAATTGTACCAAAAACTACCAAAAGCATCAAAAATCACCTGAAATTTAAAACATTTTGTATGGAGGGATAGATGCCCCTAGGGGCATCTATACCTCGAAAAATCAGGGCAACTATCCTTTTTGATGGGGATAGATGCCCCAAGTAATTTTTAAACGAATAAAAATCAAATGACGAATTATTTGCATCAAGATGCATAATTGATGAATCAGTATATCGACGTAATTAAAAATATAACGGAAATAACGACTACTTGAAAAGTTACACAACGGCTTAAACTTACCTTTAAAACTTTGACGTCTTTGTAAACTTTGCCGCGGAGATGAATGCACACACAAGCTAAACACGTATTCACAGCACGACGGCCAATGGCTACCCGAGGTGCGGGGTGACTGCGGCTCTTAGTTATAATATTGTTTTTTAGTTGCGAGTTTGGGAAGTTAGGTTTTTTGAAAACGAGGCATCAATCCCACTGGGGCATGTATCCCGCCTTTACCCTATAGAAGAGACCTTTTCTTTTCCAAACAAAATTTCCTAACTTTTTTATCTGAAACTTTTTTTTATAACGTTAATATTTTTCAACTTATTACTCCCGCAAGGCAAAAATTTTACTTTTTTTTCTATTTTTCGTCGTTTTCTCGTATCTAATTGTTTAAAAACATAATAAAAAAAAAATAACTCCACACCATTTTTTATTAAAATCGGTCAAGTAGTTTAGAAGATTATGGGGTACAAAAAAATAAACCAAAAAGAATTTTTCCTTTCTATAATAATTATTATTAGTAATTAGTAACTATTAACCCGCCCTAGCTTCGCTCCGGTACTAAAATATGCAAGTTTCATACATAAATACATTCGTTATGAAACTTTATATCTATTAAAAAAATCGCATCAAAATCCGTTGGGTAGTTTTAAAGATATAGTGACAGACAGACAGGGGGCAGCGACTTTGTTTTATACTATGTAGTGATAGTGAAGATAGATAGATAGATAAATCTTTATTTGCATACCATTTTCATTACAAACTAAAGACAACTATTGAAAGACAACAACAATATGCAAAGGGCGGCCTTATTGCTTGATGCAATTTCTGCCAAGCAACCTTTGGATGGACAGATTTAAAAGAAAAAGCGTGATAGTTTCAAGGTGTGTGAAACATTTTTAAAGTTAACTTTTAAACTTACGTGTTGCATGATTAAGTAAAGTCTAACGGGAATTAACGCGATTATGCATATATATCAGTCTGCCAAAACGTCAAGCCTAAAAGGTAAATAATGCATGATCTATTATGCTAAAATTATATAATTAAATTATTAGGTCATTTATTAATTCACAAAAATAAAAATAAAAACAAAATTCCTACTAACCTAAAAATAAATGACTAACTCTAAATCTATGTCTATCTATTGTCTATATAAACCTAGTCTAAAAGACCTCTACCAGTGGGCAACGTTCCCAAAATGGCAGCATTGCCACGTTGTATGGCAATGCTCAACTTCTGGCCAAAATAAATACCAGCATTCTGAAAACGTGTAAATTATAAAATTAATTATTAAATTACAGATAGAAATATTTAAGGATGCAATCGTTGTACTCTGAAACATAGGAAATAAGTAACCCAGTTGATTTTCTAAGGAGTACGTATTTAATTTAACCATAAATTATAGCCTCTGTCTCGGGCGGGAAGCACGTATTCCAATAATGTATTGGATTTAAGCCCGAAGCAAGCCGAAGTACTGGCTGGTTAACTTTTAAATATTTATTACAAGACTACGTTAAATACGGCTTCATTTATAACGGAAAATGTAAAAAAATCTGATTCTTATTTTTGAAGTCTTTGAAGTACAAATAGCTGAATCAGTTTTTTTATACGAAGCATGAGCTATTTACAAGTCAACTTTCTTTTTCTTTTTAAGTTATACATTTATTTCTTTTACTATCTCATAATTATATAATACATTCATATACACACCCACAATAACCTATGATATGATATTTACAAAACTTTATAGAGCATCAAAAAACATTTCCGCATCGAAAAAATATTTCACGCCTGTAATAGGAAAGATATGGATTAGAAACCATGTACGTACCTTTGTTACACATATTTTGCACATAAAGAATTTTGAATTTTGAATTTATATCGATGTCAAAGGGCGAAATCGTGCGTTGTATGGCAATGCTTATTCGTTGAGCCAAATAAAAACCAGTCTTCTGGCACAGTATAAATTGTGCTTCTGGTCACGAGTCGCATCGATAAGTCTTTTTAATATACCTTTAAAATTTTTTTTTTTTAAATTTAATATCATTTTTTTGATCAGAGTAGATAGTAGGAATATAATTTAATAATTTCATACATTTTCACTCGATACACAACATAATATTATTAAATATTACTTCTAAGTTACTATTTCTGCCATAACCAGGGAGTGGTTAAGGCATGCACCATAAAATAATCCAAAACCTTTATGTTAATACCTAAAATACTTTCGCTTTTATTTATCGAGAACACAATCCGTACATCTCACACTGTCGTTTGAATATTGGGACAAGAATAAAACCCAACGTTTCTCATCATAACTCATCCTTTTTATTTATAGATTCGCTAACAACTCCATTTACAGCCTTTGCCCCCCATTTCTCAATAAAGTTGTTCCAGAAATCAAAACTTTTCCTGTTCAGATCCGTTTTTATTTCCATTTGTTTGTCAATATTGAGATATTCCTTGTTTTCGGTTGTGTACGGCGGCCATTTTAATCCTTCGAGGTCTTCGTCGTTGTCTGGTGTTGGGTTTCTGGAAAAAATTAAATGACGGGTAAGGCGCCATAAATATTTATAATTTGATTATATACTGAATTATAATGAACAAACGACTGGTACCTCCATTTAGGTAAGGTTTAGGTAAGGTAAGGTTCTTATGTATGGACGCTTCAGGAACCATAACAGGCGCTTGAGACATCATGATCTGATAAATGACAGCATGTACAAAGTTTTCTGTATCTTTTCCAGAGTTCTCTTTTAGATTATTTTTGTTATTGTAGTTTAGCTGCATGCGCATATTTTTGCGTTATGACCCGAACTAAACCTTGTATTTTATTATTTATTGTTTTTCATTGATTGTAATGTGTGTTGTGCATTCAATAAATAAATAAATTAATTAATTTGTAACCAGTTTTTTTAATCAAGTGTCACGTACAAGTGCTATGTAAGTACACAAATACAGTTAATGTTTTTGAGAAAACTCGATTTTCTATTTTGTGATGCAAAATCACCTTTAAATTTAAAAGGGTTTATTTTATGAAATATCGATTTAACTTACCCGTATTTAGCAAAGTTGGTCCAAAGTTTGACCATTTTCTTCTGCACCATACTTTCTTCGGAATTTGCTTCCCTGAATTTTAAATAATCACTCTTTAGGCCAGGACATTTAAAAAGGTAGCACATTTCGTCTCCCGTGGCTGCACCCCACATGCCATCCTCTACGGTCACATGTTTCAATAGATTCTTCTTATTCTCGTTAAGATCACTAGAGTAATCAAAATGATAATAAAAAACAGGCTTAGAAGACTTTTCAGAATATATTCTTGCTGTATAATCTAAACCGTAGTTTACTAATACATCGCCGAACATCGTCACTACCTCTGCAATAGATTTTAGAGAGATTTTACCTTTAGAAAAGTAAAAGTGTTTGATTTCTTCTATAACATCATCATAAACTTGTTTTATTGGATCAAACTGAAACTTGACTCGTGTTGGAAGGAGCACTGGAAAGTCTTTATTCAGGGCACCCATATACCTTGGTTCTATAAGGTACTGCATCGAGGCTTCTATTCCCTCCCTCGAGTTGAAACCCATCATTATAGGAATGTCAATGTTAAAATCAGTATCTTCAGGGTAATCTGTTATGAGCCCACCTGATTGCTTTTCTACTATGGGAGCAAAAGCAACAACACTCCTTTGGGTTAACTTAAAATAATCATCAGGACTGGCGTGCACATCCCTAGAGACCATGGTTGTAATATTAGCTTCTCGTAATTCGCTAATTAATATTCTATCACTTGATGTGGTAATTTTCAGAATTTCACCCAGTTTCAATGCTCTTTCTCTTACTTTCTCTTGCAAGTATACTGTAGTCCATGATGTGCCACTTTGTAATATAGCTGCACTGAACATTTTTTTTGCTTTAGGATGGATAAGTAGGTCTATACCAGCAGCTCCTCCTTGCAATCCCATAAGAGTTATTTTCTCAGGATTTCCACCGAAATATTTGATATTATCTTTCACCCACTCCAGACCCATAACTATATCTTTCAATCCTGCATTTCCTGGGAGGTAATCATTTTCCAAAGACAAGAATCCATGTACGCCGAGTCTGTGGCTTATAGTTACAACGACAACATCTTCTTCGATGAAGAAATCTGGTGCATAATATTTTGTTTTGGTGTAAGAACTTTGGAAGTTATCATTTAGCATGAACACAATTACGGCTCTTCTTTCTTTATCTGCTCTTGGCGTGAATATATCCAAGTATAAACAGTCTTCCTTACCATAAGGTCCAAGGGGTTTGTCTCTCTTTATATTGTGGTTGAAATGGAGACATGGTGCTTTTTCTTTTGTAGCTTTGAGTACTCCATCCCAAGGATCGATGGGTACCGGGGTCTGGAAAAGTGAAAGTATCAAAATAAGTAGTGGTAGTTAATTTATTTTAAAACGTAAATATTTTTTATAGGAATGAAATCAGTGAATAAATATCACACAACGTCATCTAATACTAGAATAACTGATACTTTTCTTATGTAAATACATACAGTTTATAATACATAGAAACACCAAGACAAACCTACATGACCATGCATACAAAGTTATGTTATGTGCGGGAATCGAACCCTCGACCTCTGTATAGCATCTGCACTATCCGGAATGAAGAAAGGAATTATTACCAATGCCTCTGTAGATACCAAAAGTTACTCAAATTATTGAAAATAAATAAGAGTGTTTTTCATGAATTAAATCTATTCAGAGTCATTTATTAGAATAGAATATCTTTATTTTGCATAGAATGTAGGTACATAAAAATTAGGTGTTAACATAATTTGGAAGCCAAGTACATTCTGCCTTAAATAAGCATGCAAAAAAAAAAATAATAGCATATAACAGATGTCAAAATATACAGAAAGATTAAATTGATTTGATTACATTATAAAATTGTCATTATTAAATATTATTATTAAAATGTCAGTTTCATACACATATAATCATTATAAGACCATGAATAACAATTAAAACAAATTACAGAACAAATGAAACAATAATTAAGATATTATTATATTGAGATTCTTATCATTTAAAAAATCATTAATTGAATAGTAGCATTTTTCTATAAGTATGGCTGTCAGTTTCTTCTTAAATTTATATAACGTTTAGTTTTTTATAATGTCTGGTACTTTATTGTAAATGATAGTAGCCATACCTAATACATTTTTCTCATAAAGCGCAGTATTGTGTGCGTTTATATATAATTGATTTTGGTATTGTTTCCTAATGGGGCCTTTTCTCATTGCACTTACAAAGGTAAATAAATTTTAATTGCTTTTAACAAAGACGGCCAATTCAAAAATGTAAAGTGAAGGAAATGTAAGAACCTTAAGTGATACAAACTTAGGTACACAGCTGTCTGTATTTTTAATCCTACACATTGCTCTAATACAGCGCTTTTGAGCCCTGAACACCTGTTCTCTTAGACATGAATTTCCCCAGAAAATTATACCGTAACGCAACACAGATTCAACCAATCCATGATACGCAACTAATGTCGTCCTGAAATTGACTTTTTGAGAAAGTGAGTAGAGTACATATGCTGATGTACTTAGTTTTTTGCATAAGTACTTCCTCTGATTGCGGTTTCCAGGTTAGCTGATCATCAATCAATATTCCCAAAAAATAAATTATATAAAAGATATATTAAATTAGATAAAAGTCTGTTATTATAAAATAAAGTATATTTACCATAAATTTCAGTTCACCAATGGGTGGTAGCGCATAAGGTATTCCCATAAAAGCATAATAATCTGCTTCTTTGAATAACGTCTTCAACACTTTACCGGATATAAGTCCGTGTGTTGTATCCACTACAGGCTTTTCATTACACAAAATTACATTTACGCTAGTTAATACAGCAATAGAAATAGCAAAAATTTTATTAAACATTTTGGCTCAAATTTAGCTCATGGTCTAATTCAGTTGAATTATCGACTGCCACTGGGGCACAATTGGCTGATATCAGATAATCTATACGTACGGAATTATCTTTATTATGGGTGTTAACTGTTTACATTACGTGGTTATACTCCGGATGTCCCTGTAGATATAATTATAGGTAAAAAAGTAAAAACACGTAATTAAATCAGAGATACACACACATATGGCATAGAAGAGTGAAATCATAATGTACAGTGGGCTAAGCAATTAGGAATGCAGGGCAAAAACCACAACGCCGTATTGTAAACTGACTGCAATAGATATGCATGTGTGAAATACGTATTTAATAAGTGTAATATTTACACTATTTCGATATGTAACTCACTTATTATTGAATATATAAATTTAACCTCATTTTGTCAACAGCCTGTAGATAAGCGTCGGAAACCTTTATAACCTGTTTTTTGCATCAATATGTGCAGCGCTCGGCGCTCGACATCTTGTTTACGCAAAAACTTGTTACAAAAAAAACTGCATTATATTTCTGTTTTGCCTACTTATTTAGTTTATCTGTGTATAATGTGTTTGTAATTTATAGATTTAATTAATTTATTATTAAAAATTATTGTGGTTTTTGGTCTGCGACTTTAATGTATATAAAACTTATCCATACCTCTTCAGGTATGGATAAGTTCAACATCTAAGTCATAGTTAACACTTACTACTTCTAGTAAGTGTTAACTATGACTTAGATGTTTTCCCCTGCATACCTAACTGATTTGCCCACTGTACGTGCGATACTAGAAAATGATAAACGGTATAACAAGGTAGTATTTAGGGTTCTGGCAAGAGGCGACCGTAGCTTAGTGGTGAAAGCGGCTGCCCGGAATGCAGACGTTCAAATCCTGCCGGTCAATTTTTTTAACTGTTTAGTAGTATTTGCTAAGCATAGCTAAATGCTTTAAAAATAATCAATAAGAATTTACAAAGGAACACTTTTATTTCTGTTGATAACCTTAGTTTCTGGCATTCAGTCTACAAACTATACAATCTTTAACGGAAGTAATTTTGTCGCAACTTTTTAATTTTTTTTTAGTCCATTTCTCTTGCCTAATTTTTAATGCCTGTAAAGTATCTTTTTTTGTTAAATGTAAAGAACAATAATTAATTTATTTACATATCTTTAACTGATGAAAAGATTTCTCAAATCGTCATTTACATTCTTTCTTATATTATGAACGTTTTTTCTACGTTTTCACAGTAAAACTACTAATATAATTTTTAAAATGAGTATTGCGATAGTTGACCGCCTGGACTGAAACTTAACTTGGCTTGGGGACGCTTTTTGACCTTATTACGCGGACGAAGCCACAGGATAAAACAGGAATAATTATTGTAATTAATGTTATTACAGTTTTTATACGACATATAAAGCGAACGAGCATAGACATCATTCACAAAAGAGATTGAAGATGCATCGCTTCGTCTGAGGAGGAGGTATTTATTATGCATCATGTGACAGTAATTTTAGGTCCTACCAAACCTGAACACATTACAGTGCAAGCACTACAATATGACGACAGGTGCTGCCGGCTTCAAACTCGTTAACCGGAGCTCTACCACCATCAGTCAACATCTGCAGTTGATTGGATATTATATTAACTCATAACACTGAAAATACCAATAGGCGCATAGTAAAATTATTCCTTATCAACGAAAACTTAACTGACATTATCAAATACTACATTTCCACTATAGTAATGAATGCGTATCATATTTTGAAAACATTTTCATGCTCTTTAGTAATGTTTAACATGACGTGTCTTTATCATTCTCTTATAATACGATTAGTTTAAAAAAAAATGCTTTAACAGTCTCTTTTATTTTATTTAAATTCAACATGCGTTTTCATAAAGTGAAGACGTCTATTTTAATTTTTATAAGTATATTTATTTCCAAGAGCGGTGGTTCATATATTTTGAGAACGAATGACACTATGCTCATTGGTAAAAAGTTGTATACAGTGTATGAAAATAAACCTTATGCTGCTTTTTGGAAGATTCCTTATGCATTGCCTCCAGTTGGAACGTTGAGATTTAAGGTAAGTGATGACTGAAAAAATATCTTCATTCAAGTGCTTCATTCTTAAAATAAACAATTATTTATGTAAAGAAAATAAACAATTCTTATAGAGAAATATTGCCCAAATTTCCCTCTCCTCTTGAAGTAACACGCCATTTATTTTTTGAGTAGAATATTATTTTTACCCATATATTTTCCTAAAATATGTTACTGTGGATGTTATAATCACCTCTGCAACACCTATCTGGGTAATTTAAGCGTAATGTGTGGGTACTTTCCTAAACTAAGAAGGGAACTAAGATATATTCTTATTATGAAAACAGCAACTAACATGCAATAAGAATAATGGCTACTACAAACAATTCTGTACAAATATATAATTTGTTTCAGCCGCCGAAATACCGAGCGTGGTTTGGTAAACCCGTCTATAACTACAGCGGCCCTTACAACGAGAATTGTGCTTCGGGTTTCTCTGAAAATTGTCTGTACTTATCTGTATACATGCCAGTTGAACACCAGAAGTATGATTTTCCAGTTCTTGTCTGGATTTATGAAGACTCTCACACTCATGGCCCAGATTTTTTCATTGATGAAGGGGTTATTGTCGTAACTGTTTCTTTTAGAACCTCAATTTTTGGCTTTTTGAATACGGAAGACCACTTTGCTCAAGGTAATATGGGTGCAAAAGATATCCTTTTTGCTCTCAAATGGATTAGAGATAATATTGGATATTTCAACGGAGATATAAATAAAGTAACTGTCTTTGGCTCTGGCATTCATGCCAGTATAGTAGCGTCTCTTTTATTGTCAGCTGCTAGTGAAGATTTATTTACTAGAGTTATAATACAGGACGGAAGTGCTTTGTCGCCAGCAGATTACAGAAGCTACAACTTTGAAATATCAAACAAGTTGTATCGGAATCTAAACGGACATTTTAAAAAGTTTAATCGAACCCACTTTTACGAAATACTCCGAAATAGCTCGACGAAACAATTAATTTTAGCCAGCCAACATTTATTCGATAGCACTGAAGTTAGAGACAGCCAAAGATTAATCCATTCATTCGGACCCACCGTCGAAACATCAAGCAAAGCCGCTTTCATGAACAAATATCCTTTGGAAGTGTACAAACGAAAAATCACTAATAACGCCGTGGAAGTTATGATAGGATACACCAACTTAAATTCTCTTCACAAACTCGGAGGTTTCGTGAGAAACAAGAAACTTCTTGAGTATTTAAATTATAACTTTCAGTATTTATTACCATTCGGTGGAAGGAGAGACGAGTACGGATCGAAATTGTACAAGAAGATAAGAAGGAAAATAATGGATTTCTATTTCGTTAATGGGACAGTCGGAGAGCGGAGTCTGAGGCGCTACGCCAAATATGTGTCGGACCAAGTGATTTATCCGGTGCTCCGGCAGGCGGGGCTGCACGCTCAAGTGTCTTGTAATAATGTTTACTTGTACCGTTTTGCTTTCAAGGGATCCTTAAACATGGTGTGGAACACGCTACTTCCCAATTTGAGCTGGAGTGGTGCTACGGAGGGCGACGAAATTTGTTACCAATTCAGATGTGAATCTCTGAGTTCCATCTATGACACGGCTTCGAGTGAAAGGCTCATTAAGAAGATTGCGAGGTTATTGGCGAATTTCGCTAAGCACGGGTAAGGTTAATACCGATTAAATGTTTACTCCCGACCGCCGAACATCTGCTCGTTCCCTCCAAGTAACGAAGTTTAATTTAAGTAGCTGAGGTTTGAATTCTTAATACGGAATTATTTTCTAATTGTTTTGTCGGTTAAGCTTTGATGGTATTAAAAGATTGTAAAGCTAAACGCAACCGGAGTATAACGGTACGGTATTTAATTTCGTGAATTTGGTTTGTTCAGTATTTTAAATTTGTTTTGAAGGACAAATCAGCTTATTCACTTTCGCCTCTTTGTCGCTTAAGTTAGAATAGAACAAAAATATTTTTCTTGAATAAAAAGACACAATTTTCTTAAATTGTGATCTCTTTGTAGCTTGACCACTTTACAGACATATTATATTACTTTTGTACTGTGAGAGTTAGTTAGTCAGTCGCCTAGTTTATATGGATACTGACGGACGAGTCAAGTTTTCATCAATCTTTATTCTTTGAGTTAGATTTTTTACATTCATGTATCATGATTCCAGGCATCCAACACCAGACACTACCGATGACATCTTAAACCATTTGCATTGGACTCCTCTGCTGCCAAATAAGAAGATGCGGGTGCTGAACATCGGGAAGACTGTGAAGATGATGAATGTCCCAGAAGAAAATAGGATGACGTTCTGGGATCAGCTGATTAATGAATTCTTTTCTGATGACATGTAAGCAGTCCATTGATGCGTTATATACTATACTAGATAGCCAGCGCGGTATTACCAGCGTCAAATTTTATTCTGCTCAGTGCCCGCGCAAAAATATGCATAACGCCATCTTTTGATTTTTTTGCGTAAACTTATTTCTAACTTAAGCACCTAAAGGCAATGCCCTAAAACTGTATCAACCTTGTGTCTCGAATATAAGATAATAAATAATTTTATAGCTTTGTGTATGACGATTATCCTTAAGCGGGATTTAATAACATAAGTGATTTTCTGTTTAAACATGAAGGATGAACTGGGCGCTGATTTTCTTAATACAATATATAAATTCGTATTTTCGTCAAAACTATATTATACATAAGACATCTAATTACATATGTTTATTATTTATATAAGTGTAAGCCAATTTTTCTACAAATTATCTTTAAAAAACTTAAAAAATTTACACTGAATTATCTTTGTAGTAGTGAGTAATGAAGCGCCAAAGGCATGACTTTATACAAATTTTCTTAAAAAAATTATCACTCATCAAATTGGCACTGAAGTATAAGTATAAGTGCCACCAAGGGTAAGGATGTGCCAAAGGCACCGACTTTTCTACGAATGTAAGTATTGATATTTTTCGCGATGTCCTAAAACAAAAAAAGTTAGTGGAAAATCGAGACATTTCGCGTCTCAATCAAGGGTACTCAAGGGTACTCAACTCTGAAAATTAGGACGTCCCACGTAAATTGGGACACCTGCTGGCAACACAAGTCATAACTCATAGTGGTGTCTATAAACACCACTAAAGTATTGCTACATCAGTGATTTCGATTAATAAGTACTTTCAAAAGCAAAGTTAATTTTAATCTGGCGTTAATATGAGATTGGTTAATTAATGAGGGTTGGTAAAGAGCTGCTAATGGCCAAATTTTCTTATCTGCATAAAATTTTGTTGGGACATTTTCCTCATAACTTTTATAACGATATTCTGACGCCTGTTTGTGAAATGTTTTAGAATATACAGGGTATAATATACGACATAGCGATATTTATTCAAACCACAGCTTCTATTTATGGATAGTAATATCAACCGGATATCCAAAAAAAATTTTAATTCTATCCCGAACAAATTGAATGATCGCTAAAGATAAAGATAAATTTGGATTTTTTACATTAGATAGAACGCCAGAAGCAATTACACTATCCAATGATCCCAATGACACGGCCAAATACACACCATTCACTCACTCAAGCACACCCAGTCTCAGAACAAATCTTTACGAATTACACAAAGATTTGTCCCATGTGGGGATCGACCCCACAACACCAGTGCAGTGGAGAGCGGCGAGGCGACCGTATAAACCACTACACCACACGTGCAGACATGTGACAAGTTCCATTTGCTCGGCCAACGTGAAAATTTACTAGGTGCAAATACTACAACATAATTAGAGGCAATTTATAAGTGAGGGTGCTTCCGAGAGTGCTTTCTCACTAACTAAAACTCTTATAATGATTCATCGTTTTCAAGTCAATACACAAATATTACATCCCTATCAATAACTTTCCCTAACATTCATTCCCTCTTGCCATTAAATTTCCCTCAATTCCCCACGATTCCCATTACTTAAAACTAAACTATACGGTTCATTAAAACTAGTAATCAGCTAATGCATGTTTTACGTATAGTCGAATACACTTCAACCTATACATTTTCCAAATAAGATGATATGCGTGGTATGGGCTGACCGAGTCTTGCGAGACCAGCTTACACTGGAAATGTATAGGTCAATAGGTAGCCGTGAACTCGAAATACCGGTTATTTTATGAACACACTGACGTTTACGGAATCCGGATATCCGGATGTAATGAAATCTGAGTGCTTTCAAATCATTTTATCAGGATGAATAAATTAGGTACTAACTATTAGTTTAGCTTCGCGTATTTCATTTTGCATTAGTTATTAACGGCAAATAAAATGTTGGTGGATCTTTGGAACAGACTTTATCGAGTTCAATAGTGTAACTGAAGATCGATTATTTGATTGGATTTGAAGAATTCATGAATTGGTAGTACAATCTCTCTACAACTACGAAACATATTTCATGTCTATATATTATTATAAAATTTTGATGGTGGTACTGCCCTTGTGTTTGTGCTCGAGAATGGAAGCAAACACCACTGTCACCTTTAATCTGCCAACCAGTGCCAACTAATAGTGCTTGAACAACTGTGTTCCAGTTTCGTGGTGAGAGCCTGAAATTACTTACACATGAGAAACATTATTAGGCAATAATATGATCCCAACATAATCGCCAGAAGTCAGCAAAAAAGGTTGATAAATAACTAACCATCCTGTACGGTGTATGTACATGGCTTTGCAATAATTTGTAAGTAGGACAATAGGTCAGCGTAAGAATGCACTTTGATCAAGACTTAGATGTAGGTCAAGTGTATTTCCGCACGGTGATGCAGAGCCGATGCATTTTGTACATTACTTTCATAATTTATTTTAGTGTTCAATTAGACGTGGTTTGAATCGGATAACTTGCATTTTCATTCCGACTGGAATCCGTCGAACATTCCTTGACATTTACACTGACAAACCAATGTTGGGTTAACACACCTTACATTTTTTGGTCCTTCGAGTTTTGTAAATTTTTGCAAGTACTGTCCGTTGCATCGGTCGGTCGGTTACACGTCGCGTACAATCGGTATCGGGTGTTACTATCTCGCGAGTGCGTGCACGAGTACTCAGGGAGGCAGCATCGATCCGGGTTCCAGAGCGACACATTGCAGTTGCATAAAGGGAGAGTTCCTGAATATCAAGTAAGATCGTTCATTTTTTCTTACCGCTTTGACAATGGAGGGTTTGATCACACGTCAAGCTGAGATCCTTGAGGAGATAAAGAAGGTGCATACTAATTTTAAGAAGGATTCCGCAAGCAGGAAAAATTCTGACTACGTTCGTCAAAGGCTTGAGCGATTGGATTCGCTATGGGCGGAATGTGAAGAAAAGAATCGGGAGCTGAGTGAGATAGGAGATAAAGGTCATCAATACTTCAAGGAGAACATTTTTGAGGTAATCAAGGGTTGGTATCTAGGTGCACGTCAGGAAATTGCAGCGTGTGACGTCAAGCCTCCGACTACATCCAGCAAGGATGACCAGAGTAAGCAGCATTTTACTTTTGACAGCACTCTGTTTGAGAAGGTCGGGAGTGGAGAGGAGAAGCTGCCTGAATGGCTACAGTTACAACGAGCAAATTTCCGTGCGTTTACCAGGTTAGTCGAAAGTTGTAGCATTGACGAAATTGTAGAAAAATGGGAGATCGAGGACATATTAAAAACATTAGAAAAGCGGTGGACTGCTATCGAGAAATTGCACTTACATATTGATGGCATATTAGAAGGGATACCTAACGATTATTATAATGATTTTTCGTATCATGAAAGGGCTCTTGCAAAATCAAAACGGGCATTAAACATGAAATTAAACGCTTCATTGCATCAACAACAAACGTTGCCGAAGCTTGACATACCAGTGTTTAACGGGGCAAATTACGCTTTGTGGCCTACTTTTATGGATTTGTACGTGGAAGCAATTCATAACAATCCTGCTATTGCAAAAACCCAAAAGATGCAGCATTTGAAGGGTAGACTGCGAGGCGAGGCGGAGAAGCTCGTACAACATTTACATATTGCACCCGAAAATTATGACACATGCTGGGAAATATTGACCCATAGGTACAACAATAAGTTTCTATTATTCACCAAGAATTTCCAGGCCTTTATGCGTCAACCCAGTTTACAAAAACAATCTGCAATTGACATTAAGCGTTTATATGACACTAGCAATGAAACGATAAACGCTATACATAACTTGGGCGTCGATACAAGTTCATGGGATCCTGTTTTAGTGTACGTTTTATGCGAAAAGCTTGACTCTGAAACATACTCCGAATACATGCAATCGAGGTCAGATCCCCGAGAGATACCTACATTTAATCATTTCATGGATTTCATTGAAAACAAGTTTATGGCATTAGAACCCTTGCATAGGAAAAGGTCTGAAAACAATAATAAACCTGCAACTAACACGCAATCCAATAATGCACCATACAATTTACATAATAATAATTCTAAGGCCACATATCCGCAGTCTAAGAAAAATGCATCTCATTATAATCGTGTTTTCAATGCGTATACGACGTAATAGGTCAACGTAAAACTATTTGCTCGCTGTGCAATAGCCATCACGCATTATTTCAATGTCCGAAATTTACTGACATGACAAGTTCAGCGAAACTAGAATTTATTGCGGAAAACAAGATCTGCAAAAATTGTTTATATGTGCATACTAAGGGTTTCTGTGCGTCCCAGAAAAGATGCAGAGAGTGTAATAACGATCACAACACGTTATTGCACAATGACATTTCAAATTCAGGTCAAACAGCCTCAGCAACAGCTTCCGTACCTAAGTCATCATCTTCAGTATCAAGTCGGTCAACGAAAACCATACAAAATAACTTTGCGTCGAGTAACGAAGACGAGATTTTATTGCCAACTGCGTTAGTACAAGTAGCAACAGACAGTGGTGAATATATGACGTTACGAGCACTAGTTGACCAAGGTTCACAAATAACATTGATCACGGAGAATGCAGCTCAAAGGTTAGGAATACAGCGGGAGCAATTGAACGCTAGCATCAGTGGAATCGGCACATTATGTAATAAAAGCAAAGGAAAGGTCACTTTGTGTTGCAAATCATTACATAGTGAGTTCCAATTTACAACGGAAGCATTAGTCATGACACGAGTAGTGAATAGCCTACCTAACGTATCATTTTCCAAGAAATCTTGGGCTCACGTGGCGAGTATTACGTTAGCCGATCCAGATTATAACATATCGAGACCGATTGACATACTTTTAGATGCACACGTATATTCCGAAATTCTAATGAACGGATTGATCAAAGGAGAGGGTCATGAACCCATGGCTCAGCAGACACAGTTAGGGTGGATATTGTCAGGCAATGTCTCTAAGACTTACAACTGCAATGTGGTAGTCAATCAAGTCGACGAGTTGACAAAGTATTGGGAGGTAGAAGACATCAGTGGGGATGCTTGCAATTCCATGTCTTTTGAGGAGAAATACTGCGAAGACTTTTACACAGCAACAACAAGGCGATTACAGAATGGTAAATATGAAGTTCGATTGCCAATGAAACCGCATTTTGAGCAGTTGTTGGGCAAGTCCAAACCGCGTGCCATAGGACAATTTATGCAATTAGAGAAAAAATTAGCTAAGGATGACAAATTAGCGGCAAGTTACAGTACATTTATGCAGGAGTATTTGGAATTAAGGCATATGATTGAAGTTAAACCTAGTAGTAAGCCGTCATGCTACTTACCCCACCATGGCGTCCTTAAACAAGACTCTCTGACAACCAAGTTGAGGGTAGTGTTTAACGCCTCACAAAAGACTGACAGTGGTTATAGTCTGAATGATCTGATGGAATGTGGTCCTAAGCTTCATCAAAATCTCTTAACATTATTGATGGGATGGAGAACATACAAATACGTTTTCACAGCTGATTGCGAAAAAATGTATCGCATGATTTTAGCACACGAAGATGACCAACATCTACAGAAGATCATGTGGAGACAAACAGGCCAGGCACCGTTAAAGGAGTACCAATTAACTACATTGACTTTTGGTACAAAGGCCGCGCCCTATTTAGCGCTTCGAACGTTAAAACAATTAGCGATTGATGATGCAGAAAAATATCCCTTGGCAGCTGACGTCATTACTAACGAGATGTATGTTGATGACGTCTGCAGCGGAAACAATTCGATTGAATGCGCGCAACAGATGCAGGAACAGCTTATCAACATGCTAAGGGGTGCAGGCTTTACACTTCGAAAATGGTCAAGTAATGAGCCGACTTTGATCAAACATCTGGCGTCGTCGGATCTCAATCAAACTACCATGCATTTCACGAACGATGGTACTACAAAAACTTTAGGGTTACAGTGGAATCCCACAAATGACGCATTTGCATTTTCAAACAAAATAAATTCTGGCATTACACAAATGACGAAAAGACAGCTACTGTCTGAAATATCAAAAATCTTTGATCCACTGGGGTGGCTTACACCGGTGACCGTAAAGGCAAAGCTGATGTTTCAGGATGTGTGGTTATCAGGATGTGAATGGGATCAAATACTTCCAATAAACGTGCAGGAAGATTGGAAGCAATTTACGTGTGATTTGCATAACATTACCCAAATTGAAATACCTAGATGGTTGGGGGATACAGTACAAACGTTTCAAGTTCATGGCTTTTCTGATGCATCTGAAAAAGCCTATGCTTGTTCCATCTATTTAGTGACAATTAATGACAAAAATGAGCCCATGACCAGGCTTATAGCTGCAAAATCTATACTATCTCCAATCAATAAAAAAATTACGCTCGCACGTTTAGAGCTTTGTGGAGCTTTATTGCTTTCCCGCCTGATGGAAAGGGTTTTAAAAGCTTTCAAATGGGATAAAATTCATGAAAACACATATGCTTGGACTGATTCAATGATTGTATTAGGCTGGCTTCATGGTGACGTCAATAAATGGAAATCTTTCGTTAGTAATAGAGTACAGCAAGTGTGTGACATAATCCCGAAACAGCACTGGAATTATGTCAAGTCTGAGGATAACGCGGCCGATTGTGCATCACGGGGCATCACGTGTTCTCAGTTGCTTCAGCATTCGTTATGGTGGCACGGGCCAGAATGGCTAAAGAATTACAACGAAATGACATCAAATAGAGTTGCAATTATTCCTACTACATGTGAATCTAAAAATAAACATAAAATGCAAACGTGTGTTGTGCAAGCCGAACCTTCCTCAATCGTCATTGAATTGCTATACAAGTACAGTGATATGACTCGGATTACACGGTCAATGGCATGGATAAGACGCTTTATTTACAACGCATCGAATGTAAAAATGAATACGACTACTTATTTAACATCAGCGGAATTACAAAATGCTACAATGTTCATTATAAAACAAGTTCAAGTGCATATCTTTAATGACGAAATTAGAAGATTGAATGAGAATAGAGGTGTGAGTTCAAAAAGTTGCATCTTGAATTTAAATCCGTTTCTTGACAAAGATGACATCTTGCGAGTGGGAGGGAGATTACGTAACTCGGATTTAACGAATGACAATAAACATCCAATATTGTTACCACACGATCATATTCTTACAGAACTATTCATTTGGCAAGCACATAAAAGGACATTGCATGGGGGTCCGAAGCTAACTTTGACACACTTGCGGCAAAGATTGTGGATTGTAGGAGGACTTCGCGCCGTTAAAAAGGTCTTGCGAAAATGCGTAACATGTCGCAGATTTCGTGCACAGCAATATAATCAAATAATGGCAGATTTGCCGCAGCCTCGTGTGACAGTATCTCGACCGTTCACACATACAGGGGTTGATTTTACTGGCCACATTGAGATCAAGGCAAATAAAGGCCGAGGTGTAAAAACATTGTTGGCATATGTCGCAGTCTTCGTCTGTTTTACAACAAAAGCTGTCCATCTCGAACTTGTCTCGGAGCTAACTAGCACAGCATTCTTGTCAGCTCTCAAACGTTTCTGTGCACGACGAGGCACTCCTCGTGACATGTACAGTGATAACGGTACGAATTTCGTGGGTGCAAATCGGATTCTATTGCAACAGTACAAGAGCATTATAGAAACTATGGACAACTTTTTCTTGGGCAAAGTATCAGAGTTGGGTATAACTTGGCATTTTAATGCAATAGGGTGGCCCAGCGGAGGTGGAATATGGGAGGCTGCCGTGAAAAGCATGAAATATCACTTAAAACGTGTACTAGGAGATCAGCGTTTGACTTACGAGGAATTTAGCACTCTGTTATGCCAGATAGAGTCATGCTTAAACTCAAGACCACTGTGCACTGTGACAGAAAACGCCGAAGAAATTGATTGTTTAACACCTGGACACTTCCTTACTGGGACATCGCTCATGACAATCGTAGAACCGGACAATGATAACACTTACCATTTTAGCAAAAGGTGGCAAGTTGTTCAAAAGCTTAGTAAGGATTTCTGGAAAAGTGGTCACAGGAATACTTGCAACAGCTACAGGCGAGACTAAAATGGAAGCGACACGATACTGATCCGCGAGAAAATGACATTGTATGCATCAAAGGGGAAAATCTACCTGCAGGAAAATGGGCATTAGGACGTGTTGTAAAGTTACATCCTGGCAAGGACGGCCATACTAGAGTAGTTACATTAAAAACTTCGAAGGGTGAAACAAGACGGCCGATTATAAAATTGGTACCATTAATTGAGGCTGCAGAAGCCAAATGCACTGACAATGACAATATTTCACCAAAAAGTATGCGAAACCGGTCGAAAAAAACTAAACTGGAACAGTTTGTTTTGTTACACACTGATGTTCATTATGACACTTATTACACCCACCATGCAGCACGGTATACAATTAAATCCCATGACAAAAAATCAAACCATTTATTTTGACAAGATTGCAGACTTACAGGAAATTAAGGATGAATGGAAATTAGTATTTTATTATAATATGACAAATTACTGGCGAAATATTAACGCACTGCAAGATTTCGTTACTCGTCTGAAACAATTCGAGAACGATGCTTGGTTAATGCAATTCCAGGTACTTATTAACCAGCTTGAAAGAAACACAAATGAATTAAATTATTACAATGAACTTTTGACATCGCAGCAGTTTATTCAGCATAGGTTTAAAAGAGGATTGATTGACGGAGTGGGTTATCTGGCAAATACGTTATTCGGAGTATTAGATCAACGTTTTGCAGATAAATACGAACAAGATATTAGCACAATCCAGCACAATGAGAACCATTTGTTACAATTGGTGAAAAATCAGACAAGTATCTTGGAAGTCGAGCATAACATTGTACAACGCAATGAAGCAACAATGGTAAAGCATTTGAACCTGATAAATGATCACCTGCAAACGCTCGAAGTAAATGCGATGAAGGAAAAGAATAACTCTGAGATAGCTTTCTACATATTCACATCGGCATTAGCTGCAGAAACAATGGTTCAAAGCCTCAAAGATATTCAGCAAAGTCTTATCAATACATTGACAAATATGTACCGAGGACACATAGATGTACACCTGTTGTCACCCAGTCAGATACGAACTGAACTGGACAAAATAGCTCGACAGTTGCCTCGTGACTCTATGTTACCTGAAGTCCTGAATGACGTAAGGGACATTTATAGGGTGTTCAGAATACATGCACGTATTACCCGACAATATCTCTTGATGGAAATTAAAATACCCATACTAAACTATGCACTATATGAACTTCATAAATTAATCAGCATTCCGCAACGGATTGATGCAGATTATGTGATGGATGTTATTCCAAACTCTGATTTGATTGCATTTAACACTAATCAGTATACATTTATACCCCTAGAACAATCTGAACTACGAGAGTGCCAAAATATTCATGATAAAACATTAATGTGCAAAATTAATCACCCCATTTACATGATTGGCGATAGGCGAAAGTCTATTTGTGATGTACAATTAATTAGAAACAACGAAAAGCATCACTTATATTGTCATACAGAAATAAAAACATGCGCCGACAGGTGGGTCAAATTACATAAGCAGAATACATGGTTTTATTATTGTTGTGGCACGTGCGAAGTACAGCTAACATGCGGGACTCAAGTATCAACGGAGAAGTTACGTCACACAGGTTTGATTACACTACAGCGAGGTTGTGAATTGCAAGGCGATGCCTTTAGGTTGTATGCAAATATGGAACATAAAAGTGACATCTTAATAAATGAAGAAAATGCCCTAATTATGCCCACGATCTCACCCATTAACAATATCGTCAGCACTTCTATTCGTAACTCGTCATTGCCTATTGAAACTCATGAAGAGACGTTTAAGAAGATCAATATAGACCTGCAGTCGATTAAAGAGCAAACGAACCTCGATACCCTATCTTCTCATGATTACCACCATTACATTATGATCTACGTGGTTATTGCTATCACCAGCTCACTGACTTTTATATCTATATATTACTGGCGGAAGATGACAACACACAGACAGGAAACGGGTCAGCGGGAAATGCGAAGCACAGAAGAAGATGGCGTGGACGAAGACGGATACAGCAAGGTTAAAAAACGGGACACAAAAGTGCGAAGTGAAGTGAGTAAAGTGAAAAGTGCGATTGTCCCTGTGAATGACGTGAAATTTAATACTGAGAAGCATGGCGATGTGTGCGAATAACACTAATTATGACAATGGGACATTCTATTTATAGACTTTAGTTTGCATGTTTTCTAAAATAAGTTTAAATAATTTATGCTTTTACACTTTTAATTTACATTTCTTTACACAGCTTTTATTTAGTTTTATTGTTTTATATAATTTGTATTTTGTTGCATATGCATTTGTTTGTGGCCGCAATATGTACGGTGTATGTACATGGCTTTGCAATAATTTGTAAGTAGGACAATAGGTCAGCGTAAGAATGCACTTTGATCAAGACTTAGATGTAGGTCAAGTGTATTTCCGCACGGTGATGCAGAGCCGATGCATTTTGTACATTACTTTCATAATTTATTTTAGTGTTCAATTAGACGTGGTTTGAATCGGATAACTTGCATTTTCATTCCGACTGGAATCCGTCGAACATTCCTTGACATTTACACTGACAAACCAATGTTGGGTTAACACACCTTACATTTTTTCATAAAATATTCTTTTTCATTAAATTTTCATTTTTTTCATTAAATATTCTTTTTCATCTTTATTCATAAAAGGGTCATTCTTATCGTACCTTTACTGCCTGTACATATTTTTACCTGACCTTTGCTTTAGATAACCTCCCTCATAATGCAAAACAATAAACTGTAAAGATTCCTGACACAGAATCATAAAATCAATTGTGTTTGTTATAAAGATAAAGATAAATTTGGATTTTTTACATTAGATAGAACGCCAGAAGCAATTACACTATCCAATGGTCCCAATGACAAGGCCAAATACACACATTCACTCACGGAAGCACACCCAGTCTCAGAACAAATATTTGCGAATTACACAAAGATTTGTCCCATGTGGGGATCGAACCCACATCACCAGTGCAGTGGAGAGCGGCGAGGCGACCGCTTAAACCACTACACCACATGTGCAGACATAATATGTTATGTTATGAATATAACATAACATTACGCCTATTTGGCAGAGTTGTATAACACTGACATTTCACCTGTTTAGGTCCAATGTGATAGGGAGTGAGCCCATCGCTATCTACCGGGCACAATTCCAACTTTATGCTGCTATTGAGAACTTCCTGACGGAAAATCACAATAGCACTCGGGATTCGAACATGATACCTCGCAACCGAAGACTAACAAGACAGCTGCAGCTGCAGAGGCGTGCCATGTTTAACCCTCATTCAAATATTGGGAAATTATTTCCCACTTGGCACTACTGTAATATTTTTTTATTTTTTCTTTATTGGCAATTCTAATCAGTACCAATCTCTATAAAAAAAACCCCCATTTCCCCACTTTTTATAAAAATAAGGTGTTTTTTTTCGAAATCTATAAAACCCTCTTACCTAAAAACCGTGACAAAATTTCAATTTTATTGAAAAAAAATGTCCATTTGATTAAGGGTTGGACATGGAACTTTTAGGAGTCTTCTAGGAAAAGAGTGGTGCGATATAATATTCTCACAGGCGCAAATATTGGCCCTTGGTTTCAGTTTCAAAACCGAGGATGATGAAATTAATGATGATGATTCCAAAATAATCTATAAATATATAAAAGGCTTTGTCCTGACTGACTTAGTATCAACGCACAGCCTAAACCATAGGTCGTAGCGACTTGAAATTTGGAGGGTGTATTCTTTACAAGATTTTATCGTGCAATAAGAAAGGATTTTTTAAAAATTCGGCCTCTAACAGGGTGAAAAGTGGGACGAAAGTTTGTATGGAAAAGCGTTTGTAGTAATCATGAGGCTCGATCAATTTCAAAAATGGAACTTTGTTGAGCAATCGTGTGACAATGAGGTGTTGACATGAAGTTTCATAAAAAAAGGATTTTATGTCAGTGTAAACTTTTTAATTGTCATTTCGGCCTCTTTAGATATCTAAGAAGTAATTGTTTTGTTTAGTAGAAACCAACTTTAATGTAATGGAAGATGTGTGATGTAAATTATAAAAGGTCATATATAAAAAAAATTGAATAAATTCAAATCCATGGTATAAGGGCTTTTCTACACGAGTGACTTTTTGGCACGATCAATTCCAAAACATTTAGACATTCTTACATAAAAACGACTAGGTGTTATTAGCAGGGCTCGGCATTAGGTAGAGTTTTTTATGTACTTGCATCGAAATGTTGATATTAATGTGGACTTTCCCGGGATTTATAATGGACAATCCCGTGTGGCCAACAATATTACGAATAAATGATAATAAAAACCTCAGAGATAGACAAATAAAACAAAGATAATTAACATATTTTTTTTATTAGTTTACATTAATTCACAATACAAATTGTTGAAAGTCTGTAGTAAATTCTCATACGCATATTTAGCCTTTTTTATAAATACGAGCAAATAATTTTGCTTCTAGCCTAGACTCGTGAGGTTTTGCTTATTCAAACGGCCCATCAGAATCATTGTCCTTGTCCGATTAATTACCAGTAAGATTTGAAGTGTTCGCTTCCGACATTACTGTATAAATTTTGTGAGAATTAAAATATTTAGTCGCGCGTGCAGTAGTTTAAATTGTGTAAAAAAGTAAATAACTTTTTATTTAAAAATCATGGGATTTTTTTTCTGCTCTTTAAAATTAATCTCGGGATTTGAGGCATATCCACTTTATTCTTTCGCTGTATGAAATCAGTGTAAGTACATGAAAAACTCTACCTAATTCCGAGCCCTGGTTATTAGTTAGACGTGTCTGTATGTGTGTGTGAGTCTGTCTGTGGCATCGCACATCGAACCGTCGTGATATTTTTACTTAGAATTTATTCCTTCAGTGACAGATTCATTCAGTGATAGATGTTATTGTATTTATTACATTTTTAATGTTCGCTTTAATTTTTAGCAAAAGGTTTTTTTATTTATTTTTTTATTATTTAACTATGTACTTTTATGATATTAATGATGAAAAAAAAAACTTCGAATATTCTAGACCATTCTCTCATTCTCTCTCTCTAGCGATAGCTCGGTTTGGATATTGTGTAATTTGTTCGGCGATCACTGTTGTTCATTGTTGTTATTTTAATTTCTGTTTGATTTTCTTCCGTGTTGTTTGTGTATATGATTTCTTTCGTTGCTTATTTTGTTATTAAAAAAAATAGTAAATAAATAAATAATAATAATTGTAAATAATTTATGAACAAGAATAATATTAGTTTTTTTTTTGTTTTATTATAATTTCCTCAGAGGAATTACTCAATAATTTCTTTAGTTGGTTAAATTGTTTCGTATTTGGGCTGAATTTATTTATAGAAATAATTTAATATTGTTCCTAAATTGTAAATATTTTATGGACAATATTATTTGATTTCTGTTTTTTATTTTTGTTGATTGTGTTATAATTTGTTTCGTTTAAGTTGTTTAGTTTCTTGGTTGCATTTATTTATAGAAAAAATAATATTGTTAACAAATTGTTATTATTTATGAACAATATTATTTGTTTTCTAATTGATTTGTTTTTTTATTGATTGTTTTTGTTTTTTGTGTTCATATCTCAACATGACAACAGAAAATATTAGCATGAACGGAATCTTAAGATCACGTGGTACAGAATTGGTATGAGTTTGCTGTGATGTCCCATGCCAGCAACGGTGACAATTATATGTCGAAGGAAGAGTATGCTTTAGATATGGTAGATCCACAGAAATCGTCAATAATAGAGAATATCTTAAAGAAATTTATTATGACACAGAAGCTTTAAGGCAAATCGTTTCGCAAAGTGAGAAGTTACTCACAGATGAACAGCTTTGCATTTATAAACAGATCATTGGGAGTATTAAGAAGGCAGAAGGGCATTTTATTTTTCTGGACGCTCCTGGTGGCACAGGCAAAAAACTTCCTCATTAATTTTTTATTGGCAAAAACAAGGAAAAACCATGGTATTGCTTTAGCTGTAGCATCTTCAGGAATTGCAGCAACATTGTTGGAGGGCGGCAAAACAGCTCACGCTGCCTTCAAGCTCCCGTTAATCTCCTCCACGTTGAAACTCCTATGTGCAACATCACAAAACAGAATAATGTAGCTCAAGTACTCCGCGATTGCAAATTGATTGTTTGGGATGAGAGCACAAAAAGGAGGTTTTGAAGCTCTAAACCGAACTCTTAAAGATATCAGGGGCAACAATAACACGATGGGTGGAGTTACAGTCCTTTTAGCTGGAGACTTTCGTCAGACTCTGTCCGTGGTTCCGCGGGGAACTCTAAGGTGTCTTTTGCAATGACTACAAATAAAGCTCAGGGTCAGTCACTGAAAACAGCAGGATCGCAACATCGATCTGAGGGGGAACTGCTTCTCACACGGCCAGTTTTATGTCGCCTGCTCAAGAGTAAGTTCGCCTCGAGATCGTTTTGTTGGCACCTGAAGGAAGGACTTCGAATATTGTTTACAAAGAAATACTTTAATTGGGTATTTATTTATAATGATAACACAACTTACGACAACTTACAATCGCGAGCAAAGCCGCGGGCTAAAGCTAGTTTAAATTAAGACCCTAATTCTTGGTTAATGAAACATGGTATCGTGTTTCTTTTGATTTATACCTAGGACATTAAATTTCGATAGCACTTTATATGTTTAAAGGCTGTATTACATCACAGTTATTGACTAATTTGGTTAACTAAATATCTTTTCAAAAATAAACCTGGTAAGGAGGTATAAATAAAAAAACAATAACTTTCTTATAACTTATGATTATTGCCTAATTAATTACAAAAGATGAATCTAGTATCCATGTTGTTGGTATCCCCCGTGGTGTCCGTGACCATGACCGGAGCTTCCCTGTCCACCACCGAATCCACTGTCTTGACCACCACCGAATCCACTGTCATGGCCGAATCCTCCCTGACTTCCTTGTCCGCCGAATCCTCCCTGACCGCCGTGACCACCACCTTGGCCGTTTCCTCCCTGACCGCCATAACCACCGCCTTGGCCGTATCCTCCCTGACTACTGGGACCAAATCCGCTTTGTCCTCCTGGTCCACCATATCCTCCTTGACCAGAGGAACCACTTCCGAAACCGCCTGGACCACTGTGTCCACCACCAAAACTACCCTGTCCTCCTTGGCCTCCAAAACCTTGGCTGTCGTGCCCTCCACCGTATCCTTGGCTGGAACCACCGCTTAGTCCTCCATGCTCACCGAAGACACCGCTGCCTCCATGGCCGTGGTGGCTACTACCACCGTAACCACCCTGTGTTGGATGACCTGTGAAAGCAACAAAACATTTTCAGAAGATAGATTACAATTTATTTACCGTACAGTGGGGAATCAGCTAAGTTATTATAATTTTCAAAAAAAAAAACTGACTTCAATTACAAAAAATGCATTAAAAAGTAAGAAATACTCAAGTAATATTCAACGTATCTGTGTATAACTTAAAAGAATACAGTAAACATATTTGAAGAATTATCCCCGTTATCCTAAACGTTGAGAGTTGTACCTTCCAACATTGCAACATGATTGCTGACTGCTGGATGCAAATATCTAAAAATATAGCTTTAGCAAAATGAAAAACAACCTTTAAAATTTTAGGGTTGCCCTCGATTTCTCTAGGATCCCATCATCAGAACTTGATCTGATGTAAATGGGTGGTCCCATGACTAGTATATTCTTTCAGACAAAAAAATAATTTGAATAATCGGAGAACCAACTTAAAAAATACGATCGAATTGAGAACCTCCTCCATTTTTTTCGAAGTCGGTTTAATATAATTGTAGTCCTGTATTTTATATATTGCACTGGTGGGCATGTGCCTTTGTGCAAGTACGGGTTGGAAGACTTCGCACACCATTGAAGCATATTGGCAGATTCTTCAGTGTAGCCAGGATTTGATTTCGGGTTCTGATTTATTCTCACGTCTCGGAGGGAAGAAAGGGCAGTGTGGGAGGACGGAGAAGAAATCATTATATAAATGTTTATGAAATGATATTAACATTTATTATCATGCTGATATTATCTAAAGAACTTTCCCTTGCATCAAATATTAACTTGTCGAAACAGTCTGGGACATTTCAAAGAGAGAGGGGTTGAACCCCCTAAACACCCCCAGGATACGCCCACGGGCAGATGACCCCAGATGTTTTTTTCACCGTTGGCGAAAGAAAGGCTTTTTGGCTATTGTTAAAGAAATATTAAAATTCTTATGATACCTACTAACAGATGAATACGCATCATAAAAAAGTTGTAATTAAATGCTTAAATAATATCAATAATCGAGTAAACCTTTATGGAAAATTTAAACATACTATAAAATATAACTAGGTTAATAACTATCAATGTTTAGTTAATAATATCCATCTAATCAGAAGTCAGAGTTCATAGGTGTGCGGACCGAGACTGAAGAGATCATTCATGTTATCTGTCTCGTTAGAAAAACAATAAACAATGATAGTACATGTTTTCAATATTATGTATATTGTGAAACGTTATGCTATGTTATACTGGGTGTAATTAACATCGTAACGAAACCATTTTCTAGAAATTCAGTTCATGTAATATTTTAAAGCATATTTTAGCTTTGCTATGCCTTTTTGTATTTTATATAATATTAAAGTTGAAAAATAAGAATCTAGCAGGACTCGAACCTGCACCCCCATTTGTATGCTGCTAGACACGAAATTTCTCGACTCTTTTGTGCCAGCGTCGTAGGTATATATATATATATATATATATATATATAGATAATTATATACCTTAGCCGGACGAACCTTACTTGGTTTTAGCGCCACCTATGTGATGAGTGATAAGTCACTTAGTCATTATAGTTTGAATTAAGATCAACACAATACTGTCGAGAGATGACGCATTTTTATGAAATACTTGTAATATTTTATTTTTTATTTGCTTTTTTCTTTTGACTTTTTCTATTGATTACGCAGAACAACGTTAGCTTAGAGTACCCTAAATACATTTGCGATTTCAGTCAACTCATTCGATTAAATATATTCAGACCTAGAGCTCTAAAAGCATGTTCTTAAACACTGAAACTTTCGCAAGCTTATTCTCATACATTTTCCAATTCGTGCAAAATTCTTTCTAAAATCATTAGTAAGCTACTTCATCTCAATGCCATTTACACCCAGTATTATGATAATTTGGTCCAACTAATACGATAAATGTGATATTTGTGACACATCCGTATGGGTGTTCTTGCACGAAAAGGGTGAATGTGATTTTAATGGGTACATACAGAGATAGCTTACGGCATAGACTAGAATAGTACCTTTTTTTTTTCATTGAGTAATGTGTAACCCGGGCGGGTGCTAATATAAAATAAAAAAAAATAATATTATAAATCTAAAAGTAAGTTTGTCTATTTGTTGTTTAGTTTTGAAGGCTATAGTGCTAACCGAACTTTCATCATCTTATTTGATTAATTTGTATAGATACTCACCGTAACACGCTACAGCGAGGGCGAGAGCCACACACGCAATCTGATGGAAAAAAACATATTAAAAAAACATAATAATATACAAACTTTCTGATAAAGGCAAGTCTTAAGATTGACATAAGCCGTGTCTTCTTCAACCAAAACACCTACACAAAACATTTTTACACGCATTAAAAAAGCTAGATTTTGGCCCGAGGAATTAAATAATATCGTTCAAATCATTCGTTTTGCAACAACTTTCGGTCACAGGAGACACGGCTTAGTTGATTCCGCTAACGCATTTTATTCTTTGAAATGAAATATACAAAAGCGATACCTATTCTGTAAAGGTCTTTGTAATCTTACCTATAGAATACTCTCGTCAGAAATTAGACAAAATGAGATGAGCCAGTGGAGTGAAATTAATACGAAACCAATTCCTTCCAATAACGGAGTGGACATTTGATATTGGTTATTAGCAATTGAAATGCTTCTCTGCAGTGAAAACTACATTGTACAAATGTACACACGCCTCTCGATCAAGCGATACAAGAAAATCTGAGAAAAGATGGGTGAGTGGATGGATGAAAGAGAAATACTGAATGAACCACTTACTAAAGATTACCCCAGAGACTACTGGGATTTTTAGCTAATAATACATCAAGATTTTTTCTCTGGATCGGAAATGGCAGTAATGAAAACACTGCTATTGGTGAATGGCAAAGAGATTGTACACGACCGGATGGCGGAGTGGGTAGTGTACCTGCCTGCGACGCCGAGGTCGTGTGGGTTCGATTCCCACTTAAGACAAATCTTTGTGTGCATGAACATATGGTTTTGTCTTGGTCTGGGTGTTTCTATGTATAATAAGTATGTATTTACAAAAAAAAAAGAAAAGTATATATGTATTAAGATAGTATCAGTTATTCTAGTACCCATAGTACAAGCTCTGCTTAGTTTGGGACTAGATAGCGTTGTGTTTGAGTTGTGGAATATATTTATTAAAAAAAAAAAAAAAAAATAGGTCTATTCTCTGGTGGATCGTGACACTGTACTTGAGTATCATCAACTATTAAATGTGACCATACATTTTTACACATGAGGCACCGTAACTGAGGCTTACCCCATATCATATGGGACCTACATACTACAGGTGAAATGTGGGTGTCATACACTACTGCCACACCATTCTGGGCGATGTTATGTATGAGACAGACTTTAAAGAGCTTTCACACACGTAAAGCATATTGTTTTCCGAGTATTTTTTTTATTTTTTTATTTTATTTATTTGGAATAACAAACAATTACACAATAAGAAATACAAGTTTTTAAAGTAAACTAAACTTAAATAATAAAAACAAAATACAATTGCGTAATCGACGACGTTATTCACATAATACATATTTAAATATAATTTTAAAGCCGTACATAAGCTATTTTTTTTTGAATAAATCTATGTAATTAATCATACTATAAATGTATAATATATGTCTAAAGAAAAATAATAATAAAATAGTAAAACCAAAAAAAAAAGAAATTAACGAAAACACTATAATTACTGCAATGCTATGCAATAATCCTTAATTGCCTTCAATATAATTATGCAATCTAAAGATATCAGAAAATACGAGTATAGCGCGGTTTAAGTAGGTTTGGCAAGATTTCAGTGATCTAGCTAGTCTGTTTGTCTGTGTTGCATTCAAGCCATGAAAAGCAGATTGTAGCGACTACTTCACCAACTCTTAAGATTTTGTTTTTTCTAAGCAACTCCAGTTTTTCTCTGGATTTAGTTAAATAATTATTTTATAATTCTGAAGTCGGTGCCAAGTAAAAGCTATAACAATCTTTCTACAATATCAAATTACAGTACACACAATAAAGGGAGCCGTAGTTGTGCTAGTGCGCGGTCGCCCAGTATTGGTACTTACCACAGAAATATAATTAATATTCAAATAGTTGTTAGAAAGATTGATATTATCTATACAGAGTTATTGTTTACTTGGCACCGACTTCAGAATTATAAAATAATTATTTAATAATTTCTATTTAACTAAATGAAAAACGTATGATTTTGTGCGAAGTAAATTTATTTATTGCTTTTTAGTTTACCTACTTTTTGAAGTCGGTTTTTTTTTTTGGTTAAAATTATTTTTCCACACAACTTTCACACAACGTCAACGGGTACCAAAATAAATGATACTTATACATATATATACTTTTTATTTTGTAAATTAATACTTATTATACATAGAAACACCCAGTCCAAGACAAGTCTTCATATTCATGCACACAAAGATTTGTCTTGAGCGGGAATCGAACCCGCGACGTCTACATAGCAGACAGTTGTACAACCGACTCGGCTATCCGGTCGTCAAATGTCGTTATGGTTTTAAAATGACAAAGATTCAATAACTAACCTTAAAACTCATTTTCAGTCGAAGTTTAGCTAACCACAGTTGAATTACAATTACATACTGACCACATGAAAACACGGTCTTAAATACACAGTCTTATCATGCAAAGTGCGCACCAGACGCACAGTGATGCTTCTCATAAACACATTACTAAATACAATAACAAATACTATCACTATTCGAGGAACATTTAACTATTTAGTTTATTTTTCGATACATACACGAAAGTTAAGGAAAATATAGACAGGAAAAATAACAATGACGTTGTTTTTTCCTTCTTTTTAAAGTAATCTATTCCTGTTAGTTTTCTCGTAACAAAAGATATTTAGGGTATTTTTATTAAGTAGCACACTTCGACTTTTTAGGGTTCCGTAGTACCTACAAGGAACCCTTATAGTTTCGCCATGTCCGTCTGTCCGTCCGTCTGTCCGAGGCATAGCGACGAAACCGTTGGTGCTAGAAAACTGAAATTTTGCATAAACATGTATGTTAAATAAACAAAGAAAGTCGTAGAATAAAATTTGGAAAAATATTTTTTTTTCGGGTAGCTCCCCTACATGTAAAGTAGAGATGTTTTTTTTTTGTCGTCTACCCCATAGTGTAGGGTATTGTTAGATAGGACTTTGAAAAACGTTTAGGAGTTGCTAAGACAGTTTTTTGATTTAGAGAGCGTCCCCCCCCTCTAAGAGCTAAACTACTGGATTCCAAAATCTGAAAAAAATTGTGTCGGTAGTACATGTAATGAACTTTAAAGGAAAACTATAGCGAATAAGTTCACTTCATTAGTTCTAGAGTAATTGGGGTCCAAAGTGTAAAATGCAGTTACTTAGAATAATTCGTGCAAATTACAAAAACCTTTGAAAGTAATGACTTGTATGAAGATGTTACTTGTTTAATACAGATAGTAAATCCCTTTTAAGTCGAAAAATGTTGTTACGACTAGCTACGGAACCCTACTGCGCGTGGCCCGACACGCACTTGGCCGGTTTTTTTTATCGGTCGTATACCACTTCAAGGGTGTACGGTATGGTTATGTGGGGCCCTCTTCAGGGAGAGGGGCAATACCACCTTGTATTAATGGCACCACTCTCTAAGAAGGCTACTCCTTGTACACGAAAGAGTCGCCCCGTCTCTGTGATCATGCGGGTAGAGGACTAAACCCCTATCACTATACCTGCGACCTCACTTGGTGGTGGTGTGGTAAATAACTCGACTCACTCAATTGGAAGGACTGCAGGCGCCCCGTAGCCCAGAGTCCCACCAAGCCTATCTTCAGCCTATCTACCACTGTGCCCTCTGCTGGTCTGAAAGACACGCGGTGGGCCGCCATGCCAGAATTCGCCACAGGACGTGGTTTTACCCCGCCATCACCGCTGTGAAGCCCCACGCAACTATAACCTCGTGCAATTCACAATGGCAGCACGGAATTGGAATTGTGCCCGGTGGATGGCGATAGGCTCACCATAAGCCCACCTACACATAACAGGTGAAGTGTGGGTGTTGTACACCTCTGCCATACCCTTCTGGGTAATATAGGCGTGATGTTATGTTATGATCTGATTTGATAGTATAATATAAATAAATAAATAAATAAATAAATAAATAAATATCTCACAACATACACAAAACGCCATCTAGTCCCAAACTAAGCAGAGCTTGTACTATGGGTACTAGAATAACTGATACTTATACATATATACTTTTCTTTTGTAAATACATACTTATTATACATAGAAACACCCAGACTAAGACAAACCCCCAAGTTCATGCACATAAAGATTTGTCTTAAGTGGGAATCGAACCCGCGACCTCGGCGTCGCAGGCAGGTACACTACCCACTCCGCCATCCGGTCGTCATATTATAATTATAGACTAAGGCCAGAGGCTGGCGCAAATTAAAACTTAATAAAAAAGGTTCAAAAAGTAAATTATTCCGAGTTAACAAGACGCTAATCATTTCGAGAAGAATCTTTCATTATAGTATGTTTCTACCCGCAATACTCGTAAAAGTTAGTGCATGCTGTCATTTTTGCACCATTTTTATTTATTTATTTATTTTTATTTAAAAACTTCTTGCACAAAATTTGTGACAAAGGCGGACTTAATGCCGAAGGCTTTTTGCTTTTAGATATAAAATATTTTATGTGCCTTTTATGGCATTGACAAAGCTTTCACGGAAATGGATATGATCCATTTCAATCAAACTACATCACAGCATGGTGTGGCCTGGTTGAACTAGCAAAAATTTAAAATATACCTTCAGTTTCGATATACATAATAATGTGCATATATAATGAACCTTTTCATACAAGGCCACATAGCGATATTATTTTATAGCGATATATATATTTATATTAGCGATATTAATTAAAACCCACAATCTATGTATAAATAATGGTCTGCACGTGTGGTGTAATGGTTTAAGCGGTCGCCTTGCCGCTCTCCACTGCACTGGTGTTGTGGGTTCGATCCCCGCATAGGACAAATCTTTGTGTGATTCGCAAAGATTTGTTCTGAGACTGGGTGTGCTTGCGTGTGTGAATGTGTGTGTAGCGTCAGCGTATTACATTTAATGATTTTTTTGTAATTCAAGTCGGTTCTTTTTGAAAATTATTTTATGTAAATAATTACCTCATTTTAAATTCTACTTTAGAAAAAGTAAACAGCGTTTGTGTAACACCTAGAGTATTATGCCATTAAAACGAAACCATACAACATAACAACATTCACATCTCACGGTAGCTTACTATAAACTTAGACCAAAATACTTAGGCCTTACTTTATCTGATATATTCAGGCAGCTGTTCCAAACTACTAGCCTAAGTTTCGAAGCTACCTCGATGACCATACACGAATAACTTCGAGCAGGACTTGGCTGGTTTGGAGCCATCGCATATTAGATACTTTTTATTGGCTTAGGGCCCTCGCTCACGACGACTTTTTGTGGCGATGCAGTAGCGATGCTGTCGCGCGACCGCATTGATACAATCGCGAAGCGTTATCTCTGTGTTGCCCACGGGCCCAAATTCAGTCGCGATGCAAACGCTACTCTGATGCTCGGTTCTCCACCCGCCCCCCGTTGATTCCCTGATGTCGTCCGACGGTCGCGCGTTTGCATCGATACAGTCGCGATGCAGTAGCGCGTTGCAAATACGACTAACACGCATTAAGGCTGCTATTTCAAAAAAATCAACATTTCCATGATCTTTGAGACCTTACTGCTCTTCAAATAAAAAAGCTTGGATTCTTATACTACTATACCTAATATTTCATTTCATTCTGTACAGAAACGCCAGGACAATTTTTTGATTAGGTGCATTATGTTCGATATAAAAAATATCAAAAATATCTCTATTTTATTATATTTTTGCCTTCTTCTCTCAACCAGTATGACTTATTGACTTGATTTTTATATTGAAAAATAAAGCAAAGGCAGGATTACAATTTTATCACCAACAATTTTTGATTATTTGAAAAGTACGTTATGAATTTTAAGAAATAGTTTTGGCGCTTACGACTTTTACTTCCAAGTATCTGCGGGGCCCTTGCGCGGTGCGGGAGACGAACCCTCAGTGCCGTTCCTGCTTAACTGAACGACGGCTATATGCTCAAGGTTGTCCAAGCCTTAATAGTGATGCTGTCGCGCATTCACTTAACGCGCGACAGCATCACTACAAAAAGTCACTTTGGGTTTAGTCCCTGGCCCTTATAGTTTAGTCGGGATCTTGAATATCAGTATTTTACGTGGAGCGACTGCCATCAGGCCTCCACAACCCAATACGAAGTCATACTTATATTCAGCTAAATCCATTAGACTAGAAGCCGGCCCCAATGTTATTGGTCAAAGGTTAGGTTCAAAGGACCAATACGAAAATGTAGTCTCAAATAAGAAGATGCTAACCGATTTGATATCGTCCGATTTTTCCCTCATTTTACTATTGGCTGATAGAAAATCTGTAGTCCACGGGGGTATAGACCAGTCACTGATGTATGTCATCGTTCCGGTGACCCATTCAAAAGGTCAGAGAATGCGTAAGGTAGTGTTTTAGTGCGTGAGGGCCCCACATATAAACGAACCGCCTCCCCTAACTGTGCGGTATAGGTCATTTTACCACTTAAAAAAAACCGGCCAAGTGCGTGTCGGGCCACGCGCAGTAGGGTTACATAGAAAAATATTTTTAATTTTACTTTTTAACTAAATGGCGTCCTTCAGAAAGGAAATGTTTGTAGTACACGAAACCTGAATATGAATATGAATGTTGAGGAAGCGAAAGAAGTATGTAAGGAGCGAAGCACATGGCGTTCCATCGTCTCTGCCTACCTCCGTGGGATAAAGGCGTGATTTTATATATGTATTATGTATGTTTATTTATGTTTCAAGAATTTTGAACGAAATATTCTGAGTAACTGCATCTGACATTTCGGACCCCTATTCCTCTTGAACTAATGAAGTGAACTTATCCGCTATAGTTTTCCTTTAAAGTTCATTACATGTACTACCGACACAATTTTTTTCAGATTTTAGGATCCAGTAGTTTAGCTTTTAGAGGGGGGGGGGGGGGGGACGGCCCTACTCGAACAAAAATTTGCTCTTTAAAGTTAATTATCTCGCAAACGGATCCCTAAATCAAAAAACTGTCTTAGCAACCTCTAAACGTTTTTAAAAGTCCTATCTAAAAATATCCCACACTATGGGGTAGGCGACAAAAAAAAAAAAACCCTACTTTACATGTAGGGGAGCTACCTGAAAAAAAAATATTTTTCCAAATTTTACTCTACGACTTTCTTTGTTTAGTTAACATACATGTTTATGCAAAATTTCAGTTTTCTAGCACCAACGGTTTCGTCGCTATGCCGTGGGCAGACGGACAGACGGACATGGCGAAACTATAAGGGTTCCTTGTAGGTACTACGGAACCCTAAAAAGGGGGTATACCCATGTGCTTAGAGGTAAAATATACTGTCGCTCTTAGTGTCCCCCTGGTCAACGGACTTGTTTTTGAGCGAATAGTAAGTCTAGTCTGCGAAGGCTCTAAGAAAAGCTGTACGGTTGCACTTGGTGGAAACGATAGGTGTTTCCAGTCGATTAACTCCAAAATGTAGGAGGAACTGGCGCTATGATGCGTTTTAAAACCGACTTTCAAAAAAGTTATTTTGAAATATTTTGTTTTTTATGTTTGTCCAGCGAATTTTTCGTTATTTGTTAACCGATTATATAATAATAAATGTATATAATAAAGCGGATAAATACTTGTGAAGAATAAGTTTTGTAATAACAAATATATGAATAAAATTGATTAGGAAAAAAATATATAAACAAGAAAATTATGATGAACGATGTGTATGAAAAACAATATTACGAATGCCGAGGAGTATGACTTCAAATAATTGTGAATAAAAATAAGTATTAAGAACCATCATTATGAAGAAAAATGTATGAGAAAATACAAAAAGGCATAGCAAAGCTAAAATTTGCTTTAAAATATTACGAATGTATGAGAACAAAGCGCACCCATCTGTAGGATCCGTCAGTATGTTATCCCACCTTCGTTCTAAACGTTTATATCTGACTAGCTTTAATGCGTGGCTCTGCCCTCGTGGTAGGTGCCTATATCGATAAAAAAGTAGCTCATATCCTTCCTCAGGTCAAATTTTATCAACTCGACATTTATTTATCTGACTTTGCCATAAATATGTAAAATTAAAAGCTAGCACTAAATACTACCTATACCCCTTAGAATAAAAAAAACAAACGATTCAACAAATAACAATGACAATGAAACAACCACTTTCATTCATCTTTAACCTTACATTTAATATTATCAGAACTTACCGTGTCTCAAACAAAGTTATATCTCATATAAAGTTGTATCTGAGCTATTGACAACGGAGTTTGCTCACTCGATCATTTAACTTTGACTGGGAACTTTGCCTCTCTGGCGGGTATAGCATGGAATTTAAATATGTACATTAAGTCGTTACTCGTTTACAACTGTAAACAAGTATACATATCTCGGCGATATAGAAGACATACGTGAGGCAGAAGCCAACTGAAAAAAGACATATATACATGTTAAAGATGTGATAAGTTTTGGATTTTTTACATTAGATAGAACGCCAGAAGCAATTACACTATCTAATGGTCCCAATGACAAGGCCAAATACACACATTCACTCACACAAGCACACCCAGTCTCAAAACAAATATTTGCGAATTACACAAAGATTTGTCCCATGTGGGTATCGAACCCTCAACACCAGTGAAATGGAGAGCGGCGAGGCGACCGCTTAAACCACTACACTACACGTGCAGACAAATGTTGATCTAAATATGATGTAATGAGACTTAAACCGACGATTATCTTCGTATAAACTGTACCCAAGAACAGTCCCCGGTAAGAAAGTGCAGGACTGTCGCTGAAAATTATTTTTACTTGAGTTTGCCCGCGACTTCGTCCGCGTGAAATTCGTAATATTAAGTACTCTATTATCCTGCGCTTTGACCCGAATTTAACGTTACTGCCGCTTCCATGGAGTTTAGCGTAATGTTAACGGATATATACTACTAAACATAAAAATATTTATTAAAATCCGATCTTAAGTTCCCGAGATTAGCGCTAACAAACAAACAAACTAACATTCGCCCGCGGTTTCGTCTGCGTGGTAGACATCGATAAAGAGTAGCCTATGTTACGCGCCTTGTAGTCAGTTACCTGAATTTTAAGTTTTATCAAAATCGGTCTAGCCGTTTAGAAGATTAGCCGATATAAACAGACAGACAGACAAAAAATTAAAAACTGTATTTTTGTCATTGGTATGTTGCTAATAACTAAATCAGCTCAAAAAACATTGTTATTATGATATTAAAAACAGACAATTCAATATTATTAATTTATATTGATGTTTTCCATACAATCTTTTGAATTTGTTTTGAATGTTTAATTTCTTGTAATATTTTAAAGCAAATTATAGCTATGCAGCTGGATTCGAATCTGCACCCCCTGGGTAAACTAAATGCCGCTAGCATACGAATCCATGACAATGGCAAAGCACATGGGGCGTTTACCAAAGGGGGAGCAGGTTCGAATCCTTAATTTTTCAACTTTAATATTTTATTCTACAATTTGTTTGGAAAACGTTTTTTTTTAGTTAAGTAGTCTTTATTTAAACCACAGTAATGAATGTATTTATGACGTTACTGATTCCGACCAAACTTCTTCCTCAGCTCTAGTAAAATAAAAATAAGGTTGAATAATATCCACCTAGTGTTTATGTTCGTTCATGAACAAGGCGATAAATTGTGAACAGCCCCAACGTCTCGTTGCTGTTGTAATGGACTTCACACAACAAGGGCGGTGCTTTATTACATTGCGGCCTTTATTGGTTAAATGATTATTGTGGTGCTGATATAAATTATGGTATTTGGATTTTTATTTTATGAATCGGTTCGGAAGGTGCAGCACTTGCGTCTATGTATCAACTTGTCGTTGAATATTTGTAATCAACGATTTGGTGATCTGGGGCTGTACCAAACCAAGTAACATCCAAATAATCCAAAGATTTCAGAATAAAGTATTAAGGGGAATCGTGAATGCACCCTGGTACATCAAAAATGAGAATCTCCATCGTGACCTGAAGGTGAGCCTTGTCGCCAGTGTAATACAACAGTATGCTGAAGGTCATGAACGACGACTTCTTCAACACGTGAATGTCGAGGCCATCCAGCTCCTTGATACCACAGACATAGTTAAAAGTCTTAAAAGGACGAAACCTTTTGAGCTAGTTCAGTGAAATGAGTGCATCAAGTGGTTTAGTGCTACTTTAAAAGAACACAAGAACAAAGTGTCATTTTCGATAATAGAGACAATAAGATAGGTGTTAATGGACATTATATTCTTAGCATAAATTAATTTAGTAGCTTAAGTCAAAATTAAATTACTCATTAGTCTCTAATGTTATATCTAGACTAGATTGTAATCTTTATGACGTATCTAATGGTTTAGAAACATAAAAAGAAATAAAAAATATTGAGGCCTTTCTTTAACTAAATTAAATAGTATCTACATGTTATTAGCATATACATTATTTTTTCTACGTCAGTTCTTAAAGTAATATGAATACAGTAGTATACTGCATAAAGTGTAAGAGATTGCAACCTTATATACTACCGACTAATTTATTAATAAGTATCAAATTAATGCCAAAGCAATATTTAAGTTTTTTTTCTCTTCATCACCATCTATAGCCATTCTGGTTTGTTTGCTAAAATGTGCACATATAATTATTGTCAAAAAACAAACTAATATTGTATGAATTATTAGAAAAGATGGTGCACATAAGTTTCTCACCAGCTCTTCTCATGATGCAATACCCATCGGAGCTGGTACTTGGATTGATTTTAATTTAAATCTCTAACTTGAAATCTATCGAACCGTAATCGGGATAAGCTTTCTGCCGTATGTCATGGATCCGGTAGTGTATAATAAGTTGCCATCCCTTATAAGAAACGCTTCAGCGGATGCTTTGAAGCTCGCCGAACAAACGACAAATTATTAATTATTCTTTTGAAAGGTTTTAAAAAATTAAAGAATAATATGGACATGCCACGGAATGCTAGTTAGTTGATTCATATTTTAAATAACAATGACTTTATAATAACATTGTACTAATTAAGACATAAATTATGATTATTATTTATTAATTGATATTTAATTGCCGCATTGACTTTTTATGATTTTTAATTCCATGTTATTATTATGTTTTGTTATTTAATTGTGTTAATATTTTATTGCTATTTACTGTAATGACGTGTAATTATAATTACCAATAAATGAGTTCATGAATTAAAGTCAAAGTTCCGGTGATTCAAATAATTTTGATGCAATTAGTATTATAATTTAATTCGTTAAGTTTCATTATAATTTAATATTTTTTGTATTTTGATGTTTGTTTTGACGTGTTTAAGTGCCCTTGGGACCCATGGAATTACATGTTTGATTTCTGTTTTCTAAACTTTTAAAATTAAGAATTGAAGTAACGAAAAGTTTCGAATTGCTCCGTTATGTGTTGTGGATGTGTGTTGGCTGTCGCTCCACTAACAAATTAAGTAGAATGTCAGAAATTCAGCTAAGACTTTAAACATAGCTAAATTCTGCTATATCTATTAGACTAGAAACCGATTCTAATGTAGTGTTACGGAATGGCTGCGTCTCAGACTCAAATATAGACACGCAATGATCGCAATTATCTTTGCAAATAATGCTGTCAAACCTCGCGGAGAAGCGGGTTAGGGGGAGAGGGGTAAATGTACCGCGATAGTGTCAAATCATAGGTCATTTTTGACAACTATTTTTATATTAAGTGTATGATCGACGATCATTCACTTGTGTCAAGCAGTGGAAGCTCGACAATGACACCTCCGGTTGGCTTTTTCTCTGAGGGCTGCGTTGTAATAATGAAAAATAGTTTTAATTCCTCCATCATCATCATCAGCCCAGAGACGTCCACTGCAGGACATAGGCCTCACCATTCGATATCCACAGCGCGCAGTTTTGTGCCGACTGAAACCAACGAATCCCCGCGATCTTGACAAGATCGTCCGTCCATCTCATGGACGCAGTAATATATATTAAGTCCATGGTCCATCTAGCAGAGGCCGTCCCACGCTGTGTTTGCCAGTTCGTGGCTACATCATTCTGTAATAAAAACTGAAACTATAAACTTTAAATCATTTACATAATATCTTTTCTAAAAAGACTTCTTGGTGTCCAACTTTCACGGGTATTCTTTGTGTCAAAACAAGCGCATAAAAGTGCTGTTTTTCATTGCAGTTCTTGAAAGAATAATACGCTAAACGTACACCAACGGAAGGGAAACTTTACACAGAGCAAAATAAAACTACATTATTCGTTTAATTAAAACTAGTGCTTCAACAAACAAAAGAAGAAAAATATTCCTTGTGGTTTATTTGCTTCGTGTTGTTTATTCAAGATAAGTTTGTTCTTTCAACGTATATTGTACGAGTTCGCGGAAGTAACCGCAAGCTTTCTAAGGAAGAATAAAATGTATTTTGAGATGATTTTAGGAGAGGGATGCTAGAGAAAATGGGGTAATATATATAAAACATAATATGTTTGCAATATTTAATCATTCGTTATTGATATTAATGTTAGTCCCAATTAATAATAATGCCTTGATCGATAGTCTTCATACATACGCTTGGTCTAAATTGAAGTCAAAAACTGATTAATGTGTGCGTGAAAATGACGTCCCGCGCCGCGTCGCCGACACGCACACAAACGGAATTCTTATGAGTACGTCTAATTATGCTGTTATGCCTCATGTGTCCGTGGTACTTTCCCCAAGCTCGTTTACATTAGCTCTTTAACCATTAAATACCATAAAAATCGTGTTTGTAGGGAGAGTGATCGCAATAATAATGCGCGGAGACTAATTGCAGTAAAAGTTTATTACTTATGATCAAACTCTACAACGTTTCGGAATCTAAATTATGTTTTTTATTCAGAACAGTATAACGCGTGATATGTTCCAGAATGTTCGAATCGGCGCGTGCCCGATCACGTGATAGCGACACGCTGTAATTGGTGGACCGCGTGGGTTGGTGATTTGAAGGACACGAGTACATTCGGAAACGTTCATACATACGAGTACATTCGGAAACGTTCTTACATGTTTAAATTCGGAAGATATTTATAAAATGGCAATTGTTTCTAATTTTAATGCAATAACTGTATTTTCACTGGCAAAATTAATTATGTTAAGAAATATTCATTTAAAGAGCAAAGTAAGATAAATGAACCAAAGATTAAGCCGTGTCAAAGTCAAAGTAAAAAAAAGATGAATCTTGTCTACGGTAGAGGATAGTCATAAATTAGGGGTCACGATTAGCTGTAGGTGCCTAAATTTGAGCCGTAGATAACTCGATGTCACGGTTATCTTTGGCTAAAGGTTGTCTAATAAATCTGTGGCTGATTAAAACGGACATTAGTCTCTGTAAAGCTTCTCCTGGACCGTGAGTATTTACCTGTAATGTAGTGAAAAAAAAAGTTGTAGTAAACAGTTTAATAGCTGTTATTTGTTTATAAATATAACAATTCTAAAGCTCAATTTTAAGTTGTTATAATAGCTGTTATTTTTTTGTTTCTTAGATAGAAAGTTTGTACATTTTCTTAATTCAACATAATATTTGCATGCTTTTAGATAGCTGAATATGCTAGAATTATAATACCTTTTTACCAACTCAATGTATTTATTTAACACTTTATTGTACACAAAAGATTACAAAAAAAAAATAAACATATTACAGTAAGAGTATACAAAAGGCGAGCTTAACTCAGTGCTTGAGTTCTCTTCCAGCAAACCTAGAGCAATAGAGGAGACGATTATGCCATAGAGGGCAAGATAAGTGTACAACTTAAGTAGAAAATACAAAATATAAATATAACTAGATATACATAACATATACATACATAATATTATTCATGAATAATATATATTATAAATATATATATATATATATATATATATATATATATATATATATAATACATACACACGACTACCTACATATATAATCATTAAATAATAATAATAATAATAATACATGAAGAAATAAAAAAAAAAACAAATAAAACTATAGATTTATCAGAGAAAGATAGTGCTCTTTAACTTTTTTCTTAAAAACATTTATTGATGGACTATCGCGTATTCCATGAGGAAGACTATTCCATAACCGCACTGCTTGAATGGAAAAGGATCCGTCATAACAGCTAGAATAGTGTAATTGAGTGCGAAGAAGAAGAGAAGAAGAAGAACGGCAGGGTTTACCCCTGGGCACTAAGTACTCAAAGCGTTCACGCAGGTAAGAAGGAGAATTAGGATTGTGAAGGACGGAGAAAAGAAGAGACAAAATATGGAGGTTACGACGTTGCCGAATGGGTAACCACCTCAATTTTTTCCTGAATTCGGAAACATGATCATATTTCCGAAGACCGAAAATGAAGCGGATACCCAGATTCTGCAGACGTTCCAGTTTGTTAAGATGTTCCTCCTTTGCATCTAGAAAACAGACATCAGCGTAGTCAATAAGTGGGAGAAGAAGGGACTGGGCAAGAGTAACTTTAGTTTGAAATGGTAGGAATTTCTGGAGTCGTTTGAGAGCCTGAAAAGAACAGAACACCCTTCTGCTTACCTCCGCGATATGACCGTCCCATGATAGATTAGAGTCTATCATGACACCAAGATTTTTTACACATTTTGTAAGCGGAATAGAAACAGACTCATATGTAATAGGTGGTAAAGGTTGCTGGTTTAAGATGTTGATCATATATCGGCCGCCAAGAATGACCGTCTGCGACTTAATTGGGTTGACTAAAAGTCCAAAAGACTTTGCCCATTTACTAATACTAGCAAGGTCATTGTTGACAGCGTCAATAGCTAGTGCGACGTCGTTAACTTCAAAATGACGATACAGCTGCAAATCGTCTGCGTAGAGATGGTATTGAGAAGTAAGGACCTTTGTGATGGCATTTATAAAAATGGAGAAAAGCAGAGGTGAAAGAACGCCACCTTGAGGAACACCCGCAGTGAGATCACACCATTCAGAATTGGTATCTTCATAGCGGACCGACTGCGAGCGACCCTGAAGGTAAGATTTGAACCATGTAGTTGCAGATGTAGAGACGTTAAGAGAGGATAGGATTGCAAGTAGGACATCAAAATCAACGGAGTTGAAGGCACTGCTGAAATCCAATAGAACCAGGACCGTGAGCCTCCTGTTTTCCATAGCCAGGCGCACATCATCAGTGATTTTCACCAATGCAGTAACGGTGCTGTGGCCAGGACGGAACCCAGACTGGTATGGACTCAGCAGGCTGTTGGAATAAAGGTAAAGGGATAGTTGGTCATGGACTGTACTCTCTAGGATTTTGGACATCACAGGAAGAATGGATATAGGGCGGTACTGGGAAAATGAGGTGGGATTGGTAACTTTGGGAAGCGGTAGGACATGTGCCTTCTTCCAAGGGGTGGGAAAGGAGTTGAAACAAAGGGAATAATTAATTATGTGGGTAATAATGGGCAAAATAGCAGTAAGGATCGGGAGAAACATTTGGATTTGAAGACCATCATCTCCTACCGCTTTGGTGGATATGGATTGGATAGATTTCTTAACGTCTAGTTCCACAACCGGGTGAAAACAGAAGGCAGTATTAAGTGGGCGAGGGAGTTTGGAAAGGTGTGTCAAGGTTGCAGATTTGGTACTCTGATCAATGACAACAGGGGAGAGAGAGAAATGGGCATTTAATGCATTGATGTCAATGTCAGAGTTACCATTCGCAGAATTTTTGCCAATGCCTAGGGTCTTAAGGAATTGCCAAACTTGTGTGGTTTTAAGGTTTTGGATTGAGCTGTGTATGTGGCGTCTTTTGGCATCTCTACACATCCGACCGCAACGATTCCGAAGCATTTTGTACGTGTCCCAATTTACCTCGGTGGGATCCCTACGATATTTTGATTTAGCCTTGTCACGCTTTGACATAAAAGACTTGATCGCTGGTGTTAGCCAAGGCGCAGGAAGGTGCTTAGCCTTGACATTTTTGAGTGGCGCATGGACATCGTACAAGTCTAATATTATTTTGTTAAAAGTAACGACCTTATCATCTAAATCATCGCAGTTGTAAACAGGGGACCAGTCAATATTGCCTGCATCCGACACCAAACGCTCCAGATCTATGTTTTTAAAACTACGAAGACTGAGAAATTTACTCTTGCGCTTCGGAGGCCGGATTTTATAGGAGAGGAATATGAGATCATGATATGAAAAGGAAGAAGGTAGCTGGCCATGTGTGGATACTTTGTTGGGATCAGAAACGAGAATAAGGTCTAGAAGTGATGGAGTACTATGAGGAGCCCTGTGAGTAGCCTGCAGATCTAATAAACTCATATTGACAGAAGAGACAAGGGATCGGAGTTTATGACTGCGCGAGTCATCTTTTATCAGACAGGTGTTGAAGTCACCAAGTATAATTGTGTGTTCATAAATGGAGGTAAAATTTTCTAATTTTATTTCTAGTGAGGAAAAATAGTCGATCGTACAGGACGGACTATAATAAACACCAAGTAAAAATTTTGTGTGTCGGAAATCAACTTCGATGAAGAGATGTTCGGCGAATTTAGAGTACACACTCGGAGACTGATCGATAATCTTAAAAGGAAGATCATCCCTCAAATAAATTCCAACTCCACCAAATCCCTTGCCTGTTCTATCGTTACGGACAAGCTTATATCCCGGCAGGGCGTACTGAGCAGAAGGAAGAGCAGGTTTCAGAAAAGTTTCGGAGACAAGGATAGCGTGGACAAGGTCAGAGTCGAAAGAAGAAAGTAAGTCAGAGTAGTGAGCGTGAATGCTTTGAGCATTAATGTGAACTGCGTTAAAGAGGTTTTGAGAACAGGAAAAAACAGAATAGAGCCGGTCACGCAAGTGTATGGAAGCATCTTCATCACTGAACGCGTTATCATAGTCTTCATCTGATAAACTAGAAGAAGAGCAAGAAGCAAAATTATTATCATCCGAATCCGACATAATTAAATAAAATAAAAATATATAACTTAATAAATAAATCTAAAAATATTATAATAAATTAACAAATGGATATATTCCTAACTATAAAACTAAACTAATGAATTTAAGAATTTTTCTTAACATCCTCGATGCACTCGCCGGCTGCATGGATAAAAAACCCGTGAATCAAACATTTTGAATTGGAGCACAAATTTTTAAGTTGGCAACACTAACAAATGTCAAAGCATGTCAAAGTGACAGCCGAGTGAGTAAAGAATAACAAAGTTACAACTTTTATAAAATAAATTTAAAATGACCGTCTTTTATCAAACTAAAAGTGTTAAAATATGTGACATATGCTAGGTTAAACGACCAAGTAAAGTAGTAATAACACTAGTGTAACTTCTACTTGTTATGCTTTCGCGTCCTCCTTTCTGGAACTGTATTGGCTGGTTTGTTGTTAAGATGTGAAGCCCTATTTGCATTACCATCGGTAGATCGAGCGTCCGGGAAATCGGCCATCAGCTTGCGCAACTCCGCCATGGTCTCGATTTTACGTCTGGCCTTGTCAGGAAGCTGCACAACGATCCTCCCATCAGATGTCCAACTCTGCTTCAGCCCGAAGAACTGCCTAGCCTTTAGGAACACCTCATGCCGAGGCCGGGTTAAGAACTCGGACAGTACCAGCCCAGTACCTTTCAGAAATGTCTTCTTCCTCCAGACCTCATTTCTTAAGGAAACACCATGGAACCGGATCAGCAGCGGTCGTGGCTTGCTGGTGTTAGAGCCCAACCGATGACAGGAAACAATATCATTGTTTTTGAAGCCAACCATCTTCATTTTGTCGCCTAATATGCCCAATGCACGAGATGAGCAATCCTCATCTTTCTCCTCTGCAAGACCATGCATGAGCAAGACCTCCCTGCGTGACATCATTTCATGCCTGTCAAGCCCCAAAAGCAGCAATTCTAATTGGGCTTTGAGTGATGACACAGTCTTCCAAATAAGGATCTTAAAGTCTAGGAACTCACGCGACAAGGTGCTGATGGATTTGGGTGCTGAGTCAGTGTTTGAGGCAGTCTTGAGATCCTCCTCATGCTGCTTCATCCGGGAGTCAAAGGTAGCAGCAAGTTCTTCAACATGGTTTGACAGCTTGGCATAGAGGTCCATTTGTGATGTGTTGTAGTGTAGGTGAAGAGTTTTGATAAAAGTAAATTTGTGAGCCAAATCAGTGCATCAGAGGATGTTAAACAATATCAACTGTAAGTCAGCATTTATTTATAATAAATACTATTTTTAATATACTTAAATATGTAGAGCTTTTTATTTGACCAGTTGACACTTTGACTACCCTCAGCCAAAAAGGCAACCATATCCTTGGCAAATGAATATATTTCAATTCATTTCATTTTTTTTTTTTTTTTTTTTCATTCAGTGTCTATAACTTTGCTCTATTGTATAAAATACTAGCATGCACCAGTTTAAATAATTATTATTTATGTAGCTAAATTGATTCGTAACTTGAGTTTGCGATTACGTTTGCCGTTATTTGTGAACTTTCCGTTAGAACATTCAAAATAGCAGCACGGAGTAGGAATTGTGCCCGGTGGATGGCGATAGGCTCACCCCCTATCCCATAGCATCCAAGAGGTGTTGTACACCTCTGCCACCCCCTTCTGGGTAATATAGGCGTGATATTATGTTATGCTCAGCCGACTATTAGGAAACGAGAGGAACGCCTCTCTTAAGCTCTTGCCATAGTGCAACAAAGTTAATAACATAATAATATACATATTCCTTATGTTTTTCTCCAGGACTTCAAATTTTTATCAATATCGGTTCAGCATTACCGTATCTGTTAAATCGTAACATATTGATTTACAAAGTTATTTTTGAATCCAATAAAATGTTAACATAGTCTAACAACCATAGAAATCTTAATAACTAGTCAATAGAAATGCTATCGACTATCTTTTAACACTGGGACGCATGTCGCCGGTTTTCAAATACCACAACATCCCAACTAATATTATAAATGCGAAAGTAACTCTGTCTGTCTGTCTGTCTGTCTGTCTGTCTGTCTGTCTGTTACGCTTTCCCGCTTAAACCTCGCGACCGATTTTGATGAAATTTGGTACAGACAATCTTTAGACCCTGAGACAGAACATAGGCTACTTTTAAAAAAAAAAAAAGGGGATGAAGGGGTTGAAATAGAGGTTGAAAGTTTGTATGGGATTTATTAATTTTAAAAGATAAAACCATGAATCTTTATATTTAAGTACTTGATAAGAAATCATTCGCTTTTGAAGTTTAAATTTCTTTTAACGAATGCTCTGCATCGCCACCGCTGCCGTCGGTCGTAGTCGCGTACATTCGCCGAAGTGTGGCGGCATCTGCGGCAGGCATCGTTGTCGGACGCATGCGATTAGACAAATTTGCGCTATAGAGAATTACATTTTTCGATCCAGTAAAATTATTTTATTGTTTCGTATAACTTTTTAAGTGTTTTTTATTAATTAGGTCCTGTAAATTAATTTTGTTAATTTTGTTCATACTTGATATTTCTTTTAGTTTATAGTTATAAGTAGGTTAGATAGTTTCCTTTACTTTAAAAAAATCCGATTTGATTTTATTTCCTTTTTTCCCTAATAGGGTATTTTTAATCTAATAGGTCGTAGTAGGTAATAATATACAATAAAATACAAACTTAACTTTGCGGTTTGCTCCCGAACCGCAAAGTTAAGTTTGTCGTAGGTTATAAATGACCTATGACAAACTTAAATTTGCGGTTCGACTTATAAAGATAAACCGAAAGGTTTATTTTTATAGGGACCGTAGGTTATTTTATAATACTGTTAGGTAGGATAAAACATTCGTATAGATATTAGTTTATAGGGATTTTGCTTATTTATTGAGTTTAGATTAGTTATTATCAGAAATAGGTTTATTTAGGTAGGTAGGAATTTTCGCGGGAGATAGTTTGTTTGTTTGAAAGCGCTAAGTTTAAAAACAACTGGGTGAATTTTGATATTTAACATTACGCTAAACTCTACGGGCTGTCTCGGACGCACGTGTCGCAATTTCTATTATTTCGAAATTTGAAGTAGTTTCGAAGTAGGTACATGAGTTGTTCCTATTTGTCTGTTTTGATTTGTTTGAATATTATTTTCCTTGAGTTTTTGTCGTATATTTGTTTTGGTCAGTTTGGTAATAGATAGGTAAATAAGTGCATGAGTTGTACCTACTATTGTTATATTGACATTGTTACCTTTAGCATTTTTTGTTCATAAAACGACATCCACGCGGACGAAGTCGCGGGTAACAGCTAGTAAACAATAAAAACACAATTTCGCCTACACATACATTTTGTATTCCTGCAAACAAAATTATTCTTTTTGCGATGACATTAAGCAATATTTTCTAAAAACGAATAATCTTTAGGCGTCCCAAACAACACTGGTAACCACGACAACTCCTCAACTCGCACTTGTGTTCGACTAGACACATGCGCGGCGACAAGGTCACGCGTCTTTAACATTTACTATTGCCTTGTTATTAAGATTTCTATGCTAACAACTATCAAATAAAATCTCAAATGAATCATTCACAAAACAGCGTCTGATAGGTCCCACTAATTTCATTTTATTTTATTTATTTATTAGGGATAAATAAACAGTTACACATAAAAAATAAAGTAATTACAGTAACGTGATAAATTAACAAGTGTGCACTCACAACGTTATCCACAAAGTATTAATTAATTATAAATATATGGCATTTTTTTGCAACTTAAATTAGGAAAAAGCATGCACAAAATATTAAATATAAATATTTTAAATATGTAAGTTTCGAATTTAACCATGCACAAAGGCGGAAACTGTCAATTAGCTTACGTTGTAATTTTATAAGTCATTTTATTGTTTGTATTAACAGCTGTTTGTTTCCCAAAGAATAAATAAAAATAAAAAAAAGATTAAGTATGCGATTCATAAGGCAGCGATAGCCGAGTGGGAGACTGTAGGACTGCGAAGTCAAAGGTCTCGGGTTCGAACCCACGGCACACGCCTCTGTCAATATATTGTTAAGATTCGTCTTTTCGAAGATAAGTGTGTATTTACCGTATATCGCTCGCTAACGGTGAAGGAAAACATCGTGAGGCAACCTACATGCCTGAGAGTGCCTAAAAAGTGCTCAAGGGTGTGTGAAGTCTACCAATCCGCACTTGGCCGGCGTGGTGGACTATGGCCTAACCCTTCTCATCATGAGAAGAGGTCCGAACCTAGCAGTGGGACATGTATTAGATACAGGGCTGCTATTATTATGCGATGCATTATCACTAATGAGATAAAATGAGTAAATGAGTTACACCAGCGGTAATCTTTAACAATGATAAATAAATAAATAAATATTAATTAACCGGCGCGGCGGCGGCGGCGTGGGTACGATGAACCGCGTTTTATACTGTCATGAAAACGTTTAACTCTTTATTAAGCTTCATATTGTCGGTTACGAGGTAAACGTAAAATATAAAAAATAAAGTGGTCGTACGAGTATATGAGGGGTGGAATTGTTAAGTAGAAAAAGATTCTATTTAGTTGTTATTCAATTATTATTTAAGAGAATATCTGTATACCCATGATCTACAAATAAACGATTTTGAATTTTAAATTTGGATTTTTTTGTTTTTCTGTCATAAATTCATAACATAACATTACGACTGTACTACCCAGAAAGGTATAATAGAGGTGTACTTACCGGTTGTTTTAAATTCCACAATTGGTCTAACTTATTTTTTATACATTAATTTGAGTGCACGGTTGGCGTTGTGGTTAAAGCGGTCGCCTCGCCGCTTTCAACTGCGCTGGTGTTGTGGGTTCGATCCCCACATGGGACAAATCTTTGTGTTATTCGCAAAGATTTGTTCTGACTCTGGGTGTGCTCTGTGTATGTGAAATGTATGTTTGTAAACACCCCCGCGACACAGGAGTTATTCCTAGTGCGGGCGCCGTTTAAAAAAAAAAAATCTCTCAAAGACACCATGATCCAAATTCCATTTCCGTTCATTACATATTTGCGCCGTTTGATTCATGGGGTCCGAATGCCCGATTATTATTTATAGATATTTCTTAGCGCTTAATCGACGCTTCACGTGATCAGAAGGCTGGCTTTTACTTGGCTCAAAGAATCAGCATTGCCATTCAACGTGGCAATGCCGTCAGCCGTCTGAACACGTTCCCTGCAGTCGAGGTCGATATGCGGAGGAATTCTATGACTCCTTACCTGGAAATTTGTAAATAGTTATTTGTTATTTTTTATGTATATAAATACTTTTCTTTTTCATATATTATGTGATATATTGTTATTTTCATCCCATTACCAGTAAGGTAATATTTTTTTTTCGTCGTGTCGATGGCTGAGTCAAATTTTATTTTGACTTGCCATTATGGTAAAAGGATTAGCCAATTCGTTTTGGAGATCTCGCGAAATGCCCAGGGTGAGCTGGACGTAGGGAATCGTTATGTACGTCACTCGGGGAGGCTCCTTATGAAACTTACTCATTAGTTACTAGTTGTTCTTGAATCATGATTCTCTATAGAATAGGAATCGATGGAGTAACGTTACCCATGTTCTGTAGAGTGATGATGAGGTGAGGTATTTTTGTACCATTTTGAAGGCAAATCTTAAGACCAATTTTTAAGGGGGGGAGGAAAGTACTACAAATAACGTATTAATAATAAAAAAAAAACTGTATTTCAATCGTAGTTTTAGATTTACTTCACATTTTATATGTCAGACCGGAAACTTATATTGGAGAAAACCGTACTATAATCTGTACATTTTCATTCTATCGCGTACGACGATAGACGCGATGAAGGACATTGTTTTGTAATATTACTCATATTTTTATTAAAACTAACGTGAGTTTGTAACAATATTCAAATTATGAAATATGGGTGTTACTCACGTAATGTTGGTCAGCAGTCTTGCACGACCGGCTGCGACTCTGGCGCGACGTATCGCACCCTCTTGATAATGCCTAGATGTATTGGCGAAATCGCGGTCGACTAACATTACGTTCCGTCTGACTACCCGTAACGGCTGCCATAGATCTTTAAATGGTAACCGGAACCGATGGCTTAACGTGCTCACGGAGGAAAACTCGTTATGTTAAAGATGGTCACCCATCTACGACCGACCGCGTTTATTTTATTTTATTTTATTTTATTTTATTCCGAAAACAAACAGTTATAAAATATCTACAATCTGTTAACCATTTACAAGTTTTCGCATTTAAATATTTAGGGCTTGATGATACAATACAAAAAAGAAAAAGAGGTTAAGGAAAAAATAAAAAATAACAATATTAATAATTAAAAAAAAAAAGAAAACACAATATAAAAAATATAAAAAACACAATATAAAAAATGAAAACAAAAATAAAAAGAACACTTAGATTAAACAAAAAAAAAGTTTAGTATTCCTTAACCTGCAAGATCGATCGATTCGCTTGGCCTCGACTGAGCCATGAGCTCCAGTAATACTACTCAATAAACAACATTTCAGTATTATCCGTCATTTATCGCATATTTCCTAGAACCAATCTAATAACAATATAATTCGCCATTCAATACGGCTTTCCTTGTATTCGGATTAAGGGATCATTATGCCGCCATATTTGTATAAGAAATATGTATTAATGCGAATACAGATAATTGGCTATTGAATAACCCCTTGTGTATTATTATGGATATAATAATAGGTTATGTTAATGTACTCATGAAAGTGCTCAATAATGCTGCGTATACATTAGAAATGACCGACTATAGGTTTATAGATGGCGAGGCCGAATATTAACTGCCGTAATTTTAGTAATTTAGTCATTTTTCATCCCGCTCGAAAATGATCAATTTTATCGTCTTTTTTGTAAATGTTTACACTCTATTTTGATTAAAATTTCCCTGAGCTTAACAATAATGAATGTTTCATGTACTTAATTTTTTAATTTGTATTTTCTAATAATCAAATCAACTTAATAAATTCTTAAATCTGCTTATTTATTTCCTTTCAGCTAGTAAAATATAAAAGAAACCGAGTAACCTAATACAAAACAATGACATTATATATCCTTTTAGCGTAATGTTAGGTAAGTGGTGACGTCAGAACGTTGACATAACAGAGTGGTACTTTCCTTCCTCCTAGAGTATTGACGCAGCTGGCAGGAACACTTAGACGGTTATATTCTGTTGTGGTTCCTGAAGAACTGGTACTTCGACGGCGTCGACGTCTAGAATATGTTGTACGTCTATAAATGCCCCCATGTTGCTGTATATTTTCATTTATGTGTTTTAAATGCGTATCTTGCCAATAAGGTTTATCTAACACTGAAACTGATTTGTTATTTACTTGTGTTGGTTTCTAGATTGTTCTTCGTTGTAGTTGGCGTGAATACCGACCAAATTTAACTGTCAGTAATTTTTGCCATGAGTGAAAGCATACTTATTTTTGGTGGGCTCCAATGATAATAAGTAACATTTTATTATTATTATTTCATGGATTGATAATTGGATACTTTGTAGCTGATGTCCTTATAATTAATTAATTTGAAGGGCGTAAATTGAACCCTTCTTATGTTTCTTGATTGCAGCGATCCTTCTCAGCTTAAGAAACTAACAATGATTATTTTAGTATAAATAATGTTTGTGTTAGATTACTTTTGTGAAGGCAGGAGGAGTTGTAACTATAAATCGTGATTTTCTAAAACCATTTAATTGTTTATTTATTTTCTATAATACTGAAATGAGTTTCTAACAATTTTCTTTGACGTTTTCTTCCTTAAAATTTTCTTCTGTTGGTTTCGTGACGTCTTCTGAAAAAATATAGTTGTACAATATTATTCACACAATAAAATAAATTTTAGATGTTGGGGTCTGGGCCAGCGCTCATTTGGCGGTGCATAATTTTAACATTTTAGCCTCGATGTTGTGTAACTGCCACGATAGTCTATTGGTGATGCACCTCTCATCACGAGGTCACGGGTGGATGGCGATAGTACAAGTAGCAATAGTCTCACCCGCTGTCCCATGGAACCTTAACATAACAGGTGAAGTGTGAGTGTTTTACACCTCTGCTGTACCCTACTGGGATATATAGGCGGATGCTATGGTATGTTATGTTATATAGTTGCCAAATAGGCCCTATTTGTCTTAGTGTCTTATTACACCAAAATCGATCAACGTGAATCGATGTCGATCGGCAATGGTTTGCTCTTATTGGCTCTTTAAATGTCAAATGCATCGATTGACGTCAATCTATTTTAGTCAATAACACCCTAAGGTATACAAGAGAAGGTGGCGTAATGTGTTCCGCGCGCGCCTTTCATGAAGGAGGATGGTTAGGCCCTTCAAAATGTGGCACGGCGACTGTGACTCGAGGGTGTCAGCGTCTATGCGCGAGCGATACACACTGGGTTTTAGTCCGTGCAGCTCGGACATAACCACTGACGCACACTGGCGAAAAATCAACAAAAGTCGGTCAAAACCTAAAGATTATAAGACTTTTGTTGAATTTTCGCCTGTGTGTGACGCTGCCCGGATCAGTAGTATGCGTCAGACAATCCCAGTATAAAAAAAAACGTATATTATACAAAGTAAGTTTACCATTTTGATCAGCGTAGTTCCAAGGTTGTATATCAGTAGACACCAGTACCACGAACACAGTATTGCAAGCAAGTGCCACCGCTGATATTATAAAGAACATGATACGCCACTGGATTATGTTGGTCTGTAAATACAAAATATTACTCCAATTAGTTAATATAAACCCTTTTTTTCAAAGTTTAAAGGGGAATGCCTATGTGCCAGTAATTTCGATGCCCCTATCTCACTGGCACTTAGTAATTCACTACAACAATTAAAGTGTGCTTACTCCCCGCTAAAAAGGGGTTTAAATTAATAAAAGCACCAGCTTTTAAATAAAAAATAATCATTAAAATCGCTTCACTCAGTCGAAAGTAATGAGGTAACAAACATAAAAAACAAGAATACAGACGAATTGAGAACATCCTCCTTTTTTGAAGTCGGTCAAAAACTGTAGTATTTTAACTTTATTGTTAAGCAAATTACCAACCATATCAGTGACGACGTATGACACGACGACTGGTGATAGCACTAAGAAGATATTTGCCAAGGTGTTGCCGGTGGCCGTCAGGGTGCCGCTGAAATTTGGAGCCAAGTCTATGTGGTTCACCTGTAAGAGAAAAACATATGATCAAAAACGTCCATGTTGCTTATTGCCACTCCATATACCTATATAGGTATATAAAAAAACAGTCACTTTAGAGTGTACAAAAAATAAAGAAAAGGTAAATTTTTTATTGCAATTCGATGGTTAAAGACCAAGAGATAGATAGACAATGTTTTATTTTATTTATTTATTTAACACTTTATTGTACACAAAAGATTACAGATAAATAAATATAATTATTACAGTTAGAGTATTCAAGAGGCGAGCTTAACTCAGTGCTTGAGTTCTCTTCCAGAAAACCTAGAGCAATAGAGGAGACGATGTTACCATAGAGATTTAGTTAAACACACTCGCTAATACTGCTATAAAGACGACCGTTTTATGTTATTAATATCATAAAATACAAATTCTGATAAAATACCATCCATCCACTGTTAGTCCCCATGTAAGCGGCCATGGCTACCACGAGGCACGAAACTGCGACAATGGTGTTGCTCGTGTATGACATCAGTATTAGCAGGAATGCAATGCCTGATTGTCCTGCAAAATATTATTAAAAAGCACGTTGAACAGGAATTTGATGGGCGAAAATCACAGACCTGTATATAGAGATAGATATAGGTTAGCCCAGAGCGCCAACTTGCCCAGTACTATATTTTTCCATGACGTCATGTTGTTTATTTGTTTTAGTAGTAAAAAAATACACACTTGGTATCCATACAGTTTGACGGACTAACCCTTTGTATCTCTAAAACCTACATAACTGTAGCAAAAATAACATCTATATCAAATCAAAAGCTATATGTGTGGAAAAAAGCAGAATCAGGTACACCAAACAAGTATGCGATCCTCTCCTGCCAGTACTTACCAACGGTATTACTAATTCTTCGAGCATTTTTTAGACTGACAATATTTTTATTCGTGCAGTAGTCTGATAGCCAACCAAAGCCAATGATGGTAAAGATGCTGGCCACGTAAGGTAACGAGGACAACATACCACTCTGCAAATAAACGAACAATGTGGCACATTATGCAGCAAAGCATGGTATGGGTGAATTCACACCCACAATTCACCAAGAATGTGAAAACTGCTTTAAACGAACAAAGTATCAAAAAAGTCACTGAATTTGTATATGTACTCGCTAAGATTTTATTTTATACGTATTACGATTTAATACTTTAATTCATACTTACATTTCTGACGTTAATTCCAAGTATATAATGAATATAGGTAGGCACTTGGTTGAAGAAGAATATAAAAGCAATGGAACTGCCAACGTGTGTAGCAATCGTACCCCACAGCGGTTTTGACGTAAATATTGATCGCCAAGGAGTTCTTAGTCTCTGTAACGATAAAAGAAGAAAAATTTAAAAATACCATAATAGCAAAGATTTTGTTTTTTTTTATGGTGGATAGGCACGCGTTTGACCACGATCTCACCTGATGGTAAGTGATGATGCGGTCTACGTCGGAGCACGCTTACCTATGAGATACCTATTGATATACACCTACGATTCGGGCAAGGCGTTCCATTCTTTGGCAGTTCGCATAAGAAATGTAGAGGCGAAACGCTTAGTGCGTATAAGTGGAATATCTACCGTGAAGCGGTGCCTGAGTGCCGTTTTTCTGGTAGTCCGATGGTTAAACGTTATACTTTAATATACTCTAGTTTCAATATCCATTTATATCAATGGAGCTCATCGTTTGGGAATTAGGACTGGTGCCGATACCTGATAGGTTCACTTAAATTTGTAGTGATTATCAAAAGATACTTTAACTACCATTAACTATCAGGTCACTTAATAAATCTTTATAAACAAACCTTTTGGCTGCCATGATGACAAATCCCAGAAGTAGCATCGAAACGACCCGATCAGATCGTAAAGTCAGCTGTAGAGAAATCTAACCCTCATTTAACTTCTTTTTTGCACTTTGAAGGGGTGAGTTTACTCTGCAGTTGACTGTACATTTCAACCTGATGTGATATCATCAATATCAAAGAGGCTGGATTTATACGTAAGTAGATTTATATGTTATATTTTACCTTGGCACTGCCACCGTGATTCATGCCCGTGATATACACTCTTTCTTCTTCAGTTATAGTTTTGTGTTCCTTTGGAGAGGCAGCTCCGAAGACAGTCAGCAGAATAAAGCAGACAATGTTGATGCCTCCAATCGTGTAGAAGGTGGATGGCCACCCCCATCGGCTCGCTCCGAGGAAACCGCCCAGCTGGAAGCCTACTATTGTGCCTATGTTAAGACCTGTATAACATCGGTTTATAAATAACAATATTTTTTGCATAATATATTGTTATTAGGCATCAGTAGCCTTACAATGACACCTACACAATCCCAAGACACTTCACATAACACTACAAAGCACACACACACAAAATATGCAACTTTATTAACTCTGACGATACCACTATATTAGCTTCTTTAGCAGTGTCGCGCTTTTTGTAAATATCGCACTTGTAAACCAGGTAGATAAACTGCCAGCTGACCTGACAAACAGGCTTCCGCCTAGCTTAGGCACCAGTCTCCCATAATTGGCAGTGTGCCCAATCGGACCTTTTTGTATATTTTTGTACATAATATTTAGTTTTTTATAAGAATTTGCTTTTGTTTTGACATTTAAGTTTCATGACAGTTTTTGGTTATCTGCCTGGGTTCAGTGTTTCTTTAGTTTATTTTCCTAATATAATTTATTTCCTTTTTTTCCTGTTTTCCTTGTATTAACTTAATCCACAACAGGCAGAAAACAACCATATATCTATATTAGCAATAACAAATTACTGTATCTTGTAAATTGTAGTGAGAAAAATAAATATTTGTCTATCGTCTATTGTCAAAATCTGTAACATTTGATACCAGGCTGCTAGGAAAAAGTACACCAAAGTCCTATGCAACTCCATTTCGACTTAGATTTCTATAATTAAATAATAGCTATCTGAACAAAAACATATTTTACCTAGTACATATCGCACACCGGGTGCAATAACGTCATAAGTGCTAAAATTGCAAAAATGAGATTTTGATCACAAATGCTGTTAAACATGCGTCTACATCCGGTGCAAAAATATCATAAATGTAACTCCAAAAATGACCCTCTGAGGGCCTAACTGTCGTTGTGGTTTTGGCGGAATTTTGAGAACTCTAGTGCGAGAACGTCCTAATTGGACGATTGCGCGCGGCCTCTCGCAGAAAATGTTTGTGAGTAGGAGCAACAACGTCATAAAGGGAATTATGACAAATTTTCATACAATTTTGGGGTAAGAATGTCATAAGTTCACACTTCTGACTTTGTAGTCCTATTTATTTTAAAAGCAGTAAGTAGTTCTGTCATTTATTACAATTAACAATTTAATTTAATTACAATTAAAACGCTCTACGGAAGGCTCGATTTGACCATATTCGCCGCATTGGGAACAAACTCGCGAAATCAGTCGAATCGAACTTCTGCCGCCCCTTACTACCTTCACTGCTAAAACCTGATGGGTCACTTGCCCACACTGCCGAGGAGAAAGCGAACTTATTCGCTTCTATCTTCGCAGAATCTTCGCGGCTAGATACGACTGGCACTATACCCCCCCTCGTCCACTAGTTTGCGTGACTTCTATGTCAGACATACGCATACGTCAGACAGAGGTTCGTAGGATATTGCGGAATCGAGACGTGAACAAAGCAAGTGGTCCCAACGGTATTCCAGCCATGGTTCTAAAAACCTGCGCACCTGAACTGTCTTCCATATTGACGCGCCTCTTTTGCCTCTCCATGGCTTCTGGACAAGTCCCAAAATCCTGGCAGCTTGCTAATGTGCAACCAGTGCCGAAAAAGGGTAGCCGTGCCGACCCTGCCAACTATAGACCGATTTCGGTCACTTTTCAGAACTCTTACAGAGTATGGAACGTGTACAGACTCCTGGCATACCTAGAAGCGAACGACCTCCTCAGTGACCAGCAATACGGGTTACGCCGAGGCCGCTCTACTGGAGACCTTCTAACGTATGCCACGCACATCTGAAGTGAAGCCATCGAGAAGAATGGAGAGGCTTTGGCAGTCTCGCTCGATATCTCGAAGGCTTTTGACAGGGTTTGGCACGAGGTCCTTATTAGCAGGCTACCGTCCTTCGGTCTACCCACTATAGTCTCTGTGATTGGGTATAAGACTTCTTGAGGGACCGATCGATTCGGGTTGTCGTTAATGGCAGCTCGTCCGATCAAATGGCAATCAATGCCGGAGTCCCTCAGGGATCCGTGCTCGCAGCAACGCTTTTCCTGCTTCACATAAACGACCTACTGATAACAGGTACGTTTGGATACGCAGACAACACAACGGTTGTTGAAAGCTATATACTCAACTCACGAGCTAGTCGTGTACAAATACAGTCGCTCAGAGAGGCAATGGTCGAACGTATGAACGTGTCTCTGAAGGCAGTCTCCAATTGGGGTGAAGACAACTTAGTCACGTTCAATACTAGTAAGACGGCGTGTCTTATCTCCACAAAACGGAGTCTATTTATCCTGACTCCTACCTTCCGAGATGTATCCCTTCCAATAACCGATCGTCTTGAGCTACTAGTATCTCGCTGACTTCGAAATTTAATTTCGGCTTTCACATTGAGTCGAAAGCTCAACTAGCCACCAAAAAGCTGGGCATCCTCAACAAGGTGAGACAGTATTTTACACCGGGGCAGTTACTTGACCTCTATCAAGCGCAAGTCCGGTCCAGGTGTGGAGTACTGTTCTCATCTGTGGGACGGTTCAGCCAAATAGCAGCTTGAGGCGCTCGAGTCAGTCGAGAGAAGGGCCAAGAGAATCATCTGCGATATCGATCTGACGGATACTCGACAACAAAGTCTGGAGCACCGTCGCAAGGTTGCCAGCCTATCGGTTTTTTATAGGATACATTTCGGCGAATGTGCCGAGGATCTACACAACCTTATCCCTCCGTCCCCGTTTCACCATCGGACTACCCGACAAACGGCACTGAGGCACCGCTTCACGGTAGACATTCCTCTAATACGCACTGACTACGACTGAATAAGAAAAAACATATTGGGCAGATGCCGCCAAAACAAAATGGCCGCCGCAGATTATTAACATCGACCCGCTCTATTTGAAAGTCCCTTTATAAGACATTAAGAGTTTAGATTTTTTGTTTAGTTCTGCCTATATGACGTTATTGCACAGAAAATTTTACTTTTAATCTAATTTTCTGCACAATAATGTCATAAATGTAGGTATAGTTTTAAAAAATATTAAAGATGTACCACTTATATAACATTTTTTTTTCTGAAACATCCTTAATTTTAAAATATGGAGAACAAACAATATTTTGGTAATCGATATATAAAAGTATTGTAAATGCATTTCATTTTATCAAAACAACAACTTTTAAATCGATCTCCTGAAAAAAACGTAATTTGTTACTTATGACGTTGTTGCACCGGGTGTGCGATATGCAGTTTATTAAAATATAGTGAAATTAAAAGACAGTAGTCGCAATGTTGTTTAATATGATGATTTGTTAATTACCGTCATTGTTTGCTAAGAGATTTCGCTACTATTGTTCTTACAAATTATCTAAATCATTGTCATTTACTGTATTTATCTACTAATAAGATTATCAAGGTCATCAAACATAACATATCAGCTTCTCAAACCGCTTCTGAGACTGTTTGTAACATTATGTTTATGGTGTATTATTATTATTAAACATTTATTTCAGATAAAAATCCATACAATAATATTGTTAGAGGGTGAAACTTAGTATCTATGTTAGTCAAAATGAAATTATTAATTTAAATTAAGATTTACAGATACAGAAAACAGATTATACAGAAAAGCATTGAGAATACAATTAACATTCATTAGTAATAATATAATAAAGATTATAGCATTACATATATATTGCCACAGTTTACAATAAAGTCAGAATTCATAACAATTACAATAAAATAATAAATACACCGAATAAATCTCTTATGTCAAATTAAAATACAATTACAATCAAATGTCACTCTTAAAAATAAATAAATGTCATACAGATTTTCCCATCAAGATCAGCATCCATCTGTGCTGGATTGGGCATCATCTGCAGAATGCTGTTGTTACTCGTTCTCAGGCGTTGTACTTGAGATGCAATTTTTTTACGTATGATTGCATGCAATACGGGCCTCAGCAAACATACCCGACGCGCTACTGCCCATATATATAACACCCACATCTTATTTCTCATGTTTAGATAAGTAAGCCTATCGCCACTTACTCGGAATTATTCCAGGGCCCGATAGTTTTTTGAAGGGAAATCCTAAAATAATTTTTGAATCTCCTCATCAAGCGGCGCATACATTATAGCCAATTCAGAGAGACCGTCTCAGAGCGATTCTGTTACGTTTTTTAACACGCTTATATTAGCTTCACCTGTATGTATGTATGTAACCGACTCCTTTGGACTCGATTTTGACCCACTTTAAACGGACAGATTTCATTCTAATTTTGCACACCTGTCAAAGATCGATGACAATGCAATAATTAGATAAAAAAAAAATATGGCATGACATTTCACCTGTTATGTGACGTGTTATTAGCATAACTCATATTCTTACCAGAATAAACGTATCCGGAAAATGTAGCTCGCTCATTGGTGGGCACCCACTTGGCCAGTAATGCTTGAGTGCATGGGTACGTGCCTGCCTGCGATAGACCTTGAAGGATTCGACAGCCACATACAGCCATCCAACCTCCCTGAAAATGTATCAATTTTTTACTTTTATAAGTAGTTACTTTTGAAACGAGCTACGAAAGAAGCCTACTAAAAATAATGGTACTTTTGTTATTAAATTCTGAGTTCTACATAGTTTCGTGACCCTAAAATAACTGGCACATTAGGTATACAACACTAAGTACTAAAATGTCGCATCGCATCTTCGATCTCTTGCGAATAAAGGATGTTCATGGGCTGTTCTTGACATTCACCATCGGGTGGAGTACACGCCCAATCATTACAAGTTATCATTTTATTTTAATGAGATTGGCACTTACCCATAAAGTCAACCAAGGTGTGATCATGGAAGCAATTGCATTAATAAATAGACCGATCTGCAATGGTAGCTTTCCGCCATAGCGCTGGCACACCATACCCATGGGAAACATCATTATCATGTAACCAAGGAAAAACGCGTTAAGGACCATTTCTTGGGTTGATTTTGGCCAGTTGTAGGTCTGAAAAAAGAACAAAACAAAATGGTTGAAGAATAAAACAATTCCATTCCAACTCAAAAGCTCAAGAAGAGAGAGATTTTTCCAGCAGTAGGAAACAACCATAGACTACTTCTAATTGATTATTTTAATAGCATTTAGTTATGTTCACCAAATTTTACTCAGAAACAGTTGAAAAATAATGGGTTTGGCAGGATTTGAACCTGTGACCTTCTGCACGCCGGGCAGAAGTATCCTACTTAAGAAAGGAACAAATGGATGAACGTGTCGTCATGAAATGATGTTATACAGTTGAGAAATTTAAGTTCCTGGCACGGGGTGACCGAAGCTGGTTGGTTAAAGCGACTACTCGATGTGCAGAAGGTCGCAGGTACACCCGCCGGTCCCATACATTTTCAACTATAGACTACTTAAAAAACCAATAGTACAGCAGCTATTCTAAAAGACCCTTTGTAAAAACTACGGAATACTAAAAATCAGTCCACAGTTCTACTGCACCAAACATCCTATCAAGTTCATGGCAATCTCTGCGCACACATGTTGGTGACAAGATAAATGAGTAATTCCTCGTAAAGACTCCGTACACACTATGTTATTGCATCGAAATGCGAATATAGTGAAGAAGACGTACATAATAAAATGGGTAAATACTGCTATATGAATCATGACAAATTACCAAAACTGTAAGAGGTGCAAACGAAACGTTTAACTTTTGGGATCCCCTAAGATCCAAGTTTGCTGTTTCCATAATGTCAAGATAGTCCATCATTGACACCATAAGTACCAAAGTTTTGATAATCTGCTTAGTCCCCAAACGATGGCTCACCTTCTTACATGTCCCTTATGTCCTACCACCTGTACCATAGACGACCTGTGGCGCGCCACCGATAATGCCGTTCTTGTGGCAAAGTTTTGGTCAAACAAAATTTAAATATCATGCATTTCCATGTGTTTTTCCATTGACACGCATAGAAGAAGAAGAAGAAGGTAATCTGCTAAATATAGGTCGGAAACCAAACCGTCAAAATCAAAAATTATTATCTAACGAGTCAATAATCGTCGATTTTGACGCCATTAAAATGTAGGCATTAAGGCTTATGTCGTAATAAATACATACTTACTTTATGTCTTATTTCGGTGTAGTTGCTCTCAGAATCGTCAACAACAGTTACATTCATAGATAGATTAGCTATCAAATTGTTTTCTGTTATATTAGTATCCAACACTTTTTTGATACTATCAGTTTTATTGATTATTTTTATTAGTAGTGAAGTATTCATATTTTCTTTATCACTGGTCATAGCTACAATAGTTACAGCTAGATGGGCTCTTCCTATTATGTTAACGGTTAGACAGAGAAGGAGTATCAACACTTGAATATGTCGGACCCCGTAACCATATTTTGGCGGGCTTTGTTCTGAAAAGAATCATTAATTCAAATACATTCTATAAAATCTTTGGTTTACAAATCCGTAACTTTTTTGTTACACTTCTTAAATTGTTTATCTTTTTCACAATGTTCGTTATATTTATTTCATCTTGTACTGCGTCTTAAACATTATTCAAATCTTAAGTAGCCTTATATTTGAGGGTAGGTACTATCAAACGTTTTTATGAATATGAAAAAAGTGAGATTGATAAAGCAGTAATGTACTGTTCCTTAAATATGTTTTAAAGATATCAAAGGCTATAAACCATTTATCATTTAATGGAGCACAGACTCTTTTACTTCAACAATAAATAAATAAACAAATATAAATTTATTATACAACATTCACACCACGTCATCTAGTCCCAAACTAAGCAGAGCTTGAACTATGGGTACTAGAATAATTGATACTAATATTTTAATACCTTTATTTCGTAATACATACTTATTATACATAGAAACATTCAGACCTAGACAATCCTCTATATTCATGCACACAAAGATTTGTATTGAGCGGGTATTGAACCCGCGACGTCTGCGTAGCAGGCAGCAGCACTACCGACTCCGCTATCCGGCCGTCAATGAATTTAGTTTGCAATTAAAGTATATTCATGGTCACAATATCATTAAACTTACCTGACCCATCTTCCTTAATCGGCACTTTATTATATTCATATTTAGCTTTCTTTTCACCATTGCTCATCTTATTAATATTATTAATTTGGTTCTAATTTGTATGTGAGTGCAGGGATGCAATCATAATGTAAGTAAAATGATATTGCATTACGCATTATTATAATAGAATCAAAGAATATTCAATTCAGCAGACACGTCATGACACAAAATACTAACCATAGAAAGCGGCTTTATTTACCTATGTTGTTGACTTCAATATCAGAGAAGCTTTTGCTAAACTAAAAGCTGTGGGATCGATCGGTCTTCAGTTTAAGCATGAGCATTGCTTACCACCTTCACCACGTCGGTATTTGGATGGGTGATCAATTTTCCTCTGTGCCTCGCTGAGCTCGTTATGTTGTCGGTCCCAGTTGTCATTTGTAGATCTATGGCAGTCGTTACGGGTTCACACAGGCCTAAAAAGTCTGACAGCTAGTCTAATCACCTCGTACTGGGCTGTGGAAGTAGCTTTACTAAAAATACTCAGTATATGGTAATAATTTCATTTTTAATATTTTAGAAATGACTTTATTTTGGCTTTCATCAATATTTTTGTAGAGCCTCATACAATTTGTTAAAATTGTCGACTCTAGATATTATTTTCATTGATCTGTGAACATAGTGCCTTATCTTAACTAAATAATGATGACAATAACAATAGTGTATTCTTAAATTATCTTAAGTATATAAATATTCTATATTATTATGTTACCGGAAATGTATGTAAATCGGTATTTTATATGATTCCTACGAATTACTAACAAAAAATAAATATAAATTATGAGGTGTTTAAAATAAAATAAAATAATTATACAAAAAATCTGACTTTCTGACTGTGTATAACTTGAAAGAATACAATAAACGGCCTTAAGGTATATTTAAAGAATTATCCCCGTACTCCTAAACGTTGAGGAGTTGTATCTTCTAACATCAGCTAAGCGTCCAGGCGCTTTCGGGTAATTAGCCAACAAACATTTAAAAAAATACTATAGAATTAAGAACCTCAATTTTTTAAAGTTGGTATAAAAGAGTTCGCATAGGTTTGGGGCCACAGCCTTCGTGTTCCTTTTTTAGGGTTCCGTAGTCCCCCCCCCTCTAAAAGCTAAACTACTGGATCCCAAAATCTGAAAAAAATTGTTTCGGTAGTACATGTAATGAACTTTAAAGGAAAACTATAGCGGATAAGTTCACTTCATTAGTTCAAGAGGAATAGGGGTCCAAAGTGTAAAATGCAGTTACTTAGAATAATTCGTGCAAATTACAAAAACCTTTGAAAGTAATGACTTGTATGAAGATGTTACTTGTTTAATACAGATAGTAAATCCCTTTTAAGTCGAAATATGTTGTTACGACTAGCTACGGAACCCTACTGCGCGTGGCCCGACACGCACTTGGCCGGTTTTTTATTCAATCAAAAAGGAGAAGCTTCCGTTGACATGCACCCACAAAAGTGTGATTACATTAATTTAAAAAATTATACCGAATTGAGCTTGGCATTATACACATTGCCTAGCAATTGAGCTTGGCTTTATACACATTTCCTAGCAAATGTATACAATAATTGGATTTCACACATTTCCAATACTAATAAATAGACTGCCAAAATCATTAAAAAATAAATATAAATAAATATAAATATCTCATAACTTACACACAACGCTATCTAGTCCCAATCTAAGCAGTGCTTGTACTATGGGTACTAGAATAACTGATACTAATACATATATACTTTCCTTTTGTAAATATATACTTAGAAACACCCAGACTAAGACAAACCCCCATGTTCATGCACACAAAGATTTGTCTTAAGCGGGAATCGAACCCGCGACCTCGGCGTCGCAGGCAGGTACACTACTCACTCCGCCATCCGGTCGTACCATTACTTTTTCCTTCGCCGTACTTGCGAACTTGCGACCTTACTGCACACCGGGCAGCCGCTTTAGCCATCCAGCTACACTACACTACATACACACCATCCAGCTACATACAGCTACAGTTGAGAAATTTCTCTAGGGTTCTGGTATAAGGCGACCGTAGCTGGATGGCTAAAGCGGCTGCCCGGTGTGCAGTAAGGTCGCAGGTACAAATCCTGCTGGTCCCAGATATTTTTTAACTGTTTCTTAGTATAATTTGCTAAGCATAGCTATGTTATAAAAATAATCAATTAGAAATATTTTTTTAATTTGCGATTCTAAAGGAAACATATTATTATAGTTTATTTTTCATTAGTCTTTATTAAGTAAACTTTATGTTTATCCACTTGAGGTAAAAATGTTGGCAATGGCGAGTATAAAATAAATAACATAGTTTTCACGATCTCAGAACTACATACTAAACTAAAAATGCAAAACTACGTTTGAAAGGATTGTTTGTTATTTAACCTAAATGATTAGAGCAAAGAACCACAGACACTGGTGGTAGAGCTCTTGTGAATGAGCTCAAGGGCGGCAGCGCCACCGTGTCACTTTTAACCTGCCGCCAAATAGTAGTGCTTCCATTACTGTGTGCCGGTTTAGTCGTGAGATCAGGCCCTGAAATTACTGGCACATAAGTCTCCACTTACCATCAGGTGGACTACACGTTCGTTTGCTGTGGGCGTAGTTTAAAAAAAAAGACAATTTTGTAACTATTTATTTGAAAAATAAAGATACTTAAATATGTTATAACTTTGTGCTTTCCAGTTTTTCAGTCTTTAACTCCTCTATTTGTGTTTCAATGCACGATCCTGTAATAAATCGTAAATATCAAAAAAATAAAATAAATATAATTTTTAAGGCCATTTTCTGTAAATCATTAATAAATCAATACCAATAAATTCAATTGAAGTTAGTGTCTGTTTTAAATGCCCAAGTCACCATATTTTTTTTGTTAGTAAAGTTATTCTTAAGTTACCTTTGTTTCTTATAGCTATTTTTTAAATCTAACTTTTAATATGCAAATACAAATTACTAAGTATTCTTGGTATTCTTAATTCGCGTCCGTGGTGTATTGGCCAGGATTCGAACCCACAACCTCTTGAACGTTAAGATTCAAATATTTATCTATCTGTATGTCTTTCTGTCTGTCTGTCTGTATGTATCAATTAATCTTCAAAACGGCAATATGGATTTTGTACTTTTTTTTGCAGCATGTACTGAAAAAAAAATCTATGTTACATAGACATTTTTTTTCGATGTACCTATTACAGAGACGAAAAGTATAAGAGAAATGTAAAATCAATAAATAATTAAGTACCATTGTATTCAGGGTTGTTCCAAGGTTGGACTTCGGTTGAAGCCAATAGCACAAACGCAGCGTTAGATATAATTGCCACTGCAGCCATTATGAAGAATATTATCCGCCACTGCATTATATTGGTCTGTAAAGAGAAAAAATAAACTACTTTTGTTACGCTATTATTACACCGGAATTCACTTTTTCGTCGTGTCGATGGCTGAGTCAAATTTTATTTTGACTTGCCATCGTGGTGAAAGGATTAGCCAATTCGCTTTGGAGAACTCGCGAATTGCCCAGGGTGCGCCGGACGTAAAAAAATCGTTGTGTACGTCACTCGGGGAGGCTCCTTTCATGCAATTTACTAACTTCTATCAATGTAGCAATTGTATCATATGCGAAATTGAATATTCTATCAATTGAATCAGAAACAGACTGTCTCAATGGTCTTGTGGTTAGCATATGCGCCTCTCACCACGTAGTCTTGGGCTCGATTCCCGGATCGGGAAAAGTGTTATTTGTGAATTTATCGTAGGGAAAACCTCTATAGCAAAATGCGATAGTCTCACATTGTATGCGTGAAATGTGGGTGTTCTACACCTCTGTCCCACCCTTCTGAGTAATTATGTTAATCAGAAACCTAATTTAAACAGTTAATTTAGAGGTACAAAAATCTTAAAACAAACAAATCGCATTTACGACTATCGGTAAAATAAGTTTGGTAATTTTTATAATAGGCCTTATGATTCTTAGGTGTTAGGAAATTCGAACGTCAGAATAAAATATTTCGGCGTATTTGGGTGTTCCTCTCATCAGCATCCTCTTCTTCCAAGACTTTTATTTATTTATTAAAAGCTTATTGCACAGATTTTGTGATAAAGGCGGACTTAATGCCAAAGGCACTTTGGCCAATTTCATTGGGGTCGGCTTCTAGTCTAACAGATATTGTAGCTGAATATCAGTATTTTACGTGGGCCATCCATCAGACCTCCACAACCCAATACAAGGTTATACGATACTTATCACGCCTATAACCATCTACCAGTCATAATTTCAGACTCCGTGTTGCTATTAACATTGCCTTAAAACTAATACTAAATTATGTTGATGAACCGAATGTCCTCTATTTGCCACTTACCATATCAGTGATGACAAATGAGACAAGGACAGGTGTTAGAACTATGAATACATTTCCAAGAGTGTTCGCTGCTGCCATAATGATGCCACTGAAGTTAGGAGCCAGGTCTATATAATTTATCTGCAAAATAAAATACATAATAAATCTAACTTTCATAATATAACTTCAATATAATATAAGTATGTACTTAGATATAACATTATATAATTTGAATACTATCCGGTGAAACATGTTGAGTATTATTATTGAATTTTACTATGTTTTTGGCAAATAAACGTTTCTTTCTTTCTAATTCCAGCAAAACTCTTTCCTGTCCAACTTTTATATTTTTTACTAAGCAACATACAGTTGGAAACCTGCGACCTCTGCATACCGGGCAGCCTTTTTACCACTAAGCTGCAGTCACCTCTTGCCAGGACCCTAAATTTCTCAACTGCTTGTTACGTCATTACGTGACGTCACGTTCATCCATTTGTGCCTATCTTATTCTATTTTGTATCTTCTTTATTTAATTTAACTGCCATGCTGTGGAAATTTGAATTTGGCTAGCCTACTAATATTAGAAAGTTTGTAAAGATTTATGTGTGGAATAATGTAGATTTTATAAAATATTAAAGTTGAAAAATTAAGAATCCAGCAGGACTCGAACCTGCACCCCCTGGGTATACGCCCCAAGTGCTTTGCCAATTCAGCTATGGATTCGTATGCTGCCGGACTCGAAATTTCTCAACTCTTTTTGTGCCAGCTTTTAGCTAGACGAACCTTATTTGGTTTTAGCGCCATCTATGTGATGTAATAAGTCACTATTCACATACTGTAAGTTTGAATTAAGATCAATACTGTTACAGTCAAGAGATGACGCATTTTTATCAAATACTTGTAATATTTTAAAGCAAATTTTAGCTTTGCTATGCCTTTTTGTAATTTATAAAATATTAAAGTTGAAAAATTAAGAATCCAGCAGGACTCGAACCTGCACCCCCTGGGTATACGCCCCAAGTGCTTTGCCAATTCAGCTATGGATTCGTATGCTGCCGGACTCGAAATTTCTCAACTCTTTTTGTGCCAGCTTTTAGCTAGACGAACCTTATTTGGTTTTAGCGCCTTATTTGGTTTTAGCGCCATTTTATAAATTACAAAAAGGCATAGCAAAGCTAAAATTTGCTTTAAAATATTACAAATGTAGATTTTGTTACTGTTTTATACTAAAATAATATACACCAATGCCAATAGCTATATATGCATAAATTTCTTCTCTATCTACTTTTGATTGTAGGTGTTATAATATTAATATTCATGTAGCTTCTTATTCGAACAAACGCCGACCGGATGGCGGAGTGGGTAGTGTGCCTGCCTGCCACGCCGAGGTCGTGGGCTCGATTCCCACTTAAGACAAATCTTTGTATGCATGAACATGGGGGTTTGTCTTAGTCTAGGTGTTTCTATGTATAATATGTATGTATTTACAAAAGAAAAGTATATATGTATTAGTATCAGTTATTCTAGTTTCCATAGTACAAGCTCTGCTTAGTTTGGGACTAGATAGACTACCGATCAGCGCCATCTTTATGGATATGACACAAGCGTTTGACTATGTGGCACATAACATTTTGCTTGATAAACTTGAGATATACGGCATAAGAGGCAACATTTTGAAATTAATTGGCTCTTATCTCAAAAACCGCACTCAATATACACAAATTAACAGGGTCAATACTAGAACTAAGATAGAAGATACATACCAATCAATGGTACGTGAAATGCAATATGGAGTCCCGCAAGGAAGTGTATTAGGACCATTGCTCTTCTTAATATATATTAATGATCTGCCAAATACGACGCCACACCCAATGACACTCTTTGCCGACGATAGCACCGTTGCAAGTAAGTGTAAAGATAAAACAACTTATGAACACGATATAAGCAGTACCCTAAATGCAATAATTAAATGGCTAGACATTAATAATCTAAGGGCTAATATAGCAAAAACAAAAATAATTAACTTCAATCAACGTCTGAACACAACTGCACCTCAGATTAAATACAAGAATGAGCCTGTAGCTGAAGTGCGTTTCACTAAATTTCTTGGTGTTACGGTGGATAATCAACTGAAATGGAAAAATCATATTGAAGTTATTTGTAAAAGAATTAATAAATCAGTTTATGCGCTACATGAACTTAAACATATTTCAAATGCTAATACCTTGCTAACAGCGTATCATGGTCTAGTTGCATCAATCTTGAGGTATGGTGTAATTTTTTGGGGGAACTCGACTGATGTAGACTTAATTTTTAAAGCACAAAAACGATGCATAAGGGCTATGTTTGGGCTCCAAACAACGGAATCTTGTAAGCCAATTTTTAAGTATAATAAAATTTTAACTCTCTCAAGCCTGTACATTTATGAGGTCTCAATATTTGTCAAGTCTAATCCAAATTTATTTACGTTAGCCTCCGACGTAAATAATAGGCGACAACGCGATCCATTTCGCCTCTGCATGCGAAGGACTTGTACCACTTTGATGCACAAAAGTGTTTTTCACATGGCTCCTGTAATATTCAATAAATTGCCTCAAGAAATCAGGGCCATGAATATTGTTCTCTTTAAAAAACATCTTAAGACGTTTTTGGTAGAAAAATGCTACTACACCCTAAACGATTTTTTAAATGACAAAATTAATTTTATACCTTTACAGTGTCATCGAGTGGTAGGACAATTATAGTAACTATGTTGTATTATTGTATTGTATGATTGTAATAGAATGATAATGTTCCCAGGAGTGACATTGAAATAATTTAAAAATCTTTTTATATTACTACTCGACATTCTATTAATTAATTTAATTGACATTATTACATTTTATCTTATTGAATTTTTAAAGCAATTTCTAGGTAATTATTTCATTGACAGCCCTGTTTTTAATTTTATTTTAATTCTATTTTTATTTTCAATGATTGTAGCAATAATATATTTTTTGCATGCCTTACGGCAGGATCACTTGAGACATGTATATTAAATAACACCATTGTAACAGTGTTTTCTGCAAAATAAATGATTTGATTTGATTTGATTTGAAGATGCCGTTGTGTGAGTTGTGAAATATTTATTTATTTTATTTTATTTATTTATTCATTTCTGTTTTTCAACACGACACATTTCTTATCTTTGTTTTATCTGATACATTAAACTTTTCTTTTTTAAACACAATTAATAGCTTATGATAAAATTTACCGTCCATCCACTGTTTTCTGCTGAGTAAGCCCCCATAGCGATGACGAGAAAAGTCACTGCTAATGTGGTGTTGCTAGTGTATGATGTCAATACCAAGGGAATGGCAATACCAAACTGTCCTGTCGAAGGAAAATATAAAGATAATATAAAATAAAAAAATAAAATAAAAATTCTTTATTGACGCAAATAATACAGCTAAGTTCACAAGATTATTTAAAGTATTTGGCACATGAAAATGTATTTGTACATTCGATACTGATACTGTCTCCCAAACTAAGCGAAAGCTTGTATTTTGGGTGACATTGGACAGTCGTGTCGGACAAGATAAGAATAAGATTAAGTATATTTCTAGGTAAAGTCAAAGAGTCAAAACAGTCTAGGTTGTTCCCCTCTACAGCTGTTGTCGCTTTATAGTTGTATATCTGTTTTAGAATATCAACAAAAAATTTTGTCATTTTTGTGGTACAGATAAATACGAAATAAGAAAAACAAAAAAGAAACAAAAAAAAAAAATACAGATAGTACAGATATACAGATAGATGGTATAGATAATTATACGAGTTCCTCGACAATTCTACGGGACTAATTATTGACTGCGTCGAGTCTAGGAAGATTGTAGAATTTTCACATCAAAGGTCTGAGCATAGTACCCAAATGGGTAAATCTTCCTATCAGAGGTCTACAACCTGCTATGTTTAGGTCCCATGGAACAGAGGGTGAGCCTATCGCCATCCACCGGGCACAATTCCAATTCCGTGCTGATGTTCAGGTAGGGCAAAGTGTTATTTGAGAACTTTCGATCAGGAAATTCACAATAGCAGCACGGAATTGCCCATACCATGAGACCTAAACATAACAGGTGAAATGTGGGTGTTGTACAACTCTGCGACAACCTTCTGCGTAATGTTAAGTTAAGTGTTTTATAATATACCACACGTGAATATCTATAAATAATATTTACCAATTGAATTACAGATAATTCTAGCATTTCTTCTAGTTAAAATTTTCTTATTTGTGCAGTAGTCTGACAACCATCCAAACGCAAGAGTTGTGAAGGTACCAGCTATATATGGCAGCGACGACAGTAATCCACTCTGAAATAACAAAATAATACGGTATATAATATAAAATTGCTATGGAGCTGGATGTTTTCATACAGATATTCGTCAGTATCTAGGTTAGTAGCTACATGACATTGGGACATTATTTTTAAAAGATAACATTGCCAGGAGACCTCAATACATGACATTAAGACCGGATAGCGAAGTCAGTAGTGTAACTGCCAGCTTCGCAGAAGTCGCGGGTTCGATTCCCGCTCAAGACAAATCTTTGTGTGCATGAACATGGAGGTTTCTCTTGGTCTAGGTGTTTTATGTATACTAAGTATGTATTTACAAAAAAAAAGTATATATATGTGTTAATATCAGTTATTCTAGTACCCATAGTACAAATTCTGCTTAGTTTGAGACTAGATGACGTCGTGTGAATGTTGTGAGATATTAATTATTTTTTTTTATGATATATATTCTATCAAACAAAATGAAAAACAATAAAAGTAATTGAATATGAAACCTTAATCACTGTGGGAATTTGATGAATTTAATAATGTAATGGACATAACTTAATTTAATACTACTGTAATTAACTAATTATGTACGTATATGAAGGTTGTATTAAGGTACTTGATTGACCAAGAACATTATAGGCACCGATATGGGTAAAAATAGAGTCTCAGTAAGACTTTAATGTAATATTTAGATCAGTTAAGATACGGATAATGGTAACCACATAATTTAGTTCAAAACTTTGAAATTTAATTGTAACAACAGAGCGGCCGTGGCGCAACGGTTAAGGCATCGGTCTTACGATCGAGAGGTCGTGGGTTCGAATCCTGGCCATTACACCACGGACGTGAACTTCATCCTAACACAAGCGAATTAAGCTTAGCTGGAGGGGGTTAACAAGAATACTAGTAATTTGTATTTGCAAATTACTAGTATGGTTTAAAAAAAAAAAAATTTTGCAATAGCTTATTACGGTTGAAAAAAATATAATTCCAGGGGGGCCCGAACCTTTGCCTTAAGCACTTTGGATATAAAATCGAGTACCAGTGGAATCGAATTTTTTAACCTCTTGCTGACATAAATGCCATGCATCACCTTATATATTGTAAATACTTACATTTCTAACATTAACACCATGTATATGATGGATATACGAAGGGACTTGGTTGAAGAAGAACACATAAGCGACGATTCCACCAATTTGTGTAATAACTGTACCCCAATAATGCTTTGAAGAGAGAATCGCTCGCCAAGGCGTCTTCAGTTTCTGTAGAGAAAATAACAAAATAAGCTAAAATACGAATTTTGATTATTTTGCATTTAGCTATGCTTAGCAAATTATACTAAGAAACAGTTGAAAAAGATATGGGACCGGCAGGATTTGAACCTGCGACCTTACTGCACACCGGGCAGCCGCTCTTAGCCATCCAGCTACGGTCGCCTCTTACCGGAACCCTAAATTTCTCAACTGTATGATACGTCATTTCGTGACGTCACGTTCATCCATTTGTTCCTATCTTAAGTAGGATACATTACGGTAAGAGGCTAAGAGCGGCTGCCCGGTGTGCAGTAAGGTCGCAGGTTCAAATCCTGCCGGTCCCATATCTTTTTCAACTGTTTCTTAGTATAAAATACGAATGTTGAAGAACTGAAAGAGGTGAATAAATCCATTATAATATTTCAAAATGTAATCACATTATTTCCTAATATTTCAAACCAATTGTTAGAGTACCATAGGGTTTTATTATTGGTTCCGTCACAATTACTCTAACATCTATAAACTGTGTCGCATAATAAATTACAACGTCAAGAAGTGGCCCACTCGTTACAAGTGTCAAAGAGTGCTGAATCGCGATAACGAAGTGTACAAAGCGAGTGTACATATATACCACTTCCATGACGCTACCGTTGGACAGCTGTCCGCCAGGCAATACCACCGAGCCTGGTTTGAGGATTCTCTCTCTGTAGAGGAGATTACACCTCGTTCTTCTACAAAACCACTATATTCTAGCAAATAAATTACTTTTCTATTATATTCTCTAGCCACGAAAAGTTTTTGTTTGAAATTATTTACTTTATTACTACCAGAGATTGTTAGCTCAGGCAATTTTCAGCTCAGAAACACACGGACACAAAATTTCGCCATAGTAATCGTGTGATAACACATAAAATAACATAACGCCTATATTACCCAGAAGGGTATGGCAGAGGTCCCTTGGGATAAAGGGTGAGCCTATTGCCATCCACCGGGCGCAATTCCAACTCCGTGCTGGTATTGTGAATTTCCTGACGTAAAGTTCACAAATACCACTTTGCACCACCCGGGAATTGAACCCGAGACCTTGCGGTGAGCGGTGTATACGCTAAGAATCCTGCGATAGAAACAACAAAATTTGTAGGCCTTTATTTACCTTAGAATTTCCATCATTGCCAGCAGTCATGATGTATCTCTTTTCCTCTTCACTGATTGACTTATGTTCATTTGGAGATGAAGCTCCAAACGCAGTCAGTAGCACGAAGCAGACAAAGCATATTGCTCCAACGACGTAGAAAGTAGATGGCCAGCCCCAACTACTGGCGCCAAGGAAACCAGCTAACTGATAGGACACTATGGTGCCTATAGTCATACCTGTGAAAATAAATATAAAAATACTGAACTCGTTTGGCCGAAAATTGCCACTTCCTAAAATGCATGCCGATTGTTTCCTCTTATATTTTTATAAGTATATACTTCAAATAAAATAAATATTTCACAACTCACACACAACGCCATCTAGTCCCAAACTAAGCAGAGCTTGTACTATGGGTACTAGAATAACTGATACTAATACATATATACTTTTTCTTTTGTAAATACATACATATTATACATAGAAACACCCAGACTAAGACAAACCCCCATGTTCATGCACATAAAGATTTGTCTTAAGTGGGAATCGAACCCGCGACCTCGGCATCGCAAGCAGGTACACTACCCACTCCACCATCCGGTCGTACTTTAACTTAAAGTCGCAATGGAAACAACAGCTTCACTGGTCTAGCAGTAGTGTTGAACTCAAGGTGCTTCGGATCCCTGCCTTGGAATTTTTCTTCCAGCACGAAGTCTTTTGCCGAAAGGAGATTATGTTCATAAGCTTACCCTCTATCAAATTGGGCCTAAACGTGGTGAAGAAGAAGAACCAGGTGAAGTTTGGGTATTACCAGAAAACACGTAGGCGCTGAGAGTACCACGCTCATTTGTAGGCACCCACGCAGCAAGCAAAGCATGGGTGCAAGGGAATGTCCCTGCTTGAGAGAAACCTTGGACAATCCGGCAAGCGCATACAGCCTTCCAATCGGCCTGAAAGGACAAAATGTAATAATACTAAAACAAAATTCCATGTACACTTTTAAAACTTTAGTTCATTATAATAATAAAAAGGGAAACTACGTACGATAAAAGTAAATCAAATAAAAAAAAGAAATTTAATAAAACAAGTATGATACACAAAAAAAACAACAGATTATTTCAATCTGCTTTCTGCATTCTTAGTATAATATAATAAAGTAGCTTAAGTTAAATTCCAATCACTCATTACTCTTTGTATAGACTAGATTGTAATCTTTAAAAAGTATATATTTTTGGTAGCCCATAAAAAAAACTGATTTGTGCTCGAAGGTGTAACACACTGTCCAATTTTTGACATCATCAACACCTGCTGAGATTGTTTTATAAAGATCTAATATATTTTTTTCCGATGCGAGTAACGAACCTAGGACCTGCTACCGTTAGACCAAAGCAAGCGAGAATTATGGCCTAATAATTCTCGCAAGCTATGGTCTTGTTTTGCCAATAATTGTAATATAGCTATACTATAATAACATGTCATTATTTACTAACATCAGACATAAATCCATGCTTTTAAACATTGTGGCTCTCCGGTGATATGGTGCTTAGCAAAATATAGACACTATTAATTTATAATTATATTTTTACTCACCCAGTAAGTCAGCCAAGGCGTAATAATAGAAGTCACAGCATTAATAAAGAAACTGATTTGTAATGGCAGCTTCCCACCATAGCGCTGACACACCATTCCCATGGGAAACATCATTATGGTGTACCCGAGGAAGAACGCGTTCAGAACCATCTCTTGAATATATTTAGGCCAAATGTAAGTCTGGAAAGAAAGCATTTCTTAGTTTAATAGCAGCCTTGCAACTAATACAAAGAGTGGTCAGCGCGTGTAGCTGAGACAACTCGTTCTCGAAATGCTGGCTTAAACTTCGACCAGCGACTTAGTATCGCAATACAACGCGGTAATGCTGCCAGTATTTTGGGTACGTGGTCTTCTGACAGTGACTTATTAAGTTGAGATTAAGTTATTTGACTTCTTTAATTTAAGAGCCAACATGTATATTTTCTGTAAATAAAGATTTACTTTAAAGTAAAAAAAAAACTTTAACATGGCCCACTTGTTAAGCGTGTCTCTTCTCATGATAAGAAAGGTCCACTACGCTGGCCAAATGCGGATTGGTTCACGTCACATACCCTCGAGTACTTTTAGGCAGTCTCAGGAATACAGGTTTCCTCACAATTTTTTTCTTGACCGTTAGCAAGCGAAAATTTTCATGATAGTAATACACGTCTTCGAAATTTCGAATCCGAGACCATTGAATCCGCTTTCGTTCTATCGTCTCCTGCTCGGCTATGACCGCATTATCAAAATACAATATTTTTTGACGAATATACTTTAAATACACTTACTTGAGGTCCCGAATAATCTTGTATTACAATATCTGTCATATTTGATCCTTCTCCAAAGGTACTTGTATCATTGTCAGTGCTTACAAGTAATGTTGTATTGGAAGTTGCTGCATTTTCACTGTCATTACTAGTCATTGCTACAATAGTCACTCCTATATGTGCTCTTCCAACCATGTTTACGGTGAGGCAGAAGAAAATGATGGCCACCTGGACATGACGGATTCCCAATCCATATTTAGAGACTTCTTCTTTTTCTGAAAAACGGTAGTTATTTTTATTAAATATATACATTTATTTAATGGTTTAGTTTAGATTAGATTTAAGTAAATTTAAAAAGTCTTTTTATTGTAATATTATAATTGTGGTTCAACTTAGTTAAGTATATTGTTCTAGTTTTAAGTCACTAACTACCCGTCCTTTAAAATATAGACAACAATGTGTACGTCTGTAATTGATATACATATAAGAATTTAATTTCATTATGCATGTTACCATAGAAATCTTAATAATTGCCTTATTATTAAGATTTCTATGCATGTTACAGTAAAATTTTCAAGTAAGGTTGCATGAAAGGAGCCTCCCCGAGTGACGTACACAACGATTCCCAACGTCCGGCGCACCCTGGGCAATTCGCGAGCTCTCCAAAGCGAATTGGCTAATCCTTTCACCACGATGGCAAGTCAAAATAAAATTTGACTCAGCCATCGACACGACGAAGAAGAAGTAAGATTTCCATATGTATATTGTTGATGTACCAATAAGTAAATAAATAAATAAGTTAATGATACATTTACATAACATAATATCACGTCTATATTACCCAAAAGAGCGCGGCAGAGGCGTATAACCTATCGCCAACCTACTATTAAGAATTTTAAAGAAGAAAAAGCCCAAACAACACTGTCCCGAACGGGGCATCAATTGCAATCACGGTGAGCGGTCGCAAAAGGCAACCACTAGACGACTAGAGCAACGAGGCAGATAGTAATGTATTGCATTAAAAGTAAAATTTTAGTAAACGAGCTTTAAAGAGAAGAACAACTTAAGAACTTGAGTGCACGGTTGGCGTAGCGGTTAAAGCGGTCGCCTCGCCGCTTTCAACTACGCTGGTGTTGTGGGTTCGATCCTCACATGGGACAAATCTTTGTGTGATTCGCAAAGATTTGTTCTGACTCTGGGTGGTGTGCGTACGCCCAGCGAAATGTTGTTGAATTTAAAGATTTTAAGTATGCAGATATTTAGTGTATGACGTCGTGTAATTGTGTATGGTAAAAAAAAATTTGTGCATGCAGCCATTGTGGAGAAATTCACCAAAAACTGATTCCGCTGGGCGAACGTTGTCCTGGCGAAACTTTTTTTAATCCATCGACTTTAGAAGAAAAGAAATGTGTCCAAAAATTAGTGTGTATTTGTGTGTAATTGTGTATGTATAAATAAAATTAGTGCATGCATAAACTTCGGAGAAATTCAAGTTTCCGCTGCGCGAACGTTTGGCCATAAGCTAGTTTTCATATAAAGCGCTTACATAGAGAGCTGTAGATTTTTACATACGTTGTTTTGAATTTGTTTATATTTGTTTAAAAAACAGATTTAGAAAAAAAATAATGGTTTTAAAGATAAAAATATAATTTATAAAATATTAAAGTTGAAAAATTAAGAATCCAGCAGGACTCGAACCTGCACCCCCTGGGTATACGCCCCAAGTGCTTTGCCAATTCAGCTATGGATTCGTATGCTGCCGAAATCAAATAAATGAACTATAAATTATATCGAAACAATTGTGTTATCACCTATACCGGGTTCAATACCTGTATTATACTGTAAATTTTGGGATGTTACCTAAATATACTGCACGGCCGCTTTTTTGTAGCCATTCGTACTTGGTCGGGCTATGTAGGTTTTCGATGCTTCGTCAGTATTTTAATTGTTTTTCTTTAATTACTGAATTTAATGACATGAAATTTTGCATGTGCATAGTTGAATGAAGACACTAAGTATTGGCATACACTTTACCATGCAATTCCTTTAGAACGTCGTGATATTTGACTGCTTTGTAAACACAACAACAACCACAACTATTCATGGTAAATTGCCCTACAACTATTTAATTACTAACGGAACATCATTGATACTTGGCAACATGTTGCAGACATTTACAAAGTTTGTATAAACGTGAAAATCTAGACCCCAAAGTGCATACTTTAAGAACTAAGACCTAATAAGAGTATTTTACGTTTATATTTTTATCTTTAAAACCATTAATTTTTTTCTAAATCTGTTTTTTAAACAAATATAAACAAATTCAAAACAACGTATGTAAAAATCTACAGCTGTCTATGTAAGCGCTTTATATGAAAACTAGCTAATGGCCAAACGTTCGCGCAGCGGAAACTTGAATTTCTCCGAAGTTTATGCATGCACTAATTTTATTTATACATACACAATTACACACAAATACACAATAATTTTTGGACACATCTCTTTTCTTCTAAAGTCGATGGATTAAAAAAAGTTCCGCCAGGACAACGTTTGCCCAGCGGAATCAGTTTTTGGTGAATTTCTCCACAATGGCTGCATGCACAAATTTTTTTTTACCATACACAATTACACGACGTCATACACTAAATATCTGCATACTTAAAATCTTTAAATTCAACAACATTTCGCTGGGCGTACGCACACCTCTGGGTGTGCTTTGTGTGTGTGAAATGTATGTTTGTGAACACCCCCGCGACACAGGAGTTATTCCTAGTGCGGGCGTCGTTTTTAAAAAAAAAAAACTGCCTGAACATTTGGTCTGACACTAAGAAGGTAAGTTTTTATTCGAAGCAAAGAACGTTGCTAGATGTACAGTGCACGTTAAATCAGCGCATAAGTCTTTGATTTTGCACTCAAGGTCAAGCTACGCGCACTATCTTTTTGCGCAAATAGTTTGAGCAAATTACGCAATTTATAATTAAGCTCGAGCGTGTGGCGATAAGACTCGTCTGTCCATTATTTTGACACATAGCTAAAGCCAAAGATATTGTAATCAAATAAAGATAAACAGTTTAAATTTGAGTTAACAAGGGTACAATATACCTAGCCTATTTTAACAATTTAATCAATTTGGATAAAATTTGGCACACAGGTGGTTTACGTATATTAACAAAAAAATCAAGTTTATTGTGATAAAGGCGCGGGCAGAAGCAAGTATAAATTGAAATAATAGTCTTACCTTTAATTATTTCTTTAGTTGGAACCTTGTCATATTGATAGTCGGATAATTTTTCCTTTTTACTCATTTTTAGGTACAAGCGACTTGGAGTGCGTAATAACGTTAAGTGATATAAGATTTATACGAAAAACATTTAACACACAATTAGTTAGGCCTATAGCCAAAGATTATTCAATTGTGTAGTTAGTCTACCTTAAGTAGATTATTGTAAAAATATAAGTAATGATCTGCCTCGTTTTTTTTTTTTTTTTTTTCTTAGGGTTTTAATTTGCTGATGTTCCCCTTAATGTAAAAAGAGTCTTTATTGTGCTATCGTGTTTTGTTGCTATTTATTGTATTATGTGTATGTGTTAATATATTTAATAAATGAATATATAAGAAGAGCTATTTGAGTTGTTAGATTTTTTATTATATTTTGCTTAATTTATTTTATTGCTTGTGTGTATTTTAATGAATTTATAAAATGGGAGACTAATTTAGTTGTTTTATTTATTATTGTATTTTTTGCTAGTTTTTGTTTATTACATTTTTATTGAATTTGGAAGAAATTGTACTTATTTTATTTTACTATTTGTTTTATCTATTGTTATTTTCTACTAATTTTATTTTTTACCTTTTTTGTTAAATTTGGAAAATTTGTACTTTTTTATATTGCTATTTTTTGCTTTTCTATATATTAAAGATTGTACTTATTTTATTTTACTAATTTTTACTATTTTCGTGTATATGTGTTTTTTACTTTTGCTGTTAATTTCTGAGGATATATAATGTAGAGCGGTCTGGGTTTTAATTGGCGATGAGGCTAGTTGCCTCCCTCTGCGTGTTGTTTTTGTGCGAGTCCGCGCGCCTCCCTCGCGCCTCTAGGGCTAGCTCGTTTGCGCACCGGTTATCATCAATTTTGGCGTGGGCTTTGTTCGTGTACAAATGTATATATTTGCCATGGGGCAAAGCCCCGCTGAGATTCCGGCGCGCCTCGATTGCGAGGGAGTGCACGGAAACAGATTGGTTGCGCTTTTTAACGCTGCACGCATGTTGCTCCAGATGCAACTTTATTGCAGGTGCTCGCCGACGACCGTCCGCGGACAGGCTGAGGCAGCGCAGCGGACTCTTCTCGTTCCGGTGGTGATCTCCTTTTCCAAGGCGTCTAGCCCTTCGGACCACAACGGCAAGGTAATTTTTTACTATTTGAAATTGAACCAGTTTCTCATGAAACTGGTCCCAATTTGCTTCTGTGCTGTTTGCTTTAAATTTGTGATTTTTGCCGTTGTGGTCTAGCTCCCCGTTGCTTGTTGAGCAATCCACCAGACCGAGAAGACCCGTCGAGCATGCTGTAACGCCGATGCAGCTGCTGCCGCCGCCGAGCACCCTCAACTCTAGCTCCTCCACCGTGACGCTCAATACCTCTTCCTTGCTGTCCTCTTTGAGTCCTCCCCACCAGGAGCCCCCGGTTTGGAGTTTAGCCTGCAAGATGTGAATTGCCATGGTTTCTGCGGTGGCGCCTTCAGCAATGAGCTATAAGCTGTAGGCTATTTTAGCGCGGGCCAATGCATCCCACTTGCGACGCACCGGGCAGTCCGGGCTGAACGCGTTGTGCGCCGGCCCTTCGATCTTAGCCCTGGTGCAGTTGCAGCAAGATGGGGCTGCATTGGTCCGCGCCTCTGGGCAATCTTTGCCCAGATGTGGGCCACCGCAGTGGCTGCAGGCTTCCTCCGTCTCCGTGCAGAGACGTCTGCTGTGCCCATAGCCCAAACACAGGGAGCATTGGACTAGGGGAGACTGATCGTCAACCCTAATCCGCTGCATATCTATGTACACAGCAGACGCCTGCCGATCTGCCTCGTTGGTGGTTAGCATATGCACCTTCCACCTCAGTTCTGGGTTCACCCACACTTCACCTGTTATGTTTAGGTCCCATGGGATAGGGGGTGACCCTTTCACCATACACCGGGCACAATTCCAACTCCGTGCTGCTATTGTGAAGTATAAGTATAAGTTCACAAATAACCGACGACGACCGGATGGCGGAGTGGGTAGTGTACCTGCCTGCGACGCCGAGGTCGTGGGTTCGATTCCCACTTAAGACAATTCTTTGTGTGGCATGAACATGGGGGTTTGTCTTAGTCTGGGCGTTTCTATGTATAATAAGTATGTATTTACAAAAGAAAAGTATAAATGTATTAGTATCAGTTATTCTATTATCCATAGTACAAGCTCTGCTTAGTTTTGGAACTAGATGGCGTTGTGTGTGAGTTGTGAAATATTTATTTATTAATTTATTTAACGCTTTGCTCGACCCGGGCACCGAAGTTGCGGTGAGAGGCTCAAACGTTTACCACTAGACCATCCAGTTGGATATATATTTGTAAATTATAATAGAATTTTTATTTACTCTGATGCAATGATATTATCTCTGATGTATGGATTTATCCTAGTAGGCATTAACTGCCAAATTACTTGTTAGTGAACTGTCTTCTCTCTATTTCATTACTTATTTTATCTTATCTCCTTCACATTTTTGTCTTAATGTAACTCAGTCTAATTCTGAATTGTAGGGATATATTCTGACAAAGTAAATATTATATAAATTTACTTTAGATAAGGATATTTATAAAGCATTTATAAGTAGGAAATGGCAACAGAAGCTTATGCTAAAAAAACAGGCATTTAGTTATAGTATTTTTTTGCAATCTACGTAATTATCCTCGTATATTACAGAATATTAATTTGCCTATTGATAATGGAAAAGTTTTTCACCATCAAAAATTTTTGCAGCGACAAAATCATATTTTTAATCACAAAAGTGTTTTTGCTAGGTAATTCTCATATATTTGCGATTTTCTAATGACGTATACCATTTTCTACACACACCCATTGTTTTAGAATTATGTACTGGAAGCACTGGAAAGGGGCTTCATCACGATGTAATTAATTACAGAATAATTTTCAGCGAGTATTTAGTATATAAAGTCATTTTATATGACTAAATATTAGATATAACGAGATATTTACCAATTTGTTGTAGCGAGTTATTTCAATATTTCAGAGATGTTCCAATCTCTTTGTTCACGAAAAATTAAAACTTAAATACTATATACATTGCGGGTAATGTGAAAACTAATTAGCAGAAGCGTGTCGTGATCGAGTTTGTACTAGTAAAAACAGTAATAGTGCCCTGTCGCATAGTAAAAGAGTGCGGAAGAGGGTAGATCGCAATTATCTCTGCACCACCCTAAGGGTCGACTGGTAGAAAATGCCTTCGGCATTAAGTCCGCCTTTGTCACAAATTTTGTGCAAGAAGTTTTTAAATAAATAAAGAAATAATATTACCCCAATGACTACCTATAGTGTTTAACTTTTAGTTTTATTGTAACAAAGAGATTGCAACATCTCTGAAATGTTGAAATAACTCGCTACTACAAATATAAATTGTAAATATCCCGTGATATCGAATATTTAGTAAGAAAATAACTATGCTTAGTCTCAAACTTATATCATTTTATATATTGCTTAGAAGTAGTAGGTCATCTTTTAATGGCAAGCTTGGTCAAACCGTTTTGTAGTTTGTGGTACCAAAATACTCTTGTAGTTTCCCTGATGGTTTACACGGTTTTACATGCATTTCCATATACAGGCTTATTTCCAGTACAAGCTGGCCTCCCATTGAATCGGAAGCCTATACAATGCGAGACTATCGAATACTGGAAATGTATAGCTATGTGTATTTCAGCTCCTGACATATTATACAAATAGATAGGAAATTCGTCGTGAGAGTAGGTGACGTCACTACGCCGAAAGACTTTGATAAACGCTAAAACATCGTTTTAATTTTATTGTAACTTTGCAGCAATGTTTAGGAGCCTACAAATACTCTTTAAAGCTTGCAGTTGTAAGCAAGCGTCAGTGTCAACGCCCGGCGTTAACAAATTTTAATAGAAAAAATTGCACGCGCCAACGTCAAGTTTGTAGGAGATATTTTTACTGTGTGCATTATCCATTATCCAAAAATACATTAAAAATACCAATCAACAATGTATTTGAAGACCTATCTAACGATATGCCACACTATGTGCAAGACGAAAGAAAAAAAAACTTATCCCACTTAAAACGGAGGTCACCAATTTTTCTTTTTTACAAAATTTCAGCTTTGTAACACTTATGGTTTTGACACTATGCCTCGGACAGACAGACATGGCGTTAAGGATTCCTTGTTGGTGCTACGGAACCCTAAAAAGGTATGCACCAAAAAAACTATTCAACCTCCAGAAGGCTATATTGGTGTAGGTAGAATATGCCCTCTGATCGTTGCCCTTAAAAGTAGGCTGTCAAAAAACGGCGCATTCGATTATATTACTTATGCGCATGCCAGAAGAATGATAATAGCGTGAACATAAATCAACTGTTTGTTTCTCAGCTGACATTAAAGTTTAACGGTTTCCGCAAACAATTGTTTATTTTCATTACATTTTGATTGTATTTATATTAATTTACGTCATTTATATTTGTTTTTTTTGGTTTAGGCGTAGGTATAACTTCTTCTTGTAATTCGCAAATATTTGTTCTGAGACTGGGTGTGCTTGAGTGAGTGAATGTGTGTATTTGGCCTTGTCATTGGGACCATTGGATAGTGTAATTGCTTCTGGCGTTCTATCTAATGTAAAAAATCCAAATTTATCTTTATCTTTATCTTTATCTTTCTTCTTCCTCATACATGAATATTTTTATTTTTAATTAAAAGAAATATATTGATTTTAAACTAGAAATATAAGTTGCATAATATATGTATTTTAATAAACTTATAGTGATCGTTATAAATCTATTATCAATATTTTTATACTGCTTTCTAAGCAATAAAACTGCCATCTTGTTTTTTAATTTATTTATTTAAATCTTTTTACAAATAACTGCTTTCCAGTTTCTTCCCATCTTCTTTCGGATTCTCAACACACGTTTCTGAAAATAATGCAGTTTAATTAGCGTTTAAACATGTATTTATTATAATATAAGGTATATTAACATAACATCACGCCTGTATTACCCATACGGGTATGGCAGAGGTGTACAACACCCACTATTCACCTGTAATGTTTAGGTCCCATAGGATATGGGTTTGCCTATCGCCATTCACCGGGCAAAGTTCCAAGTCCGTGCAGCTATTGTGAATTTCCTGACGGAAAGTTCACAAATAACACTTTGCCCGACCCGGTAATCGAACCCGAGACCTCGTGGTGAGAGGCGCATGCATTAACCACTGCACCATCGAGGCAGTTATATTTTATTTAAAAGGTATATTTTGAAAGTAAAGGTACTATTAGACCAGTAGATCCATGATCCGAATTTAGACTTAGATGTATTGGAATGTCTTCCCAACTATAGTATAAGGTGGTAGTAGGCAAAGGTAAGCAGCGATATCCGAGTGGGAGATCGTAGGACTGCTAAGTTAAAGGTCTCGGGTTCGAACCCACGGCATACACCTCTCGTGTTTTCGAAGATATGTGTGTATTTATCATATAAATTATCGCTAGCTAACGGTGAAGGAAAATATCGTGAGGAAACCTACATGCCTTAGAGTGCCTAATAAGTGCTCGAGAGTGTGTGAAGTCTACCAACCCGCACTTGGCCAGCGTGGTGGACTATGGCCTAACCCTTCTCATCATGAGAAGAGGCCCGAGCCCAGCAGTTGGACATGTATTGGATACAGGGCTGCTATTATTTTTTTATTTTAGGCAAAGGTGGATTATGAATCTATTAATTGGTCTGTTAGTACATAATTTTTTTTCATGTTTGATAACTTAAAAAAAAAACTGTTCTTTTTAAGTATTTAAGCTTTACAACAAATTATTTGCCTTATACACTGATTGTAGAAATTGTAGTCTTTTCAGACAGCATAGCCACCATTAGAGTAAAAAAATAGAGGTCAATGAAAAAAATCGTTACCAAGTTAAAAAAAAACTATAAAGAATAAAATTACCATTGCGTTCACAAGAGTTCCATGTCTGTATTTCTGCAGTTCCCATTACAATGTAAGCAATTGTAGTAATAAACATTACCGCTGCTATTATGAAGAACATTATTCTCCATTGCATTACATCTCTCTGCAATATAAACTTGAATTAGATTTCTGTTGTTGCATCTTTGTATCTTGGCAATTGTAGCTTCTAATCTATATATTTCTTCCGTGTCGCATACTGTCCTACTTCGGCTACATAATAAGCAGGGGAGATGAGAGCCTTGAAAAGCTGATAGTGTTGGGGAATACGGAAGATAAACAGGTGACGATCCCCAACAGCAAGAGTTAAGTTTAGCTCGGTCGTCAGAGACGCTACGAACAAATGCCGGTGGAGGCAGGTTATTGAAACCAGGTGCAGGCCATCCACATCCACTGATGACCACGATCCTCAGCCATCAGGGACCGAACGCAGAGAAACACAGAGTAGCTTCTAATTTGCAGTTGAAAAGTATGTGTGAACCTTATCAGTACCAGTATATATTTATTTATTTATTTATTTATTTAACTTCATATACAAGATTTGTATACAAGGCGGACTTAATGCCATAGGCATTCTCTACCAGTCTACCTTTGGGTGATGCAGAGATTAACAAGGCAGGTGAAGTTATAAAATATAGCGTTTGATTTGAAATAAAAGGTCCTAACAATCAATACAATTAATTAATACATAATGAAAATATGTGTGTATATATATATATATATATATATATATGCATAATATCTACATAACAAAATACTTAAATATAAGTAAATATATAATAAATAAAATATATATAAATATATGAACTACTAATAATAAATATTATGGTGGCGATTCTTTTTTGTTGAGGAGAAGATTCCGAACCTTGATTTTAAAGGCGTATCGACTAGTGGCGGTCCTAATTTCGAGAGGGAGGGCATTCCAAAGAAGAATAGGTTGGACAGGGAAGGAAGAATTTACAAAACCAGTAGTATGAGAGGGACATAGTAATAGAAGATTATTGGAGATATATTCAGTAGGGACGAGCCTTTTACCATCCAGTCCGATTAAACTCCAAGTCCGTGCGGCTAATGAGAAATTTCTGAGATATTTTTTTTAAATTGTCCTTTTGCCCGATCCGAGAATCGAACCCGTCACAGCGTAGTGAGAGGTCGCATTCGTTAACCTCTATACCAACGTAGTAGTTATTAAATGGTATATAATCTAAAGAAATGGAATAGCAAATATCTACCAACCGTATCTGTGACTACATAAGTCACCACCACAGGAGTTAATACTACAAAGACGTTGGCCAAGGCGTTTCCAATAGCTGTCAACGTACCAGAGAAATTTGGGGCTAGATCTATGTAATTAACCTGCAAGAGAATATCTAAATTAATTTATAATAGAAACAGAAAATAAAGAAGTGAAGAAGAGAATTGCTTTTAGTGATTGGAAAAATGTAAAGAATTATTAAAAAAAAAAGGAATATAAAATAAATTAAGAGTAGACTCTCGAGCGCAATGTTTTCATACTAACGTAGATTTAACTTTAATATAATATTAAGTATTTATCTTTTGTTGACAAATTATATCTAAAACACTAAAATGCATGTTTGATCGTGGTATTTTTTTCAAAATTGTTTAATTCATTAATTGAGTTACATACAAACTGATAATTTAAAATAAAGTTTTAATAAAAATGGGTGTCGTCATGCATTTTAATGTTTTAGAATAAGATTTGTCTATAAAAATAAATAAAAATAATAATATGAAAGTCAAACCCATATTACTTTTGTATGGAATAACTGCAATTGGTCAAAGAAAAACTCATAAGGACAAAGAAAACGGGTAATCCTAGAATAAAATAGGTTTTTTTTTTTTTTTTTTTTTTAAGTTGTATAATGTTTTAGATGCAACAAATAAGAGGCTCTAGAAATTTCAGAATTATTTCATATTTATATTCTTCATTTTCATTATAATAGTATATGATGGGAATCTGTTTATAAACGAAGAACTACCTAAATAATTCTGAATGCAGAAAGTTGCATTTTAAACAAAACATTGCTTGTTCGGAGGACTAAAAAATTAAAAAGTGCAGTAGTTTCTGCTACAGGAAACCAACGGTAAAAGTATGTGATGATGATTAAATAAAGAAACGGTAAAAGAAATATTACCATCCATCCACAACTGACTCCTATATAGGCAGCCATGGCTACAATGAGAAAAATCACTGCCAGCGTTGTGTTGCTGGTGTACGAAGTCAGTATTAGAGGAACTGCAATGCCGAAGTGTGCTGTAAAAATGTGTGTGTGTGAGTGAATGTTTTTAGTTGCTAAAACGAAAGGATTTAATAAATAAAAATATAGTTTAAAAAAACTAAAAAACACGCTTTTAAAGTACTTCTAACTAAACTAGGTATTTTTTGTTCATTACCATTTTCAGCTTATATTAGGAATTACTTTTTACTTTATAGTTAAGTACTTTAAAAGCGTGTTTTTTAGTTTTTTTACTTTTTCATTGAATTATTGCATTGTCATCGATCTTTGACAGGTGTGCAAAATTTGAATGAAATCTGTCCGTTTAAAGTGGGTCAAAATCGAGTCCAAAGGAGTCGGTTACATACATACATACATACAGGTGAAGCTAATATAAGCGTGTTAATTAGAAGCGGCCGTGGCGCAATGGATATGGCATCGGTTTTACGCTCAAGAGGTCGGGGCATAGAAGGATCCAGTTGGGTTGGGCAGCATTTAGCAAACTTCGTCAAGTCTTCTCTTTGCCTTTACCGCAGTGCCTGAAGACGAAAGTCTACAACCAGTGCGTTCTGCCTGTTATGACCTACGGTGCCGAGACATGGACATTAACGGTTGCACTAGTCCACAAATTTAAAGTCGCGCAGCGGGCTATGGAGCGAGCTATGCTCGGAGTTTCTTTGAAGGATAAAATTCGTAATGAGGTCATCCGACAAAGAACCAAACTAACCGACATAGCTCGCAAAATAAGCTCGCTGAAGTGGCAGTGGGCTGGTCACGTTTGCCGACGGACCGACAGCCGTTGGAGCAAACGAGTCCTGGAATGGAGACCGCGACTCGGCAACCGTAAGGTGGGACGCCCCCCTGCCAGGTGGACTGACGACCTGAAGAAGGTCGCTGGAGGGGACTGGATGCGGAAGGCGCAGGACCGGGTGTTGAGGCGCACATTGAGAGAGGCCTATGTCCAGCAGTGGACTGACTGCGAGAGGCTAATTGATGAGGTCGGGGCAATCCTGGCCATTACACCACGGACGTGAACTTTCTCCTAACACAAGCGAATTCTTGGCTAGAGAGAAGAGGAACCGCAATGCCGAAATACGCTGTAAAAATATGAGTTAATTTTCAGTTAAACGAAATCATTTAATAAATTAGGGGCGGCCGTGGTGCAATGGATATGGCAACCATCTTACGATCGAGAGGTCGTAGGTTCGGAAATTTTAAAACAATGTAAGAATAAGGTTTTTGTTGTAGATAAGTGTTGAGATTAGTTTGATTGAAACCACAGCGTCTTCTACAGCACAAACACCTGTCATAACGTCAATTCTGACGGTAGCAGAAATTGGGCGTTTTCATTTGTTTAGAATATTTTTTTCAGATATTTGGGTAGCAGAAGACACGGGCTCATTATGTTTTAAAATTAAAGAATTAAAATGTTACATAAGCCTTTTAAATTAATGTTAGTAAGTAGAAGAAGTATTCTTACTTACCAATTGTATTAAAGATTTTCCTACAGTTTGTTAAACTAATAATTTTTTTATTTGTGCAATAGTCTGACAGCCATCCAAATATAATACTGGTAAGAATACTGGCCGCGTAAGGCAATGATGATAATATTCCACTCTGAAAACAAATACATTTATTTTTATATACGTCAGTATAATACAATATAATGTATTGTGACTGAAGATACCATTATTTATTTACAAAATAATATATTATACTAAGAAACAGTTGAAATAAATATGGGTACGGCAGGATTTGACCTGTGATCTCTGCATTTCGGGCAGCCGCTTTAAGCTTTAGCTACGGTCGCCTCTTGTCAGGAACCTTAAGTTCTCAACTGTATGTTACATCATTACGTGACGTCACGTTAATTTTTTTGTATCTATCTTAAGTAGGATTAGGTAATATATTATAGGTGGATCTTAAATTAATCTTTTCTAATAACAGAAAAGTAGAATCAGCGATACTGAAGTGCCAGTAGTGAGCAAATTACTGATTCAAATTTTAATCGATTATTCAAGATGATTTATCTGATAAACATACTAACTGACTTTACAAAAAACATATTGCAAGATGTACTATGATAACTTTGCTATATAAATATGATAAAAAAACTCAAGATGAAAAAAAATAATTTTCATTATCTTTTTTTTCTTTTATTTATCTTTTTCCACCTATAGATATAAAAAAAACATACTTACATAATTTCCAATTCCAACTATATACTTCTGATTAAATTCGTTGCGGGTTCCAAGACAATTTTAACTCTCCCTGGGATTGCCCGTGTGTCATGCACGGTGCCTTTCAGTTGGTTACCGCTGTAGATCCTGGCGTCACAGGAGTCACAGTGGTGGGCGTGTGGGTGGGATTATAATATCCCGTTAAAAAAAAGATATAAAAAAAACTTACGTTACTAATATTAACACCAAGAATATAATGAAGATACGTAGGAACTTGTATGAAGAAGAAAACGTAGCCGATGACGCTGCCAGCGTGGGTAATGATTAGACCCCACAACGGCTTTGTAGTAAGGATTGCTCGCCAGGGTGTCTTCAGCTTCTGTAAATTCAACATTTTCTACCTTTATTTTCAAGGTTATACTAATAACCAAACAAATTGAGAAAAGTAGAAATACGCATAAAGGTAAATTGCTCAATATTATTATGTAGTGATGATGGTTTTATCATTTTTGGACCATGTCTCACATAGCTAAACATATTTTGTATTAATATGTTCCCATTGACATTTATTATTCTGTCTGCTCTTATGAAAATTAGGATTACCTTATAGGCATTTCTAAAAAATAAATAATTATAGTTGATATTGAAATTTGAAATTATGTACCTATTTCTTTTTAATTAATGAATATATAGATGGATAGATAGATAAAAAATATTTTATTTGTACATAATTTCAGTAATAAGAAAAAGTAAACAATATAAAGGAAAAACTTAGGTACATCGATTTTTTTTTAGGCAACCTTACAATGGACATTTTGGACATCGCGCAAAAACTACTGCATGGAATTGGATGATGCTTCCATGGTTGTAAAGCTGAAGATCTAATTTAAAGACTGGTATATATTTTATTTGCTCTATGTATTGTTTTCTAAACCATACCTTGGCATCTCCATCATTGCTTGATGTCAAAATATAACTTCTTTCCTCTTTGCTGATACAATTATGGTCCATAGGGGTTGCGGTTCCGAAGATTGTTAGCAAGATGAAGCAGGCAAAAAATATTACTCCAACAGCGTAGAACGTCAGCGGCCATCCCCATTTACTTGCTCCTAAGAAGCCTGATAGTTGAAATGCTATTATGGTTCCTATAGGCATACCTGGTAAAAAAAAATGCTAAAATAGTTTCCATAATACAACATCACCAGCTCTGCCTGCGTAGAAGCAATAAAAGCATGTCCGTCGGCATTTAATTCTTCCTCCCTCCTTGCTTCGATTTCCTCAATTCTGAGGATCGTGACCTCTTTTCTGGATCATCATATCCCGTGTGATGGTCCGCCACAAAGCAGCCATGTAGGTATTTAACTATCTTCATGCCAATTTTTAATAAAATCGGTTCTGTGGTTAAGCCTTGAAAATCAACATAGATAGGCAGACAACATTATTCTTTTAGAAAGTACCTGCATAAACCAGACTACTTAGATAAGCGCGTTCGGTGGGAGGCACCCATTTTGAGAGCAGTGCTTGAGTACAGGGATAGGTTCCGGTTTGAGAAAGACCTTGAAGGAGTCGACAACAGCAAATAGCTTGCCAACCACCCTGGAAGAACGTTTTCAGTTGCGTTTCAGTCAGTTTCTTAAAAAATTTGGTCAGAGTAGATCTGGGGAATTCTTAATATAAAATCAATGGTATATAGAACTAAGATGTAATTTTGTGATTTGATGTCATGAAATTCAGTAATCCGTGAACTGATCATTAGCTTCTATTACAATGAAATATTATTATTTACTGTTATTAGTGATGTGTGTTGGTTAAGGCTTTGAGTAATCAGTTTAAACCGTAGAGCGATAGAGGGCGTTGTTCCTGAATCCTGAATCGCGTTATGTTTTCGTTACCTGGCTGCCAAGGACTAGTATAAATAGGAGCTGATTATTATTGTTTTTGTCAAACACTAGTGCTTAAGAAGTTTTATTATACTCAAGCAAGAAAACAAGTTAATAAAAAGTCTTTAGTTGATCTATGGTGCTTTCATTAAACCAGCGCCGCGGGGATCTCGCTACGTCCGTGCTTATATATATATAACAATATAATAATTATAACACTTACCCAAGACGTCAGCCAGGGTGTAACAAAAGAAGTAATGGCATTTATAAACAAACTAATCTGCAGAGGAAGCTTTCCTCCATAGCGTTGGCAGACCACACCCATCGGAAACATCATTATCATGTACCCAAGGTAAAATGCATTTAACACCATTTCTTGGATCCATTTCTCCCAAACAAACGTCTGAAAAATAAAAACTTCAAAAATAAAATGCTTATGCAGCAATTACTTGAAAAAGTAACAAATTTAAGTTCTTAAAAAAAATAAAAAAAATTGCATAATTAACAAAAAAAAAGTAAAATTTATGTACTTACTTTGTATCCTTTTTCATTAATTTTTATCACAGAGACATTCTTCAAACTTTCATTTTTAAATTTAACATCATCAAAATCATTAACGTAGCTATCATTATTTAAAACATTTAAAATATTTGAGTCATTGTTGCCTATTACTTGTAGAATTTTGTTATTATCTGAATTGCTAGTCATAGCTACAATAGTGACGGAGATATGCGCTCGCCCGATGATATTAACAGTAAAACAAAGAAAAAATATAAATGCCTGGACATGTCTAACTCCGTAACCATATTTAGGCGGATTTTCTTTATTTTCTGAAATATAACAGGGATCCTTTTAACAAAATTGTCAACAAAAAATAAACACTGCCTAATATCACGCAAAATGTCAAAACAGCGCAATCATGTTGCATTAAAAATAGTTTCCAAGTGTCTTTGGATATATTCCCAATGGTAGCAGGATAATATCTGATAGTGGTGGTAAATTAAACGAACTTAGGGGAGGCAGTCCCCTAAGTTCGTTTAATTTACCACCATTTAGATAGACCTTTCTTTTGAAAGAAAACTAAAAATAACAAAAAAAATTTGGGCCACCAATTTAAAATATAAACAACATATAACTACTGACCTTGTTCCATATTATTATAACTCCACAAACTCTTGAACTTTCCGAATCTACTATCAATACCAAAATTGTTGTCTCCGTATCACAAAAAATAGGACACAAAAATGTCCACAGCTCAAATTATCATTTTTGTTTATAAAATTCACGTGTTACCAGCACTGACAAAAGTTGTCACTGATTTGCCTTTTTTATTGATGTTTTTTATTCACACAAAACTCGCTTCAAAAGGTCAAACTTGTTTAGACTGCGATAGATGACCCATCAGTCCTAATCTTAACAAACTTCTAGGCTATCAATGTTGTAGGTATTGCTAAATCCGTTTGTTGATCTCCTTCTCTCATTCAACGTCTGAACGGGACAGACAGATCAAAAACCATAGTTCAGCTGGTGAAATTAGTCTTGAGCTAAACTGACGGCATATTAATTTAAAACGAATTTAAAACAAGATTGTAAGGAATCAATTTGGTGACGTAAATGTTGTGGCTAGTAACCACAACAGTGGTTATGTTAATAGAAAACATCATACACGTGGCCTCAATATCTCGCATAATGTTTTCTTAAAATAGATATAGCTATAATGTAATATAGATTGCACGATTGGCGTAGTGGTGAACGCGGTCGCCTCACTGCTTTCGATAACGCTGGTATTGTGGGTTCGATCCCCACACGGGACAAATCTTTGTGTGATCCGCAAAGGTTTGTTCTGGCTCTGGGTGTGCTCTGTGTGTGTGAAATATATTATGTTTGTAAACGACTCCGCGAAACAGGACTTATTCCTAGTGCGGGCGTCGTTTTTTTTAGAAACAAAAAAAAATATAGTCAGGCAAAGTAGTATTTTTAACAACTCATAGTGGTCGACCTTAGAAGCTCGTGGCTAAGCCGATCGATCTTGCAGGTAAAGCAATGCTTACCGCGGTCCACCGTGAGAAGGGTGACAATCTTAACGGCAAGAGATTTCCTCTGTGCGCAAGCACGTTAAACCGTCGGTCCCCGTTGTCATTTGCTTTATGACTGTCGTTGCGGGTTGTCAGAGGTCAGAAAGTGGGAAAGCTGGTCTAACAAAAAGAGTGTCTTAGTATCGCTCTGGGTTGTGGAGGTTTGATGGCAGTCCCTCTATATATATCTATATATTATATCTTTCGGACTAGAAATGAGCCATTTGAAGGTCGGCACCTTCAAATGGCTCATGCATAAGTTACAAGTAATACCTAACGTAATATAAAATCACACCTATAATACCCAGAAGGGTGTAGCAAAGGTGTGTAACGCCCACACTTCTCCTGTTAGGTTTAGATACCATGTTATAATATCGTAGTCATTAGGGGGCATCCATAAATAACGTGAGGTGTTTTTTTACATTTTCTGCAACTCCCTCCCCCCCTGATGAGATGTCGTGAGATTTTATTCAACCCCCTCCCCCATTCCCCAATCTCACGTGAGATTTTTCAAAATGTGAGTTTCTTTCGTAAACGCCTTGGATTGTTATTGTAAAAAGAAAAAAAAAATTGCTTTGTGCTTTTTATTTACGACTAGTTAATCAATATTGCTGAGAGTTTTTTTTTGTTTCAATCAGAAAAAACATTGCGTGATATTTGCCGAGATCCCCCTCTCTCCAACGTAAGATTAGATGAGATTTGACTCGACCCCCTCCCCCCCTTAAACACCTCACGTAATTTATGGACGCCCCCTTAAATGTGGTGACGTGAAGTAATGGAATAAATAAAACAAAAACTGTTCTTAAATTTACTAAACTCATCTAAAATTCACTGCTTTTCTGTCTGTGTCTTCTCATTTTCTTTTGGATTCTCAACACAAATTTCTGAAAAAGCAAAAAAATACAGTTAATTTGTTGAACCTTTAAGGATGTCATTAATTTTAATTAAATTAACTGTCTTATTGTTTACTTTGGCATATTAATTTAAACAGTACTTCTAATTATTGAACATTTCAATAATTGTGATGAATATTCAAAAACTATATTTTTTTCATATTATTAAAGAGTATATAAACATTCAAGTATTTTTGAAATCTCTATGGCTAGTTTCGTTCTTAAATACAAAATATAAGTACATTACATGACATTCCTAAGATAACTCTATCTCAATAAATCATGTAATGTACTTTACTTTGTGTGCCGAATAAAAAATTATTACTATTTACTAAGTTCAATATGACGTCTACAAGAATTGATATCTAAATGCGTCAGAAGGAAGATTATGTTTTTCGAGCGTATGCATGTGCACAAATATTTTTTTTTTTTATAATACGCCCACAGCGAACGAACGTGTAGTCCACCTGATGGTAAGTGGAGTACAGCCCATGGACATCAACAATCCACAAAAGCAGATTATAGATGCGTCGCTGCAGCTGAGGACTACGGTGTTATGCCTCAAGTGCCAGTAATTTCAGGGCCTGATCTCACCACCAAACCGGAACACAGTAATGGAAGCACTACTATTTGGCGGCAGGTTAAAGGTGAGACGGTGGTGCTGCCGCCCTCGAGCTCATTCACAAGAGCTCAACCACCAGTAATATGTTTGTATATATTTCCTATTCTTTGGCAAGCCCTACAGCTAGATGGAAAGCAGCGATAGCCGAGTGGGAGATGGTAGGACTGCGAACTCAAAGGTATCGGGTTTGAACCCTCGGCAACACCTCTGTCAATTCTTCTTCTTACGTATCAATGGCATTATGGTTTCTCATTTTTTATTTATATTGTTTTTGCCCAGTAGGTAGCAACTTCCACTCCCTTGCTTGTGGCCTGCATTAGGTCTTCACGGGTACATGTAGAAGGAGACAACGGGCACGAAAGCAGGTGAGCCATGTTTTGACTAGGGAAACCACAATTGCACGAGGTGTCATTGGTGTTTGTGATTCCCCATTTGGCTAGGTTCTCCCTGCAGCGACCAACTTGTGTCCGAAGGCGGTTGAGAGACTTCCAGACTGGCCACTGCAGCCCACTTCCAGGTGGCAGGTGTTCGGCTAACTCAGGAAAATCAGCGGGTGCTGGGAGCCTGTTCTTCCACACCTCGAGTCGCACTTCAGATGGACTTTGGTTCGAGGAGTTAGTATGTCTCATGAAGCTCTTTCGACTTTTCAAACGAGCTGGTGGAAGATGGTGGTCGTACAGAGGATGTCGCCTGTCATTTGTTTGTTTCAGCCTTTCAGAGTGACATGAAGCTTCACGGCCAGCAGAAGGTGGTGCAATACCCGCCAACGGATACACCATATTGAGAGGCGTGGGTTTTAAGCATCCGGTGATAGACCTGCAGGTATCATTAAGTGCCACATCTACCTCTCAATAAATCGTTAAGATTCGTCTTTTTGAAGAAATGTTTGTATTTATCATATAAATTGTCGCTTGCTAAGGATGAAGGAAAAACATCGTGAGGAAACCTGCTTGCCTGAGAGTGCCTAATAGTGCTCGAGGAAGTGTGAAGTCTACCAACCCGCACTTGGCCAGCGTGGTGGACTATGATCTTACCCTTCTCATAATGAGAAGAGGCCCGAGCCCAGCAGTGGGACATGTATTAGATACAGGGCTGTTATTATTATATAATAATATTTTTTTATAATTCTTTTTACTCCGTAAGTATGTAGGTATACTAATGTATTGTAGTAAGTATAATAATATATTATTTTTTTACAATTAGTTTAAATCAATCTAAAACAAAGGAATTAAATTACCTTTCTGTATTCCAAAGTTCCAAGGCTGTATTTCTGCAGTTCCCATTACGACGTACACAGTGTTTGTAATTAACATCACGGCAGCTATTATGAAGAACATTATACGCCATTGGACTACATCTGACTGCAACAATATACATGATATACTAAATTAGGTAGACGATGAACTTACAGTAATGCAATTTTACAGCCGGCAGGATATAGAAGATAGATAAAGATAAATAAAGACAAATTTAGATTTTTTACATTAGATAGAACGCCAGAAGCAATTACACTATCCAATGGTCCCAATGACAAGGCCAAATACACATTCACTCACACAAGCACACCCAGTCTCAGAACAAATCTTTGCGAATCACACAAAGATTTGTTCCATGTGGGGATCGAACCCACAACACCAGTGCAGTGGAGAGCGGCGAGGCGACCGCTTAAACCAATACACCACACGTGCAGACAATTATAATAATAATATTACGTTTTATTTCCCTGAATGGTCTGACAGAGGTATATAATATCTATATTGCATCTGTTATGTTTAGGTCGCATGAGCTGTGGGGAGAGCCTATCGACAACGACCGGGCACAAATCCAACACCGTGCTGCTTTTGAGAATTGCCCGACACTAAATTTCAAATGATATCTTAGCCTGACACGGCCATCAAACCCGTGTCCTCGCGGTGAGAGCTCGCAGTTTGGAATAAACACACTTTAATCAGCTAGTTTTTTTTAAAAATCTACATACCGTATCTGTGACTACGTATGAGACTATGATTGGAGTTATAACGACAAACGCGTTGGCCAGAGTGTTGCCAGTGGCCGTCAAAGAGCCGCTGAAATTCGGTGCTATGTCTATGTAGTTTACCTGTAAATTAAAAATAATTGTCTGAAGTTAAAGTAAAAATAGTTACATAGATAACCGAAAATATATTGTGGAAGCAATCTATTGAAACCACAAGTTTAGGTCATGGTATTCATTTAAATCAAATATCTACTTTTTCTTGGGACATTGTATTTACTTAAATCAAATACATATTTATTTTCTGAAAAAAAATCGCTGGCACCACGTATGTGGCGTATGTGGATATACAGCTATGGTACCGCTGCAGCGCTGTATAAGTGACACAATTCAAACATAAAATCGAATTCAGCTGTCCCTTTAATTTGTTTGTTTTATATTTTACTAGCGACTCGCCCTGGCTTCGCGCCATGCCTTATCAACCGACTTCAAAAAAAAGAGGAGGATTTCAATTCGATTGAATGTTTTTTGTCTTTAATGATAATAGTTGCTAATATTAATTTCCTTGTGATTAACTTATTTTATACCAATTCCCTTGTTGTGATGTCAACAGCAAATATAATAGTTACTCGTATAATTAATTTTGTAGTATATCTAATATTGTATAGTCTATAGTCAGTTTTGCATGCTATTTACAAATGGCAAAATATGTAACTGTACAATATTTATACTGTTTGGCACCTTACTGGCAATTTACTTTTTTTACGTTAGTTCGCCGATTTCTCGAAGACGCCTGGACTGATATGAGAGATTCTTTTTTCTTCTGAACATTGGTAATCGGGCATCGGCTTTGTTTTATTCTATGTAGTGATTCTTTGAGAAACGTTTACTTCACGATTGTGACCCGAGTATCGAATAGATTAGAAGAAAATAAATGATTCAAATATTGCCTAATTGCCCTAACAGCTGCTCTTGGCACGATCTGTACGTCGCTGCAGAATGCGCGATTGGTGTGGCCACGCACTGGGCAGGAGTTATATAAGTTTGTATTGATGGTTTGGTTAGGTTTTCCTGGGCGGTATCTGCACTTAGTCGTACTATGGTTTCCCGTTTACTCCAGCCGGCCTAAATCAGTCCAGAAGGAAAGCAGGCTCCGAACACCGCTGCAGGAAGCGATGTTGATGATTGAAGAATTTGTGCCCGTTGGTTGGCCACGCTGCTACATTCCATGATGACATGCTGTGGCGTTTCTTCTGCCTTCATGCATCCTCTGCATAGAGGGCTCTGGTATTCCTATCGTGTGTAGGTGTTTGTTAAGAAGACGAGTTTGTAGTGATACGAAAGAAGAAAAATAATTCAAATATTGAAGAGAAATCTTACTATCCATCCACAGTTGACTCCCATATAAATGGCCATGGCCACGACGAGCAGTGTCACTGCAAGTGTGGTGTTACTGGTGTACGAAGTCAGGATCAAAGGAATTGCTATTCCAAAGTGACCTGCAAGAAATATAAATGTTATGGGCAGGTTCACCAGTTCCAGATTAAGTGCCGGATAGGTAATTGCCAGTTAACTTTGACACTTGATCTGTCAAGTTAGTGCTAAATAGTTTATCAAAGACTTATAAGGAACAAAATGTTGATTTGACACAAAAAAGTAAATACTTGTCCATATTATGTTAGAATATTCACGCAAAATTAAACAAGGAGGTACTAAGCATAATCAATAATGTCGATTTTTATTTATTATTATTATATCCGTGATAGGGAGGGGAGGCCTTTGCCCTGCAGTGGGACACTATAGGCTCGCAATAATAATAATAATATCCGTGATTAATTTGACGTAACAATAAAGTATTTAAACATACAAAGTTAGATAAGGACATTAAAAAAAGACTACGTTTGATACAAACAAAATAATTTGATTTTAAGGACGTTTTAATACCTAATGATATTTTCAACTTGTTATTGATTATTTTTACCCGACTGCGTCAGAAGGAGGGTTATGTTTTTCGAGCGTATGTATGTATGTATGTATGTCTATTTCTTTGTGCCACCCTACAGCCCAAACGGCTAGACGGATTTTGACTTATGAGGTGTCGTTGAAACAGTGATAGTGACATAGGTTATATAAATTTTCAAAATGGCGCCGGCAAATGAAAAAAAAGGGGGGGGAGGTATGGATTTTCTTTTCATCATAGTAATATGGGTATCAAATAAAAGGCCATGAAAAGACCATTTCAAAAATATATACTTTTTATTACATTTATATTACTGATTAAAAACAATTTACCAATTTATATATCGGCACGCTTGCGCGCCCGAAGTGGGTGGAAGTTAGTTTGTATGTTCGCTCACGCTAATCTTGGAAACTGCCGGTTGAATTTGAATAATTGTTTTTGCATTTGATAGTTTAACTCACGATTAAGGCTCATTAATCTCAAAGAGATATAAAAAAAACATGTCGGTTAGAAGAACTAAAAAGAGTGAAATAAAAAATAATTATTAAAAAAACAAAAAACCCTACTGCAATATGATGTTGCAGGCGGTGACAAACAATACTTTGTTACTACTATATAACTTCGTTTGTCACCGCCTGCAACATCATAAAGAATTTAGTTTGACATATTTCATTTGTTGTTAATGAATTTAATGTAGATAATTCTATACTTGTTTTTATCTTTTTAGTTCTTTTTTTTAAGCAGTCGGGTTTTTTGTTTTTTTAATTTATACACAGCTCAGCAGTGTACAGCTGCGATAGCCGAGTGGGAGATCGTAGGACTGCGATATCAAAGGTCTCGGGTTTGAACCCACGGTTCACACCTTTGTCAATAAACCGTTAAGACAAGATTCGTCTTTTGCAAGATATGAGTGTATTTGCAAGATATGAGTGTATTTGTATAATGTACTTGTGTGTGTAATGTACGTGTGTTAGTATAATGTACTTTTACTTACCAAATGTATTAAAGATTTTTCTAGCGTTTGTTAATGTTACAATTTTGTTATTTGTGCAATAATCCGACAGCCACCCAAAACCGATGGTCGTGAAGATACTGGCCACGTAAGGTAATGATGACAGAATACCACTCTGAAAATGTTTATTATGAGATAAAAAAATCAAATCCACAATTTTTCTGCTGATGGACTTCATAATAAAGAATAAAAACAATAATTAGCTGACGTCAGTTTGACAGTTATGATATAATTAAAAATTAAATAAGTCTATTGTAAAAGTTTCTTTTTTTCAACTTGTTTAAATTTACACATCATTTCATTTCATTATTATAAGTGATTATTCATATTTAATTTTTTATTTATTTCATAATTTTTAATTATATTTGCTAATACACATTTATTTTACTACCTACCAACTATACTTAGAAAAAAGATGAGTATTTCTATGGTGTATATACAATAATATGACACACCCACAAAAAAAAGATATTTATATATACAAAACTATACAACATTAAAAAACTCCTTAATCGATGTCAAAGGGCGAAATCGTGCCCAGAAGGCTGCGACTTACTGCACACCAGGCAGCCACTTTAGCCATCCAGCTACGGTTGCCTCTTGCTAGACCCCTAAATTTCTCAAATGTATGATACGTCATTTCGTGACATCACGTTCATTCATTAGTTCCTGCTGGTCCCATATCTTTTTCAACTGTTTCTTAGTACAATTTGCTAAGCATAGCTAAATGCTATAAACATAATCAATTAGAAATTAAAAAATATGTATGTAAATTTCAAATAAACAAATACTTACATTGCTGACATTAACCCCAAGAATGTAATGTATGTATGTAGGTACTTGTATGAAGAAGAAGACGTAGCCGACGACGCTACCCGTGTGTGAAATCATTAAAGCCCACATTATCTTAGAAGTGAATATTACTCGCCAAGGCATATTCATTTTCTGTGAATAAAACATTTTTAGATTAAAGGCTACCGATTAATTGGCGCGTAAATTATCCAGATGGGGTATGACAGGGGTGTACAATCTCCACACTGCACCTGTTATATCTCATGGGATAGGAGGATAGTCTATCGCCATCCACCGGGCACAAGTCCACTCTATTGAAAATTTACCGACGGAAAAAAACTCGAGAACTAGACCGATATTTTTTTTTGATATTTCCCCACTGATTAATAGTAACGACGAGGGCACACCGCGGGGTTTTAGTGGGTATTCCGTGCCGTTTAACATCGTAGGCACGGGGAGTCCCACATAGCCACTCTGCCCGCGGGCGCTTTTTTTTTTTCGCGGTGGTGGTATGCGTTGCATTTCCCCGCGAAAAAAAAGAAAAAAAAAGGCTATTGCAATACATTTGCGACTGCCTGGTCAACATTGGAGCTTTTCAAGTTTTTTATATATTCCGATACTTCCGATCGGAAATGTTAGCTTCAAAATTTCTACATGTAATCAATCTGTTTTTTTTTTTTGCAAGCTTATGTTCATACGTTTGTGATTTTATGACATATTTATTTTTCAAAGATTGGTTTAACGATTGTGTGGACCGATTTAATAATTAATTAATAATAAAATAATAATAATATTTTTTTTTTGCACCCACGCACCATAGAGCGAAATGTGATGATATTTACACCATGTTTAGGTACTACTATTATTCCTAAATAGCCTGAGTCGCAGCCAATCATGCACTGAGTGCAATACTGTGTGCGACTCGAGTGCAGGCGCGACGTGTCGCACTCTCTTGAAAATGCCTGAGGTGAAACCGCAGTCGACTAAATAGACTAACATTACGTGGGTAATTTCATAATTTTAATAAAGGTACAAACTCACGCCAGTTTAAAAAAATTGGTAGTACTATACTAAAGCCTACGAAACAAGATACATTTATGTTATTACAAATCACACGAATATAAATTCTATTGCTTTGTTATTTAAGTTGTTTTTCGTACAATAAAAACTGTTAAAAATGTCCTAAACAATCTCAATTGCAATAGAAATTAAACTTTATGGCCTGTAAATTGGGTTTTTAATTGTAAATCATGAAAATTATCTTGTTACCTTGCCGTTTCCATCGTTGCCTGAACTCATAATAAAAGATATTTCCTCTTCAGTAATGGCCTTGTGCTCCATAGGGCTAGCAGCACCAAATACAGTTAGCAAGATAAAACAAGCAAAAAATATCGCGCCTATAGTGTAAAAGGTCATTGGCCATCCGCAGCTACTTGCGCCCAAGAAACCTGCCGTCTGGTACGCTATGATGGTGCCTATAGACATACCTGGAAAACAACAACGGTGTACAGAAAATACTTTATATCATACACATGTCATGTTTAACATTCAACTTTCGACTCTAATAGGTATAAAACGTTAGAGTCGTTAACAAGAAATTATATAAGTTATTAAAAAATAAAAATATATATTGAAATTAAAAAAAAAAGCTTGTTTTAAATGTCTTATAATTTAGTTTTAATCTAATTTATTTAATTAAATTTATTAATAATTTCAATGTTTTGAATGATTTTTATGACTTAGTTTTTTTAAAATTAGTTAAATTATCTAATTATTATTATTATAGTGCATGTTGTGATCCTAGATAAGTAATGAGACGTTTAGACTTAAGTTCACAATATATAACATTTATTAATGTAACAGTGTACCTACTCATTGTTGAAGAGCCAAATAAATAAATAAAAAGACGCACCCTGGGCAATTCGCGAGTTCACCTAAGCGAATCGGCTAATCCTTTTACCACGATGGCATGTCAAAATAAAACTTGACTCAGCCATCGACACGACGAAGAAGAAGAAGAATAAAAAGAGAATAAAAATATATTTACTACTTGCTATGGCGCGTTAGCAATTTTTGTCATATTAACCTTTTCTAAAGAAACCAATGTCTTTTAACCCCAGGCGCAAAAAAATGAGGTGTTATAAGGTTGACGATCACGTTAGTCGGTCTGTCTGTCTACTTGTATGTCAGTGTGTCTGCCTATGGCGCTTTAGTTCTTCTTCTTCTTCTTCTTTGTCGTGTCGATGGCTGAGTCAAATTTTATTTTGACTTGTCATAGTGGTGAAAGGATTAGCCAATTCGCTTTTAAGTACTCGCGAATTGCCCAGGGTGCGCCGGACGTAGGAAATCGTCGTGTACGTCACTCGGGGAGGCTCCTTTCATGCTGTAGTTCTAAAACAAGTTATCATGTAGCGGTTTTTTTTCAAATGTTACCTGCATAAACATAACTACTGAGTGTAGCACGTTCATTTGCTGGCACCCATTTTGAGAGTAGTGCTTGAGTGCAGGGATAGGTGCCCGTCTGTGAGAGACCTTGAATGAGTCGACAAACACAAACAGCCTTCCAACCTCCCTGGAAAAAATGCCAAGTAGGTTATTGTGTATATCCTGATCAGATATTTAATAAACTTGCAATGTTCCTACTCTTTTAAAAGCAATATCTGTTTTTTAAAAAGTATAAAAAAATTAAGTCGCCCTCCCGGTTTGTGAATATAATTACTAGATGACTGCCGTGTTTTTACCCGCGTCAAATGTAACTCTCCTAACAAATACTAAAAATATGCTCAACGCCATCTGTTAGATTGTTTGCGTAAACTAACTACTATCTTAAACTCCTACATTCACCCTCTTGGGAAACTAATTTAGCAAAACCCCTAGATAATAATGTATTTTTTTTTATCCAAGTTCAACTAGGTATACGAAATTTCGTGCTTCTAACTTCAAATATGATGAACTTCCATGCAACCGTTGAACCCTGATTTTACTTATTTAAATACCTAAAAATCCCTTCTTAGCGCACTAAGAAGGGATTTTTAGGTATTATTTAATATAATTTAATTTACTATTTTAAAAATTATAGGTATCCAAACATCCGTTGTTTTGAACTTCCAGACAAATGCGACTTTTTCAGTATTACACAACAGATAATTACAAGTTTTCGAAACGAAGGAACCTCATAAATATAATGAACTTTTTATTTTATCAATAATTTTTATCAACGCACCTCTACACCATAATTATAAGGAACCTTGATACAAAATTTCAAGTTTCTTGTTCCAGTTCGAGTCGGGTGAAAAAATATATATGTATAGATAGATAAATGACAAATGAGATAAAACTTATGAATGAGTATAATTGAAATGATCACGTTCGAACGGCCAAAAAGGTAACTGACCTGAACTACAATATATTTTTTATATGTACTGATAATTCATACAAATTGTCATACATATAATATATAATTTTAATTTCGCTTATACATAATTGAGTGATACTTATACTAAGAAACTGTTGAAAAAGATATGGGACCGGCAGGATTTGAACCTGCGACCTTACTGCACACTGGACAGCCGCTTTAGCCACCCAGCTACGGTCGCCTCTTACCGGAGCCCTAAATTTCTCAACTGTATGATACGTCATTTCGTGAGTGATACTTACCCATGAGGCAATCCAGGGTGTAATGACGCAGGTTAAAGCATTGATGATGAGGCTGATCTGCAGAGGAAGCTTGCCGCCATAGCGCTGACACACCATCCCCATGGGAAACATCATCAGAGTGTACCCAAGATAAAACGCGTTTAACAACATTTCTTGGATCCATTTCGGCCACACGAAAGTCTAGAAAAACAAAATTACAGAAGTGAACCCCAAAAATTATCAAGTTTATTTGAAAAACCTTCGTAATAACTGTATAATAAAAATGTTATAGAATCTGCAGTTGGTTTTAAATAAGTTGACCCCTTCGGACCAGTTATTTTCAGTTTAGCAATTCACCTTATCACACACAAAAATTACATCACGTCTATACTACCCAGAGTAGTGTAGCAGAGTGAGTATACTATAAATATTTTTGATGTTATGTGTAGATTTTAAGCGAAAGGAAAATAACAGACAATACTGTATTTTATCACACGATCGGTACTAAAACAATACTGAACGCTATATTTCTATGAGTGTATTAAACTGCATTGCTCCCACACCGAGTGATAAGGAAACGTCCTTACATTAGACCATTTAAAATACTAACAATTTAGTTAACTACTGGTAGCATTTATATTGTTTACCTGCTGCCAAATAGCTCATCTGATTTGGTCCTGAGCATAGACCCTAAAATTACTGATACGTGAGGAATACCACTGTGGTTCTCTGAGTTTATTAGCAATTCGGTTAAATCAAATTGTTCTTGGACTGTAGTTATCACTAAGCATCAGGTGTTAAAAAATGTTATTTATATCATTGATTCCTTCACAATACTCAATCAAGGCCGACCAACGGGCACAAATTCTTCAGTCACCAACATCGCTTCCGGAAGCTTGCAGCAGCCCTCGAAGGCTGCTTTCCTTCTGGAGCGATATAGGCTGACTGGAGTAAACGGGAAACCTCTCACGTACAACGGTCCCATAGAAGGACTAATTGCGGACACCGCCCAGGAAAACTAAACTAACTAAACTAATACTCAATCAACGCTGTACTTACTTCAAATCCTTTTTCCGAAATATTAATCAAAGGCGCGTTAACCAAACTTCCATTCATAAGTTCATCATAATTTGTAATATTATCCAAAGTATCATCAAAAATACGTGAATCGTTGCTGTTTATGTCTTGTAGAGTTACTGTAGTATTTATTATTCTTGTATTTTCTTCAGGATTACTAGTCATTGCCACAATAGTTACTGCAAAGTGTGCTCGTCCCATTACATTAACAGTAAAACAGAGAAAAAATATGATCACTTGGATATGTCTAACTCCAAACCCATATTTAGGAGTTTTTTCTTCTTTTTCTGAAACATGGTAGTTATAACTTTTTTAATTTGTAAATATCCGCTGTAAAGACATAAATTAAATGAGAAACTACTGATATTCATAAATGCTTGTTAACATTAGTTACGTATTTTATATGTATATTAACGTAACTTAAACTTATGACAGTAAATAAACTATATGGATTTTGTGACATGTACAAAACTGGGTACCAATTATTATATTAGCAGTTTGTTAAAAGTCACAATTTTGGATTAGTGAAATTGACCGTTGGGGCAAAAAAGTTCTAGAGTGGCGGCCACGAACTGGCAAACGCAGCGTGGGACGGTCCCCCGCTAGATCGACCGACAATTTTATCAAGATCGCGGGGAGTCGTTGGTTTCAGTCGGTCAAAAATCGCGCGCTGTGCAGACAGCTAACAGAATTAGCAAACTGGATTATCCATGGTCTGACCACATTGGTCGCAGAACCGAAACCTGCTTGGACAAAGGTGCTCAGGAGTGGAGACCGCGTCGTCAAGGCAAGTGCAGTTGGAGACTCCCTCGAGCGACATGATGTACGCAAAATTGCTAGAAGCCATTGCATGCGTAAGGCACAGACACAGTGTATTGCAACGAGCTGATGACGGTAATGAACAGCAATATATACCTATATATCATAATATAACATCACGCCTATATTACCCAGAAGGGTGTGTACAACACCCACATTTTGCCTGTTATGTTTAGGGCCCATGGGATGGGCCCAACTCCATGCTGCTATTGTGCAGGAATCGAATTCGGGACCTCGCGGTGAGAGAGGCGTAACCACAAAACCATCGAGACAGCAATATGACAATAATACGGTTTAAGTTACGAACCTGATATAATTGCTTTAGTTGCCACTTTGGAGTATTCATATTCTGTTAATTTTCCACTCTTAGTCATTTTGATAAAATTTTCAGTCACTAGTATAGCATAACTAATAAAAACATGAAAAATGAATGCGGATGTTTTATATAATATTCGCAATCACCTGCGTTGTAGTAGCGCCTAAGAGTAAGAAATTAAATAGATAGTATGCCTCGTGTTGGCACTGAAATTGCAGTGACTAAATTAAAGGACTATCCTTTAACAAAAACTATCTTATAACTATTTGTAATAACTATGTGTAGTAAATTAAAGTAGAAAACTAATTACTGTAGCGCATAGAATTAGAACCGGTCATATTCCATCAAATAGATTTGCCTACCTTATGGAAAAATGCGTTCCCAAATTGTAAAGTTTGTGGGGTAGTTGACGACGTACAGCACCTTTTGATGGAATGTGTTCGGTTTCAGAAGGATAGGGGTGAATTTTTTAAACTATTTAATGTAAACAAATCTCAAATAGGAGCTATAAATAATATTATTTCCAATCCTAGCAGTGAAGAAGCAGTTATGTTGTTCAGTATTTTTGTTGAAGTTACTATTATTATAGTTAGATTTAATCGGACTGACATGTACATAAATGTATAAAAGTCCTTAAAAATAAAGATAAAAAAAAAATACTATTTGTAATGGAACGACAACTTAAAAAATCAGCTAGTAGGTAATTGTATCCAAATCCAATAAGAATTTTTATCATCATTACTACAGCACATAGTATATAACAAAGTCACTACCCGCTGTCTGTCTGTCTGTCTGTCCCTATGTATGCATAGAGTTCTAAAACTACAGAACGGATTTTGATGCGGTTTTTCCTTATCATCACTGTCACTACATAGTAAAGTTTAAATAAAGTAAAGTCACTTCCCGCTGTCTGTCTGTCTGTCTCTATGTATGCTTAGATCTTTAAAACTACCTAACGGATTTTGATGCAGTTTTTTTAATAGATAGAATGATTCATAACGAAGGTTTTGTGTATAAAACCTGCTTATTATAGTACTACATGGTACCCGGAGCGAAGCCCTAAAAATGTATAAAACCTTTTTATTTAAATTTCCATGATGTTATCTAAAAACTATTCCTTCAATGTTTCGATCCGATTTAATTTATATATAATTAGTAAGTATTAGGTATGGGAGTATTTTTTTTCTTATCCTTAATATTCTAGGAGTAGCATTCTTATGGTAAAGAAATGATTGGAATTGTTTTAGAGTTTTTGGGCTAAGTCGTAACAAACAAACTTATTTTCTTTCTAATATCTTTGATATTTAATGAAGATGAAACTTTAAAAAAAAAAAAAACTAAACTTTAATTTTAACTTTTTTTATTCAGTTAGATCATTTACAATGTATGTCGCATGTAAGCTTTGGTAATTTATTTGTAAAAATGTAGATATCTTGTGTGAATGTAAAGTAAAACTGTGTTTTCAGTAACTCAAACACAACCTAACATCGAATATACATTTTGTGAAATCCCTTGAGTCCTGCTATCTTAAGTTAATTAAATGATATCAATTTAGTGATTTTTAATCACAGAAGAATTCCTGTATATAAATATTTTAATAGCAAAAGACTGTTCGTTTGGAAACGTGATTAATTGCCCAGTTGATGAATCTACGTAATAGATTAGAAAATAGCTAATAATAAAGCAAAATTCTGATCTAAATAGGCAGAATACAAATAGTACTAACTAGTCTACAAAAATAATTTATCTTTCTTTGTATTTTTCAATTGTATGGATATACGCAATTACGCATCTCTTATCTTAGTCAAACATTTAGTTAACCAGATACAGAAGCTCGTACGACAAAATTTTATTTATATGTACAGTGGGCCAACGAGTTAGGTATGCAGGGCAAAAACTTCTTAGTCATAGTAAATACTTGCTACACCAACTATGGATAAGTGATTTACGTATTTAAAAAGTGGGTACATTACACTTCTTAAATATGAAATTCACACATGCATATCTATTGCAGTCATTCTTCACTATGGCGTTGAAGTTTTAGACCTGCATACCTAATTGCTTGGCCCACTGTACATCAACTATTTATCCTAAAGTAAATATGTATCAACTACAAAATATATTAGTTGTATAATTAAAACACTGTTATGTAATAACACTAATAACTTAAAAATACGATTACATTACCGTTACGGTCTGTCTGTATTATTATGGGAAATTTAGTAATGTAGCATTAAGAACTCAGAATCAAACTGCCTCGTTGGTCTAGTGGTTAGGTTAGGGTTCGATTACCGGGAGGGGCAAAGTGTTATTTGTGGTATTTCCGTCAGGTAAAATTCACAATAGCAGCATGGAGATGGCACATTGTGCACTTCCTATGCCATGTGATCTAAACATAACCGGTGAAATGTGGGTATTGTACACCTCTGCCACACCCTTCTGGGTGATATTGGCGTGATGTTATAGTATGTATGTTATGTTGACTCAGAATCAAAACATAATGTCTATACTCCGCACATTATATACGTGCGTGCCGATGATAAATTTGATTTGGGCCCTTATTAGTATTATACTCTTGAACTAATAAAGTTGACGTTTTAGTTTTTTAGTAATTAGTTTTCCTTTAAATTTCATTAATAAGCAGAATACCAACATAATTTTTGCCAAAATTTTCGGGTTAGCGCTTTAGTTTTTAAAAAGGGGTAGACGTCTTACTCGAACAAACATTTGCTGTTTAAAGTTAATTATCTCGCAAACGGATCTTTAAATATAAAAAAAACTGTCTGTGCAATTTCTCAATGCATTTTTAGGACCTATCTAACGACAACACACTCTATGAGGAAGATGAAAAAAAAATCTTCCCCACTTTACATGCAGTGGAGATAAACTAAAACATTTTTTTTGTAAGATTTTATTCCTCCACTTTGTCAATTTAGTCAATTTACTTAGTCTACGTAAGACTTACGGTTTTAATGCAAATAAATAAATACGGGTACCTTCTAAGTACTACAGAACCCTGAATAGGTACCTTATTTCCAAAATCAATGATTAAGTTGATCTTCGGAAAGATGGATCGCCGACATTACTAATACGAAGAATTCTTTCGGTGAGCAGTGATTGGATGGCGCCGTGCTCGGCTAAGCCTTCAAGATTGATGGCAAACTTCGAGGTCTGTCGATTCGAGTGAGTTTGCTGGCGAAAGAATATTGTTTTACCATTTCATGTTACTTTGGCGTCTTGTAAAAGTTAAAAAAAAATATGAATAAATAAATAAATAGATCACACAGTATACGCCATCTAGTCCCAAACTACGCAGAGCATGTGCTGTGGGTACTAATATAACTAATACTAAAACGTATATACTTTTATCTTGTAAATAGAATAAAAACAAAGAAGTGATAGTATAACAGCATGCCTAAACAGGATGTCCAAGTTTTGGTCCCAGAAATCTAAGACTGCTATCAGAAAATTATAAAATTATTTATAAAATTATGGGCAAAAAATCGAGATAATATACCTCTTGTGACTGTCATTTAACTTCATCAAATCAACTTACTCTATTACCTGATTTTGGCTTGACCTACTAACCTGGAATATTATGTACTAGCTTCCGCCCGCGGCTCCGCCCGCGTGGTATGTCAATTAAAAGTAGCCTATATGTTAATCCAGACTATAAGCTACATGTGTGCAAAATTTCATCGAAATCGACCCGGTAGTTTTGGCGTGAAAGAGTAACAAACATCCATACATCCGTACATCCATACTTACAAACTTTCGCCTTTATAATATTAGTAAGGATAACATCTGATTATGTTTAGTTCTTATATAATAGAAGGTGAGAGATCTCATCTACCGAGAATCTTTTGACTGTTTTTTTTTTAATGTTTATTGGGTAAACAAACAATATCACAATAAACAGATGGCTTACATAGTATGATTCTATACATATGAATAATTGTGACATCCACACCGTTTACCACGGTTGAGTAATAATAAAAATTAAGTACAGGTTGAGAGCAGCTGTGAAACACAAAGTTTGGAATTCTAAGTAAAACTAAAATTATACATTTCTATAAAAAAATTAGATTAATTCCTTTATTATTACATTATTTAGGTTAAATCCTAAACAAATATTTTGCACGACCCAGGAATCAAACCCGAGGCCTTGCGGTAAAAGGCCGCATTCGCTAGCCACAAAACCGTTAAGGTCTGAACCCGGGTTGCAAGTCAAATATTATAATGCTAGTACTAAAAACCATGAAATAGTAACTTTAAAAGCAGAGCATGCATTTTCATTATGTAGATTATGTCTGGAATAAATTTAAATCCTTTCTTGGTAATAAAGTGAATCTCCAGAGGCAGTCCATTAAGTTTTCTTGGCTTACAAATTCTTCCCGCCTTTACGTAGCCGCCATCTTTAAAATTGACATCGAGGATCTAATAACATTCAGCTGCTGCAAGCTGTTTTCTAAAAATGTTTTTTAGAATGTGACACACAACTCAATTTGTACGATTAAGGTTTTTTTTTTTAATTTTATCCAATTTTAATGAGCACTTACCACGTCTAGCATAATTCTATTCTATGTTTTCAGTAAACAGTCTGACATGTTTTAATATATTTATTGTCTTAAAGTGTGGTACAATGAGTTCTTAAATTAATTATATCCAGAGCCATAAATACTCACAATACAACAACACACACATAAAAAAAATACTTAAGGGGCTTTAGAACATCAGTATTATTAGGATATTTGTTTTTCTGTCTATCTGTCAATTTGCCAGCGTATACCGCAAAAACTGTTGTGTTGGATGCAGGTCCAACATAAAAACTAGTTTACCTATGTTTCATCTTTGTACGTCACTCAGAAACTATATTGTTGTACTGGTGGTAGAGCTCTTGTGAATTACTGGTGGTAGAGCTCTTGTGAATGAGCTCGAGGGCGGCAGCACCACCGTTTCACCTTTAACCTGCCGCCAAATAGTAGTGCTTCCATTACTGTGTTCCGGTTTGGTGGTGAGATCAGGCCCTAAAATTACTGGCACATGAGGCATAACACCGTAGTCTCAAGCTGCAGCGACGCATCTATAATCTGCTTTTGTGGATTGTTGAAGTCCATGGGCTGTACTCCACTTACCTTCAGGTGGACTACACGTTCGTTCGCTGTCGGCGTAGTATAAAAAAAATACGCTTTGAGATTTACTGAATGTCCGTTTTCTACATCCGTACTTAAAGAAGAACCAAAACTACACAGATATGGTCCTGTTAACTTTCTTCTTAATCTAACAGCACGCCTTTATAACCCAGAAGGGTGTGTCAGAGGTGTACAACACCCACACTTCACCTGTTATATTTAGGTTCCATGGGATAGGGGGTGCTATCGCCAACGACCGGCCACAATTTCAAACTACATGCTGCTATTGTAAATCTCCTGACGGAAAACTCTTAAATAATACTTTGCCGGTCCCGGGAATCGAACCCGATACCTCACGGTGAGAGGCGCATATGCTAACCACTAGACCATCGAGGTAGTCTTCTGAGTTAGTAAAAAAAACAACTGCCCACACAACAGAGAAACTAAATCAATTCGTTACATAATAAAACGCTCAACAGAAGAAGTATAATATATTTATTTTGCGTAAAAGCCTGGAAATAATGGATCTACCGGATGACAAGCTGTCGATGGCCGACGAAGAGAAATGACCAGAAATATCTCCCCGACCCTTTGCGGTCCGTAATTGGACCCGGGCGATTACAGGACGAGATCCAAATGGCCTATGGGGGTTAAATATTAATGGTCGTTTGTTATGGGGGCGAGTCATGGTATCTGCATTATATATTAACAGATGGTCTGAGTTATGGACGCCTTAAGAGTCTAAGGCGTTGTCCTAGGTGAGCGAAAAGTGCCGTTAAACTATATAACTATATTGTGGTACATTCTCCATTAGTTACTTTATATATGTAATTACCTTTGTGAACCAAGAGGAACCCATATAGCCCATTTATGTAACAGTTTTTCAAAGAGGGAAGGTAAATAATTAAACCACAATACACGATACTACTCTAAAACTTTGTAATGAGAAAATTGTTTAACATAGATCTTATTACATAAACAAAACAATTATTCCCAGGCTATATGGGTTCCTTTTGGTTCACAAAGGTAATTACTATATATAAAGTAACTAATGGAGAATTAGTCGTCGATACATTGCGTCGCGTTCGACGCGATGTAACGACACGACATACAAACGCCTCTGTTTACACAGCAACTGTCGTGTGCCATCGAGTACAATTTATGGATTGCGTCGCGTTGATCGCTCACGTAGAACAACGGGTGGGTAGACAGTGGTGCGACGTACAACTATTTCCAAGAATATATGCTCTTAACTAGCTATCACTCGCGGCCTCATCCCCGTGGTACTTCAATTAAAAATATCCCATAATATTAATGTAGAGCTAGGCTATAAGCTGTACGTGCGTGTGTGCCGATTTTTTTCAAAATCAATTAAGAACTTTCTGCGTGAAAGTGTTACATACTACCGCACATACATAATTATGTGTCTCCACTCATAATTCACATGTTTACAAGCTTTGCAAATTCATTTATTTTCATAGGCCCCAGGAGGCGCTTCAACACGTCAAAACATTACAAAAAATGATAAAAAAAATAAATCATAAATAATAATAAATTATACTAATTACAATGATTTGAATAACCGGGGCTTAGATTAATTTTAGTTAAACTGCATTAATAATATTAGTTGGATTTAATTAAACCCTTGTATTAAACATCTGATCACATTACAGATTAACCTAAAAATGAAGTCTATTGTAATCTAAAAACAGACTACTCTATATTATAGCGACGTAACAATAAAAAAACCAAACATAATCATCACATTTGTACCGTCACTTCACCTGTAATGTTTAGGTCTTAAGCGATAGAGGCTGAGCTTATTGCCATTCGCCGGGCACGATTCCAACAAGTTGCTATTGCGACCACTAGACCAACGTGGCAAAACTCGTGTCGAAACTAGTATCTATTCTTGTAATGGGAGGCAATCACTTTGAGTGTCGCCCACATCTTGTACCTTTTATTATATGATAATGACGTCATCTGTTTAATCATCAGCAATTATTTATTTTGTTAGATGGTTATTTCGGTACTTGGCTGTTTGGTATTTGTATAAAAATTGGGTGTTAACAGTCTCAATGCCGACTTTTATACTAAATATGATAAAACAATGTTTTTTATTAAGAAACATTATTATATTAACATTACCTATTAACCTAACTACAATTTGATCGTTAAAACTAATTAAAGAAATACCTAAGTATACATACATGATATAAAATAATAACATAAATTTAAAATAAACCTCGTAAAAAGTTCAGGTGTCAAAAAATAGGTCCGCAAAGATGTCGACCGCGGGTAACGTGACCAGAAGCACAGAATAAGAATACACCAGAAGGCTTGCCGTGTTGTCACGTTGTATGGTAATGCTGTGTCACGTTGTGAATTTTCTTTGTTTAGATTAGTCATTAGATTAAAGGTATTAAAGGTATCAGTTTATTTAACTGTTTACGAAGTTCGAGAACGGTTGTTGCTGGCTCTCCACCGCGAATAAGCACTTCATAAGTTAGTTCATTCTTGTTAAGCAAGAAAAATTTAATAGGGTAAGCTTCCATGTTCAGTAGCGGCAACTAAAGTAACTACCTATTTACGATGATTACAGAAAATACAGTACTACAATTGGTGTTCCTTACAAAAATGCGAGAAAAAACTATCTACGCTTAGGTGATAATTGAAGCAAAGCAAGGGGAACTACTAGTTTGATAGCATAAAAAAATTCAAATATGCAAGAAAATAAATCAATTAGTGCGAACTGCTACGTATTACAACGGTAAAATATAGGGTCCATAATTGATACTATGTAATATGTTTACCACCTAACAAAACATTGTGGAATGCAATAAAGAATTGAGTATTGAGTATTGAGTATTGAAAATTTAATTTAAAATTATATTTTTTTCAAATATTGTAGGTAGGTACAATAATTTTTAAATTTTCAAAGTTTAGTCGTTTATAATACAGTTTGCAATATACACAGAAACCACACAGAAATATTACACAAAAATTACACAAAAATAAATGAGCACAATCAAAATGTCGGCGGCAGAACCTGCTGTCTTTTAGTAAAACTCGATGCCAAATCCACAAGAACCACGTTAAAAGGCGCCACTGCGGCACTCACCGTTGTTTAGGGGTGGCTCACAGGTAGGTAGGTAGGTCGGGTTATAAATAATACAGTAAATAGTATCTACTTAATATTATTTAATTGCCTTTTCTTGTGGATTTGGTCACCGAGTTTCTATGAGTCTAGGATGGTTCACTTAGATTTTGCTTAGATAGTCGTAAATTAAACTCTGTAACTAAAAAAGATGCTTATAAATTGCCTTATATTTCTGAGATCTTAGATAACCTAAAGAATGCAAAATACCTAAGTAGCATTGACCTGTCGAAAGCATTTTGGCAGACTGAAATTGCTGAAACTGATAGAAATAAGACTGCTTTTTATATTCCTCATCGCGGAACCTTCAGATTCGTGACAATGCCTTTCGGGTTAACCAATGCTCCTGCTACTCAACAGAGACTGGTTGATACATTGTTCTATGGTCCAGAATTTGAGAATTCAGTCTTCTGTTATATCGACGATATAATAATAGTAAATTCCAGCTATGATATTCACATTTCCTTACTCTTAAAAGTACTTCAAAAACTGAAAATGGCTAACCTAACTATAAATTTTGAAAAATCTGTATTTTTTCGTAATAAACTTAAATACTTGGGTTACGTCGTTGATTCTAATGGTCTTCACGTCGATCCAGATAAAATAAATACAATTTTAAATTACCCTATCCCTACCAATAAAAAGGAAGTAAAAAGATTTCTAGGTATTGCTTCCTGGTATCGTAAATTTGTACCTAATTTTAGTACTATTGCTGGTCCTTTAAATAAACTTACTTCGACTAACAAGATGTCTAATCCGTTCGTTTGGTCTGCTGAGGCTGACGAATCTTTTATTAAACTAAAAGAACTTTTAGTTTCTGCTCCAATACTCACTTGTCCAAACTTTGACCTATCGTTTGAAGTCCATACGGACGCTAGTAATTATGGAGTAGGCGGCTTATTGACTCAAACTATAGATGGTATTGAACATCCTATAGCCTATACTAGTCGAACATTAACTGGTCCTGAGAGAAACTACAGCATTACCGAAAGGGAAGCCTTAGCTGTTCTGGTGGCTTTGGAACATTGGAGATGCTATCTCGATAATGGTAAAAAGTTCACAGTTTATACTGATCATTCGGCCCTTAAATGGTTCATAAATCTTAATAACCCTACAGGACGTCTAGCGCGCTGGGGTATCCGTCTATCCGGATTTAACTTTGAAGTCAAGCATCGACGCGGTGTAGATAATATTATTCCTGACGCATTATCCCGCACTTGCCCAGTCTCAGCTATTGACACTTCTATAGATCCTACTAAAACAACTAAAGATCTGTGGTATTTAAATTTATATAATGGTTGTCAAAATTCCCCTATGTCTTTTCCAAATTATATTGTAAAAATAATATTTTATATAGATTTATGAAAGCTAAATTATCCTTGAACAAAGAATTCGCATGGAAAGAGGTAGTTTCAGCTGAATCTCGACTTAAAATAATCCTTGAAAATCATTCGGAACCAATAGCTGGTCACTTTGGTATTTTTAAAACTTTTAAACGCCTAAGTCTAAAGTATTATTGGCCTGGTATGCACGCTGACGTAGTAAAGGCAATATCTAATTGCGATATTTGTATTGCCCATAAACATCAAAACCATGCAACTTTAGGTGAAATGGGCAGACCTAAGCAATGTTCTAGACCTTTTCAAGTAATTAGCGTAGACCTGGTTGGACCTCTAACCCCAACTAGAAAACTAAATTGTTACATTTTAGTAGTCACTTGTTGTTTTAGTAAATACTGTTTACTATTTCCAATCAAGAGGGCTACTGCTGAAATTGTCACTAAAATCCTAGAGGAACACGTATTCTTAATACATGGCATACCTTCTACAATCCTAATGGATAATGGTAAACAATTTGTAAGTGCTACGTTAAAACAAATGCTTGAAAAATATAAAGTACCTAAACTTCATTTTACTGCTAAATATTCTCCTCATGTAAACACGGTTGAGCGTTACAATAAAACTATTATGACTGCTATTTCAACTTTTATAAATAATGATCAACGTGTTTGGGATCAACTGGTACCTAAAATTCAGTTCGCTGTGAATAATTCTGTAAACGAGGTAACAGGCTACACTCCTTCATTTCTAGTATACGGCCGCGAAACCGTAACCTGTGGTTTACACTATATCAATACTAAAGACGATGATGAGCTTATTTTTCAACCTCGCGATTCCTACGCGGAAAATCTAGGTGTACTTAGTAGTATATTTGACAAAGTACAATCTTTATTGTTACAAGCTCACAGTAGGAATTGTAAACAATATAATTTACGTAAAAAACCAGCTGAGTTTAATATAGGCGATGTAGTGTGGAAAAGAACATTTTATCAGAGCGACAAGGATAAATTCTTTAATAAAAAACTAGCTCCTAAATTTATCAAGTGTAAAATCATTGGTAAAAAATCACCTTTAGTATATGACTTAATTGATATGTCTGGGAAATCGCTGGGTTCTTGGCATATCAAAGGTATAAAACTAAATAATTATAAAACTTAAACTACTTAAATCTTTAAAATAAATTAGTGACGTACCTAAAAGCTACAAGTTTATTTAACATCTACATTACTTAACCTAATATATTGCATTGTCTTATCATTTCAATAGATTTTAAACTTGCTAATGAGTATCTAATTAATCTTAATAATTATACTCTGTTGTTAGTGTCTCAAGTCGTATCGTAAAGACTTGACGATAATATTGTAATTTGAATGTATGCGAGAAGTATTAAAGTAAGTCTGAACGTATAGCTAAGTTTAACGGTTAGTAGTGTTAGGAGGATTTTGCTGTCTAGCACGCAAAATCCTGCGTTTCTGGCGGGGTACTGTCACGTTGTGAATTTTCTTTGTTTAGATTAGTCATTAGATTAATAATTACGCGGTATTCTTAGTCTTAAGAAATATAAATATTAGTACGGAACTGTCGATACGTGTTGTTGCTGAGTAAACCATTCGCCTAAGCATCTCTAAACAATTGGCCACGCCTCCTAACGGTAAATCTTTCATTTGCGATCTGCGCACCGGCAGTCACACTCAAGGCGTCTAGCGCGACGGCTGTGCTCAACTAAATTATCTTAAAATCCCGCTGGGGTAAGTTTCTATAATTTCTATAAGCTTCTATCGTTTTACAACCTAAGTTAATTTTGTAAGGTGTTCCTTTAATAACTGTTAAAGTCTTAGCGTTGTAAACTGTCTTCATTCTTGATAACGGTACATTGACCTCCGTCATGCCGCCTGCAAAGTTAGTTCGCTTATGCTTACACGGCCTTATCTGGACTTCCAGGATTACCTTTCTGCTTATTCTTCTGCTCGAAGACTGCATCTGCTCTGTGCTGCAACGGGCTTAAACCTTCACGACCTACTCCGGCTCCACGAGGCACCTACGTGGTTCCGTTGAAGTTGACACCTACGCGTGACCTCTGCAGAGGAGAAGCAGCGTGGCGACTTTGACTTTCAAAATTAGACGGATCCTAAGGCCAGTGTACTGTACCATCCTAGACTCATAGAAACTCGGTGACCAAATCCACAAGAAAAGGCAATTAAATAATATTAAGTAGATACTATTTACTGTATTATTTATAACCCGACCTACCTACCTACCTGTGAGCCACCCCTAAACAACGGTGAGTGCCACAGCTGATCCTAAGGTTTTTCTTAAAATAAAGTCACTCTATTTTTGGTCGAGCACAACAACGCAAATAAGAAGAAAATTGCGTGTCAAACCTACATGTTTGATGATAGATCTGTTACATTATCTCTCTTGGAATTAAAAAAATAAAATAAAATATGGAACTTTGATACTAACTATGGACATTTCATGCATCTTATGCTGACTGTTATTATGATAAACAAGGCTTTTCTTAAAATGAAGCTACTCTTGTTCTGGTCGAGTATATCTACGCATATGTGAAGAAAATTGCGAGTCAAACCTAGTAGCTAGTAACGAGAGACAATCAGTTTGAGTGTCGACGCCCACATCTTGTTCTTCTTATTACACAGCTTAATGCTGATTGTATGAGAATAATGACGTCATCTGTTTAATCACCAGCAATTATTTGTGAGTTGCTCGTGACTTTTGTTTTTCTTCTGTTCAGGTCAAGTACCTTTGTAAGCTGGGAGTTAACATTGATTATTATTATTGATATGAGTGACAAAAAGCTTTTAACCTGTGGGCAAGCATAACAAACGCTGGATAGATTTCGTCGTGTTTCCCCACCAAAAAATAAAACAATAATTTGAAAAAACCCAGCTTGAATTACAAAAAATGCATTAGAAAGTTAGAAATACTTAAGTAATATTCAATGTCTCGCCTCATCTGTGTATATCTTGAATAAATACAGTAAACGGCCTTAAGGTGCCTATATTATAGAATTATCGCCGTAGTCCTAACAATATTGAGGAGTTGATCCTTTCAGCATCAGGTCAGCAACACGAAATGCTGACTGCTAGAAGCAAATATCTGAGTAGTTTTAGATAATATACTAAAAACAATATAATAGCCTATAAATTTTAAAGCTTCATTTGATTTCATCATCAGATAATGATCTGATGAGCAAGGACCACATGACAATTATAATCTTTCAGACAACAATAAAGCAACGACAAATCATATGTCATACTCGAAATGCTAGCCTCTCTAGACCCCTCATTTACTAGTTAGTTATATATTTTCCTTGTCTATCAGTGTAGGTTTCGACGAATACTTTTTTAAAGAACGCTTTAAATTCAAATTTCAAATTTATATTCAAATCATTTTTCAAATTTATATTTTCAGGAGGCGATTGAACACGTCAAAACATTACAAAAAAATGATTTAAAGATAAATCACAAATAATACTAAATTATACTAATTACAATGATATTTATGAATAACTGGGACTTAGATTAATTTTAATCAAACTGTTTAGAATCAAATTAAAGCAATCCAAGTACCAGCTCCGATGGGTATTGCATTATGAGAAGAGCTGGTGAGAAACCCATGTGCACCATCTTTTAAAATGAAAAATATATATATAGGTACCTATATATATATATATATTTTTTATTACAATAAGTATACATATAAAAGTCACATAAGAAGAGCAATTCATTTCCAAATACTATAATCATTTATGTAGTCTGAAATACTGTAGTAAGCTCCAGTCCCATACTTACCTATTCTATTGTGTCTTTAAGAAGAACATAAAAATAAATTTGATTTTAACATTTATTTAAACAATCAAGCACTCAAAGATCCAAATTTAAGCAAGTCATTTTCTAGTTAATGAAGCTATTAGTACAATACCCGTATTATTATATAATTATATAATTTGGATTTTTTACATTAGATAGAACGCCAGAAGCAATTACTCTATCCAATGGCCCCAATGACAAGGCCAAATACACACATTCACTCACTCAAGCACACCCAGTCTCAGAACTAATATTTGCAAATTACACAAAGATTTGACCCATGTGGGGATCGAACCCACAACACCAGTGCAGTGGAGAGTGGCGAGTCGATCGCTTAAACCACTACACCACACGTGCGTTTTCGAGTTGGTGAAGCTATTAGTACAATACACGTATTATTATAAAATATTGTTTCATAATCCCATAGGTTATACCTAATAAAAGCTCGACCAGCATTAAATCTAATCAGCTTATGGTTACCGCTCATTAAGCAGTACACGAGGTCGTCATTTCGCTAGGTATTAACGGAAATGGGTCGTCACCTCCATTATTATGAGTTATTACTTGATCTGCTATTATTTAATACGAGCTCATTCATTATCCAAATGGTGTGTTACACGAAGTGATAATAAAAGCGTTTATATTTTATTTTCTAAACTGCTGTGAACTGCGTCGTAGGTCTGGAAGTAAGCCGCGTGCGTTTGATTTCCGGGTTGGGCAATGTGTTATTTGTGGGAAATTCTCAAAAGCAGCATGGAATTAAGCCAGGTCGATAGTGATAGGCTCACCTTCTATCCCGTGGGACTTAAGCATAACAGGTGATGTGTGGGTTTTGTACACCTCTGGATCACCCTTTTAGGTAATATTAGGCGTAATAATATGTTACGATGTAAGTTGCTCTAGTACAGTTTTATATTTCCTTTTATACGATATTTAAGACCTAAAAAAGCATAGTTTTAAAATGAAAATTTAATAAAATATATTTTTTTAAAGGCACTAGGAATATCTCCTGTGTCGCGGGGGTGTTTCACACACACAAAGCACACCCAGAGTCAGGACAAATCTTTGCGGATGACTCAAAGATTTGTCCTATGTGGGGATCGAACCCACAACATCAGCGTAGTTGAAAGCGGCGAGGCGACCGCTTAAACCATACGCCAACCGTGCACTCATTAATTGAGATTGGATCATGTACTTACTCATAGATTTATTTGTCGTGAGATTTCGAAGTGTAAGGGGCTGATATCCTGTTAGGCTGACGTCTGTCGAGCTGACGAATAGATGCGATACGCTTGAGAAGCACAACAAGTTCTTGTATGGAGCACTGCACTGCAACGCTGGTGTCAGCATTAGATCATTTAATAAAACAGTGTTCATACGTTCGACCGATGCGACGTCAGCTTAACAGGAAATCAGCTCTTCAAGTTGATGTTGGTCAAATAAAAATAATCGTAAAATAAAATGTTTTATATTTTTGTAATACCAATACAATCTCGATCACTTCCAATCTTAATCTACTATTCGTATTAGCTGGAACTAACGAATCTTGCCTCCCCTTAATTTTCTAATTGCTTTGTCTGAATCCCCCAGATCATTTTTGTCCGTTCCGGAATCCACCACTACCCTTACTGGGACCAAATCCTCCTTCTTGGCCTGTTCTAAATCCTCCAGGTTGATCAAAGTGAAAATCTCTGGAATCAGATTGACCTGATCTGAATCCACCTCCTTGGCCAGAGTGAAATCCTCCGGTACTTGATTGACCTGACCTGAATCCACCTCCTTGGCCAGAGCGAAATTCTCCGGTACTTGTTTGATCTGATCTAAAACCACCAGATTTTACAGAACGGAATCCACCAGAAGAACCTGATCTAAATCCTGAAGGTTGTTTAGAACGGAATCCTCCATGACCAGAATGGCCTGATCGAAACACACCAGAATGGTTAGAGTTCAATCCTCTGAGACCAGAATGACCTGACCTAAATCCACTCGTTTGAACAGAACGAATTGCCCGCACTCGAAAATGGCCTGGACCAGATCTTCCTGGTGATGATGGCCTGGGATGAGATCGTTCAGGTTCAAATCGGTCTGAACCCGATCTTTCCGGTATTAATGGCCAAGGACGAAGTCGTCTAGGATCAAACTGGTCTGAACCCGATCTACGTGGTACTGATGGCCTGGGATGTAGTCGTCTTGGCCCAAATCGGTATGAACCCGATCTACCTGGTATTGATGGCCTGGGATGTCCTCTAGGACCAAATCGACCTAAACGAAAACCTCTAAGTCCAGCTTGACGCGACAATCCAGTTGGTTTTGTAGGTCTTGGCCTAAATCTATGTCCGAAGCCACTAGAGATAATATTTAGTTCGAGACCATTTTGGCTTACTTGGCCATCATCACCACCCTCCTTAGTATTGCCATCGTCGAAACTATTTTGATACGAGTGTCCTATAAAAGAAAATATGTTAAATATTGGTAATACAGGTGAAAATTTTAACGTGGTGTAAGTAAATACTACTTGAGATTTATGACTAGGCTAATTTATGATACATAATTATTTTTTTGTTTGGAATAAGATATATTGTTTGATTCGCTTGCAGTGCTTCTCAAACTCTGATGATTAAAGTGGCTAAATGAAGAAGTGAATAATATCTTGTAAATGGCCTTTTGATAGTTGATATCAAAATGACTTCTGTTAATAAAAGTAGATACTAATAGAATTATTATTCACTTACCGCACGAAATAACAGCTAGACTCAAAACCAAACACGCAGTCTGAAAACAAAAAATATTGTACATTACCCAAACACAATAATTTTAATATCACGGAACTCTAACTAGTATATTAAATATCAAAAGTAAATTTATAGGAACACTGTCTTGCGCTCGCTATATAAAAAGTCAATTTATTTTTTATTTTATTTAATAACATATTCTCTTAAATGTGTCATAACATTATTAAGACTATAAAATTATTATATATAATACCAAAACCACACTAACTTTGAATGCCATCATGAAATATACAAAAATAATTATAATATTATGTTCTAACTACATTGTACGCGTAAACGAACTGTATGTTTGATGAAAATAACATTGCCTTTTATACTGAGTAATAATTGTAAAAACAAAAACAGGAAAATATTTATAACATCATGGTTATTTACACAATCAATACCTAATGTTTAAAAAAACTAAATGGTATTATAATTTATATATAAAAGGGGAATTACTTGTCCCTATCTATCTCATTAGTGTCTGTGGTACCTACTCGTAGATAAACTCAAAGCCAAACGGACAATCGATCTTGAGGTTAGGCAGTGCGAAACGCGGTCAGTCCATGGATGAATGACCATCTTGACATAACTAGGTTTCTCCTGTAGATTAAAGAGCACGTTAAATGTTAAAGTCTGACAACAAAGAGTTACTTGTCACCTCTTACTGACGCTCACGCGAGATTGACTGTACTGATAAATAAATACCAAATAATGTGTAGTATCGGTTTTCTCTTCAGGCATATTGTGATGTTTTTTGAGATAACATGTTTAGTGTCATCATTTTGTGGTTTGGAATTAATTGCTAATTTACAGAATAGCAGTATTAACAATTAATACCCTCGGTAAAAGATGAATTGACGATATTAGAGCGATAGTATTTTTCACAGAATATTAAATTTATTACACAACATAATTTAAATAATTTAATAATAATAATAACTTTAGGACCATGGGGTCCGAGTGCTCGGGCTTTATTTAAAGATATTTCAATGCGCCTAATCGACGCTTCTCGCGACCAGAGGGCTGGTTTTTACTTCGCCCAGCGAATAAGCATTGCCATTCAACGTGGCAATGCTGCCAGCCTTCTGGCCACGGTATCCGCTGTGGACAGTGATGCGGAGGAATTTTATGACGCATAATGTGTTTAATTATTTTATTTCATTTTATTAATTAATTTATTGATGTCTTGTTTCTGATATTAACATATTCATTTACATATTGCTTATTAAATATTTACAATACTAATCTAACTATAATTTAATATTTTAAACTAATGAAATAAATACCTAACTATATAAATTAATTTATTGATTGTATGTGTGTGTTTGTGTGTGTTATAATTTGACCGAGTTTGATGTTAAAATTATTATCTTTTATTAAAATATATTGATATTTAATAATTTTACATAAAATGTGTATCAAACATCACACCGCCGCAATCAAAACTCGATGTTAGAACGATAATTGTGAAACATTCTACTTTAATAAAATGATGATTGTAGGTCAGTCAGCTACTCACGGGCTCTCGCTCTCTTCTTATTATATCTGTGTGGAATACATAAAACACTATGTTATATAGCAGCGATAGCCGAGTCGGAGACCGTAGGACTGCGAAGTCAAAGGTCTCGGGTACGAACCCACTGCACACACCTCTGTCAATAAATCGTTAAGATTCGTCTTTTCGACGATATGTGTTTATCATAAAAATTGTCGCTTGCTGACGGTGAAGGAAAAACATCGTGTGTGAAGTCTACCAATCCGTACTTGGCCAGCGTGGTGGACTATAGCCTAACCCTTCTCATAATTATGAGAAGAGGCCCAAGCCCAGCAGTGGGACATGTATTAGATACAGGACTGCTATTATTATTATTACATAAAACACTTCCTTCCTTAATTTAATAAATATGGCACGCCTACCATCTAAGTTTAGTGGTTAAGACACAAAACAGACCATAAAGTGACCACAATTTATGGTCAGATAACATAATAACTATATCACAACATACGGGCTTTTATGATTGTACATAAGGCGTGTTGTTTTGTTATAGTCCAGAGTACCCAATTTGGAGCCTGCTCCATGTTAAGAACTCTTTTTCCTGTTTGTCCTAACAAACAGGACAAAAGTTAGACTAGACGCGCCTCAGACACGGATGAAGTATATGAAGATATAGGGCATGAATTAGACGAGAACAACTGCACAGGTGAGGGATGCCATGTGATCAAAGTAACTCTCCGCTCATCCCTGTCTGCTGCGGTTATTCTGTATGTTTTAGAAGCGTCGTGCCCGTGTCGTACCCGTGCTCTATATAAATAATGGTCCAACTACAATTTTTTAAACATACTGTTTGCGGAAGTAACATGTAGTGTGTAGCCATCCTTATTAGGCTAGGTTTAACTAACATAAATGCTAGTTAAATCTTGTCTAATTGATTATTTTCTTTTCGACATTTCTTTATTAGTGATGCCTTTACACGTTATCGATTCGATTTGATAAAATTATTGATTTCATTTAGGAATAACTTTATATCGATTAAAATGCAGAGATATATTTTTAGTATCATATTTTTTAACTTTCTGATTTCTGACTTTGAGATTCTGATGAATCATTGTAGTAAATAATATGTAATAATTTTATTAGTTTTATTTAAAAGCCCAAGATTTCGACTTTATTTCTCGCAAATATGGAGTCATGGTACTACTTTGATTTCCTCTTTTTATTAAATTTACAGACACAATACAAAATACATTATAATATATGATGCTTTTTCAATCATATCGATTTGATGACTCCTACCGATAGTCTTTTAAAACATATAATATTTATACATAACCGTTTGCTAACACTGAATAACTCCATATAAATCTTGTGTTTGTCCAAAGTAAAAGAGAATATAATCATCTTGTTCTTCTATGAAATTTCCCAATCGTCTGATCTCAGAAAGACCAATGATATCATATTAGTTTTTCTTTCAGGTCTTCACTGAGGTCTAAATGGGCAGATAGTATTGATGCTGTGACACTATCTCTACATATTTTCTCTAGAGGGATTTAGTCTACGTCTTACACGATGACCGGTCGTGAAATTGTATCTATAATATATATCATCATCACCATCATCATTCCAGAGACGTCCATTGCAGGACATAGGCCTCACCATATATACTGTGTGATAATTATTATCTGTGTATAAATGTATATTGTATTGAATTGTTATTTTATCAACAAATTGTAACAAAAAATGAATTCTCGTGGTGTTTATTTCTTTCCATCATATTCAGATTGTTGTGTGTATACCAACAATAACCTAATTCTTATTTTGTTTACTAATTCGGTCTTTAATTTCGAATCATAAAATTATATTTGGGTCAATAGCCTTAACAAAATGATGAAATCAAATTATTCCGCGAAATGCGATAATACTGTTTTGTTTACTATCAATAAAACATCTGCTAGGGTCACTAGCTCACCTTTCGATATCTCTCAGTATATAAGCCAGTAGTTCTGTCAGACACGCATAGTATATTTACATTTTGAAAACAGTCTTATAGTAAATTTTCCGTCAATAATTCACGATGGCATTCAAAGTAAGTATATTTATTCTTCTTCTCTATTTGTAAAAAGAATAATGTAGCGTTATATTCTTTAGTATAGGGAAAATGTATACTTATATATTTTTTGACTGAATATTGTAGTTATAATCTTATCCTAAACACAGTAGCAACGATATACAGACAGCCGCGATAGCCTTAAGAATGCGAAGTCAAAGGTCTCGGGTTTGAAACCACGACACAAACCTCTGTCAATCGTTAAAATTTCTCTTTTCGAAGATATGTGTCTATTTATCATAATATATAAATTATTGCTCGCTCACGGCGAAAAAACATCGTGAGGAAACGAGCATGCCTGAGAGTGCCTAAAAAGTGCTCGAGGGTGTGTGTGGTGAGGTCTACCAATCCGCACTTGGCCAGCGTGGTAGCTGTAACCCTTCTCATCATGAGAAGAGGACCGAGCCCAGCAGTGGGATGTGAATGTAAAATACAGGGCTGCTATTAATTATCTTATTCTATACCAGTATTTTCAGATTCAGTGTAAAATGGCAGTAAGTGGTTTCAGTTCACGCCACATTATGTTTTTTACTTTTCAACAGCATAAGCAGTTATTTCTTGTTTGTCTTTTGATTATTTATTTAACTTAATTTTTATTAAGAATCTCGTCAAGAGGAACTCGTGACTAAGTCGAAGCGGCGCGGAGCGATTAATCTTGCAGGTCCTTAACAAAACGAGTTTTCCTTCGTGCCTCGGCGAGCAGGTTAAGCCATCGGTCCCGGTTGCCAGTTGAACATCTAAGGCAGTCGTTACGGGTAGTCAGATGCCAGAGATAAAGATAAAGATAAAGATAAAAATTTGTTTATTTCTCTTTCACAAAAGTGTTCAGGGTAGTACAATAACAAAATAATTAAAAAAATACAGCTTATATAGATCCAAAACTCCTTTGTGAGAGACTGGTTTCTGCAGTAGGTAGACCTGTGTCGCAGATTACCAGGCTCCCACCCCTTATACAAAGTACTGTATGTAACATATTTAAAAATACTATTATGCTATTGAAAAGACACGATGTTAGAGAGAGAGTGCGTGTGTGTGTTTGTTTGTGTGTGTGTGTGTGTGTGTGTGTGTGTGTGTGAGTGAGTGTGTGAGTGTATCAATGTGTATCGTATTACCTTGTACTGGGTAGTGGAGGCCTGATGGCACGTCGCTCTACGTTACTGATTTTCATCTAAATCAGTTAGACTAGAATATACCCTATTGTAATTGGGAAAAGTCTCGGCAGATTGATTGATTTTTGTTTATGAAAAACTCTTTTTTTCCAGATCGCATGTTTGGTATTGGCTATGGCTGCAGTTTCTTACGGTAAGTGGCTGTATTGTATTACGTATATAATGTTATCTTAATCACCTAGTATTTGGGTCAAATAGTGATGTATTGTGATGAGCAAGACTTAATATTAGCAGTGATATCATGCATTAACACATATTATATTATATTTATTATACATGTAGAGTGTATTGTACTCTAAATGACTATTTCCACTACCAAGTTTGATATCAGTATCGATTCGCGTTGAGTTCATGTTTGTCGTTAAATAAGTTGTGTATTTATTTTGATAAATTACTGTGCAAAAGGGTCAATATGACAGGTAAATTTAAGAAAATACTTTTGAATTGTTTTAAATACCTTTTTCATACAACCTTTTATCTTATTATAGCTACATTAAAAACACTGCTACGTCCATCCGTGGTACTTACTTGCAAAACTGTGTTTAGATTTGTAGTGAGATTATGACGGTGTAGAAAATCTTTTAAAAACACCGTGAACCGTGCAATAACATACAAACACATAATGCACTCACTCACACATACTAAAATACACTCACACACATGCATGCATGCTTAAACTTTAAACTATTTACAACTTATAAAATTAAATGTATAAGTTGTTCATATTGTTTGATTGGTTTATTTGTAATTTGTACTTGTATAATTATTCTGTTTGATATAAAACCTATGGCAACTGGTTAACGGGTAAGACACTGACACTTGCAACACAGTTTTACACAGATTCTATTATAAATTGTAAAACTATTATGTCAATAAAATATATATATTTTAATTTATTGATAACAGAGGCAAATTATCGTAGTATCACTGCAATGAAGTAGCGACGTAGTCTGTAGAAGTTACCACTTACCATCAGTCGTTGACCCCGAGCTCGTTTCTTTTTGTTGAATAAAATGAAAACCAGATGTTTGCTTTGTTTGTCTAGTGGTTAGTGTATGCAGCCTCTTACCGCGAGGTATCAGGTACGATTCTCGAGCCAGGCAAAAGTGTTATTTGGGATTATTCCGTCAGGCAATTCTCGTTAGCAACAGGGAGCTGGAATTGTTTCTGGTGTATACATAGTATATAGGCTCATCACCTATCACATGGGACCTACACATAACGGGTGAAGTGTGGGTAATATGCATATACACCTCTGCCACGCCATTCCTGGGTTGTATGAGTTATGTTTTATTCCTGACTATTTTATGTGCAGGCCACCCTTACCAATATGGCGGTGCCAAAGGTAATGGAGGAAGACACGGTGACCAAGGCGGTTTTGGCCCAAGTCAAGGCTCTGGTAGCGTCGGGCAAGGAGGCTACGGAGGTCCCGGAGGATATGGACCAGGCCAGTCAATACCAAGTGGATTTGGACCAGGTCAAGCCGGTCCTGGAGCTTATGGCCCAGGTCAATCAATTCCGGGTAGCTTTGGTCCAGGTCAATCCGGCCCTGGAGCTTATGGTCCAGGTCAATCAATTCCGGGTGGATATGGTCCAGGTCAATTTGGTCCCGGACAAACAGGACCAGGATACGGCCAAGGTGGATACCAAGGACAGCAAGGATTTGGTGGTCAAGGATCCAGTGGCTTCCCAGGCCAAGGTGGACGTGGAGGTTATAAAGAACATGGATATTAAATTCAAATAGAAAAATACAAATATTGTATGTTTGGAATAAGTATTATTGGAAAATAAAACATGGTTATGCTTCAGACTTTAAGTCCGCCTATAATTATGTATGTATATACATTTAAATTTATAAACAAATAAATTAATAACATCGTTGAATGTATGTTTTATTTAATATTCCGTAGGTTTTCAGTTGTTGTTTGGTTTTGTTACATACTTACATATACATTATTTGTAATTTATTGCATACCCTAAGTATGCAATAAATTACAAATTATGTATATACATCTGACAGCTCTGTATATCAAAACTAGAACATTTTTTCTAAATAATGTATATAATTATGAAAAATATTTATCACCTTAAAAATTTGGGTGCATGAAAGGAGCCTTCCCGAGTGACGTACACAACGATTGCCGACGTTCGGCGCACCCTGGGCAATTCGCGAGTAATTCAAAGCGAATTGGCTAATCCTTTCACCACGATGGCTAGTAAAAATCAAATTTGCTATCGACACGACGAAGAAGAAGAAGACTATAAAAATGTAGTATGTATATCTTTTACGCCGGAAGATGCACTTTGATTAAAGAATTTCGTAATTCAGACAAATTTTCAGTTCATTTACAGCTTCGAGCGCATACTATACCAGTTTTTTCCTCCTCTCAAATTTCAGCGCACGTAGTCCCTGAATAAACTATTTATTTGAATTAGTCACCCTGGCGTTGCAAATGCGTTTCAAACTAGATTGTCAGCCGGCAATGCATACTAGACGAACTAACCACCAGTTGAAGAAGACCTCTGAATATGTACTGGATGATTTTACAGGACAATTTTAAAAATACTTGTGTTCAGCTTCTTTACCTGATGAACTTCTAATTCGTTCTACAACTTTTAAGGTATAGTGGGCCAATGAGTTAGGTATGCAGGGCAATAACTTTCAAGTCATAGTACAGACTTACTACACCAGTTATGGTTAAGTGAGTTAAATATCAAATAGTGGGTATATTTTGCTTCTTAAATAATTATGTAATTCACACATGCATTGCAGTCAGTTGTCACTATAGCGTAGAAGTCTGTGACCTGCATACCTAATTGCTTGGCCCACTGTACATAAAAAAATATTACTATAAATGTTTCCAAATTAACGTCTCTTAATCCGTAACTCTTCGACTTCCGTGTCCCCTCAGCGCTTTATTTTATCATAATTAGAAAAAAAAGTAAATTACAGTATTTTTCGTATCAGAATTTGTGCGCACATAAATTTTCTTAAATTATTTAATTATCGATGAATTTTGCAAGCGTTTTGCGAGACGTAGTTAACATTTTAAAATGGCCCTGTAGACTGTATCGTGTTGATATGCCAGGTAGAGTTAGAAAGGCGACATGTCTGTGTAGTTTGGAATGTTGTTACTGGAAAGCTTGGCTCACTCGTGCATAACAAACTGCTAACTGCGCATTGTTACAAAGATGTACTAGGTGAACATTTTGTGTTTGTTTGTTCAATACATTTTGAGAAAATTGATTTGCTAAGTATTTTTGGCAGATTTTTCTTTGGTTATCATTTAGTTTTTTGGAGGCTTTTGTCATTTTATGTCTTACGTATTTACTTATGTATTTAACATTTGCGTATTACCCCGTACTAGTAAATTTTATGAGGATCGGAATATGGTAGTAGCTTTAGGTAAAATAGTGTTTTTTAGTTGAGTCCGTAAGGCAAGAAGACAACCTCAATGTAATTCGGCAAAACCTCAGAGAGTTATTTAGGTTTCTTGGAAAAGACAGCACAGAAAGAAAATGTTAGTATTTTATTAAATAGCTAGCTTCTATGCGCGGCTTCACCCGCGTGGTACGTCGATAAAAAACCTATATTATTCCTAGGGTCTTAAACTATTGCCACACAATTTTATGTTAGGATCGTATATTTCTTCTTTATATATTTTACTAGATGACCCAACTGACGCTGTCCTGTCTTAACTATGAATACATCCTATTTGACAATATTTTGCAGCACGCATTCTGTCAATGTTATGTCAAACCCCATAAGGTTACATTTAAAAGTTGATTTTGTCAAAAGCCCGGTAAATATAAAGCGTGGATACATTAGCAAATCATATGCAAAATTAAATATGGTGGTTAAGTGTTATTAAATTTTCTAATTTTCCTTGCAAATATCGATTATTTTCTTCCATAAAAACAATCTCCTCCTGACAATAACAAACTCAACAAAAAAAGAATCAGGTCCAGACGTTCACACGTAATGCCGTGATCAAGAGAAATAGGGATACATTTTTATATATCTAGATGTATATATTTTTGTTCAATTAAAATTGAAGTAGCTATATATTTTTCTGATTAAAAATTTTGTAATATTCTGTTGTTATTATGAGCTTCGAAGCTCGCGAATTAATGTTTACGATACTAAGCCTCTTTTAATTAAATTTTAATGAAACAATAATGAAAATCTTTTGATATTATACAAGCAAGGTAAAATATTTTATTTAGATTTTTGTTTCTTGTGTTTATATTTTTATTATTGTATTTTTGAAATTATAAATGGATATTAATTTTATAACACTTTACTAACGAGAAGATAAAACAAATAGGTATTCGTGGGGTGTATCTATATAGAAGAAATCCAATGTTTCTTACTTACTTTTAAAAAACTTTTAAAAAAACGACGCGGAGGTGTTCACCAACTTACATTTCACACACATAAAGTACACCCAGAGTCAGAACAAATCTTTGCGGATCACACAAATATTTGTCCAGTATGGGGATCGAACCCACAACACCAGCACAGTTGAAAGCGACGAGGCGACCGCTTTGTCCACTATGCTAACCGTGCACTTATTTTCATTATTGACATTTTTTTTTCTTTCTTAGCTTGACGCAGTTTAACGCCGAATATTATGGCTGTGGTCGAAAAAAATCAAGTAAATAAAACGCATGATTTATACAACAAATAAATATATTTTCCATTAAGTTCCATGTATAAATTTTAAAATTACCTTTTTAAATAACATTCATGACAACAATATCTCAATAAGTTATTTTACAATATCTTGGAAGTTGAAACTTTAAATCACAATGCTTCTATATAATTTATGTAATAGTTAAGTTACACCTCCGTTCTATATAATAAATAGTCAAATTTATTATGTATAATGTGGTATACAATATCTTCATAATTTGGTATAAGTAGGTACTTTTGACTACATTTTTTTTCTAATTTATTTACAAAAAGATGGTCGGTGCGGCGAGTTACTTTGTTATTTTAAAATTTCCTTAATTAGAAAGAAATAGTTCATGTTAAAGACTATATATACTAAAAAAACTTCGAATATGGTCCACATGAAATTTCAACTTACAATAAAGCATTTACAACATCATAACTACATACCTAGATAATAAATAAAGTTGAATAAAGGTTTAAACTGTAAAAATCGAACAACACGAAAATCCAGTTCAAGATGGTCAATACATTTAATATCACTTAAATAGAATTTAAAGAGATAGTAATAACATAATAAGTAGTACAACTAAACTTTTTTAAATTAAAAAATTATCTATGAATAATTATCAGCCAACAAAAATAAATAATAATAATGAAAGCTGTACTAGGCAATTCTGTACCATCATACCATAAAAATCGTTCCTCCAGGGAAAATATTTGCTCAACAATTTTCGCCTTACGGCAGTTTTTTGTATGCCGCCGTATACATAAGATAGATTAGAATAACGCATGTGTTGCTCACATGAATACCTACATTCAAATTAATTTAATTATGGTCCACCAATTTGCCTAGTTTTAATTTTGAACGATTTTAGTAAAAACATTTTTTATTAATTTATTATAAAATAAAAAATAGTTGATAATTACATTAGAAGTAAAAAAATGTATTGACTATCTTCCCTGCATTATAAAAAGTAAATTAAACTTACAAAACACTCATAATGTCTTTTTAAAACGTACAGTCGCCAACACAGTTGATATCGTTTATCAAAATGTTGATTGTAAATAGCACAAATGTGAAAAATTTGCCAAGCGCGTTTAGTGAATGGACACTGCTTTTGAAATGAATCAAACCAATTTCGATTTTTTAGTAAGCACTAAAATTTTACACCCACTTATAAAAAAATTACAACAGATTAGTGATAAAATTCGAAATCGAAACATACAATGTCAAATCCCACGCTAATTATTCGGAATTTGAAGTCATTCAAATATCGACCTTATATATATTTAGGTACGGATGCAGTAAAATTTCGAAACTATATGTTTCCTTAACAGAATCGCACCACTCATAATTAATAAAAAATATAGTAATTTCAAGATTAAAATGTTAAGCTTTTCATGATGCGTTGTTAGACTGTGGGCACATGAAAACTTGCAAATTTCGAAAATTTAAATGTACTAAATTTTCATTAAAAAATCGATCTTACATAGATTTTTATAAAATCTAAACGTGGGTGGAAGTTTTGTCATGGTTCAGCTCATACCAAATGCGGCGTTGTACGACACTTTACAAAAGCTGTTTTGACGATTGTAAATATCTATACATACAAATTTTTAATCACTGTGTCTATTGACATAATATTTTCTCCTAATTTAGCTGCTAGTTTCATTGAAAAGCGTATACTTGTTCAAAAAATTGCACTATCAAAACACCGTAGTCAAAGTTATGGGATCACTATTATATCTATGTATTAGTAAATATTAGGATTGGCTTAAGGTTGTGCGTTTATACTCATAAATTAATTACTTTTTTGCGAATTATGTATATATAACTAAATATATGTATTATATTTACTTTTGTCACATCAAAACATTTCAAGGAAAATGAATTATATATTAAATTACATTTCGGAAAGAATTATTGTATGCGTGAACAAGCAAAGACTTATTAAGCATCGTTTTCAAAAATATTTCAGTTTTTATATTTAAGAGCCATAATGTTTAAAATATCCAATATTTTCATTTAATAGATAAATAATGGAAGGACAACAATAACGAGCTATTAATTACTTAGCGTCCACTAAAATAAATATTATATGGAAGTATCTTATGCACCTAAACATCAAACAAGGACTCACAGTCCATAAAATATAAATTAAAATTATTTAATTCAATTTTATATTTTAATAGTATATGAAAGTAGGTACAAAATACAACATTTTGATCATGTTAAATAAACAGTATTTGTATGACCAACTAATTAACGTTTTCCAGAAAATAATTACCATTTTGTAAAACGCGTTGCTTACAGAAATAATACTCTCTATGAGCCACAATATAAAATACAACATAATATTAACATGGAACAATTGGCACATTTCAAATACAAAACTAACACTGTACTATTATGCAAACATTTGCGTATCACCGTGATTTAGAAATATACAAGCAACAGTATGATATAATACATTACACAGGATTGTGTAATTTATAATTTAATAAAATATTTAAAACATTGGAATAAACTAGACAAACATTGAATAACATCGACACATACGACACCAAAACATTTTAACTAAACGTATCGAGAATACAAAATATTTAATATTGAAACATTTTTTACAACAACTGTACCTGCATCAGTCTAACTGCGGGAGTCAACGCTGTGCCCAGTGACGTCATCACAAGGATGTATTTCAGCTCATTATAAAAGCACATAAATTACATAAAGTAATATATTTTAAATAACTAGAATACTAGCTAAAACACCGCTCGTTACATGTGCGATGCGTCCGTGTCACCCGCCCCAGCGCGACGCAACGCGACACGATGTTGGTACATCGACATTACAAAAGTGTTATTTATGCTAGGTATGTGTATTTAGTGCACAAGTGTGCAGGTTTCAAAAATATTAAGTTCATAGTGTAAGCACAGAGGAAAGTGCCAGAAAGGCCATTCATTCGTCGGGGCGGGTGGCACGACGTTGAATTAGCTAAACGATGACCCTGTGTCAGTCGTGGACTGCAACCGAGGCGCTCGTGGCGACCTTCGGAAACAATTTCTATCTACAAGATTTAGAATCTACGCTCTACGCACGTAGTCGACTTAGGCACTGCCTATCTAACGATACCGAAAAAGACGGCGCTACACTACTTACCTAGTCGAAATATTTAAATATGATCCATTTAGAAATTTGGCAGTTACGGTCCTGCGACCGGCGAAGACTAGGGGGTTAATTTACAAGGGAGTACCGGCACCCTGTCAAAGAGGTGCAGAGACCCGGAGCGGCGCGCGACGCGACCAGCGACGCAGCGCGCGCAGCACGCGGTACGGGGACGAGGCGCGGCGCCGGCGCAGCGACGCGCGGGAAGGCACGAGGGGGGGCGGGGGCGGCGCGGCGCCGGGCTGCGGCGCGGCAGCCCGGCCGGCGCCGCCGCGCGCAGTCAGAGCGGGAAGCAGCGCGCCGAGCGCCGCGGCTCCGATGCCCCGCGCCGCCGCCGAGCGCCGGCCGCGTTGCGGATGCTCGCCGCGTCGCCCTCACTGCAGCTGCCGCGGGGAGCCCCGCCCCAGAGCCGCTCCGGCTCGATTGGTTCCAGTTTATGCATCGACGGTCTACTTGATAAACGAGCACTACCACCTGCAGGCGTGGATGCAGCACGTTCGGAACTCTTATCATAAAGGTCGATTCGACCTAGCCGCAACGCCAGCGCGTACTCAGCTCGTTCAATGACGCTCGCCGGCTCTTCCTCGATGACAGTTGTATCCGCGATTGTTGTGTCAGCCACAGTGGAATCGGCAGCGCCTGAGTCGGCTCGGGGTGGGGAGTCGTCGGGTACAGTGAGAGACCGTTGCGTGCCGCTGGAAGATGGTGATGCGTCAGCGGCAGCACGCCGCTCCGGCGTTGTAAATACTGAATCCGAGGCCCAACTTCTCGATTCAGAGTTCTGGCGTAACGTGTCGTCGACACTTCGATGTGAAGTGCGCCTGCTGTTGCGTGGACTCTCATCATCTATAGCACGGAAGTCGAGCGTACTCAGATCAACAGGGCCGGCACGCCGCCTGGAACTGTCTCTGCGAAAAGATGGTCGATGGGAGGAAAAAGCTGCATCATATAGTTCACATATACTCGTTCGATCCGAGTGCGGTTCCTCGTAAAGAGTTAAATTTCGAGTCTCGGTTGCGTCAGAAGGAGTCTCGTCTCGATTAGATGTCACTTCACTTCTTTCTGAAATATCAAACGTAAAGCGTTCCTCAAAACGATCCGGACTTAAAAGGGGCGCTGATCGAGAGCAGTCATCTACCTCATGCGCTTCATCGTCCGGGTTGAGTGGCAGCGGGCGTAAAGCCGTGCGTCGTGGTGAAGTATCCTCCGAGTCCGTGGAGCGGTCAGATTTAACTTGGCAAATATGGCGTCGGCCTAAAGCCGGCTGGGAACCAAGAGGCGGGCGCCGACAGCACGTGCGCTCGTGCCGTACATCCGAGCCGCTGCTGCCCGTAGACTTAGAGTGTGGAGGCCGGCGACGGCGATCATTGTCACGTCCATATAGTGAAGTAAATTCTTCCGAGCAGAATTTTTCGAAGAGTTCCTGTGAGCTAAGTCTAGTCGAACCAGTTGCGTTGTAAAACGCTTCTGTCGGCGATCGCTCCACTCGTTCATAGAGGGCACTCGAACTAGCACGTTTCGATTTGTCCATAAAACCAAACTTATATATTCTAGGTAAGCGGCGTTCAAATACGCCTTGGGAGTGAGCACGCGCCGGGGCGCGAGGCGGCGTCGCCGCGGCCAGCGCGCGGTCCGTGGAGCCCGCGCGAGTGGCGGGCGACGCGCGCTCGTGCGCACATGGGGGCGAGGTGGCGAACTCCGGTTCGTAGTCGTCCTCGTCTTCGTCTGCGTCAGCGAAGGGTCCGGCGCGTTCGAGTGAGCTGCCACCGCACTCGTACTCACCGTGCTCGTCGCTGATGTCACCCTCGTCGAACGAGGGCGCGCGCAGGCCGCGGCCGAACACGCGGCGGCGCTCGATCGCGGAGGCGGCGTCGTCGTCCTCGAGGCGGAACGAGCGGCGCAGCGGCGGCCGGTCGCGGCGCGGCGGGCGCGGCGCCTCCGCTGCCACGGTGGAGGCGTGCGCCAGCGCCGGGCGCGCGGCGGCCGGCAGCAGGCGGTCGAGCGACAGGCCGCGGCGCGGGCGCTTGGCGGGCTGCGGCTGGCGCTTGGCGTCCCGCTGCGCCGCCGAGGGGCTGGTCTCCTCGGGCGGCGTGGTGGGAAGCGCCGCGCCGCGACCGAACTCGATGAACCAGAGTTCGTCCTTAAGTTCGCACTCTCACTTCTTTTCATTCATGTCTTTGTTTAAATAGTGCAGTACATAGTGGAGAACGAGATCGTAGCAGTATTTGTACTCGGTCTGTGGATATAAGAATAGTTCAAATAATGACCAGCCGGGTTTTGACTCTTCTAACAAGTTTCAAGGGTATTTTCTGTGTACATACCATGTTCTCGACTAACTGTGGCCGGTGTCGTCGAACAGTCTTCACCGCTTGGAACACGTCTACTTCCCCGTGCTGGATCACTTGCTCGATGCAGGCGTTGGCTGCGCAGTACACACCAGCTCGACTTCGCCCATCACTAAGCCAAATAAATTCGATTAGCATTTATATCAAACACAAAAGAATTGAAAAAAACAAATCTATTTGCTCAAAATAATACTTACGGCGACACCACACAGACGGGTCCGTAGTCAGTGCGCTGTCGCCACCTCTCAACCATGTTCATGAGCTCAACTAGCGAGTTTGTGGAGGAAGGCACTTTGTGGCCCATGGGCCAGCATGTCAGTTGGAACAGCTGCACGGTCTTTGTGGGGGCCTTTACTCCGGCCATCAGCTCAGTCAGGGAAATGATCTGGTGGAAAATACGATTGGTAGATTATTATGATCCATATTGTAAAGACCATGACGACTTCAAAAAACCCTTGGAGGCTATTATCTATAAAATTAATATGGGTTTTATTCAAAAGATCCGCATTTACAACCAAAATTCATCTATATTCACAAATCATAAAAAGCTTTAGTTTTCATTATAACCTCTCACTGGTGGTAGAGCTCTTGTGAATGAGCTCGAGGGCGGCAGCACCACCGTTTCACCTTTAACCTGCCGCCAAATAGTAGTGCTTGCATTACTGTGTTCCGGTTTGGTGGTGAGATCAGGCCCTGAAATTACTGGCACATGAGGCATAACACCGTAGTCCTCAGCTGCAGCGACGCATCTATAATTTGCTTTTGTGGATTGTTGATGTCCATGGGCTGTACTCCACTTACCATCAGGTGGACTACACGTTCGTTCGCAGTGGGCGTAGTATAAAAAAAACCTCTTCTAAACGCCTTTATTCTCTTAGTTATTTCATATTTAAAAACAAGATACCTTTTTGTTGATTCTGAATATCCATGTCTTGATATTGGTGTAGTGGTTATGCGAGACGTGGTCTATCGTGAACACTGGTCCATATTTCTTTGAACTTCGACTCTCTGGCCAAAATGGTGGAAATTGTTGCTGCAACAAAAATATACGTTTATATCCATTATATTTTGTGTTCGTTACCAGCTATTAAAATAATGACGTTTTTAACAAAACTTACAGAGTTCTTAGGAGGCACGCATAGGACTACGACGGCGGCGCACTCATAGTCATACACCAGCGACCAGAACTCTCCTTGTGTCCTCACCAGTGGCCACTCCGTCACTATGTACTCACGGGGTTTTGTGTATCCCTGAAAAATATATGTCAAGTTAGAAATTTAAATAAAGCAAAAAAAAAAACATTTTGGATTACTAGCAAAGCGTGTCAACATATTTTGTATAAGTTGCCCTATCCGATCACTGGATTCGTATCATCAACTATAGGCTGACCGTTTAACTGAGTCCTCGCCTGCGCGGTACAGGGGCGCGGGGGTATGACGACAAAGGGGACTGAAACAGGTGCGGGCGGTGGGCAAATTTTTGTAATTGTTCATTTCGTTCGCTACATGGGTAGCGATCGCATGTGTAGACTGTTGCAGACACCTTGTGAGAGGTACACATGTAATAACAATCTCAAGATGAATCGAAAAATCTTCCGATATAAAGTAAACAGTCAGTGCAAGCAAATGGCTTTTAACGTATACTTATATTTTAGAAAAAAGAAACTGGACCCAAAAAAGTTTTGACTTTCTTACGATTTAATTATATGCTTAGATAACAAATATAGTATAATAGTTTATACTCAATTATTTTATTTACGTACATAAGTTCATTAAAATTTTGTATCTTCTTAACAATTTTTCATTTGATAAATCATATTATATATATTTTCTATTTCTTTTTTCCTATGATGTCACATATCTTAGGAAATATCTTGGTGCATTTCATCTCCTGTATATTTCATTAAGTACCCCCACCGCTCGCACCTGTTTCAGTCCCCTTTGTCGTCATACCCCCGCGCCCCTGTACCGCGCAGGCGAGGACTCAGTTAAACGGTCAGCCTATAATAGTGCTATAATTGTCAATTTGGACGGGTCAGTCTTGATATGCCATTCAGTTACGACATGACTGGACCGTGTCGATTTCGAGTCGATTTTCATATGTTTACATGCAGTTTTTATAAAGGTGCCAAAAATAGATACGTGAGACGACGATATGGATACGGTGACTATATCGGTCACCGGAACTACAGACACGCTTTTAAACAAGACTGGGCTGGCTACATAAAGTGACATGCGAAACAAAACTGTTTTTTTTTCTTTTTATTTTTTTATTTATTTTTTTTTATTTAAAAACTTCTTGCACAAAATTTGTGACAAAGGCGGACTTAATGCCGTAGGCATTTTCTACCAGTCGACCCTTAGGGTGGTGCAGAGATAATTGGTAGGTGCATAATATAAAAGTAGTAGTAATTACTTTATTGTATAATAAATCTAAATAATACACATACTATACTAATACTCGAATACTATATAATACACAAATACAATAACATACATTACATAACATATAACATAACATACTATACTTAAAATAACATACATACATAAATAACATAATAACAAAGAACACTACTGAGAAGATTCCGCCAAGTAACTCAAGTATAATTGTTTTACTTTAAATTTAAAGACATCACGACTAGATGCCATCCTGATTTCCAGAGGTAGCGCATTCCACAAGAGAACAGATCGTATTGTGAAGGAAGAATGTACAAGACCAGAGGTGTGAGAGGGACAGGAAAGAAGAAGATTATTAGAAGATCTGGGGTCTGGGGTGCATGAAAGGAGCCTCCCCGAGAGACGTACACAACGATTCCCTACGTCCGGCGCACCCTGGGCAATTCGCGAGTTCTTAAAAGCGAATTGGCTAATCCTTTCACCACGATGGCAAGTCAAAACCTTGACCACCTTACTGACTGTCCAAAATGCCCTACCACCTGCACAAGAGAGGCGCTCATGAACGCCGACGAGAGCGCCATAACAGTGGCCACTTATTGGACCAAATTTGACTCAGCCATCGACACGACGAAGAAGAATTAGAAGATCTTAAGTTTAGATCATGAGTAGAAGAGAGAAATTTGAAATTAGATGTCAAGTATGTAGGAGCAAAGGGAGAATGCAAAAGAGTGAAAAGAAGTATCAACGCACGTAGGCTACGGCGCTGACGTATAGGCAGCCAGTTTAACTGACTGCGATGTGCTGATACATGATCATATTTACGGAGGTTAAAGACGAATCGAATGCAATTGTTGAGAAGTCGATCAAGTTTATTGAGTAGATCTGCATTCAGGTCGAAAATGCAAACGTCACCATAGTCGATTATGGGAAAGATTAAAGTGTACACAAGCATCGTCTTGGTCGTAACTGGAAGAAAATTTCTTAAGCGATACAGCGATCGGAGAGTACCTGTTACTCGTTGACTTATATTCAACACATGGGTTCGGCCATCAAGAGTGGAGTCAAGATACAACCCCAAGTTCTTAACATTAGAGCTGAAAGGAATGGTTGTGCCGCTGAAAGTAATAGGCAGTAGGGATGGCTTATCGATTCTACTCATCATACGTGAACTCCCAATTATGATGGCTTGTGTTTTAGAAGGATTTATCGATAAGCCAAACCTTTTAGACCAGTCCTTAATAGCATCTAAATCCCTATTGGTTACATGTTAAAATGATTCAGCTTACAGATCACAGTTGGGAGAATTAGATAACACGGTATGATAATATCACTGGATTCTAAATGAAAATAAAAACTTACATCTACAAACACTGCGTTGATGTAATCCGTGAAACTGTTTCCTTGGAAAGATGTTAGGTATGGACGAAAATTATCCGCTGAAAAAAAATACATTCAAATTTAGTCATCATTTTGACATCACACTTACTTTAGTAAATATATATATAAGTTATAAAACCCAGAAAGTATTACTCGAATTGAGTAACACGAACTCTTTAAATTCAGTTTAATGTTCTGAGAGTGTTACCACAATAAATCACAGTTGGTATGTTTGGCGAAATTGGAGCCAAAAGTAGCTAAATTGACGACTTTCTGTAATGAAGTAACGGATGTGACTGAAGGAAGTAAAGTTTATGTAGTACAGACTACCGATCAACCTATAAATTGCCAGTATAACCTCACACTGCACGGAAAATCAACGAGACCATCTTAACCAAAATGTATTGGTTGTTCGTTAGCCACGTGTACCTGTACCTATCTATAGATAGCCAACAATACTCTTCTCAACTTACGTGGAACAACCAAAACATCCCTGTTCTTCTCTCTATTATCTCCTCTATGTCCTCCAGCGCAATCTCCTATGGTAAACCTCGGGGTTTGCTTGCAGATCTGTTGGTACTCTTTCTGGTACTCGTTGAGCTTCGACACGGGGTCCCGCTGGGACTTCTGCTTCAGTCTTTGTGATAACTCCGATACTGGAAACCACGAGACCCCGCAAACGACGTGTTCTTCTAAAGTATCGTATACAAATTTGTACTGCTCCTGGAAGAAGGTTATTTCTAAGTATGTTTAGATATGAGACTGTATTATTTGTGATTGTGTCTACGGTATTATCAATTAAATCTTTGACTTGTCTGTTAATGAACTCATTTTATTAGTGTTTGAAAAAAGATTTTGAGCTTAAAATGCTTAAATTGAGTTATTTTAATGATTATTCGTAGATAAATCACTAAAACATCTAAAGTTTTGATTTATTTGCAACTACAAACTCTTGCAATGGTCGTCCAATTAGAGGAGAAAACAAGTGCATTGTAGTATTCGTAATATTCTGTTATTTCAAAATGAACCTTACCTCGTTCTCTATAAGGCCTTTCCTGGATTGCCTGAGTTTTTTAAGGAAGCCAAATACATCGAAGCTGTCTTCCTCTTCGGCTAGTTCGAGGTTTGCGTCGATAGCTAGATACACTCCTGACCGACCTCCACCGTCACTAAAACATAAAATAAAGATGTAGCTCATAAAACTTTAATCATAATTTTTTATGGCAAATATATTTTTGTATGGCAACAAAATAATAAAGGAATCTTTCAGTCCAACTCAATCAATTTATAATTTTTGAAATTGTGAAGTCTTGTTAAAATGAAACGTGAATGCTTTTACAATGTCAGCAAACAAAAAATAGTTTTCGTTTCTTGCCATTCTCGACATTTCGATTCGACTATGATGTAGTTTACAACATTTAAAAGAACATAATTTCCCAAAAAAATCTGTCTTCAATTAAAAATAATGCACTAAAAAGTAAAGTAATATTCAACGTTTCGCCTCATCAGTCATTGTATTGCAATAAGTATTATAATTAAATTAGTTAAGTTTTATTTTAATTTTATATTTCTTGTATTTTGATGTTTGTTTTGTCGTGTTCAAGGGCCCATGGTAATAAATGATTTGATTGATTTGATTTGATCTGTGTATAACTTGAAAGAAAACAGTAAACGAACGGTGTAAGTGTTAGTAAGGTGCCTATATTTAAAGAATTATCCCCGTACTCCTAAAATCGGTTCAGGCGTCTTCGAGTAAACGGAGAACAAAAAAAAAATACAGATGAATTGAGAAATTCCTTCTGTTTTGAAGTCGATTAAAAAGAACTTGACGTTTCTATGTTGATAACTAAGTCATAGTGGAATCGAAATATCAAGAATGGCAAGCCATGTAAGGTGGCAGGAGTGAATGCCTTACTTGCAATGTACAATCATGGGTCCGGCCGTGGGGTTGGTCGCGAGCCTCCTGCCCACCACGGCGCGGACCCTTCGCCTGAACTCCAGCAAGGCGTTGCTGAATGGACAAGTGTGAGAGTGCCATTGGGTGTAGTGGAACTGCAGGATGAAGCGCTCTTCTATCACCACCTGCAGGAAAAGAAACATTTAAAACTTTTCTATTTAGACATTAAGCTGAAATGATTTTGTCGAAGAAAATGTTGATTGCGACAACGAACAGAAAAGTTGCATGTGATATAAATTCTCAAACAAATAGACTATTAAGCTTACGTCGGTTGCGGACGGTCCGTCTTGTGTATGAATACACAAGTTGTATCTAGCACCGAAATGCAAATCTGACGCGTATATTCGTACGTTCTACCGACGTCAGCTAACCGGGATAATAGTCCCTTCGATTATGTTTAATGAAATTTAGCATTTCAGTGTTAGGTTAAAGTTAAACGATCAGAAAAATTTATCAGAACACATCATTTAATAAAGAGGCAGACCATTAAACCTCTGATCCTAAAATATGTGTAATAAACATAATTTAAAATACGAATGGTTAATTTTGTGTTCTTTATTTGATTGAACACCAGTGGTAACCTAAATGTAATAATTGCCTTTTAGCTCTTTGTAACATTTTGTAAAAGTTTGGATCGCTAAGGCTTTATACTCACATTTTTGTTACTCTTGTATAATCTGAAGGTTCGTATGTGGAAGTTGGCGAGCTCCTCTTCCTGTACTATTCCCACGCTGATGTCCCCGTATGTTTCGTCCTTCTCTTTGTTCGGCGGCCAGTATTGGACGCACATCACCTGTGGCAAAAAAATGGTATTGAAAATTTTTGAATGCATTTAGATTCAGTTTGCGTTCTTAATTTACTAGTTTCCGCTCGCGGCTCTGCCCGCGTGGCATATTGACAAAAAGTAGCCTATTTGATAATCTAGATTGCAAAGTTTCATGTGTGCAAAGTTCATCAACATCGAGTTGGTAGTTTTGGCGTGAAAGAGTAACATACATCCATACGGATGTATGAATGTGGAATGGAATACTCACAAACATCCTTATAGACAACGGCTAGTAATCAATAAAATAACTCTTAATGGTGGTTTGGCTTTATTTTGTTCTTCATTACGGACGAGATAAAAATAAAGCAAAGAATTAAACAAATGAGTAAATACATAGTTCTTAGATGACATAAAGTAATAGCGATTAAAACATATTGATGATTGATGACCCGAAATTGATTTAACGTGTACATTAAATTATCGTGAAACCACTGACTAGTTGTCAACAAAACCTCATACAGGTAAAACAATCCTTGTTTGTTTGTTTTATAAAAACTTTGCCTCCGCCTTTCACCCTGATAGGGTTTGGTTTCCGCAAAAACCCTCTTAGCAAAACACCTACGACCTAATGGAACCACCATGCAAAATTTTAGGGTCCTGGAACTTATGGCTTCTGTGATTTTGCGATAAGAGTCAGTGACCTTTACATAGCACATTTTTTGCCACTGTTCGGCAAATGTTCTCTTTATTTACGATCACAATTTACTGTTTTGATCCTAAACCTACCATTTATTTTAAAATATTACAAATAAAAAACACTTGAATTACAAGCGCTAACAAAATTTCCTTTTCCTCACAAACTCGCTACGATAAAGCAGCTCAACCAGATGTCGTCGCATCTTATTCAGGTAAATCCGGGTTGTTATAACAAGTGGCGAGGGATCGGCGCTTATTGTTTGATCGCTTTATGATTCCTTCAGGCAGCTCCTCTCGGGGGGCGCAACTTGTCTGACCTTTGTAAGTAGTGAAGAGCTCTTTGAGGTTTGGAACTCTTTGTAAGCATATTTATGAATCTGTAGAAAAAATAAACGTGTACTATATGGTAAATATCGGAAAGTTTACTTACATCAATTGACTATTATTTAATATGCCTTCTAAGCTAAATTACATATAGATACATTACCACGTGGTTACCCATCCAACGGCTAACCATACTAAGGTTGCTTTACCTAACTGATAAGTGAAGCTACTTATTAGCTTGTATCAAAGATCCATTATATTCGGGTACAATTCTTCTTCTTCGTCGTGTCGATGGCTGAGTCAAATTTTATTTTGACTTGCCATCGTTGTGAAAGGATTAGCCAATTCGCTTTGGAGAGCTCGCGAATTGCCCAGGGTGCGCCGGACGTAGCGAATCGTTGTGTACGTCACTCGGGGAGGCTCCTTTCATGCGGGTACAATTTATTTGATAAGTGTCGCTTGATAAATAGTTTTTTTCCCAAATAATAGAAAAGTATGTGAGAAATCCACCCGATTTAAAAAGGTAGGATATTATGTTTCAAACTTAACACTAGATCTTGTTGTTTCTTCTTGAATCTTGATTCTTGATTCTTGATTCTTGACTATAAACGAGTCTTTCCACCCTAACCAGATGTCGTAGCATCTTATTCAGGTAAATCTGGGTTGTTTACAAACAAGTGGCGAGGGAATCGGCGCTTATTGTTTGATCGCTTTATGATTTGTTAAGGAAGCTCCTTTCAGGGTGCGCAACTTGTCTGACCTTTATAAGTAGTGAAGAGGTCTTCGAATGTAATGCAGGTTTGGGAACTTTTGTTAGCATATTTTTGGATCTGTATTCGTGAATGGTTGAATGAATGAACTTTGTACGGTTTTCAAAAGTTTTTCTTTTTTTTTTTTATTATACTACGCCCACAGCGAACGAACGTGTAGTCCACCTGATGGTAAGTGGAGTACAGCTCATGGCCATCAGCAATCCACAATAGCAGATTATAGACGCGTCGCTGCAGCTGAGGACTACGGTGTAATGCCTCATGTGCCAGTAATTTCAGGGCCTGATCTCACCACCAAACCGGAACACAGTAGTGCAAGCACTACTATTTGGCGGCAGGTTAAAGGTGAGACGGTGGTGCTGCCGCCCTCGAGCTCATTCACAAGAGCTCTACCACCTCTAAATTAAGGTATAGATATTCAAAAAATAAAAAAAAAATCTTTTTATATGTCAGGAAATTCACTTAACGTTAATTATATTGCTAAATTTTTGTTTCTCGTAACAAATAACAGCGGTTGAAGCTTTCGTAGCATGTTGTTACGTAGATTGTAAAGGTAGTGTAAGGCAAAGTTGTTCAAAGCGTAGAGCTTTCGTAGCAGGAAGCTAAGCCACGTAGCTAAGAGCCTTGTAGTTCGTAGATGCTATCTATGAAGTAGTTACGAACAGAATACCATTAATTATAGAATAGGAAATAAAACCGATTTGAATAGAACCTACAATAAATTGACCTAGTATATTGGAAAACCGTTAAGTAACCAAACAGCAAAGAAAAACAGACTTGAGCTAGGCAGTAACATAACATAACTTCACGCCTATTTTACACAGAAGGCAGGGCAGAGGTGTACACCACCCACACTTCAATTGTCGTTGGGGTGCATGAAAGGAGCCTCCCCGCACTCGTTCAAGGGAATCGTTGTGTACGTCACTACGTACACAACGATTCCCTACGTCCGGCGCACCCTGGGCAATTCACGAGTTCTCCAAAGCGAATTGGCTAATCCTTTCACCACGATGACAAGTCAAAATAAAAAATGACTCAGTCCTGAAATTCCTTTCATAACACAATTTATCATTAGAAAATATGTGAAGCATTTGGGCGTATAATGATGTCAGAAGGTACTTTATTACACCCTCGTTCTAAAGCTGACAATATCTGTTCATTTAGGACAGAAACGGTTTTTGAAAAGTATGTTGAACTTGTTTTAATAATGTGTAACAGCGATGAACTTACTTATTTATGTTGTGCGAGTTAGTTAAAGTATTTGTATAGTAAAATAATGTTCAAGGGCATGACTGGCAACGTTTTATCAGCAGTCAGTTTGTGAAAACAATATTTTTTTTTTAAATACACCAAAAGCTAATTGTTACTTTTAAGACATATTTTATGTGTATGGTTTTTACGGCATAGATTTTAGCATAAAAAGAACAAAAAAGGCATAAGGTCTAATTTAAAATCGATTGGAGAATTAATGAGGTATTGCAACATTGCTGCTCAAAATATTTATTCTCTTTCAAAAGAGAATAAATATTGAGACCTAGAAAAACCTGATAAAGTTTGGGATGCTTAAATGTCAGTTAATTAATTAATAGGTTTTTGAAGGGTCGGCAACGCACGCGTGATGCCCCTGGCGTTGCAAGTGTCCATAGGCTACGGTAACTGCTTACCATCAGGCGGGCCGTATGCTTGTTTGCCACCTCAGTGGAATAAAAAAAAAAAAGAAAAATAATTTTATATATTGCCATATACAAATTTAACAGTTTATCTGTCAAAAAAATGCAATAAGGCTACTAAAGGCCATATCTATGACATAATACATACACTGCCTAAGTTTTTTAAACCCAAGTTGAACCATTTTTAAATTTCCAGGGATAAAACTCAGCATTTTATCGCACAAGATTCTGAACGTGGTATGTTCGGGACACGGTATGTGCGACATTGACATACTTTATCGGATATCATAAGAGATGCCATTTGTGAGATGGGGAATATTCCTCACAGAATTTGTGAAGATGCTGCAGGTGGGAAACACGTTTTTGTTATCTAAAGTATGACAAGGATGGCGGTAAAGAACCTCCAACGCAAGGATAAAATTTGAATATTTGCTTGACAAAATTTTGTCAGTATACTTACGTCTCACGTCTATATTTCAATTGATAACTTTGGTAAACATTACTAGGTGCGCAGGAACCAAATTTATATTTATTAGAACTAAATAACACTGTAAATGAAAATTGATTTTCGAAGCAAAATGCATTAAGGTAAGATAAAGCTTGTTGTTGCGGCGCAATTAAGTTCTTATTTCCGTACAAAATCTATGGAATCGCCAGGTTTCAGGGCTGATAATCGCGCAACGCGGTTTAATCAAATAACATTATTTTGACATCGTCCATTAAATTTGTAAAAAAATATTTAAATATACGCTTTTTATGGGTGTTATGTTCTGGATCCCAAGCCCTTTTAAGATATATAGACACACACATTATATTTAATTTCTATACACTTACCTTAATGAAGTCAAAAGTCTTGGTGAGCATGACAATAGCGGCTGCTCGCTCCTGCCATATCATGCGCCAGAAGTCCACCACTGTGTCTTCCGTTGGACCCTGAGTTACTATGTACGCGTTTGGTTTTAATATACTCTGTGGACAAAAAGAAAAAGTGTAAGTTATATTTTCTATTTCATATTAAACATAAATGATAACATTATTTTTATTTAGCAGTTTTATAGTTTATTATTTAAAAAGTAATAAATGATTACTTCTTTATTTTATTTTAATATTCTTATTGTAATATTAATGTTGTATTTTAAATTTGTTAACAGCTTTTATTTTAGTAGTTTTGAGCGTACGGCATTCTGGGCTGCAGCTGTTAGGTGACTGTATTTCATTGCAGTCACTTAGCATTATGCTGAGCTGCTGGTCTATTGATACAGACTGTATTACTTTATTACAATGTATTTCCTAAATTGCTTTTTATTGTTTTGTGCCAATAAAAAAAATCTTTTCTGTTCTTTTAGTACGATATTTTTATGTTTTTCTAGCTGCCTGCGACCTCACCCGCGTGATGCGTCAATAACCTTGACAAATATACTAAAACCTTTCTCATAAAATACTCTGCTAGTGGAACCACTTGATAATCCAACAGTGTTTTAGTTAGATAGCTATATAAGACCCTGTGATTACTGTCATATGAGGCACATTAAAGTTATTTCTTTAGATTTGTTGAAGAGGAGATAGTCTTCGATGATAGAGAGAGAAAATTTATGTTAAAATAATATTTACTATTCAACAGTAAATGTACTGCGGCACAACTTAGCTGTTTTGAAAGCATAGTAAATGTGTAAATACAACACAACCTAAGTATCTATATAACATTGTGTAACTAGCAATAACCGCGAGGTCTACGGATATAATGTGACTTTTACGAGCATATTAAATATAATGCTTCTCATCTGGACACCCTGTATGAAATCTGGGCACATTACACCTTATGAAGCTGTATATATATAGTACTTATTGTTAAGCATTGCTTTTGGGGTTTCTATTATACAGCAATATTTGATTCCGCCCGCGATTGCGCCTCGAAAACCTTGACAAATTGTTTAATTTTACCTTTTTGGTACGCTATTCTACCTACCGTACCGTATGATAATCCGGTTGGTACTATTAAAGTTCTCACTTACAGCCTAACCGGTAGGCAGACGGTTGTAGACGGTTGTAGTAGAAAGACTTTTTTTCTACCTATGGGTGAAAACCGTATGATAATCCGGTTGGTACTTTTAAAGTTCTCACTTACAGCCTAACAGGTAGGCAGACGGTTGAAAGATTTTTTTCTTAACTAGCTTTTGGATTGCGTGAATTTAGTTGTAATAGTTAATAGCTGCTACCGTGATTTGACCTGCATTAAACCTTATTGCTCTGCTCCCGTAAAATTTAATGGAATCATATATTATCTAAAACTTTTCTTGATAATAAGACTACCAAATGCAAAAAATATATTATAAAATGCAATCAGTAGGTCCGGGGATTTACACGATCAAACAAAGAAACTCATTTTCTCCCGCGGTTTCGTCTGCGATAGGTATATTTAAAAAACGCGCCGACTGGTGAAGCTCAGCGACGTCTCCGTGAAGCACGGATATTGTCAACTACCCTCACTTGATCAATTTTTATTTTTATTTAGTTCGGAACCGTTGCGTCGGTTGTTTGACACAATCTAAAAGGGTATCGGTTGGTTTACGCGTAACATTGCTTTGCACTTTCTTAGTGCTGGATTGCAAGATGACGATAAGTATTCATCTTCGCGGTTAAAATTAGAAAGTTTTTTGATTTCAACCGCTTCCCGTGCTATCCTGGAATAATAGCGCCGATCCGTGGATAAAACTTTTGGCTGATCGCTGAAATCGCGAAAATTTAAAAACATATAAAAAATACTTGAGCCATGAACGGAGTTAATTGCAGTAAAAACTTTTCGAAATCACTAGTGCTTTACAGTAAGGCTTTTATTATGAACGAGTCTTTTTAAATTTCGCTAAAACCGCTCTTGTGCTTGCTATTGTTAAACAAACAGATGTTAAAAGGAAATTTAATATCTGTCTGCCTTTGAACTTTTATATGTTAGAATGTTATTAAATTGCAATGTAAAAGGAATTGCAGTTTGGATTTATGATTACGTTGTTGGATTTATTGCAACCTTGGATCTTTATATGACTATTAGATGATGCATTTTTATTTATCAGATGTATGGATTTAAATTGGATATTTGTGTTGTTTGCACTGCTTTCAACTAAACATATTTTGAATTTAAGCGGCTATGGCGCAATGAATAAAGCATCGGTCTTACAATCGAGAGGTCGTGGAATCGGATTTTGGCCATTACACCACAGACGTGAACTTCTTCCTCAAGAGCATTAAGCTTAGCTAGAGAGGGTTAATAAGAACAGTAGTAATTTGTGTTTGAAAGTTACTAGAAAGCTTTTTTTATAAGGTATTTATAGGGTAAACTATTGTATTATGAAGCATTGATTCGATCATATTCCATTTCAAAATAGTAAAAATCTTCATGTTACATCACCAATTTGTTTCCAAAAACAGAATGATATATATTCCAAACAAGCCACTCTGAACAAAAAATCAGTTATCCATTTTCAATTTGGCACGTATGGCACAATACCTACTTGTATCGTCCACCCCTTGATTCGGTCCTTTCGTTCGTTCACGCACATTTCTTCTACATTTGAACAGTCATTATGAGAGGACGTGACTGGATTTTAGAAGCCCATATCGGATTTTGCGAAGGTGAATGCTTGCTTTTATGTAGTGGGTCTGGCGTTAAGACTTATTCCGAAAAAAGGTCTGCATAATACTCAAGTTATTTTCAAGTCGATGACGTCTAGGAGTACAGTTTTGGCTTTTGAGATTTTATCAGAGGAGAGTCTATGTGCTTGTTTTTAGATTGTGTTAAATTAATTATAGTAGTAGTCGACCACTCCATTTATAAAATGTATCTGCACGATTCTTTTCTTTGTGTTTATTGTGTGTCTTACTGTTTAAAATTACACATAGTGTAGGTAGACATTTTTAATAAAATATCTATATATAAGAAAAAAAAGTAGGTTAAAATAAATATTATTTTATCCTAACCACTCTGCAGAGATAATCAGTTATCCATTTTCAATTGGGCACGTATGGCACAATAGCTACGTGTATCGTCCGTGCCTTGTTTCGGTCCTTTCGGTCTTTCACGCACATTCCTCCTACATTTGAACAATCATTATGAGAGGACGTGACTGGATTTTAGAAGCCCATATCGGTTTTAGCGAAAGTGAATGCTTGCTTTTATGTAGTGAGTTTGGCGTTAAGACCTATTTGAAAAAAAATAAAAAGGTACTTAAAACTATAAGGTACAAAGGCTTATCGCTTGACGCGATCTCTTCCAGGCAACCTTAGGATGGACATAATAGAATGGATATTTGCGGTAGTTTATTGCATTGGATTTGTTGTTTTTATATAATAGATATAAAGTTAAAATGTTGACTAGATAATATATAAGGATATACTCACATCTATGTAGGAAGCATTAATATAATCGGAGTCTGGCTCTCGGTCCACTGTTTCTAGCACCACTCTGTTGTAGTCATCTGTTGAAAGAACACGTCATCAGTTAAAATTGTATTTAAGGGGGATAAGGGCGAGCAAATTGCTTGGCTGTTTTCCATACAAAAGTATTATGGGTTTAATTTTAATATTATTAAGTTTTTATCTATTATTACAGACAAACCATAATATCTAAAACACTAAAAAGCATGTTTGTTGGCGCCCAATTTTCATTTTTTTATTTGAGTATGTATGATTAAAAAAGTTTTAATTAATTAATTAATTATTACTTCATTTTAGTTCATAAGATATGATTTGTTTTTCAAAAATACATAAACACTTAATAATATTAACGTTAAACCCATCATACGTTGGTATAAAAACACGGCGCTAAGGATTCTACCCATAAAATAACAGTTTTTGCCGTATAATCTCCGAAACGGCTGAGTTGAATAAGGTGAGATTCCGATTCCACTAGCAGAGGCTATTAGGTTATTAGATTATAATATAAATTATCTCAAAAAGGATCAAATGTTGGAGGAAATTAAATCATATGGTTTAAAATAACGTATTTTTTTATTTTTGATTAAAAACAAATTCTATGCTATGCTATGCTTGATGGTCTAGTAACTGCCTCGACGGTCTAGTGCTAAGCGTATACGAGGTCTCGGGTTCGATTCCCGGGTTTATAAAGTGTTATTTGTGAACTTTCGGTCACGAAATTCACAATAGCAGCACGAAGATGGAATTGTGCCCGGTGGATGCCGGCTCCATGGGACCTAAACATAACAGGTGAAATGTGGGTGTTGTACACCTCTGCCACACCCTTCTGGGTAATATAGGCGTGATGTTATGATGACAAGACCATCAAAGCAGTTAAAAAACAAGAAAAATTTCATCATAAAACGAAGAAAGTACGCCATAGGTATAAAATCCATCATCTTTTTTATTTAAGGGAAAATCTGTCGACCATAACATGACTGTGATATTTTTTTATCTAATTACCGGAGTAGGCCTCGTCTCGGGACAGCGATTTCAAGCCTTTTGTCGAAAATTCTTGCAGACTCATTTTAAGTTACATATTTTAGAAATTATGGTTTTCAAAGTCATCAAGATTGTTGAGGACAACGTTCCTTTCAAAATGTATTTAAATAAATAAATATCTCTCAACTTACTCACAACGCCATCTAGTTCCATACTAAGCAGAGCTTGTATTATGGGTACTAGAATAACTGATACTAATACATATATATATACTTTTTCCTTGGTAAATACATACTTGTTATACATAGAAACACTCAGACTAAGACAAACCCTCATGTTCATGTACACAAAGATTTGTCTTAAGCGGGAATCAAACCGGCGACCTCGGCGTAGCAGGCAGGTACACTACCCACTCCGCCATCCGGTCGTCAAATTTGATTAATTTTCATTTCTATTTACTATTTATCAAAGTTATTCATATTTGTAAAGTATAAAAAGGATATGATATAAATTTTTCATTTTAAAATTACAAAGAATTTACAGAAAAATAATATAACAAAAAATAACAAATGACTAATAATAACACTATATAACATACAATTAATTTATATTAATCTGGAGCTTAAGTTTATATATCTTTTTATACAAGAAATTGACGAAACAGTTTTTCAGGTTGCCTTTTTTTGAACCGGATGGCGGAGTGGGTAGTGTACCTTCCCACTTAAGACAAATCTTTGTGTGCATGAACATGGGGGTTTGTCTAAGTCTGGGTGTTTCTATGTATAATAAGTATTTATTTACAAAAGAAAAGTATATATGTATTAGTATCAGTTATTCTGGTACCCATAGTACAAGCTCTACTTAGTTTGGGACTAGATGGCGTTGTGTGTGAGTTGTGGAATATTTATTTATTTCATAAAGTTGACACAAACAACACGCAATAATTTGGCTTCAACAAACAACCGACTGAATAGTTATTCTCTTATTAATCAGATATTTGTAACAAAACAATATTTGTTAAACAAATCGCGAGCTTCTGAACCAGCAACTTGTCCTGTGAACTTCCTTTGTACTGATTATCATCTTTGTGTTAAAGACAAATTGTTTGTGCGCTGTACATTGAATAGTATCTTTGCAACAATACCAAGGAGAATCGAGTAACTAGATGAAAGGCCGTAATGAATGTTGTCGCGTCGAATAGATTAATGAGCATAGTGCATAACGAATATATTTTATTACTGACTAGCTGTTGTCCGCGACTTCGTTTGCATTTGATATTTATATCTTATTTTCTACATAATTAAGGCACTTCTCTCATACACTTTCAACCCCAAATTTAGAAATAGGAGTGCAATTACCAAGATATCTATTTTATTGGTAATTTACGTCATATTAAGGGCATATTATGTACAGAATTTTATGCATTGCCTTTAAAATTGACGAATCTCTCAACTTATACCCCCTAATTTACCCGCTTTAAAATAAAAAACATATACCAGTTTTCACAGTTACACAACTGCGTACGAACATAGAGACAGATAGACAGACAAACATTCTAAAACATATATATTGACTGTCACTGCTTTTTTTGAAGACCCCGTTTTGATTTTTCCTAAATCGTATTTATTTAATACAGGCACTTCACAGCTTACACATAGTAACTAAAGAATTTAGATTAAAACTTACAGTAGGTACGCCAATTACGAAGTAAACAATAATTCATTAAAAATATAATACAATAATTAATTACTTAAATATTTACAACTATACATTTTAAATTATAAAAAATAATTATATACAATAATATACATAGAAAATAAAAAATATATTTACAAATCTTTATACAGCATTAAAAAAATCCTCCCCGCATCGATGTCAAATGCCGATATCATGCCCAGAAGGCTGGCAGCATTGCCACGTTCTATGGCAATGCTGCCAGCAAAATATCTTTTTTTCCTAAACAATTTTTTAATCATTGCAAATTTACAATTTTAGTATATTTTTCTATTAATGTGATTATACTTCTACCATACTTTGAATGTAGTAATGAAAAGCGATAATAACTGGGTGAAATACCGTTATGTATGTCGATCTTACAATAACGTATGTTTAAATATTAAATAGTTAAAGCTGTATAATGTGAGAAAAACACACTTTTCTGCTTCAGCTTGTTAAAAAAAGACCGGCAAAATGTCTCATGAACTTCCTTTTGTCCTATTTACCTTTGTGTTTAATGACAAATTGTTGGAATCGTATACACTGAATGCTATGCTCGCAATAATGCCTGAGAGACTCGAGTTATTGGATAGAAGACTGCAATGAATGTCGTGGTATAGAACACTGTCGTTCGCTGAGAGCTGCATTGTAAATAAATTGCAGATGCGATGTACAATGCGTGGTATGTACAGATGGCCAAAGAGTTAGGTATGCAGGGTAAAAACTTCCAAGTCATCGTAAATACTTACTACACCAGTTATAGATAAGTGAGTTATATATCTAAATAGTACCTACTATTCACTTCTTCACATATTTACTATTTCACACATGCATATCTATTGCAGTCAGTTTTCACAATAGCGTAGAAGATTTTGCCCTGTATACCTGATTGCTTGGCCCACTATACTACCCGTTTGCCTAAAGTTGGTTGCTAACTTCCCGTCCCGCTTCCCCATACCCTAGTAACAGCGATCCAAAAATATGATCAGTCCATTATAGGGTACATTAATTCTCAAACCGATTTTGGATAATCCACCGTTGGAAAATAGTGTTTATTCGTACCTTAAACGTTTCATAATCAATTCTTCTACCAACTCCATTATTTGTACGATCCAAAACGTGGTATTACACTTAATTATCTCGCCTCTCACCAATACATTTCACTAAATGTACATCGCATTGCAATTTATTCACAATGAAGGTGCACACTATATTGTCTACGATACATTGCGGTTTTTCATCTAGTTACTCCAATCTCCCGGGTATTGTTGCGAATATAGCGTTCAGTGTAAACGGTACAAACAATTTGTCTTAAACACAAAGATAATCAGTACAAAGGAAGTTCACGGGACAAGTTGCCAGTTCAGCAGCTCGAGGTTTTGTTATCAAGCGTCGTATTGTTACAAATACTGGGTGGCGCAAAAGTACTGGCACTAAAGAAAATACTTTTTTTTTTTTTATATGACATTTTCTGTCATTCTGTTGTTGAAAATTGTGTAGTGAACAAATGTAAAATACACTGAAAATAAACATGGACCGTTTTACTCCCCAAGAACGTGGAATAATTGTGTCAATGTTCTTACGGAATAATTCATCAGTGATAAGAACACAACGTGAATTTCGTCGACGATTTCCCCACCGTCCGGCACCGATTGGTCGCACAATTCGACGCTTTGCCACACGCCTTGAAGCAACTGGCTCAACATTGGATAGACCTAAGTCTGGGAGACCAAGAACAGGCCGTTCAGCTGAAAATATCGATGCTGTGCGCGAAGATGTGGAAGAGTGTCCAGAAACATCAACGAGGCGACGTGCCACGCAATAGGGCATTTCCAGACGGACCCTGCAGCGTATTTTGGTGAAAGACTTAAAGATGTTCCCGTATAAAACTCAAATGACTCATCAGCTGCTGCCTGCTGACCACCGAGCTCGTCTAGATTACTGCCAGCGCGTCATAAACCTCAACCTTGAAGAGGATGATTTTCCTTCAAAATTGGTTATGAGTGACGAAGCGCATTTCCATCTCTCAGGGCATGTCAATAAGCAGAATACTCGGTTCTGGGGCACTGATAATCCGCGCATTATTCAAGAAACACCTCTACACCCACTAAAAGTTACTGTATGGTGTGGCATCTGTGTTGACAGAGTGATCGGACCCTATTTTTTCGAAGACGCTGGAGGCAATGCGATAACTGTCACTGGAGAACGCTACAGAACCATGTTACGTGAGTTTTTGATACCCAGTTTGGACGAATTGGGGCTGGAGCACATCTGGTTTCAACAAGACGGCGCTACGGCACACACAGCGCGCGACACTATGGACTTAGTGAGGGACGCTTTTCCAGACCGAGTTATCTCTCGTTTTGGCGATTTGCCTTGGCCTGCAAGATCACCCGATCTGACCAGTCCAGACTTCTTTCTCTGGGGTTTTTTGAAATCTCGGGTGTATGTGAACAAGCCACAGACTCTCGCAGCTCTAAAAGAAAACATTCGTCAAGAAATAACGAACATATCGCAGGAAGTGTTACGGCAAGTTATGCAAAATGTCATAAATAGGGCTCAAATGTGTATCAACTCTGGAGGTCACCATTTAAAAGACATCATCTTTAAATTCTAATGGTACGAAATTTAATGGCACAAATATACATTTAAAAAAATCTAAATCTAGTTTTCTAATTTAGAAAAAATGTTATAGCTGAACCAAATAGGGTCTTTACTTTTGCGCCACCCAGTATCTGATTATTAAGAGAATAACAATTGAGTCGGTTGTTTGTTGAAGCGGCAATTATATGTGTTTGTTCTTTGTGTCAAGTTATTGAAATATAAACACCTTGGATATAAAACGTGTCATCGTTTTGAAGCTCGTTAATTATGATTTGAAGTGAATTAAGTCTTGAGGTAACGTTTTGATACTGAATATACTATACGCATTATGTAATACGGTAAAGCTTTTGTGAATAAGCTCTAACGTAACAATTTAACTATCTTATAGATAAATAGCTTACCGGTTAGTTAAGATGCCAAAATCTTTAAAGAATGGGTGAAGCCTTATCCACGTGTAATCTATAATCTGGCAATTGAGCGCAATCAACGAAACAAGTTGATATTTTCGATTAGCCAGGTTTTGCCTGTGCATTGCCTGGTGTATCAGGGTATTTGGCACTACGAGTCGTAGCCTACAAATCACATTACCAACCGTCAAAATTTCTTTTATGGAAGATTTCATGGGTCATTTGCGATCGTATTTCCCTGGATTTAACGTCCTAAGTTTCACGGCTCTAAAGAAGTAATTTTTTTTGTGATATCCACCTAAAGTCAAAATACAAAAAGATCACGGCATAAACATTTAAAATCAATACTTTCGGCAAAAGTACTAGGCAAAACTACAAAATGGTCGTACTCACAAAACATTGTCGCATTTCAATATGTTTAACACAAATCTTTATATTTGTTTAAAACTTTTAATATTAATCGCATTGTTTGAAATAACAGATGTTATGGACTAAAAGTACTCAAACAATAATGAAACTAAATTGTATCGCCCATTATTAAATTAATGTATTTGCCGTTTAAAAGTTATATCCACATTTGCGCTGGTTTTGCCTAGTTATGGGGTTTTTATTATTACAAATTACAAACATTAAATCTCACTTATTGATAAATGCAAAAGGTGGTATGCGAATTTCTGGTACTCTTTTACGGATTAACCACTGGGTCTATTTAAAAAAAAAGCACACATTCACAGATTATCTTAAAGTCTAAATATATTTATTTAAATGAAATTATTAATTAAAAATAAAAAAAACAAAATTTCTACTAAGTAAAAAAAAAATTATATTTTATTTTAGTGTGTGTTATATAGTTTTATTATTAGTCATAAGTTATTTTTAGTTAGATTACTTTTCTGTAAATTCTTGGTAATGTAAATAAATAAGACACCTAAAAATAAATGACTTAACGCTAAATCTATGTACAAATTAATTAAAAAAAAAAAAATTACAAGTCTTAATTAACATTTTATGAACTTTTTAGTGACGTACACGGGTAAAGCCGCCGGTTAAACCAAGTTAAAAATAAACGCGATATTTGAAGTAAATTTTTAATCTAGAGCATTTTTTGTGTACTATCAACAAAGTTGATTCATGACCCATTTGACAAATATTTCCTTTGAAATTGTAAAAGTGACATTTGTTGATAGTACAAGCGGATTTAGACTTCAGTAGTTTGAAATATCTATACAAAAATAGTATTAAGATGGATCATGAATCTACTTTGTTGATGGTACTTAAATTTAAAATTTCTTTTGCCATCTGAATCTGTCCCCTACATATTATGAACATCATTATGTTCACAACTACATGTATTGTAGATGTCCATGGACTATCATACGCCTCCGTAATGTGGACGATTAGCCCGTTAGTTACATTCATCAAAAACGAATTTGGAGAAAGAAAGAATTTAGTTAAATTACATTTTATCAAAGAACCTTAAAGTTTAAAAGACACGATTCATAGAAGAAAAGTAGGTAATAAAGGTATCATTCGTAATAATGAGAAAAGAAGTACTGACTGTAATGGTAGTTTTATTCCTTTTCAAATTTTTAAACGAGCATTTCAACTTGAAAACGAGCATCGCAAAAGCAAGTGACATTACAATAAGTTCGGTGCTCAAGTGACTTGAATTGTTCTGAATGAACTCAAATTTTACTTTAATGTGTTAAGCCACAATGAGTCGTAAAAAGATTTCGTTTTTATAACTCGTTTTATGCGCGAACACCAAATAAAAACGTTCGTGGAAAATGCCGGGAGCTTGTAAAGGGAATGAATACAGGTATTTTTTTAAGAAATTTTCTTAAACGACTGAATTGGCTATTTTTCTTTAGGGTTGACAAGATGATAATATTTTTTAGATATTAGTTTAGACACCCATTATTACCTGTTTGTTAAATAAACGAAAAATATATGAAAAAAAATAACTCTGCAAAACTTATAACCAGGGCTCGGAATTAGGTAGAGTTTTTCATGTACTTACACTGATTTCATACAGCGAAAGAATAAAGAGGATATGCCTCAAATCCCGAGATTAATTTTAAAGAGCAGAAAAAAATCCCATGATTTTCTAAATAAAAAAAATATTTTTTTATTTTCTAAATTTACTTTTTTACACAATTTAAACTACTGCACGCGCGACTAAATATTTTAATTCTCACAAAATTTATACAGTAATGTCGGAAGCGAACACTTCAAATCTTACTGGTAATGAATCGGACAAGGAAAGTGATTCTGATGGGCCGTTTGATTAAGCAAAACCTCATGAGTCTAGGCTAGAAGCAAAAGTATTTGCTCGTATTTATAAAAAAGGCGAAATATGCGTATGAGAATTTACTACAGACTTTCAACAATTTGTATTGTGAATTAATGTAGGTATAAACAAAAAAAAAATATGTTAATTATCTTTGTTTTATTTGTCTATCTCTGAGGTTTTTATTATTATTTATTCGTAATATTGTTGGCCACACGGGATTGTCCATTACAAATCCCGGCAAGGTCCACATTAATATCAACATTTCGATGCGAGTGCATAAAAAACTCTACCTAATTCCGAGCCCTGCTTATAACAAATCATCATCATCATCATCATCATCAGCCTGTAGCAGTCAACTGCTGGACATAGGCCTCCCCAAGGTGCGCCAGAGTTCGCGGTCTTGTGCCTTACGCATCCAATCGCTACCAGCAATCTTACGCAGATCGTCGCGCCATCTTGCCGAGGGGCGCCCCACACTACGTTTGCCTTGACGCGGTCTCCATAATTAAACAAATGCTCTATGCTATATATCATTTAATTAATTGGTAATAAAACCTGATATTTTTCATCACAATCGAGGGGTAATATAAAATTTTGCAAGAAATCTCTTCTAAATAACAAGGGTCTTACAGATGCTTGTTTGAAGAAAGTCGTAAATATTTAACAAGTAGCTCGACAGTGAATACTTTATGAACGCCTGAATACAATTCCTTAATGTAGAAAGTACGTAGTAGTAAGTACTGCTTTTAAAGAGATAAAACTTACTATCAAACTGTGACCAAATTATTTGTTCGGTTTTTAGTATTAACCGACACAACGAAGCCAAAAGGAAGTAATGGTTTTGGCAGTCTATGTATGTTTGTATGTTCCACCGTAGGTCCTAAACATTTGAACGGATTTTAATGAATTCAATAGATTTTATGATTAAAGTCAATAGATTTGTAAAAAAAATATAACCATCTTTAGCCATAATGTTGTTTTGGTTGCTCTATCTTACACATAGAATTATTGTCAAAAAACAAACAAATATTGTATGAATTATTTGAAAAGATGCACATGAGTTTCTCACCAGCTCTTCTCATGATGCAATACCCATCGGAGCTGGATTGATTTTAATTCAAATCTCTAAGTTGAATTAAAGTCAATCTAAGCTCCGGTGTCAAATCATTTTATTACAATAAGTATTGTAATTTAGTTAGCTAAGTTTTATTTTAATTTTATATTTTTTTTATTTTGATGTTTGTTTTGAAGTGTTCAAGCGCCCCTTGGGGCCCATGGAAATAAATAATTTAATTTGATTTGATACAGACGAATTGAGAACCTCCTCCTTTTTATAAGTAAGAAGTCGGTTAAAATAGGACGGGTTATGGGTGACATGGTAGGCAAATATTGGGTTCGATCATGGCTCTTCCTTGACCAATTTTACACTAACACATTTCTGGCTTTCTATCTGAAATATTTTCTTGTCTGCTCCCTTTTACGTAGTGAACAGCCAAGTTGAAGACCGTAGGACTGCGAAGTTAAAGGTCTCGGGTTCGAACCCACGGCACACACCACACACATCTCATCTTTTCGAAGATATGTGTGTGTTTATCATATTAATTATCGCTCGCTAACGGTGAAGGAAAACATCGTGAGAAAACCTTCATGTCTGAGAGTGCCTAATAAGTGCTCAAGGGTGTATGAAGTCTACCAATCCGCACTTGGCCAGCGTGGAGGACTATGGCCTAACCTTTCTCATCATGAGAAGAGACCCGAGCCCAGCAGTGGGACATCTAATTCAGGGCTGTTAGTAACCCTACTACTACTACGTAGTGGTGTTATAGTTTTGAAACCTATTTTTTTTAATTTTGTTATGATTTTATCTTACTTTACTGACAAGACGTTCTTTAGACAGGGCACTTCGCCAAAGACGAAGTATTTAGAACTCAACCCTACACAAACAAGACGGCATCAAATGAGTGAATACATTTTGAGAAGTGTAAAAGATAAAAAAATGCATTAATGATATTAAAACATATTAAGTGCGTTGCGTAAATGTATTCGATTTCAAATGTCTCGTAGTTATGTCGTGTGACAAAACACCGCTCAAACAAATGAAATACCAAAGTTGTAATATATACGAACAAGCCTCCTCAAAACCAATTTATAATATAAGAAAATATGCGGGATACTTACAAGGTATGACTTTTTGATTCTGGTTTTTATGTGAATTAGTTTTCTTCGTCGCGTGTCGACACGAGTGCGTCTCCACTTTGACTGCCGTCTGGAATAGAAACGTGGATATTAATCATACATTAAATTTATTTATTACATTATTATAATATTAGTATTTTATTTTTATATATAATCAGGAGGTTATTAGGTATATATAATCTTTATATATTTGTAACTACCTCGATGGTCTAGTGGTTAGCGTATACTCCTCTTACCGCTAGGTCTTGGGTTCGATGCCTGAGTCGCGCAAAGTGGTATTTGCGAACTTTTCGTCAGGAAATTCACAATAGCTGCATGAAGTTGGAATTGTGCCCGGTGAATAGCGATAGGCTATTGTGAATTCCGTAGAGGGTTCGATTCCCGGAGCGGGCAAAGTGCGCCTCAAAACCCTCGCCTCGTCGCCAAAAACCTCGCGGTGAGAGACATCATCGAGACAGATATTGAAATACAAACACGTAGATACAAAATACCGTGAAATTGTAACACAAAAATTTTGATGACAACTGTTACAAACGAGTACAAAAGAAAAGAGAAATGGCCTTCAATAACCAAATATATTTACTTTGAGATTATTGCCGGACATTGATATATTGTCAAAGGAAAAACTTTGCTACTTCGATATTCTGATAAAGTCAACAAAAGATTCAGAGTGTTTTTTTGCTGTCGTACACGTCTACAAATTAACCTATACATTTCCAGAATAATATGGTCTCGCTTTGTATTGCTTTCCGAGTAATGCGGGATCAGCTTATATTGGAAATGTTTTGGTTGATCGTACATTCGTATCAGCTTGTTCGATTTGATTGTTGGAAAAGTTGGAGCCTTTGATGTACGATTTCCTGATAGTGGGTGAATGTTGTGAACATTGGAAGTTGGTAGAAGATTGTGCAAAGTGATGAGTTAATAAAACTAGTTACGATATTAAATAAGGACAAATACATACACACCCAGTTTTACTCAGAGGGGTGTGGCACAGATGTATATTTGTATAATACCGACATTTCACCTGTTATTTTAGGTCCGCCAGTAATATATCGCCAACCACCGGGCACAATTCCAACTCCGAGTTTCTATTGAGATTTTGATGCCCACCCAAATATCACTTTTGCACGACTCGGCAATCGAACCCGGGACCTTACCGAGAGAAGATACTTAAGATAACAACTAATCCAATGAGGCAGTTAACTGAACACCAAAACATCTCAAGCAATAAAATTGTGCCATGTGAACTTGATAATTCACCAAGAGCTTATGTAATAATTTTACAGAAAAATAAACCGACTTCTATTACAAATAATGCTTATAAAATAAAAACTACTAAACCAAACTGAAATAATTTTTTTCGGGACCACCTAGCAGTTATATCGCGTCGAACAAAAAAACAATCAAGGGAATCAGTCCATTAACCGCGACGTAATCGATGTAAATACATAGAAAAAAAACATATCGGCCGAATTGAGAACCTCCTCCTTTTTGGGAAGTTGGTTAAAAATTAAGCTTCTCCAATTACAAAATAGCATCAAAGTGCAAGTCTCCATCGTAAAAATGGAGGATATCCGTCGTGCCGAATAAAGTTTGACCTAGGTCACGTCAGGCAGAGCTTAACCTAGATATTTTACGTCCAGCGAGGGACAGCCAGGCGCCGGACTGACATTGCATCGTGTTCGTCATCGTATTACACATGGCTACACAATGAAGTTATACATGCCAATATAAGCTGGTACATTGTACGAGAAGCTTTTACTATGCGAGATCATTTTTTATACTAGAAATTTAAAGCTGGATGTGAGACCGTGTGTTGTGTATTTGTATTGAGTTTGTTTATAGGACGTATATGTAGTGCATGGGCGTGTAGTCCTCCTGGGCTCTAATAGAGATGACCTTCCAACAATTGTCGATTTTTTACAACTAATAAAATTGCCGCCTGTTTGATGATAGTTCCTGAGATAATACAATTTTAAATTACCATTAATAATAGACTCGCACAAACGCTCCAAACAAACGGCTACATAGACGTGACGTCATCGTTTGGAAGTTTTTGTGCGAAGTTATGAATTTGGTTTAATAGCTATAATGAAAATTATTTCATTACGAAAGTTGCAAAAAATTATGTGAGTTGTAAAAAGTATTCAATGTTTTCATATCATGTTATTCTATCATGTTATTTTTATATCATTTGTTTGTAATATTTTGATGTGTTCAAATTCAAATCATTTATGTTCATAGGCACCAGGAGGCGTCCTGGCGCCTATGAAAATAAATGATTTAAATTTGAATATATTTTTTTTCTTTAAAATGGACTTGCCTTTAAAACTTTAAATGATCTTAGGATAAGTTTGACTTAAAGCACAGAATAAGAATACAACTTAAAGTAGTAACTAAAAGTGTTTGCATTTGGTTTTTGTTTTCCAATATTTTGATATGGTATTAATTTTATTACTTTAGCGGGTTTACCTATTTTCAGATTGTCATCATTAGGGGTTTAACCACAGATATAGTCAAATTTTATCTTTGCTATGCCTTTTTGTATTTTATATAATATCCAATAATAATATAAAACCAAGTAAGGTTCGTCTAGCTAAGGTATATATATATAACTATGACGCTGGCATAAAAGATTTGAGAAATTTCGAGTCTAGCAGCATACGAATCCATAGCTGAATTGGCAAAGCACTTGGGACGTATACCCAGGGGGTACAGGTTCGAGTCCTGCTGGATTCTTAATTTTTCAACTTTAATATTATATAAAATGTTATCTTAATAAGTATTTATCTTTGAGTTTTTAAAACGTACATTATACATTGCAAACAAACCCGCTAGAAAACTTTGAAATAGTAATATTTCCAAAATCCAGTAAACATATAGCCTGGTTATATATGTCAAGGCTGAATGCTTTATCCAAATCACTAATATTATAAAACTAAGTTCTTCATTACATGACATTATGATCTAGTTTAAATAACTGTTAAAATCATCACCGGCTTTCATCAATAGATCGAGTATTATTAATGAGAAATAACATAACATCACGCAATTTAATTAATTATTATTTTTTATGTGATATCGTCCGTCTTCTTTCTGGCGCCATCTGAAAATCAGCGCTGTAGGGCTTTGTTGCTCTGCAACATATGGCTGAGATGGTGTCCACTACTGGCAATAATTTGTTTAGTATTGTGAGTTTTATTGTTTTATTTTGTGATTAATTTTTTGTCAGAATAAATATGTTTTCTCTTTTTCTTTCAATATATGTTTTTAAGCTTTCGCGATTTGAGAACATTTTTCAAAATTTAGACAACGGGTCTAAATTGCGTAATTATTATAAAACTAAATAAAAATAAAAATTGTGACGACCAAGTGAGGGTATCAAATCAAATCAAATCATTTATTTCCATGGGCCCCAAGGGGCGCTTGAACACGTCAAAACAAACATCAAAACACAAAAAATATAAAATTAAAATAAAACTTAGCTAACTAAATTATAATACTTATTGTAATAAAATGATTTGACACCGGAGCTTAGATTGACTTTAATTCAACTTAGAGAAATTGAATTAAAATCAATCCAAGTACCAGCTCCGATGGGTATTGCATCATGAGAAGAGCTGGTGAGAAACTCATGTGCACCATCTTTTCAAATAATTCATACAATATTTGTTTGTTTTTTGACAATAATTCTATGTGTAAGTTATAGCAACCAAAACAACATTATAGCTAAATATGGTTAAAGAGAAAAAAAACTTAAATATAGAAATGCAATTAAATTATTATAAATAAATCCATAGTATATAAGGTTGCAATATCTTACACTTCAAGCAGAAAATAAAGGAGTAAAAACAATGTGTGTATACTACTGTATAAATAAGGGTTTCAGAACAGACAAAAAAATATTTATATACTAATAACAAAACTATTTATACTATAAAATATAAAAATTAAAAATTAAAAAAAAATGTACACACAGATTGCCTTTACTTAACAATATTTGAAATAACATGAAAATGAGGTTATACAAATCAAATTTAGAGAGTTAATAAAGAAACTATAAATTATGAATTAATTTTCATTAATCATCATATTAAATAATTAAAATAATGTATCAATTTGATATTCATTATAATGTCAAAAGTTGAAACTTAAGTCAATAATATGATAATATGATGTCAAAAATAAATTATGTCAATCTCAATATAGAATATAATATGTCAAAATAATCATAATCAATCATAAGTATAAATAGGATAAAACAATGTCTAACTTGGCAATTCATTTGAAATATAATAACCATAATAATTGTAAATAATAAATACATTACTGTAATAAATACATAAGATAAATTAATATTATTTCCAAGGCGTAGTGTCGGTTAAGAAATCGTTTATTTTATAATAGCCCCTTTCCATGAGACGATTCTTAACGATACTCTTAAACTTTAGTAGGGGCAAGTTCAAGATTTCGACAGGAATTTTGTTATAAAAACGCACTCCAAGTCCCTCAAATGAGTTGTGGACTTTGTTTAAGCGATAATATTGGCCAACCAATTTATGCTTATTCCTCGTGTTTAATGAATGAACATCGCTTTTCTTGGTATATGTTCCTATGTTTTTTCGTATAAACATAATATTAGTAAATATATATTGCGATGCTACTGTTAAAATACCTATTTCCTTAAATCGTTCTTTCAGAGAATCTCGAGCTTTGAGTTTGTAAATCGCACGAATTGCCCGTTTTTGAATTACAAAAATGCTTTGAATATCAGCTGCCTTGCCCCATAGCAGAATACCGTAGGACATGACACTGTGAAAATAACTAAAATAAACTAGTCGCGCAGTTTCAATATCAGTTAACTGACGAACTTTCCAAACAGCGAATGCCGCGGAGCTGAGTTTCCCTGCTAGACACGATATATGGGCGCCCCACTGAAGCTTATGATCCAAGGTTATTCCTAAAAACATAGTTGATTCTACAAGACTAATGATTTCGTTATTTAGTATTATACTTATGTTCTGTTTCTTGACATTAGGCAAAGTGAACTTTATACATTTAGTTTTATTCGAGTTCAATAATAAATTGTTGCTAGTAAACCAGTCTTGGACTAGTGCAAGTGACCTGTTAATATCATCAATACTATCCTGATTACGATTAACTTTAAAAATAAGCGAAGTATCATCTGCAAAAAGTACTATATCACAAAAATTTTGCACATAGAATGGTAAATCGTTAATGTACACTAAAAAGAGAAACGGACCGAGAATTGAGCCCTGTGGCACGCCCATTGAGACAGGTAATCCAGAGGACCTAATTCCATTTATATCAACTCGTTGAACTCTGTCACCAAGGTAAGAGGCAACCAGATCAAGTGCAATATCCCTGACTCCATAGTGCCTGAGTTTTCGCAAAAGCGTTTGATGTTCAACGCAGTCGAATGCTTTGGATAAGTCACAGAAAACGCCAATTGCATCTTGCGCGTTTTCCCAGGCATTAAATATATGTTTTATAAGTGTAGAACCTGCATCTATGGTTGAGCGACCCTTTGTGAAACCATACTGCTCTTTGTGAAATAAATTATTAATATTAAAATGGCTTTCTAACTGCTGCAAAATAAGCTTTTCAAAGACTTTACTAACTGCTGGCAAGATTGAGATGGGTCTAAAATTGCTAGGGTCACTCTTAGACCCACTCTTGAATAATGGTATTAACTTACTATGTTTCATCAAATTAGGAAATATCCCTTTATCTACACATTGGTAGTGGACAATAACCGCGCTTCACGGAGACGACGCTGAGCTTCACCAGTCGGCTCGTGACCACGAATGATGCAAGTCATTCGAAACGTCGAGCATAGGTATTTATTTACCTTTATAATAATTACGCGATTCAGACCCGTTGTCTATTTTTTGAAAAATAACATCACGCCTTTATTACACAGAAGGGTGTGGTAGAGGTGTACAACACATTTCACTTGTTAGGGGGTGAGCCTATTGCCATCCTCCAGGCACAATTCCAACTCCGTACTGCTATTGTGAATATCCTAGCGAAAAGTTTACAAATAACACTTGCCTGGAAATCGAATTCAAGACCTCGCGATGAGAGGCGCATATGCTAACTAGCCTATCGAGGCAGTTACTAGACCAACAAAGCAGATCGAGTGCATGAGAAATGTTCAGGTATATTTCATCAACCGATATTACCTTAACGAAATCGACGGAGCCGGCGATTTTGGCTTTGATTACAAAGAGCACTTATTCAATATGGAGAGGAAATGAAAGCAAATATCTATGCAATAAGTCTGCCAAAACTCGCGGATAAAGCGGAGAGGGGGGTTGCGATTGATCTCCGCATTTATGATTTGACAGCTAGTTTTATATGATGTGTACGACTTTCACAGGCAGCGGGGGTTTCCTGACAATGACCAGTCCTTTTGGTTTAATTTTCAAAGTTTGTTAGCACAGCTGTAAGTTAGCATTTTCCTTGCGAAATCAATCATCTAAGAAATGACGGATGAGTCTGCAGAGACCTTGAACAGTGAAGGAAAAAAAACAAGTATGATACTTTCCACAAGACTGATGTATGATTTTTCAGTAAAGGTTTCAAGTCTCCTTATACACAGGGTGGTTGTGATGGGTAATTTTTATCTAACTGTCTGCCTATTTGTATTGGCTAACCTTCTAAGCGCCTGGACTGATTTTGATAAAATTTAAGGTGCCGGTAACTGACTACAATGTTTGTAACATCTATAGGCTACTTTTTTATGGATGTACCTACCACGTAGATGAAACCGCGAGAGAAAAATTGTTTGTTTGCTTGATAACGCTAATATCGCGCACTACTGATTAGATTTTAATAATTATTTTTGTGTTTGATAGTTTTACTATCGATAAAGATTTTTTTAATATTTAATATCACGCTAAACTCTACGGGAGCCAAGCAGTAAGGTTTAACGCGGGTCAAAGCACGAGAGAAGCTACTACTTAATATAACGAATTTCACGCGGACGAAGCCAGTCTAAAATAACAAAAACAACAAATTAAATTCAAGGCGTTCGTGGTGAGAGTGCCGACCTGTATGCTGGAACAGGTGCTTGATGAAAGTTTTTGGCCGCAGGGTGTTGTTTTCCGTCGCTTCCGCGGAACTATACCCCAGGAACGCACCAAGACTTAGTGCAAAGGAAGTGAATTTATAATTATGTATTTTTAGGTTAAGGTATTTATCTATGGGCCTATGCAGCCTGAAATAAATGATTTATTATTATTATAAATTGTAATTGTAAAAGCTTGCCAAAACTTAGTAAAGGAAAAATCACCTTTTACGAACTCTGTAGGTATACATTTTAGTAAAATATTAATTCTTCGTGTTAAAATTGTCTATAAAAATAAAAAAAAATAAAATAAAAAAAAACTAATTAAAAAAAAGAATATTCTTAACTCGAGCGTATTCTAAATATTATAATTATGTACTAATTTTTTTCAAAGAAAAAGGAACCGCCTTCAAAAACTCAAAAGTAAAAAATAAAATATTCGCTAAACTTTGCTTACCTTTATATTAATTTGTTTAAAACAATAAACCCAAATAATTATGTAATACCAATTAATTATATTTTTTTGAAGTCGGCGCCAAATTACAAAATCAAATACCAATTAAAACCGTATTTACCGAAATAATTGTTGAAAAAATCACAAAATCAAATACCAATTGAATTGGTATTTGATTTTGTAATTTGGCGCCGACTTCAAAAAAATATAATTAATTGGTATTACATAATTATTTGGGTTTATTGTTTTAAACAAATTAATATAAAGGTAAGCAAAGTTTAGCGAATATTTTATTTTTTACTTTTGAGTTTTTGAAGGCGGTTCCTTTTTCTTTGAAAAAATTAGTACATAATTATAATATTTAGAATACGCTCGAGTTAAGAATATTCTTTTTTTTAATTAGTTTTTTTTTATTTTATTTTTTTTTATTTGTTTTTTTTATTTTATTTTTTTATTTCAAGCTTTTTAGTGTCTTAGTTTTTTAGATTTAACGATGGGGTTAGGAAGAAATACTAAGGCATCATTACGCATGAAACACAATAGAAACAATCAAAATAATCAAAAAATTCTTTCTGAGATCTTCATGATCATAAGTTATCACTACGATAATAACAAATGTGCTGAAACGTAAGCCCCGTCCAAACCTAAGCAGAGCTTTCGGTACTTTAAGGGTAGGTAAGTAGGCTATCTCTGCTTACCCTTCAAAGCATACACAGGCATGATGTTATGTTATGTAGTGGTGAAAACAATACATAGATACACGATTGCACAAAACGTGGTTCATTAGCTATTCGTTTTTGAAGAGTTCCGTTGCCTGTCTCCAAAGATCTTCATCAGATTCTGATAAATTATATATTAAAACCTTCCTTGAAACACAAGGATTAAAATACCGAAAACTGCATTCAAATCGGATCAGTAGTTTCCGAGAAAATCGCGAACATAAAAAGGTGACATACATACATACATACGGATCGAATACAGAACCTCTTTTTTTTTTTGAAGTCGGTTAAAAATGAATAAGACTATCTTACACGTGGCGTCCCCTTTTATTTGGCAAAGTACAAAGGCCAAGGTCTTAGCCCTTTGTGTCGCCAATGCAAACAGTGCACGTGCCGAATACAGAAGCGGCAAGACGTTGCATTTTATAGTATTTCATTTATAACTGTAAGTTATTTTCTTATATTTGCTAGTTGCCGATAGCGGCTCCTTTCGCGTGGTACGACGATGAAAAATAACCGTAGTAGAAGAAATGTTATTACTGTAGTCTGGAATTAAATTATCTCTACTAGCACCAAGTTTCATTAAAAAAAAAATTGGCGATTGTGGCACGTAATAACTTATTTTGTGTCTAAATAGCAAAATAGTCATGTGTCCGTTATACCAAAAATTAACTGATAACGGTTACCATACCTCTAACGTTCCGTACCGATATCGAAATAACTAGCAACGGCTATTAAATATTATATACCTACTAACTTTGACGCGACACTGCCAACAAAATCGACCAGTAACCGAACTAACAATAACAAAAGGAATATTGGTATAGGCCAAAGACGATCTTATCTCCATTGATTTAAGGCGCATTTCTGTTTTCGCTACTGGTAACCAAACGAACCGTTACCATCCCGTAACCAAACCTTCCACCAACCATACCTTCACTCTCATTCTAAGCGGCATCTAGCGTTTAAGACAGAGAAAGAGAGTATATCAATACAGTAACCGTAGCTGTAGCCGCAGCTAACCGTAGCCGAAAACCGTTCACTTTAATTGGTTATCAACTAACTATATAATTATACAGCTACAATACCGATATTCGGTAACGGTTGTCAATATCGTTATTGAATCTTAAAATTGGTACGACAACCGTTGGCAGAAATAGCCGATAATGCCCATCGCTATAGCAAAATAATAATAATGTTTTGAGCAATAACAAAATAATAACAATTAATTAATTAATATATCTTTTCATATTTTTAAGAAATAAACTAAAAATAAGAAATGAAAAACAAAAATCTAATGAATAGATTCATTACCATTAACTTTGACTTAAGACGTCTTAAATTGTCTTGTAATTGACACATTTAAGGTTGTTTTTTATTTATTTATGGTCTATTTCATAATTATTTCCTCATTTTGGACGAAGTATGTACACTGTTATGCTGCTAGTAAACAACGTTAAGAGTAGACTCCCGAGCGCCGTGTTTTCATACTAACGTATATGGGTTTAACTTTAAAAGGATAATTTTAAATCAATATTTAAAGACAAATCATATCTAAAACACTAACCCTTGTTTATTTTTTGTCAAAATTGTTTTAATTAAGAATTACATCAATGCTGTTTTTTTTAATGGGTGCCGTTACATGCATTTTAGCAATTTTAAATATGTTTAGTCCATAAAAATAGATAAAAACTTAATAATATTAAATTGAAACCAATATTATCTTTATATGGAAAACAGCCAACCAATTGTCACCCCTTAATCGGCACGTGTATTCGATGCAATAACACTTAGCTTTGGCAAGCTTGTTCAATAACAGTTTTATTTATGTATCCTTGCTTTTATTTTGCTACCAAAAGTAAAAACTTTGCCACAATCGACACAAGTTTAAAAGCCACAATATATACGTGTCTTAAATTTTGGCAAGCATTAACAGTTTTATTTAAGCTTTGTGGCGTTATAAGACATAAACAGATATTTCTCCTGGATTATAAATAAATGAGTAAAAAGTTTTATTTTTTTTAACATTAGATAGAACTCCAGAAACAACTACACTATCCACAGGGACCAATGACAAGGCCAAATACACAAATTCAGTCACTCAAGCACACCCAGTCTCAAAACAAATCTTTGCGAATCACACAAAGATTTGTCTTATGTGGGATCGAACTCACACTCGGCCTAAACCACTACACCACACGTGCAGACAAATTATGGGGCAAAGACCTAAGAGTGCCTAAAAAGTCCTGGATGGTGTGTGAAGTCTACCGATCCGCATTTGGCCAGCGTGGTTGACTATGGCCTAACCCTTTTCATCGTGAAAAGAGGCCTGAGCTCAGCATGTATTAGATACAGGGCTTATGTATATAGTATACATAAGCCCTGTATCTAATACATGTCCCACTGCCTGACCTGGCTACATAGCCCAATGTGGCATAAGTAATATATTTGTATATATATATTATTCATGAGACAAAGAAACATTTAACTCCAGACACTACAATCTGTTTTACAAATAAACAAAGCCACACTTTTGCTTCATTACTTCACGACACCGAACACAATAAAAATGAAAAATATCAGGTAGTTGGAAACTAGCGCGCCATTGGGAACGAGCAACAACTTCTGACAAAGAAATAATATTTCTTTTTACAGCTCAACCCGAGATTAACTCTTGAAACTGAATTACGAGAACTTCATAATCTATTTTGTGAAACTCTTCAGCTATTATTCGATTTAGATAGTTTATTGTACATCTCTCAGTCTCGGGTATTAAAGTTTAAAATGTTGTATCGGATGAAAATCGATAACAATTTATCATTCAAACTCTCGAGCGCCGTGTTTTCATACTAACTTAATATGAGTTTAACTTGAACATTATTGAGCTAAGTACATTACAGTTGAGAAATTTAGGGTCCTGGCAAAAGGCGACCGTAGCTTAGAGGTAAGTGCGGCTGCTCGGAATGCAGAGATCGCAGGTTCAAATCCTGCCGGTCCCATAATTTTCATCTGTTTCTTAGTATTATTTGCTAAGCATAGCTAAATGCTATAAAAATAATCACTCCAAAATTATGTTTGAAAAGTAATACTTAATTCCATTTATTATTTTATCCTTCCTCTCAGCACAAATAAGATAAATTCCAAAAAGTGCCATAATGCAATCTTTCATTATCAAATGGTGTAAGGTTTTTAAAACACTAGTCGTTTGCAATAAGTTATGAAAAAATTTTAACAAAATTTAATTTCTTTCAAAAACATAAGGAAAATAAAAATGTAAGAAGAAAAACATTTGTATTCAAGACATCAAAATTATGAAGCCCAACTTTGGCAAAGGACTTTATTTATTATCTTGAACTGTTTTTCTCAAGAAAGAATGGCTGAAGTGTTTTGATATAAAAGTATACAATCCGCTTTTGCCCTTGAAAATTACAATTTATTTTGCAGAAAACTTTTAAAGTGTTTCATCCACTGCGCAATTTTCTTTGATCCTTGTTGTGGGTCTTTTTAGAGTTCCGTTTCCAAAAGCTAAAAATGGTAGACGGAAACTTCACTGTCCGTCAGTTCGTCTGTGCACTAGTGCACTAGCCGAGCCGTTGAAAACCGGTTTTGCTCCGTACGTGACAGAGCTGCTAGTGCACACGCGCACAGACGCGACAAGCTTGTAGTGGTGTCCTTCTTAGTGTGAGTTTGCATTTAGCTCAGCCTCTGTATACTATCTACTCATGGCACTAGATGAGGGCACCAGCATGCACCGTTTTTGTTTCGTTAAAAGAGATCATAGTTTATTGAACTGTTTGTATGAAAAATAAAACGTACCTAACCATTTTTTTAACAAACTCAATATTGCATTATTGCATTATTGCATAATCATATTTTTTCTTCTTTACCAACCCTACCAAAATAGTTAAGTATAGTACTTAACTAGCTTGCTCTTTGGAAGCTTAGCTTCTATACATTACTCAATCATCTGCACCTATCGTTGAATATGTCTAATATTTTGTCCTAATCAAACGTTTTGAGTTAAGCTAAACGTATACCCCGTTTTCAACGGGACGGAGAGATATTGATGGTTCATTTGGGGATGATTTCATTTTTAACCGCTTTTAGAATGCAATTAATCTTATGTTAAATTTAGTTAAATGATACGCTCAGTATTGGCTCTCATAGTGAACTGAGGTCAATGCTCATAATGCGTTTGAAGAAATTGGTTCTTATTTGCTACATTTTTCTTGACCAAGTGACCTATTTCTGGGAAACAGTGAGATAGTGCAAGGTTTGCCACAGATAATAAGCAGCGACGTTCTCTCTTTTGGTGCAAAGCCAAGTGTTCACCATTACGAGACATAATAAGTCACCGTAATTGCCGATTCTGGTGCTACCTTACTCCTAGGAGCATTTGCTTTGTCCACTGATTAATGTTCTTCCGAAATTAAATGTGGATTGGATGGTAGATCGTTTATCACTTTCAGATTGACTTAAAGTCGTCTGGTCGTTCTCCTCTACGCTGGTGTTGTGGATTCATATTTCGATACATCTTTGTGAAATGTTGCAAAGATTTGATTCTGGGTATGCTTGTCTTTGTGTTTGTGAGATGTATGTTTGAGAAAGGTATGTATTACAATAGATTTCATGACAAGTAATGAAAACATGCGAAAATTCAAATTATTTAAAACTGTCTCGATGGTCTAGTGGTTAGCATACGCGCTTCTCACCGTGAGGTCTCTGGTTTTATTCCCGGGTCGGGCAAGGTGTCATTTGTGAACTTTCCGTCAGGAAATTCTGGTAAAATGGAGGAAATGGCAGTATGTAGTTGGAATTATGCTCAACCCCTTTCCCATGGGACCTAAACATTACAAGTGAAGTGTGGGTATTGTACACCTCTGCCACACCCCTCTGGGTAATACAGGCGTGATGTTATGTTATGTAATATAAATTCAACAACAAGACAAGTGATGTTATAATAAAAGTGAACAATGTCAATAAAGATGATAAAAATATCTCCTAAAACATCAAAGCAAAGCGTGGGAGGAGATGCTTTCAAAGTTTTTTACGAAATAAATTGTGATTTGGAATTGTAATTTCCAAGGGCAAAAGCAGATTGTATTAAGACTATTATATCAAAACACTTCAGCTATTCTTTCTCGAGAAAAACAGCTCAAGATAATAAATGAAGTCCTTTGGCAAAGTTCGGCTTCATAATTTTGATGTCTTGAATACAAATGTTTTCTTTTTACTGACTTACTTTTTTATTTGCCTCATGTTTTGAGGAAGATTAAATTTTGGTAGTGATTAATAAAATGTTTTCGTAGCTTTTGGCAAACGAATAGTGTCAAAATACCTATTAAGTTGTCAGTTTCTTAACGAAAGATTGTATTATAGAACTTTTTAAGATCCTGTAATTTATGAGATAAAATAAAAAAATAGCCTTTCACTCCGAGGTTTTGGGTTCGATTTCCAGGTCGGGCAAAGTGTTTTTTGTCTTTCTTTTAAACTTTCTATCAGAAAATTTACAATAGCAGCACGGAGTTGGATATGTGCCCGGTGGATGGCGATAGGTTCACCCCCTATCCCATTGGACGTAAACATAACAGGTGAAATATGGGTGTTGTACACCTCTGCCACACCCTTCTGGGTAATATAGGCATGATGATATGAGTTTGACAAAATTGGTTATGAAGTTCTCGTAATTCAGTTTCAAGAGTTAATCTTGGGTTAAGTTTGAAAAGAAATATTATTTCTTTGTCAAAAGTTGTTGCACGTTTTTCCACGGCGCATTAGTTTCTGACTATCTGATATTTTTAATTTTTTATTGTGTTTTGTGGCGGGAAGTAATGAGTACTACAGATTATGTTGCCTAAAGTAAAATTCTCTCTGTAAGATATTTAAAAGGAAGCCGCGCGGAACAGTCGATCTTGCTAGTTAAGCAATGGTAACCGCGGTCGGCCGTGGATATGTGACCATCGTTAACAAAACGAGATTTCCTTCATGCCTCGGAAAGCACGTTAAGCCATCGGTCCCTGTTGCCTTTTGAAGATCTATGGAATCGTTACGGGTATTCAGACCAGAAAGTTTGACAAGTATTACCTAGTACTGGGTTGTAGAGGTCTGATGACAGTTGCTCCACGTAAGATACTGATATTTAGCTAAATAGCTGAATATCTTACGTGGAGCGACGACAAACTCAACTTTACTTCGAACGAGAGCAAAACTCTAATCAGAATCAAGTTTTTAAACTTTCGCGATTTGAGAACATTTTATCAGCGTATTTATTTACCTTTATAATAATTACGCGATTTAGAACCGTTGTCTAATATTATTTTTAAAGAATCAAGTTTTGCTTACTAAAATGACTCCAAGCAAAATTGAGTTTTGCTCACTGTTTTCATACAACAAAGAAAGACTTTTCGAGCTGCTGAAGTGAAAAATAAATAACAACTTCTAGAAATATAATATAAACGAAAAGTAACTTACTTGAAATTCTAATTTGTAAAGTACTGGGTATTTTCTCCTCTGCTCGCAGAGTTTCGGAAAGTTCTTCAACTCGACGGGCCGATCCGGTATCGTCTCCGATATGGAGCCGTTTTCATCAGCTGTAGAATAATAACGTTTATATATAAATTGATATTAAGTATGCATGAATATCTTAAATATATTGGAATACAGGTACAATTTTATCATCATACAAGTCTATCTTATGACGTAATAACTATGTGTTTGCCACTTAAATGCGATTCAAAATTGGAAATATTTTTGTGAACCATCAAAACTGCATACAATCAAGGTTATTTGACCCGATGGACCGGTAAAATTTTGTATAGAAACGTCAAATTTTATATAGAAACGTCAAATTTTATATAGAAGAATCTGCAGTAACATCGGGCCATATAAGTTGCTAACCTCATAGTTCGCATATGCATAATGTCTTAACATTTGTATAATATTGTTATGTTTGAAAGTACTCCAATATATTTAAGAAATGTCAAGTATAATTCTGTTGAAGGGTATGAAAACCTTATAATGTTAGGACAAAGGCCACAAAGGATCATGTAATCGGTGTCAGCCCGCATCGGTTACATGCTTGCTTTGTTACCTGCCCGAGTATGTAATGTCTCGTATAGTTATGTCACTTATGTGAGACCAGCAACAACGTACTTGTTTTAGCCTGTTTGTATTTAGTAAAGTTAATATACAATTAATACTAAGTATTCTTTGTGATCTGCTGATAAAATTACATATTTGATATTCATAAAAAAGTTTTGCTCCCCTAGCACGGCCACGAAAATAAACGTCACTTTCGTGGCCGTGCCAATCAACATAGAAACGTCACTTTCGTGTCTTTTGAGGTTTCTATGTTGTGTTCAGGGGGCTACCTTTATTTGGAGCAGTACTTTGTAATTTTTCACACTATTGCCTGTCCCGATGTCACTGTCAAATTGTTTATAGATTTTGAAATTGACATTTCTACACAAAATTTGACAATTTTACCGGGTCAGATAACCATGTGGGTATGGGTATACGTACTGTCATTACAAAAATCTCATTATAACTAAATTATATTACAAGTACGGGTATTGTGAATATAATATAGGTATACCTAATAACAAAGACAGTCATTACGTTGTTGCCAACCTCATTATATCATTTCTTAGTCATAAAATCTAAAGTATGTTCTAAATGAAGCAGCTATTGTGTGCGATCTCTAATGTTAATATTACACCTCTAATAAATGTTATACTTCTAATTTATGTTATAATTCTAAGCCACACCACTCTTGGTTAATTACTTTACGCCAATTACTACTTTATTATCATCTACTACGTTTCAAACACATTTAAAATTAATTTTTATGTTACCATCGTTTGTTACCTAAAATGAGTTTGCAAGACATTTTAAATTATCGTGTACGAATTAATGGCCGCTCACGATGAAACCATAACTGTATTAAATTGACATTATTATTTAAATATTAATTGCTCTTGTGAGCGACCTCGAGGGCGGCAGCACCACCGTCTCAGTAGTGCTCGTACTACTGTGCTTCGGTTGGTTGGTGAGATCAGGTCCTGAAATTACTGCCACATGACGCATAACGCTATAATCCTCAGCTGGAGCGACGCATCTACAATCTTCTTTTGTGGATTGTTAATGTTCATGGGCATGTTACCACTTACCATCAGGCAGACTATACGTCCGATCGCTATATAAGTGGTATATAAAAAAAAATGTCCCTTATTTTTTGAATTTTCGGGGTATAAATCATATCGCTATTACTTAATAAATCTTAACGAATATTATTCAGCCTGCCAAAAAAATTAACGCGAAAGTAAAAGTACTATGAATTATCGTTAAATAATTTGCTCGAAAATTTCGGAGTCCAAACGAAGATTTATCACCGAATATTTGGATTAGGGGTGACTAGGCGAAATGGTGCCCATTTTAGTAAGTGGGGCTAGGGTTGCTAGCCGTCCTGTTTTCAGGACATGTGTATGTCTGTTCTAGTTAGCTTGGGTTTTCAAAAGCACCCTGATGTATGTCATTGTATGTCTTTAATGATTTCTGGTCAATCAGCATAAAAATATTGTAACAAGAAACTAAATAAAGGCTTGAAGCTTGGAGGCTAGAGGCTTCGCAAATCTGACTACAATTAGCGACCTGGGTGTGCTCCGTGTGTGTAAAATGTATGTTTGTACACCCCCGCGACACAGAAGTTTTAAAAAAGAATAATTGCAATGCTGCCAGCATTTTGGGAACGTTGCCCTCTGGTAGCGGTCTTTTAGATTAGGTTTGTACATAGATTTAGCTTTTAGTCATTTATTTTTAGGTTAGTAGAAATAAAATAAAGAAATATAACAATATTAAAGTACTACGTAATTAAAATATATAAATGCAATTAAATAATGTCATTTATTGAGAGATCAATTATTGACATTTCCTCAATTTTCAACTACCTACAGTTTCTAGTTTTAGGAGGTAACATTGGCAGCCCTATAGTAGAGTGAGAATGAATCATTTGAAGTATCTCGTCGCAACAAATGATAAATGACCGAAGGCTTCAGAGTTCAACGACCTTTGACCTTGATAACGTATCATTATTTGATTAAAATGAGAAAATCTTATTCTCTGAACGTAAATAATTTAAGACCCTTGATGTTTTATTGTTGTGAAAATTGAAAACAATCTTATTTTCTTTATAAATTGAGTTTCAACTAAACAGTCTTGTCAGATTCTCTAGAGTACCCTTGATGTTTATTATTTTATTTATTTTATGAAAAATTTCATTGGAATATTACTTTTGAAGGCAATTTTTATTGAAGCTGTTTTTATATTAGACAGCGTAATTTCTTTTCATAAAAATAATGTGTCGTTTAGAAACAGCAAGGAAGAAAGTACTCGAGCCGAAAATTGTAGCAGTAGTATTAGTATTTTAAAAGAGGCTAATGACCTTTGTTATAGATTACTGATAATTAAAAAGTTAATTTTATATGTCACTCTAAATAACTTACATTTGGGAATGTTACCGGTAACGTTACTGGGAAAATGCTCAACTAGAGTAAATTTCTGTTAACGGTCCATTCCTCATTGGAAACTGACTGCCACGTGGTCTAGTGGTATATTACGGCCGCTCACTGTGAGATCTTGAGTTCGAAAGAAAAATAAATAGTAACTATTTTTCCTTTAGTAACTACTTCTACTTTCCGTAGCAGCATGAAGCTTGGTATTGAGCTCAGTAGATGACGATAGACAGGTGAAATGTGGGTGTTATACAGCTCTTCTCTCTGTTTCGTTGATATCGTTGAGAATCACTGTATCCACAAAGTTAAAAACAAAAATGTATATTCATGAATACCATTACTTATACCAGATTTAACTTCTCTCGGTCCTTTATCATTTGCGAGATTAAATAAAAAGAAAACACAGTCTTACGATATGACTCACAAAAAAAGCTTTCGGAGTTTTTTTCAACGTCACCTTGAATAATAACTGCGTTTTATTATAGCTTACGATTACAATTTGTGAATCATTGTCTTATAGAAATGTAGGTAACAGATTAGCTATAGTAGCTATTGATGCACTTGACACACATAATTGGGTCGGCGCTTTCGATTCAAACTTTTCGTATTTTATTTCTTTATAAAAAATTAAAGGAGCGGCATAGAATTGGCTGCACCAAAATGTGCCAACCCGAATATGTGTGAAACAAACTCTAATCTTTCTCCTACGCGTTCTCCCACCGAATTCAATAGAAAATTAATAATCGTTTTAAGTTGAAAAGCTTGCACCAATAACCAATGTGTTAAACATTGGTTATTGGTTCTAAAAATCCTTGCATAAAAAGGGGTCATACCCCTTTTTATATTGGCTATATGATTTTTTATCGGCGTTATGCTATATATTTACTCTATTCAGTGACTATGTCAAAGATAAAAACTGCCATCTTATATAAAAAATAATGAATACTTTTATTTGTAAGTCGGATATTTTAATAGCAAGTCAAGTTTAATGAAAAACGTTAGTGAAAATAATGGTTATTTTATAAATTTTATGTTTAGTGAACAGTTGATTCTTCATTTTTTAATGAGAAATCACTTTCGTTTTCATATCCCGCTTTATTTAAGTCAGATAATAGTCACACACAAAACTAGGATGTATTTACTATCCTCAATTCGTGACACAAGGTTTGTGGCGATACAACTTTTGGTCATTCCCTTTTAGAAATACTGCTACCCTTTTTAAAATATCTCTTCATCAGAGCCCGATACGGAGCGCACTTCCCGCCAGCGCTGCTCATCCATCGCCCGATCGTGGCTTATCAGACTCATCGCGACAACATCCTTATCTAAGCACTTGCCGTGCCTCCATTGAAAGCCCTTAATCCTATCGTATTTTTGAATGTACGCCCTTAAGGATAAAAGGGTTCGGTTTTGTTGTGTTTTTCGAGAAAAGTTATTCAAATTGTTGAGGGATTTTTTAAGTATTTTATTTTTTATTTTTTTTTTTTTTTATTTAAAACTTTATGCACAATTTGTACAGAGGCGGACTTAATGCCAAAGGCATTCTCTACCAGTCAACCAAGGGTGGTGCAGAGCTTTAACATGGTAGGTGCACTTGTAAAGATAGTAAAAAAAAAAAAAAACAAAACTAACAAAACTTACAAATAAAAAAAATAATATAAAATGATAATATACTTTCTAAAGTATAAATCAAATACTATATAAACATATATACTATATACATATATAAATACATATAACATATATACACAATATATAATAGAAATATTGGATGATAAATATAAAATCATACACAGTGTGGTAACCTAATGATGTGACGATTCCGACAACTTATCACGGAGGAGATTCCGAACTTTTATTTTGAATGTAAAACGGTTAGTGGACATCCTGATTTCGAGAGGGAGCGCATTCCACAAAAGAACAGATTGAACGAAAAAGGAAGAATTTAGAAACCCAGAAGTGTGAGATGGACATAGAAGGAGTAAATTATTTGACGAGCGAAGATCACGCTCGTGATTGGAGCATAGAAATTGGAAATAAGGAGCTAAGTAACTAGGAGGAGATGAAGAATTAAGGAAACTGTACAGAGTGGTAAGAGCACGTAAATTCCGACGCTGACGGATGGGCAACCAAGTTAATTGAGAACGGTAAGTAGACACGTGGTCATACTTTCGAAGATTATATATAAATCGAATGCAGTTATTGAGAAGACGGTCTAACTTATTGAGAAGATCTGCATTCAGGTCGAAATAGCATACATCACCATAGTCGATCATGGGGAACACCAAGGTCTGCACAAGCATTATCTTTGTTCTAGAAGGTAGAAAGTTCTTTAACCTATATAAAGCACGAAGAGTACCAGTAACTTTTTGACTGATGTGAGCAGTTTGTTTTTGCCAGTTAAGAGTGAAGTCTATATGAAGTCCAAGATCTTTGACTGAGGCACTCACCGGTATAATCGTTCCGTTAAATACAACTGGTGGAAGAACTGAAGTGTTTATTCTACTCATCATACGACTACTACCGACAATAATGGCTTGGCATTTTGCAGGGTTGACAGAAAGACCAAACCTGCCAGACCAGTTCCTTATAGCTTCAAGGTCTTTGTTAATGCTATCTATGGCAGTTGATATATTATCCACATTTGCTTGTGAATACAGCTGCAAGTCATCGGCATACAGATGGTACGAACATTGAAGGTCTAAGGTAATGAGATTAATAAACAAAGAAAATAATAATGGAGATAAAATACCGCCTTGAGGGACGCCGTCCTCTAGATCAACCCAGCTTGAGTTAGCTTCGTTGACCCGAACAGATTGCTGGCGGCCCTGAAGATAGGATGAAAGCCATTCCAGCGCTTCTGGCGAGACCATTAGGTAGGATAGGATGGACAGAAGGAGGTCATGACTGACGTCATGAAAGGCGTTCGAAAAGTCAACCAAAGCTATCACTGTAACTTTGGTTTCCTCCATGCCCGCCCTAATGTCGCCAGTCACTTTAAGAAGCGCGGTAACGGTACTATGCCCGGGCCTAAAGCCGGATTGTAAAGGGCTTAACAGATGGTTGCGATAAACAAAACCACAGAGCTGCTTATGTACGCATGCTTCCAGCACCTTAGAGAGGAATGGGAGTATCGATATGGGACGGAAATGGCTAGGTAGGGAAGGGTTACTTATTTTAGGTAATGGGACAATGTAGGCTTTACGCCATTGGGAAGGGAACATACCTGAGTGTAGTGAGAAGTTCACGATATGGGTGATGACGGGAAGGAGGATATCAAGGATGGTGGTGATCATGCGGCGACTGATCTGATCACAGCCAACCGCATTTGATTTTATGGAAAGAATAACCTTTTTGACCTCGCCTGGAGCAACTGGAGAAAATTTAAAAGGACTAATATCAGGACATGGGAGGCTAGCCAGGTAATCTACTGTACGACACTTGGTTTGGTGATCTAAACGAATGGAAGAGGCGAAATGACGATTAATTTCATCCAAACCAATCGTCCCCAGCAGATCCTGGCGTTGTTTTTTGCCAATACCAAGGGTCCCGAGGAACCTCCAAGTATGGCAGGATTTTTTTTCATTAGGTATAATTTGTAGATAATAAAATAATACAACTATATTTTTCAGTCGGTTCCTAGTATTTACTTTAGGTAGGCAATTATAAATCCAATTAAATACGTGTTTGAATCTAAATATTTAGAATCATTTAACCAAGGTCGTAATAACAGTTATAAAAATTTGGCGTAAATTATGGTGAAAATAATACAGGTATCATATTGTTCTCGTTCGCATTTCCCGATAGATCAATGCATGCTCAAATTGCATTTATGGAGTAACATGAATTTCTCTGAAACTTATATACAGGTTGTCCCACGGACATGTCACATGAAGGGCAAGTATATTAAATATGGTAGATAGAAGATTGTACTGAAATAAGGCTTTATTAAAAGAAAATAACTACGTTTAAAGAGTTTTTTTTAATTAGCTTGTTTTGCCGAGGTATCGAACCAGCTCATATTTGAAAAAAATGCATCTTGTACTTTTGTATGTATCAATCGATAACGTCAATCATAACAATTAAATTTCTTAATAACATGGTAATTTTAATAAAAGGGTGACTGTGAATTTGGTTTTTTCAATGAATGGGTACCCACTTGTAAGTAACCCAACTATTTATTTGATTACCCAAATGTATTAGACATTAATTTATAGTAATTTCCAATAATAAGCTGCGATAGACATTCAAAATGGTAGTTTAGCTTATTAACCGACGAAAAAAAGGGAGGAGGTTTTCAATTCGACCTACGTATATTTTTTAACGAATTATAGATACTAATTAACTAATTACATAGGAATTTTGACTAGTTTATTTTTTAAAATAACAATTGATTTCACGGTTTTCCTAACATTTAACTTATCAGGGTTGTCAGAGGGATTTCTTCTTTATTATTGACGCTATCGACTGTTGCCATAAAAATATTGGTTAGGTACTATTTTTTTTTAGTTTTGAGCTCGTTCGATGCCCGGTTCAGTAGCAAATAAAAAAAAAAAAATGTAGTTTAGTAGAATTAGTTAGTTTCAGTAGAATCTTCTATTTAAAGACAATATTTAAGATACTTGCACTTCATGTGGCATGTCCGCGGGACACCCTGTATATTAATAGACACTAATACCACTTTATAGTATTACCTTGTGAAGTTTATTGTGTATTCTGTTTGAAATGGTCGAATGGGCTGAGAAATTTCGAGTCTAGCAGCATACGAATCCATAGCTGAATTGGCAAAGCACTTAAATTGGGGCGTATACCCTGGGGGTGCAGGTTCGAGTCCTGCTGGATTCTTAATTTTTCAACTTTAATATTATATAAAATCATAATAATTACCGCATGATTTGCAAAATTTGATTATATTATATAGATTGTGGCGTTGCTGGCCACTATCAAACCTAACCTACTTATAGGACCAAAAAAAACGTCTACCTCTCCTCTATTGCTCGATTGATCAGAAAGACGCTTAACTTACGTTATTTTTTAAAATGTATTACATTTATCGGTACTGCGGTTATTTTTTTATAATCACCGGTAAAGCATGATAGATGTGATTAATTTGTTACTTTTACCTCGCCTATTGGTATGTATTAATAATCACCGGTAATAATTCAAATCTCTAAGTTGAATTAAAGTCAATCTAAGCTCCGGTGTCAAATCATTTTATTTCAATAAGTATTATAATTTAGTTAACTAAGTTTTATTTTAATTATATATTTTTTGTATTTTGATGTTTGTTTTGACGTGTTCAAGCGCCCCTTGGGGCCCATGGAAATAAATGATTTGATTTGATTTGATTTAATTAATTATTTTAATTTATCACATTTACCGTAACATATTTATAACGTTAATCCGTGAAATAGATTCAGATAAAAGTATTTCTTCAACAACATTTAGAAATCCACCTAAAACTCATTAAACACAATAACACTACTAACATTTATAATACAAATACAATCTACATCAAATTCCGAATCTTGAGGGACAAACAAAACTTCCGTGTTTCTGTAATTGTTTTGCAGTAGAGCCTCAAAATTACTTGGCAAAAGATAATTTCCTCAAATGACTTGGTGATTTAAAGAACAATGGCGATGAGTATTGTAATCCTCCATAGATCTAAATGGTGTTTTAAAACAATGACGTTTGAATATCTTTTATGTTGCGGAGTCGACTTAAGGCGAGAGTTTCCGTTAATGTGTTATAATAATGTTATCAATTAAACAAACAATGTTTTCTTGTGTACTTTCTAGTAACATCTCAGAATGAAACATTTTCTCTCTTACTTTCTAGTATTTTGAAGCTTAAAACTATTTTATTATTACGAGCCTTGCCCAATTACATTGAGGTCTGCTACTAGTCTAACGGATTTAGCTGAATATCATTGTGCTGTGCCATGCAAAATTGCAATGATGCATAGAAGTGTACTGTGTAGAGCACCCCTCATATATAACAAACTGCCAGTATCAAAAGTCAAAAGTCAAAAGTCTTTATTTGCTTACTAAGTGTATAGTTAGGTCTTAAATATTAGATACAGATCTTGATAACTTAGTAGCCCTTTTCAGGCGTTGCATAATTAGATGAACGACTACCATTTAAAAGAGAGCTCCACAAATTTCTTACAAACAAAAGTTATTATTCGATCCGAGAATATCTTGATGACAAAACTTATTTATAATGTAATAATGTAATAATGATGATAATAATTGTCTGAATATACTATAATTTTAATTGTTAATCTGATTTTATTGTAAGCTTCTGTTATATTTATTTATGACCTATGTAATCAAAATTTACACGTCTACTTATGGCAAAATAAGTTGGCCAAAATTATTTTTTAAGACCATTATGTATGTACCCTATTTCTGTGGAATAAATGAATATGAATCATTATTTCACGTGAAGCGAATGCATTCAGACTTTCACAACCCAGTACGAGGTAATACGATACCCTTTATTAGATCAGTTGTCAGACCTCCTTGCCTCTGACTACCCGTAACAACTGCCATAGATCTTGGCTAGGCTTAACGTGCTCTCCGATGCACGAAGGAAAATTCGTAATGTTGAGATGACCACCCATCCACGGCCAACCGCGGTTAGAATTGCTTAAACTGCAAGATCAATCGGTCCACGCGGCTTCGACTTAACCACGAGCTCCTTAACACAATTTTAATATGAAAGGTTTATTTGTTTGTTGACTTTTTTTTTTTTTTTTTTTTTTTATTAGATATAATTCACAAAACTGGTGTACAATCTGACTTATTAATTAACATGTTAAAATGAATGCACCTGACTGACACCTACTAGATGTGAATCCAACATGCAAGATCAAGGACACACTCAAATAATTATTAAATTAAACTAAAATTAGTTCTATGACTTTAATGACGATTATGCTCGAGAAAATGAAGCATTTGACTGTTTGGTCACATTTTAAGGTAAGATAAGATCTTGTTTTTTTATATGATACCATGTGACAGAAAACTTTTAACCATTACTTTCAATTTAGTTATCAGTGTTAATTTTTGTTGGGTCCTAAAAAAATTTATTACTTTGAAATATTTTGAATATTTACAAAGGAAGCCAATATTTTACGATTTATAATTAGTATAAATAATAATAGCAACTCTGTATCTTATACATGTCCCACTGCTGGGCTCGGGCCTCTTCTCATGATGAGGATAGGCTATAGTTTACCAAGCTGGTCAAGTGCGGATTGGTAGACTTTACACTACCCTGGAGTACAGTTAGGCATGCAGGTTTCCTTACAATGTTTTCTTCACCTTCTCACTGTTAGCGAACGATAATTTATATGACAAATACACACATATGTTCGAAGAGACGAATCTTAACCATTTGACAGAGGTGTATGCGGTGAGTTTGAACTCGAGACCTTTGACTTAGCAGTCCTATGGTCTCCCACTCAGCTATCGCTGCTTATAATTAGTAATTTATTCAAATTAGGCCTTACGATCGCTGTTTAATTATTTTGCCATAATCCTAACAGATGGGCTACCCTTGCCTTAATGTTGTTTGTGAAATACGGATACCAATACATCTTTTTAATAGACTGAGATAAAGATACGCTGATAGGGAGGTCCCGGGCCGGGGAAAGGGATCTTGTTGTTTTCTTGATTTATTTGTACCTTATTGATCTTATGGAACAAAGATGTGTTAGATAGCAGTCAGTCTATAATTACTTATAACTCAATGTGAGAATTGAAATATGCTATTCACATTCAGGACTGAAAACAATTATTATTTAAATAAGCTTTAATTTAGTATTGGTCTATTAATTTGGTATAGCAGCGATAGCCGAGTGGGAGACCGTAGCACTGCTAAGTCGAAGGCCTCGGGTTCGATCCCACGGCACACACATGAACATGGGGGTTTGTCTTAGTCTAGGTGTTTCTATGTATAATAAGTATGGATTTAAAAAGTAACAAAATATATGTATTAGTATCAGTTATTCTAGTAGCCATAGTACAAGCTCTGCTTATTTTGGGACTAGATGGCGTTGTGTGTAAGTTGGGAGATATTTATTTATTTGTTTATGTGGTGGGAGGTGAGGTTATTGCCATCCACCAGGCACAATTCCAACTCCGTGCTAGTATTAAGAATTTCCTTACGGAAAAATTACTTAAATTATAATTAGGTCAATTTTAAGTGAACTGTAAGTAAAAATCAAAGAGAACGTAGATAGGTCTATACAAATAGTAGACGTATTGTTTGTTTTTCACAACACATTGATGCTGTACTCGGTTATATTATAGACAATCCTTAATGGAGAAACCAGATCCAGGAAATATCTATTAGTTATTTTCCCGATAAAAGGCAGACAAATATATAACATGCTCTCGCTTTTCGTACGTCGAGCCAAACTGATTGTGATTGTTTGGTGAGGTAGATGTATCGATTTATGTAGGATGTTGCAATTTTTTAGTGTGTTTTAGCTTTAGGCCACTGAAAGAAAGTTAATAATACGTAACGTAGCTATAACTTTTAAAAGAAGTTAGGGCTTTAACACACATTAAAGTTTTAGTCACTAAAATATATCCGATGTCGCGATTTCGCAGTTTCGATAAAAACGGTTGCCAAATCGCCGATCGCTAGTACTAAAATTAGTGTTAGAGGCCTTTAGTGAAATATCAGAATCTGAAATTATCTTAGATACAAAGTCTATAATTATGCAAAGATAGCGTTTAATGCGGTTTGTTTATCCTAATTTATTTTTGTTATTTTTGTTAGAATATAGGACGCAAACGCCTACACTTAATTATAGAGCAATAGCACACATGTAACTTTGCTATGGTGCCTACCTACTATATATCTCTCTTGTTCATGCGGTAGCACCGTGACGTGTAAATTTGTGTTATCATAAAAGTATTACAATCCACGCTTTATTCTCATAACACTCGTTTTATTTCATCAATTTTGATTATTTTTTGAAAAATACATTTGAAATGAAATCAAATAAATATGAGTTATTTATTTTCAAGAAGATACTATTCATGTAATTATAACATAGTTACAATATGTGAAAACGAAAAGTATTTATATACAAGTTTAAAAATAACAAATAACTATGAACAAATTTACAGGTAAGGTGTCATAGAATTCCTCCGCATCGACCTCAACTGCAGGGAACGTGTTCAGAAGGCTGACAGCATATTGCCACGTTGAATGGCAACGCTGATTCTTTGAGTAAGCGTCGATTAACCACTTTGAAATATCTTCAAATAATAAGTGGACATTCGGACCCCATGAACCTAGCGTCTCGATAAAATAAATTGTTAGAAAATTATTAATTAAATTGTTTCATATTTTCTACCATTTTGGTTACAAGGCCAAAAAGTATTTAGAAAAGATAGTGTGAGTAATAAATATGACATGCTTATCATTCACATGTCTTAGCTATCCCGAATTTCGTCAATAAGATACCATCCGTAATTCATCGTAATTTGGCTGGTATCCAACAGCTAGATACTGTTATTTCACAGATGGCATGAGTAACAAGAGTGAAATGTAAGCCACGTGGTCAGTATTATTGTGTTTACGATTCATTGCTGACTGCTAATCAGATTGCCTTTTTTGGTAATGTTGATTGAGCTACATTACTTCGGGATATACTTATTTAGTTTGCTAAAATAATAATATAATAATAAATATCACACAACTTACGCACAGCGCCATCTAGTCCCAAACTAAGCAGAGCTTGTAATATGGGTACTAGAATAACTGATACTAATACATAATTATATACTTTTCTTTTGTAAATACATACTTATTATACATAGAAACACCCAGACTAAGACAAACCTTTATGTTCATGCACACAAAGATTTGTCCTAAGCGGGAATTGAACCCGCGACAAATAAAACAAATATTCTAAGAATAGTGTGTTGAAAGTTTTTAGTGATTTCTTTTAACAATCAAGCCATCCTGAGATTTGATGATTTTTTCTTTAAGTAAAAAAATACCACAGAAAATTTTAAACGTAGTAAAACATAGTTCAAAACTTGCCACTTAAGAAAGATGTAAAAAAACTAGATGTTTTTTTATATAACAATTTATTTTATTGTTGTTTCGATGTTTCATTTAGTAAAAACTCGTAACAATAGTGACATAATTATTACATTTTGTGTATGTTTACTCTTAATTTTAACAAACTTTATGTTTTTTTAACTTGAATAAAGATTTTTATTTATTATTATTTTAAACATCTGAAAAACAGCACTGTCAAATTTGTTGTAGCTATATGGCATAGGAGTTACGCTTGGATTTTTTTTTTCTCCAAACTGATTAGGTCCGGCAAATAACATCGATTAAATATTTTCCGGATTTACATATGCATGCATATTTGATTTTGAGTTCAACACAAAGAGCGATGGAATATCGGTTCGCAGAATTTCGCTAAATGTAAAGAAATAAAAATCGGTTCACCGAATGTATTAACCTGAAACGCGCTTTTGAAATGAACGAATGAATGTAAAATATTTGATCCATGCCGAAATTTCATTCAGTCAGCTGCTATGTCGGCGGTTGCAATATAAAATGCTTCATTTATGATAGGAAAACATTCGTTTGCCTAAAAGTTATGAAGCTGTGCAATTCTGAATTGGTATTTTGAAATTGAGAACGTTATGACTATCTGTGATGGACCTTGAAATGCATCTCTAGATTCCATAGCTCCCTTGCCCCAAGTTGCATGTCTTTTTAGTGACTAACTGTTTACCCGAACCTTGGTTTGTAGATAAAAAAATAGCCTTTAAGTTAATCAATTAAGTAGTTTTCACACACATCTTCACAAACGTTTGCATTTAATTAAGTCAATGAGTGTCATTCAAGTTACCCGCAGAAATATTTAGATTGGCAGACCGGCCCCTTTATTACGATTAATGTTGACAGTGATTGATTTAGATTCATGTATTAAAATTAGTACCAACAAAAATATATTTGAATCTAATCGTAAAAAGGAAGCGGCTCCGTTATGTCCAGAAAACATACCGGTAATACCGGTACCGCCGCGGAACAAGTCCATTATTGGATCATTTATTTTGTTTGCCATAATATTATTAGATCACACATTTCAGTGACAAAAAACTACTACAAACTACATTTTTTATGTCCCCGATGTATATGCATAGTATGAAAAATATTATTTTATAATCAAATGACATTAATTATGTGATATATTGTCACAAATTGTTTCAATCCAAATTATATAGCTACAAAATCTACTCAGGATGTTAAATTCTCTCAATACAACTAAGTAACAAAGATAGTCGTGTAATTTAACTTACAAAGCGAATTCAGTCGTTCCAGCCAGTAATTACTGCGGAAATTAAACAGAATCTGCGCGGTCTGTGCCAAAACTTAAACTACAATGGTTTTGTTATTGTAAAATCATTTACTGTAAAATTTTAATAATCATCTCTATTTTCTTATAACATTTGGGTCAACTTCTAGTCTAACAGATTTACCTAAATATCAATATTTTACGGGGCGACTGCCATCGGTTGCGTTTGAATATTTCGTAGGATTAATACTCATCGTGACATAACATTGTGCCTTTATTACTCAGTATGATCTAAGTACAATATTATTATTATTTACTTATATATAAAAAAGTACATTTAAAATTTTTACCTTTTACTCCAAGTTTTAGTAACTCAAGCCTAAGAACTAAAGACAACACAATACTTTAGTTAGACTAAAGACTTTCTACGAGTAACACGATATATGCTTTCTTCAAGAAACGTGAAACTTTTTTCTTTCTATGTGCAGGCAACTACAAGGAAGAACTAAAATTACAAGGAATATAATTGAACATTTCTTTTAGTTTACTATCGTTAAGTATTAGTTTGCTTTGTAGTTTCACACTGTTCCGATAATAACGGCAAATATATATTCGCCGTTATATTATCGGAACAGTGTGTGATCACATGCGTTCTAAACACTGTGAGGTTAATTTCATAGTTGGCCTAATACATAATGGACTGAAAACAGATATCGCAATAATTCTCCGGTTATATTGACCGGTAACAGCGAGCCTGGGTATGTAGAGTCTGAAACTAACTCCCGCTAATCAAAAATCCGGCTTCAACGATATCGGACGATAAAACAATCGGATCAGCAGTTTTAGAGATCTTATCCTACAAACAAACAAGAAATGTTTAGATACTCTTTATCTCTACAAATTATAAAGATAAAAAGGTTTTGTATGTTTGTACCCAAAAATCTTCGAATCTCCTGGACCGATCTTAATGAAAGTTGGTGTGGGGATAGTTCAAAGCCCCAAAAATAATATTAGCTATTTTTTAACGACCTACCATGCAGATGGAGTCGCAAACTGAAGCTAGTGTAATATAAAAGTCAAATAATTATACTTTATTTCATCATAATTATATTATATAGCTCTTCTATGTAAAATGGGAGGTGCTTTAGCTTGACATCTAATCAATAGGATGAGGTATATTATTTTTATTGTCTCATTGTGTATTGTTCATCATTGTCATCAACAGACACGACAGGAACGCATTCTTTTGACGCCTGCAAAGACATATAAAGCTAGCAAACACAAATTTATTTATAATTCCAGTGACTGCACAACGTGGTGGCTATCAAAGTGAGGGTGTCAAAGCCTCACTTTGATAGCCACCTAGGGATCACCGTAACGTTAATAATTTGGTTTGACCTTTTACTTACGATGTTTTCCTTCGACGTTAGCGAACGATACTTTATAATATAAATTATGTTAAATATTTATATTTCTTCGAAAAATCATTTTTTTTTATATATACGACTCCCGCACTAGGAATTACTCCTGTGTCGCGGGGGTGTTCACAAACATACATTTCACACACACAAAGCACAACCAGAGGTAGAACAAATCTTTGCGAATCACACAAAGATTTGTCCCATGTAAGGATCGAACCCACAACACCAGCGTAGTTGAAAGCGGCGAGGCGACCGCTTTAACCGCTACGCCAACCGTGCACTCAATTTACTATTTATTGACAGATGTGAGTGCCATGGGAACCCGAGATCTTTGACTTCGCAGTCTTACGGTCTCCCACTCGGCTATCGGGGCTGGTGGCATACCCTTGATCAAAATGAATGATACATTTATAATTAAATTATTTATACACTATTATTTTTACGTTCTGCCATCCGATTTGTGGTCACTTAATAATGATAATTATTTTGAGCTGATGAACATAAGATTTTCACAAACTTTATTTTATAACAATTATTAAAAGAATAGAAGGAGGAGGAGGAGAAAGGGAAGAAAAGGAGTAGCAGCGATGGCCGAGTGGGAGACCGTAGTACTACTAAGTCGAAGGTCCCGGGTTCGATCCCACGGCACACACCTCTGTCAATAAATCGTTAAGATTCGTCTTTTCAAAGATATATTGTGTGTATTTATCATATAATAAATTATCGCTCGCTAACGGTGAAGGAAAACATCGTGAGGAAACCTGCATACCTGAGAGTGCCTAAAAGTACTTGAGGGAGTGTAAAGTCTACCAATCCACACTTGACCAGCGTGGTAGACTATGGCCTAACCCTTCGCATCATGAGAAGAGGCCTGTGCCCAGCTGTGGGACAAATATTAGATACAGGGCTGCTATTATATTAAAATAATGGTATTTTATTTATTTATATTATACCCTATCGTGAAGAAGCACTACGAATAACCGGACAGCCCTAATTTATTTATAGTTCCAGTGTCGCATCACTTTAATAGCCACCTAGAGATTACCGTAACCTCAACAATTTCGTTTGACCTTGAACCAACCTTCCTTTAGCTGTGAATATCGTTTGGTAGTATTAGGGTCTTGACAGGATGCAATAAATTCTCCTAAATTGCAAGGGTGCGGTCAATGGATTGACCCAGACCATTTTGTTTTGTTTATGTTTAACAGTAACTACTGATGTACTGGAACCATAATGAATTGGATAATATAACATTATGTGAAAGAAAGAAAGAAAATTATTTTTATTTTCTTACATATGCAAAAACAGGTAATTATTGTACAAAATATGTAATAAATATGTAAGAAAACAGCGGTGGTTGCTCAGCTTTAATGCTGTGGAGTCTTGCATTTCTGCAAAAATTCCACAGCGCTGATTTTCAGCAACCACCACGGTTGACGGCACAAACAGATAAAATAATTTTTAACAAAAAAAAAAACCGACTTTAAAAAGTAGGTAAACTAAAAAGCAAAAAATAAATTTACTTCGCACAAAATAATACGTTTTTTCATTTAGTTAAATAGAAATTATTCAATAATTATTTTATAATTCTGAAGTCGGTGCCAAGTAAACAATTAATAACACTGTATAGATAATATCAATCGTTCTAACAACATTTTTTTTTTTGTTAAAAATTATTTTATTTTACGATTTTAAGTGATGGGTAGACCGAGCAAGAATGTTTCTCGAATGAGGAGACGATGGTTACTTGAGACGGAAAACTTATTTATAATAAACAAGAATTAAATCCTTTCTCCTGACTATTGAGGGTCACGACCTTCCATCATCAGCTCATTTTACACAATAACTAGCAGTAGGAATATGCGTACAGTAGTGAAAGAATTATCCTTTAACTCCTAACTATTGAGGAGTTGACCTTCCATCATCAGCTCAACCACATAAAATTATTGCGACCAAGCGTAAATCCTGGCTTCGATTAATAAAATATGAGGGTTGCCCCCGATTTCTCTGGGGTCCCATCATCAGATCATGACATGCTGACAATGGGACCACCTTTGAAATATCTCCGTTCCAACAGCTCACTTGATATCATAACTAGCAGTCTGAATATGTGTACAGTAGTGAAAGAATTATCCTTTAACTCCTAACCATTGAGGAGTTGACCTTCCATCATCAGCTCATCCACATAAAAATACGTAAATACTGGTGTAGCTTTGAAAAACACACTAAAAACATTACATGTGCCTATAAAATTTGAGGGTTGCCCTCGATTTCTCTGAGATCCCATCATCAGATCACGACATGCTGACGATGGGACCCCTTTGGAATCATCTCCTGTCCAACAAAAAAGAATCATCAAAATCAGTTCATAAACGACGGAGATATCCGTGAACAAACATAAAAAAAAAAAAAAAAAAGCAACATATATACGAATCGAATTGAGAACCTCCTCCTTTTTTAGAAGTCGGTTAAAAACAGGTAAGTACAGCAACATATAAAGGTGACAGTGACATAAAATTAAATTAAGCTTTAATTAAATTACACAAAAAATAATGGGTACATTACACGAGGGAATAATATAATAATTAATGATGAAACATAAATTAAGTTATAAATACATGCATAGAAAATTAATGAGAAAATTATGTCACACCGTTTTGGGTAATACGAGTATATACGTTATGTCACCTGTTATGTTTAGGTCCCATTAGATAGAGAGCAAACCTATCGCTATCTACTAATTATTATACATAAATAAAAATTAAATAGCTGTACAAAAACTAAGTTATGATGAAACAGAAGAGCTACTTCACATTCATGCCTAAAAACGAACATTCACACCAAAACCTACTACACGTACACACTCAGAACGCACAAACATCTACACTCCACACATATCTCAATATACATGCACATTTTATTGTTATTAGTCTCATATTTTATATTATTGTCATTTATATCATTTTTAAAACTGTTTATTATTTTATTTTATTCTCTTAATGTAACACACAAAATATAAGTAATTTTTAGATTGCACTGTGCAGGGTTGTGAACGCTGATGGCTGTGATACAGTTTATACTAGTACAGCTGTCAGCGGCGACCTGTTAATTACATCATAATTATCAAATCTAAGTTAAGTCTAGGATATATATTTAAGAGTATATGTTAAAACTTATGTTGTGAAAAATAAACTTTATTATTTATTATTATTTAATCCGTCAAGCAACAAGTGCGTGCTGCTAATGAAAATTTCCTGAGGGAAAAATCCCAAATACCACTTTTGCCCAACCCTTGATCAAAACCGAGATCTTGCAGTGAGAGGCGCATACCCTAACCACCAGACTAACGAAGCAGTTTGCTACTAAATAATAATAATATGATGAACGAGTTCTTGTCCGCAAATTTGTTCGTGTGGAATTCAATATTTCCATGCTATTTCCTACAAAATTAAGAAACTGCTCTCATACACTTGCAACCCCTATTTTACCTCATTTAGGTTAAATTTCTAAAAAATCTATCCTACAGCTCATTCAAGCCTTGAAGCACAATTTCGTGCTTATTCCTACAACATTGACAAACATTCTATATACATTTAAAACCCTTGATTCACCTAATTAGGCAGTGATATTTCCAAAAATCCATCTTACAGTTCTTTAACGTACTAATGAGGATGTATTACAAAGCTGTGTAGCTTATATGAAGCTCTAGAGATGAGCTTACAACTGAGAATTCTAATTTAATAATGACTAATGTGAAATGTGAGCCTTGAGATCGAGCGGCATAATTTGCGACAGCCCACAATGAGGGCTTGATTCTCGGAGCGAGTAAAAATGTTATTTGGAATTTTTTCAACAGGATTTTCTTAGTAGCAGCATGGAGTCTGTAGCCTGGTTGTGTTGTTGGTTATGTTGATGGCTATAGGCTCACCGCAGCCTATATAACATGGGACCTAAACATAACAGGTGAAAAGTGAGAGTTATACATCTCTGCCAAACCCTTCTGGGTAATATAGTCGAGATGTTATGTAATTTCTACAAGTAGCACTCAACTGAAGTAATTAATGAAAGCTTTAAGACTAATGCTTATAAAGGTCTAGATTAACTACAAAGGGTATGTCTTACCAAGGTGTGTAGTGCATGCTTTAGAGATTAGGATATAACTGAGAATCCTAATTTAATTACGACTAACGTGAAATACGATCAAATTGTAGACCAGAAAGGACTTTACGATGATTTCCATTTTGAGAGAGTTATATTAATACAGTCTCCCTGATAGTAAGTTGCAACTTCAGCCGATAAACATTCACAATCACCATAAAAGTAGATTGTAGATCCGTAACATTGTTAACAATATTTGCTATAATATATGTGCTAATAATTTTACGTAATAAAGGATTTAAGTGTGATGAAACAATTACACGTTATACTATAAGATACTGTTTGTTTCCAAACATAAAAGACTGCAATTTTTAGATCACAGATACAACACCGTCCAATTACTGTTTTGCTCGGATTAACTCCGAGTTTGTATAAACAAGAGGAACGTGCCGCTAGCACTAATAATGATATAGATTCTGTCGTTGAAAGAAAAGATTTCTCTAGAACAATCTTCAATGTTTCTATTATAAGATCTAAGAGCTTATAATAGAAACACTTGGCGTTCCATAGTTATTGCCTATTCCTATATTTTTTAATATAGGGTGGAGTCATTTTAATAGGTAACATTTGACAGTTCATTTATGCAAAGAAAAATATACCTTACGCTAAAGGAATAAAACTTAAGAAAACAACATCAGTTTTTTTAATACAATTATTTATTTAGAAAATTAGACTCTACTCCTGATTTACATAAGTAGCACTTTTCTTTGCATAAAAAATGAACTGTCAAATGTTACCTATTAAAATGACTCCACTTTACGTTCTTTTACTTTTTAACCCTTTTCTGTAATCGACTTTAAGAAAAGGAGGAGGTTCTCAATTCGAGTGTATTTTTTCGTTCTTTTTCAGGTTTTTTTTTGCCGATAACTCGAAGACGCCTGGACAGATTTGAGTTTTTTTTTGTTTTTGTTTGAAAGAGTATATTTGTCACGTGTTCTCATGCTTATTAGGTCACGATCTGATGATGGGATCTTAGAGAAATCAAGGACAACTCTCAAATTTTAAAAGATTATATATTGTTTGTCGTATATTTTACCTCAAGTTACTCGGATATAATTATGCATCTAGCAGTCAGCGTTTCATGTTGCTGAGCTGATGTTGGAAGGTAAAATTCCTGAACGGATAGGAGTACGGGGATAATTCTTGTAATATTTTCACCTAAAGGCCGTTTACTGTATTTTTTCAAGTTACACACAGATGAGGATATACAAAAATAAAGCTTGAAGTGAGATCTAAGATACAACACAGTCCAATTACTGCTCTGCTCGGATTAACTCCGAGTTTGTATAAACAAGAGGAACGTGCCGCTGACACTAATGATAATAGATTCTGTCGTATAGACTAGATTCATCTAGAACAATCTTGAATGTCTCTATTACAAGCTACACCTTAGCCTAGCGAATAAGGTATATGATTTGAACTATCTATCGATATGATTTAACGGGAATTAACGCGATTAATTTTATTTACCAAAATCGACTCCTTTGGACTCGATTTTGACCCACTTTAAACGGACAGATTTCATTAAAATTTTGCACACCTGTCAAAGATCGATGCCAATGCAATAATTCGATAAAAAAATAAAAAAAATAAAATAAAAAATAAAAACGCTCTTATAAATAAACCAAACTAAAAAGTAGAAAATAAATAATAGTTTAAAAAAACTAAAAAACACGCTTTTGAAGTACTTCTAACTAAAAAGTGAAAAATAATTCGTTAGAAAAGATTAATCTAGAATGTCTGAAATTATAACCTGTACAGTGCCTATTTGTTTGTTGTTGAAAATGCAGTTTTTTTTCTAGTATAACCTAAACTTTTCCTTTTTAGGGTACAGTACCCAAAGGGTAAAAACGAAACCCAATCCAAAACTTCGCTGTCCATCTGCACGACTGTCACTCTGTGATAGCTAGACAGTTAAACCACATTTAAAATCTTTGAAGTGTTTTTGTAAGGACAAATCCAAATATTGTTATAAAGCTAGAGATAATATTCCCAAGAAACACTAGAGGTGGTGAGCAGCTGAATTTGGATTTTACACCACGCACTACATTATTTCATAAAAAACTGTTACGCAATGTGTATAAAAATCTTTAATAAATTACCCACAACCATATAAGAATTGCCTCTAATACAATTTGAAAATACGTAAAAAATGTGGAAACTACAAAAACTAATATAGTCCATTAATGATTTTATCACTGGCAATAATAACATAATTATTATTGTTCATTTATTAAAAAGAGTTATTCTTAATGGCATTAATATTCTTATTTGACATTAAATATAATAATATCCTAATTTATTGTTAACTTAAAAGTGTCTAGAGTATAAATTTTGGAATAATTCTTGTATTAATGTTCGCATGGACCCATAGACTGGAAAAATAGATTAAAAAAAAAAAATGCTTACTAGTAATTTGTATTTGCACATTACTAGTAAGCATTCTTGTTAACCCCCTCCAGCTAAGCTTAATTCGCTTGTGTTAGGAGGAAGTTCACGTCCGTGGTGTAATGGCCAGGATTTGAACCCACGACCTCTCGATCGTAAGACCGATGCCTTATCCATTGCGCCACGGCCGCTTACTGTACTGACTGTACGTTATATATTTTGAGAACCATTGTAACTTTATTTTGTGTGAATACATGATTTTTATCTTTATCTTATCTTGAAATTTACACAACTGTTACTCCTATAACAAAAAATACTAAAAACCAAAAATATTTAACATTTCTATTCCCATACAACAGACATGATTTTTTGCCTTTTTATAGATAATTTAGAAAAATGGATTTTTAACCTAGATTTTCAGAAATCTGATTCAAAAGAAGACGTTCTAGAGAGATCTACGATACAACACAGTCCAATTACAGCGACCTCTTATCAAGCTGGCGTTGAAAGCGTTTGTATAAACAAGAGGACGTGCCGCCAACACTAATGACGGATCTACTCATTGTGTTTGTGCACCGATATTGATTCGTCTTGAGACTATACAACTGGATTTGTGTAGAATAATCTAGGTTCTAGATAATTCTATACACACGGTGGTATTATAAATAAATAAATATCTCACAACTAACACACAACGCCATCTAGTCCCAAACTAAGCAGAGCTTGTACTATGGGTATTAGAATAACGGATACTAATATATAGTCTTTAGTAAATACATACTTATTATACATAGAAACACCCAGACTAAGACAAACCCCCATGGTCATGCACACAAAGATTTGTCTCAAGCGGGAAACGAGCCCGTGAGCTCGGCGTCGCAGGCAGGTACACTACCCCCTTCGCCATCTGGTCGTATTATCGACTTATCGTATTATTCAACCACTTAATCTCTTATATAAACTTGAGTTATGAATCATAAAATGATAAGCCAAATTGTGACTCAATAGTTCACATTTCAATCTATAACAGTCAAAGTTTGAATTCCGAAAACTAAAATTGAAACGTCATTCACGTCAATGTTCCACTTATGCGATACGAAACTTTGAAAATGGAATTCCTAACTCGTAAGTTGTGTCCGCGGGGAGAGATGTCGCTAACATCGCCGAGAGAAAATGGCGTCCAACATGGCGCCGACGTGTGGCGTCCGACATGTCATCCGTTTGGCAGCCACCAGGGATATTGCAGCGGAGAACTGGGCCGATGACTGTGTGTTGATAAATTATATTTTATATCAAATAAATAGCATTTTCCATGGCATTGGATTGATATTAATGACGGTTTGTTTCCTTTTTATTTGTTTTTACTGCATGCTGGTGTTGTTGGATAAACAAATAAAAATAATAGCCTGGTTTTATTTTTACATCGTGAATGATGTTTTCGTAATCCAGCTACATGCTTTCCTTCATATTAGCACAAAAAGTCTGTGCAAAAAAAATTTGCCCAAAAATATTCTGCTATACCGACTGCACTTGCGCGCAAGAAATTTTTGTAAATAAGTTGGAGTTTTAACAAAACGACTGTAATCAGTTTAAGAATTTTTAAATAATTGATTATGAGAACATTTTGATTAGTTATCAAAATTTTGTCATAATCAGCTATTTAAAAATAATAATCGCCACATGTATATTGATTCATTTACTAATTCAATATACCAATCACATTTTTGGCTGTGTGTCAATTTAAAACATGGAAATATCATCAATAAATTTTTTACCTATACGTACAGTCGGACCACGAGCTCCCTGTGCAGGGCACACTTCTACACAAATATGTGTGAATAACGTATAAATTGTGTAAAAATATAATAGGTAAATTATATATGCGAAAGTAAACTCTAATAGAAACAAAATAAAGATATTATTGTGATTCATTTTGAGTTACATTTATTGCAATGTTAAGTAATCTTTATTATGTTTTATTTAAAGTTTATTTTTGCACAGATGTTCTTTTAATGCTTACCTACACACATTATTGTCTGCCGTTACTCATGTCTACACTCACACAAATACAACAGTCGCCCCAGACACAGAGACAGATTTTATGTAAATAATTCATTTGAGTCTTTATATCGTGCTCAATAAAGCTTATATTCGCAAAAATATAATTGACCTATTTTTTCCCGGTTTATACTCTCATACAAAACGTAAGCAGCTATTTTGCCACAGTTGTTGTAAATCGCGATCTAAACTTTTATCGCGTTAGGATAGTGTTTGAATCTACCCTCATTATGATTAATTATTTTTGTTTGTCATTGGTAATGAAATTGCATCTACTGACGAAACTTATTAGCTACGGACTGTTGTGCCATACCTTAGATCTTATAGATTACCTTCTCGTTTTTTTTGTTGAATTACTTATACAATATAAATAATATTCACCTGACTACGCTATTGAGATCGGAAATATTGTTCTGCATAAACAAAATATTTCAATTAGTGAATTTGCGAGACGTCTAAACATTTCGGTAAGTGATCCAAATTTATATTTTAATTTTAAGTATACATTATATTTTTATAAAGTGGATTTCGTTATTTATCTTCAAATTATTGTTTACAGGGGAGAACTGTGCAGTTGTGGATCCACCGGTATGCAAACTTTGGACACAGATCCTCGTCGGCCTGGCCCACAGGCTATTGCCTATACCGATGCGAGTTCGTGGTACAAAGATGTGGTGGCCACCCATATGACTGATTCATTTGCTTGCCCGGTCTACTGCGACTACACCATGGTGTTTGTCTTCGAATTGTCCGAAGCCATTTGCGTGCTACGGGATTAAGATGTTCCAAACCAGCACAGAAGATTTTACTGTCTGATCGTCATCGCCAACATAGAATAAGCTTTAAAGGAATTTTTGGATTTTGACTGGTCTTAAAATGTAGTTATTAAGTGTATATTAGATTTAGTGATTAAAAGTGATTTAAGTTTAATAAGGATGGACACAGCATTTTGTGGAGAAAGCCAGGTGAGCATTAAAGTGAAAAATTACCTCAAGATATCAGGGCCATGAATATTGTTCTATTTAAGAAACATCTAAGGACCTTTTTGATAAAAAAATGCTACTATACCTTGAACGAATTTTTAAATGACAAAATATATAATTTTACACCTCATAGTGTCATCAAGTGGTAGGACAATATTATTAAGTATTTTGTATATTGTATTGATTGTAAATAATTGTAGTAGTTGCCCCGGTGAGCTCATTGAAATAAGGGTAAAATATAATACCAGTCAAGGTTACATAGACAATTTAAAAGAGGTAATGTGTGTAATTATCATCTTATACCAAGTAAGGAACCAATAAGTGATTGATGTTATTGTTAATGAGATTAGAAATTATGATACCTCAATAATTTTTAACTATATAACATGTTTATTCATATCACCTATACATACTTACTTGGTATGGCAATAAACCATCCATCCATATCATACTTATTATAAGGATTATTAAATACATAATAATATTATTATGTTATTGCTAATGAGATAAGAAATTATGATACCTTAATAATTTCTAACCAACAAACATGTTGATTAATATTACTTATCGTTTACCTACTTACTTAGTATTATATGGCAATAAAGCGTCAGATGGTGTTTATATTATTAAATATAGTTGACACAGGAAATTGTTTTATTTTTTGTTTTTGTCTTATTAATAACTTTTTTTCTATTTGCTGCTCATTAACTTTGCATTGCAATTATTTCCTTTCTTCATTACTATTAGGAGAAATATCCTTAACAAATAATCTACAAGTAAAATAAATCAGATACAAAACAATAAAATTAACAAAAAGAATATTGTTCCCACTTGGTTTAGAACTCAATTCAACGCAATAATCTACAAGTAAAATAAATCAGATCACAAAAAGAATATCGTTTCCACTTGGAATAGAACTCAATTCATCCCATTCACTTAGTATTATAACCATATAACCATCTCTTTAACGACTCGGCTATTTGTGCTTATAATATTAATTGCAAAATATACTTTCTTGTTCAATTATAATTCTAATAATGCATGATTTGGAATAGTATGCAATTGTGTGAGTAAAGAAATGTGTTATAGGTGGAGTATTTATGCGTGTAAGTAAGTAATAATACACTAGTTATACGTTACTCACACAAGCTTATATAGTAGTATGGCCTGCATAACGAACTCTTTGGCCGACTGTACCTATTTATTAAGAAATTCCTTTTTTTTACCATATCAAAATCTCCACTGAAAATAAATTTAATACAATAATTGATTGTGTTTTAACGAAACAAATTAACAAAGGAACTCTCAGTAATTTAATATAAAATTAAGTGGACGACGCCAAGTTATTAAAATTTGTGAGGTATGTAAGTTTTAGTTATTTAATTTTAATTGTTTTGATTGTTTGTTAGTTATTGTTTTTCAATTGTGTTACTCATAGTGTGTTTGTAAAATAAACAGATTTGATTTCTTTGTTTCTTTCTCTTTCTTATCCTTAATTAAGAATCGAATTTATAGTCTACATAATTATATGACAAAAAAACGGCTAGCTAGAAAGGAGAACCTAACTTTCTAAAAAAATGACTCCTGGATAAAAACATTCTGTAAATATAGCCCTCTTATTCTTATAGTCAGTTAACTACAGAACAAAGGTGGTTAGTTCCAATAGCAGATAGTCTAGCTTGGTCCTTTGTGTTTCAGATAGTGTTACGTGAAGCAGAAACACTTGATTGAAACACGATGCTCTATAGGACCTGCAATAAGCACTTGTCTAATAACATTGGCCGTGTTACGTGGAGAGGTTCAAACAATGACTTAAAGGCTTTGACTTAAGTCCTAAATTCAATATAATCTCAATTTAGATTGAAAATATGGATCAAAATTAAAACTTAAGTGCTTTATGATACTGCCTGACCAGAATTTAGCATACGTAAAGATAGATGATAGAGATTGTCTCCGGATTAGCGACATAGTTTAAACAAGAATGGTAGTCAAGGGGCATTATTTACCACAACATAAAATTGACAGTTTAAATTCTGCCTCAACAGGTATTATTATTAAGAATAGAATGAAGAAGATTGGAGAAAAAACTAACATTCATTATTATTGTTATGACAAATATGAAGAATAAAAATAAATACACTCATTAATCGTATAAATAAAAGAAACGAAATCAACAATGGAGTAAAAAATGGACTGAATGGAACTTCCCCCGGGAACGTCACCAATGTGTCAACACTGAGATATTGGCTCGAAGCCAACCTGATTCTCAATGTAATTTGACGGAAACACCTAGATTTAGGAGAAGCCGAAAGCGAGGACAAAAGGTAGAATATACAGTTAAAGATTTTATATGTAATCGTTAAACTATGTTTGTTAAGTACCCATCCATTTCACTTATTAATGAAAAAAAAATATGTAAATATCATGTCAACCAAAGAATGTACTATCAATTATCCTGAATCTCTTTCACTGGTGTCAAAAAAAGACTAATAAAGACATGAACCAGCTAAATAAGCAATAATACGCACATCACTCATTTAAAACAAACAAACCAATTAACAATGGAGAAAAAAGCAGTCTGAATGGAGTTTTCCTCAGGGAAAGTTACCTATTTTACAGCACGAAGCCAAACTAAATCTCAACGCACCTTTACCAACGTCTAGGTGATTTTACCTAGACGTTGGTAAAGGTATACACGAATAAGTAAAAGGAAAGATAAACGCATTAGGTTTAATTGTTAAAGATTGCGGAGTTAAATGATAGGATATTATTTATGAAAAAATAATAACTTTATAAATACTTTGAGAACCAGAGACTGTTATTAAATAATCTCAAAATACTACCAGTGATGTTACAAAATAACACTTAAAGTCAGGGCAGTAAAGTTCTGTAAAAATAAAGACACGTTTACTTTTAAATCGTATAAAAATAAAACAAACCAATCAACTGCCTCGATAGTCTAGTGGTTAGCGTATTCGCCTCTCACCGCGAGCCCTCGGGTTCGATTCCCGGGTCGTGCAAAGTGTTATTTGTGAACTTTCCATCAGGCAATTCACAATAGCAGCACGGAGTTGGAATTGTGCCCGTTGTATGGCAATAGGCTCAATCCCTATCCCATGGGACCTAAACTTAACTTATTTCAATATGGGTGTTGTAAACCTCTGCCACAGCCTTCTGGGTAATATAGGCGTGATATTATGTTAATGTTAAATCAATCAACATGGAGTAGAAAGCATTCTGAATGAAGTTTTCTCCTGGGCACGTTACCAATTTGACAAAACTGCACAGAAATATTGGCTCGAAGCCAAACTGGAACTCAATGTTGCTTGACGGAATCACCTAGTTTTGGTAAAAGTAGAAAGGAAAAGGAAAGGAAGACATATTACTTAAGTAAATATGTCTTCCTTTCCTTTTCCTTTTCCTTCCCTAAGGTCGATTTGTACAAGTTTGTTATTAGTATGTTGTACTCAAGAAATGTAAATGTATAACCAAAACACAATTTAAGCAAGTTAGACTTGACGATACAAGAAAAACTATCAGTATACTGACCTAACTATATTTTACTGTGGAATGTTTAAACAAAATATAAATAACAAAAAAATCAAATCGTTATTCCACAATGGAATAAACAGACAAAATAGAAACCTTCTCTGGGACTTGTGCCGATGATGTGGCACTACAATCTATTATGATAAATATAATAAAAATACAATCGTATTGAGAACCTCCTCCTTTTTTCTGAAGTCGGTTAGTAACTAAATACATGATTATATATTTTAGCCGTTTGGAGTCAAAACTTTAGGGACATGGGGTCCGAGCGCCCGTTTCCTTTTAAAGAAATATCAATGGAATGGAATGGAATGGAAAGTGGACTCATTTTTTCCGCACTTAGACTCTCATTTGGTCCATTGTGCGTGGAGAGTCCTGGCTATCATAGCCAGCCTAACTCCGCCCAGAAGCTCAGAAGTTTCCTGGGGACTTCACAGACTTCGCGGAGTGACCTCACTGTTCCGAGGAAAAGAAATATCAAAAAGATTTATCGATGCGGCTTGTGACCAGAGGGCTGGTTTTTATTTGGCTCAAAGAATAAGCATTGCCATACAACGTGGCAATGCTGCCAGCCTTCTGGGCACGATGTCGCCCTTTGATATCGATGCCAACGAGTTTTTGATGCTCTGTAAAGTTTTGTAAATATCATATTATAAGTTATTGTAGGTGTGTATATTATTGTATTATTTAATACAAATAAATAAAAAAAATACTTAGCCTAAAAGATCCAAGGTTAAAATTATCAAATAATCACAACTTCGACCGTATCTTTAAATAAAAATCACAGATAATAAACACATTTTTTTTTAAGTGGTTACAAATTCCGTCAGCCAAACGTTACTCCAATAAAAGCAAACAGAATAGAAACTACCGTTGGGATTTCTGCTGACGATGCGACAGCGCTGAAATATCGGCTTGAAGCTAGACTGCTACCAGCCAATTTAGATTTCAGACAGAAAGCTTTCTTTTTGGTGATGGTAGAAAATGCTATTGGAAAATAGGTGTATGTACTGTGTAGCCGACATACTGTGAGCACACAATACAATTCTATTGGTGTGCTAAAAAAATTAAATTAGAAGGATGGTTTTACTCCAAAATATTCGAAGATACATTCTGTCTTAAACATACAAATGTAAAATCCCATTACCAAGTTTATGGATAAAAAACAATGATCGCGGCAAAGAAAAATATTTATTTTTCTTAAAAACACCCAGTTTTGGATTAAAAACCTTCAATGAAGCATTGTTGATGAAATTGCATTTTGTATTTATAATTTAATAATTCATATAAAAATCAACTTCAGCCTTATTACAAAACAATTTATGCAATAGGTATCAACTTTTATAATGTTATAAATATTGGTTATAATCTATTTGGGCTTGTAAGAGACATATTAATTTCTAAAAAACACTACAGTAAAAGGTAAATTATTGTATTAAACTACAACTAGAAGCTATTAATTTAAAAAAAATTGTTATAATAAACAGTTATCGCCGCGGTCTACTAAGCTTTTGTTAGAATCTAAATTATTCATAGTAAAACAGACGACACAAGAAGCGAAGCTTGGCCACTAGAACTAATGCTACCTTGTAAATAATAATTTCCTATTCTAATCTTACTATTATAAGTCATGTTATTCAGAACAAAATTCCTAACTTAACGCAACTCTTAATTAACAATTACAACATTTTTAATTTCTGTACAGAGAGTTGTCATCGCGTCTCACTGAGGCAACTCGTTCTCGAAATGCTGGCTTATATTTCGGCCAGAGCGGCTCAAATCGCAATACAACGCGGTAATGCTGCAAGCATTTTGAGTAAGAGGCCTTCTGACAGTGAGTTATTACATTTAGATTAAGTTATTAGACTAGTTTAATTTATGATCCAACATGTGAATTTCTGTAAATAAAGATGTGGGTTTTGAGTTAATACTCAATACTCAATATATATTCAATACTCAATATATTTATTGCATTCCACAGTGTTTAAAGGCCTTACAAATAATGATACAGATCTTTGTGGACCCTGTCGGGCAAAGCAACTTAGGAGAGAGGACGGCATATCTTTTATAAGCAAACTTAATATTTTATATACAGGGTGTCCCATATTTAATGGATAATCCTTTACCTGCAGATTGGGGGCATCACGCCTGATAGGAAAATGCAAAATTTGTGGAAAAAAAGCATCATGTATTTTTAAATATCGAACATTTTAGATTTTTTCACAAATTAGCCACTTTCGTCCACTCTTCTTGATACCATGTTCGTAAATCTCAGATTTTTTCAAGTCTGTTTTTGGAATTCAATTCTTGAATAGATGTACTATCAAATTTACTATCTCATTATTGTACAATTATTTCATTTAAAAAACTACAAAGATTAATAAAAAAAAAAATTACATGACATTTTTTTTTACAAAAAGTTTGAACCCTCATGGTGTAAAAAAAATGTATGGAGACCTGTGTGCCCATCACGGAAAAAATATGCCAGTGTCATTGTGATTCTAAAATGGTATAAAATATTTTATATTTTTTTTTATTTAAAAAAATAATGTGAGAAATTATGACCAGGGTCCGATTTTTTTTAAATCACTTTCTACCAAAATGATATCCTAGTTGATAATACTAACTACTTAAGCGTATTAAACTAAACTAAATAATTACGAATCGTTCCAAATACTGTTTTTTGTAAAAGTTATGCTTGATAACTTTTACAAAAAACAGTTTTTGGAACGATTGACAGCGATTATAAATCTTATAATACCTATCTATGAAAGTATCGATTAAGATCAAAATACTGAAAGTAATTAAACAATATTTTTTTTAATTTTGCTCATCACTTATCTGGGTAACGAAAAAAAAAACGCTGACACTCAAATGTGTTCTGTAAAAAAGGCGCGCAAAATTTTTAAATTTGCGGATGTGAAATTTTCAGTTCTCTCTAAAAGATTTTATAATATTGTGCTATGACTTCAGACTTGTTTTTTGCTACTTGAATTTGGACTTATCAACATCGGCAAATTAACAAACGATATTGTGCTGTGACTTTGGATTTGTTTTTGCTACGAGAATTGAGACTTGTTATCTTCTTTCGTAAAATGCCGCGATATCTGTATAAACCAGGAGAGTATACACAAATGCTTTGCTCTACCGAGAAAGGTTTCCGAACGTTTTTTGTTAATTTGCCGATGTTGATAAGTCCAAATTCAAGTAGCAAAAAACAAATCTGAAGTCACAGCACAATATCATAAAATCTTTTAGAGAAAACTGAAAATTTCGCATCCGCAAATTTAAAAATTTTGCGCGCCTTTTTTACAGAACACATTTGAGTGTCAGCGTTTTTTTTTTTCGTTACCCAGATAAGTGATGAGCAAAATTAAAAAAAATATTGTTTAATTACTTTCAGTATTTTGATCTTAATCGATACTTTCATAGATAGGTATTATAAGATTTATAATCGCTGTCAATCGTTCCAAATACTGTTTTTTGTAAAAGTTATCAAGCATAACTTTTACAAAAAACAGTATTTGGAACGATTCGTAATTATTTAGTTTAGTTTAATACGCTTAAGTAGTTAGTATTATCAACTAGGATATCATTTTGGTAGAAAGTGATTTAAAAAAAATCGGACCCTGGTCATAATTTCTCACATTATTTTTTTAAATAAAAAAAAATATAAAATATTTTATACCATTTTAGAATCACAATGAAACTGGCATATTTTTTCCGTGATGGGCACACAGGTCTCCATACATTTTTTTTACACCATGTGGGTTCAAACTTTTTGTAAAAAAAAATGTCATGTAATTTTTTTTTTATTAATCTTTGTAGTTTTTTAAATGAAATAATTGTACAATAATGAAATAGTAGATTTGATAGTACATCTATTCAAGAATTGAATTCCAAAAACAGACTTGAAAAAATCTGAGATTTACGAACATGGCATCAAGAAGAGTGGACGAAAGTGGCTAATTTGTGAAAAAATCTAAAATGTTCGATATTTAAAAATCCATGATACTTTTTTTCTACAAATTTTGCATTTTCCTATCAGGCGTGATGCCCCCAATCTGCAGGTAAAGGATTATCCATTAAATATGGGACACCCTGTATATGTTTTATTTAATTTAATTAGTACTATTATATTAGAGTCTTATCATTCAGATATTCATTAACATTATAATATCCTTTACTCTCTAGTATTTCCTTTAGTTTTTCTATTAATATGTGAGGCTTATCTTCATTTTTGAGATTTTCCGGTATCTTGTTGTAAATTTTTGTGGCCATTACTAATGTACTAGTTGAATGTATGTTTAAGCGTGACGTCGGAAGGTTTAGTCGGTTTTTGTGTCTCAAATAATATTTGGTTTGTTTGTCGTTTCGCTTTTCGAAGAGATCAGAGTTATTTTTTACAAATTTGCATATTTCTAGTATGTACATAGAAGGTATTGTAAGTATTTTATGTTTTATAAAGAATGGGTGACAGCTATCTGTAGAATCTATATTTACTAATATTCTTATTAGTTTCTTTTGGATGGTGAAAAGTGATGGAGCATCGGTACTGTTTCCCCAAAGTATTATGCCATAGTTGAACCAAGAGTTGGCGTAAGCATAGTAAGTTGAAAGTGCTGTTTGGAAATCTGTGGTCTTTTTGATTTCACGAAGAGCGTAGGCAAACTTAGATGCTTTTAGGCGGATTTTTTTGATGTGAGACTTCCAATTGATGTGTGTATCTATTGATAAGCCAAGGAGAGTAAACTCATTAACCGTTTCTATTGTTTGGCCTTTAAATGTAAAGTTTAGCTCTAGCGGATTTTTCTGATAAGGATAAAATGACATTATTTTGGTTTTTGTGAAGTTTATATCTAAGTTGTGATTGTTTAGCCAATTTACAGTCTTATTGAGTATGTTGCTGAGATTTTCATTTAAATTTTCACTGTTCTGGCATGATGTAAGAATTGAAATATCGTCTGCAAATAAGACACAGGTTTCATCTATATATACTTTGGCAAATCATTTATATATATTAGGAACAGAAGGCAACCTAATACACTTCCTTGAGGAATTGAGGCGTTTATTGCAATCCTATCTGATTTTACAATTTCTATTTCTTTAGAGGTTTCATTAAAATATTCTATTTCGACATGGTGTTCTCTATTTTAAATTTTTTTTTTAGATAATACGGTCACATTTACAAGTTTTAAAAACAACTCTCTTTCGAATAAAAGTTTCTCGTAAAGGTACAAGTAAAAAAACGATGTCTAAGTATACTAAAATCTATAATCCTAATTGTTTTAGTGTTAACTTAAAGTATAGTTTATGCGAAAACGAATGTGTTTATTATTTATCAATATTCAACACATAACACATGTTTATGCCATGTCACGACACTAAATCTTAAAAAATCTATTTCATAACAGAAAAAGTAAATTCTCTGCAAATAACTTTGATAAATGTGTAATAAATCTTAAACATTTTCCAGCTCTTTTAAGCTAAGATGCCAATTTGCGATAAGTTGTTAAAAGTTTTTGTGCCTCGGGAAAATAATCGTTTTGTATAATTTATTTATTTATTTATTTAACTTCATATACAAGATTTGTATACAAGGCGGACTTAATGCCATAGGCATTCTCTACCAGTCTACCTTTGGGTGATGCAGAGATTAACAAGGCAGGTGAAGTTATAAAATATAGCGTTTGATTTGAAATAAAAGGTCCTAACAATCAATAATACATAACAAAATACTTAAATATAAGTAAATATTTAATCAATAAAATATAATATATAAATATATGAACTAATAGTAATAAATATTATGGTGGCGATTCTTTTTTGTTGAGGAGAAGATTCCGAACCTTGATTTTAAAGGCGTATCGACTGGTGGCGGTCCTAATTTCGAGAGGGAGGGCATTCCAAAGAAGAATAGATTGGACATATAATGTTCCAAGCTCAAATCTTGGTAGGGGCAAAATCTTGGTGGCGGGATAATCTTGGTGGCGGGATAATCTTGGGGGTAGCGGCAACTGATGTTAAAGGTAACATGTCTCAAAGCTAATATACGCTGTTGAAGGTCTTTTGAATATTTTGCCTTCCAATCAGCAGTTTGTGTTATCAAAGAAGGAGGTCGTATTGGCAGTTTATGATTTCTATAAAATTTTGTATATTTAGGCTTTCGCTGATGTGCAAAACATTGATAAGATTTTTTTGGAGATTCTAGAATCATAACTTTATAACAAAGTTTTTTGACAACAAGAAGAATACAAAAAATAAATATATCAGAGTATTAATAGCAGAGTTAAATAAAAAATGTAAATGTTAATAACATTTTATTTGTTTTTATGTGTATTGTATTATCGAGATAATTTAATTTCATTGTTGTTTTATATTTGTGAAATTAATTTTCGTGTTTGTACGTACAAACACCGATTCATTTGGTTACCTTTTTATGGTGGATTGCCGCCTTTCGTTTTATTAAAGTATATTTTAAATGAGAAAATAACTCTGTTTGTCTGTGTACACTTTCATGGCTGAACAACCGAACCAATCTTGATGGAGAATGGTATGGAAATAGTTCAAGACTTGATTAAGGACATAGGCTGCTTTTTATTGATATACCTACAACGTGGACGGAACTTCACGCAGCAGTTTTATATTAATCTACGTTAAACCTGATAAAATAGAAACTGTAAATGATATAATTGTTAGTTTGTTTCATATCATAGTATATCATAAGTCATCATATTTTTTTTAGTTTTTTCCAAGACCAGTCGTCTTGGAAAAAACTAAAAAAAATATGACGACTTCTTCAAAATGAACCCCTGTACTAAATAAATAAGAATATTTATCTTTGATCTCAAAACTCTAAGTATTAATTACTAAATTCACGGACGCAAAATTAATTAAACAAAATTAATTTAAATTAAACAAATTGTAAACATTGGCCAAGTCCTCGTAATTCCCTTAAATCTCAAAGTATACAAACAAACGTAAAAAATATCTTGGGAAGAATTTGACCTATATACAATGAGAAGTTTTCTGTTACATGAAATGTAGTGTGTATGTTTTGACATAACTGTAGCTAACAGTTACTATACCAATGATTTTTAAAACAAGCAACTTTTTGTGGCACCAAGCAAAGCTGGGTACTCACTGACCTTATTCGTAATTGTTGCAGCTATAGTAACCTAATCAGCATAGTGAGTACAGCTTAACCTTTAGAGCAATTTTTTGGTGATGTTATTAAAACTATAATGATTTTAATAGACAAATCACAAAAAAAAATCTCTTATCACGATATAAACGTGATGACATCTAGGTTTAACATAATTATCAATTTAAAAATAAATAATATTAAGTACCTAAGCAAGGCTTGAAGCCTGTATGTCAGGATACCAGGTTATAAAAAATTAAACCTAAGGCCAGAGACACTTGCATAATTAACAAGCATTAATTTTTTCACACACCAGAGTCGATGAGGCATTAACGGTGGTACCACGCCAATTATCTCTTCCTATTCAAAAACCTTTATACCATAAACAAACCATTCATAAAAAGAGTTGTCCAACAAAAAGTGGCCAGTCTGCATATAAAGTTGACCTAGTTTTGACCACGATATATCTATGTTAGTAGCCATGAGCCGTTATCCGAAGCTTCTAACTAATTTGCATTGGAAAACAGCGTTACTAGTTGCCTTCGCTTTTTACTGTTTTTGCTTTAGTGTCCAGTTTATTGAGGTCGTTTATGTAACTTATTGGGTGCTTTGCTAATTTATTGCAGAGGTATCTAATTTACTTTTTTGTATTTGTTTTTATTACAGGGCGGTTATTTTTTTTTTTATTAAAAAGGGGATGTATCTGTAACAATAACTTAAGAATAAATATAATAAGCTATGTTAAAACAAATTTAATGACTGTACGTCACAATTAAAAATGTAATTTTAAGTTTAAGTTATCATAAGGTGAGTTAAAAATAAAATCTTCTGTATCGTAATATTGTAGTGAGACATTTCAATTATAAATCAGTACTTTGTCAAAATTTTATAATAAAAATTCAAAACTGTTTATTTACATTTAGCGATATGACTCGTTCCTCGAGATTTCCGTTAGTTTTCTGACTGCAAGACTTTCATATTAAAATAATTAGGTTTGAATAAATGTCAAAACTTATTTTCCTATTCAGCGTAGTGGCTCCAACTGTGTCGCTATTAGAATATTCGTTGAGTTCAAAAACTAAAGTAAAATTCGTACAAAATACAGCTGCTGCTTTTATGCATTCCATATTTTTAATATGCATTAAAATTTTATATACTCTGTGAGAAATATTTTATAAAACTTTTTTAGTTTATCTTTCAGTCAGCTCAGCTTATAGCTGGTTCAATGCGAGAGGATATTTTTTATTTATAAATTACCTTTTTCACTGACATAAGTTGGTAATAGTAAACCAATAAAAATATTGAGATCATATTTTTTTTTGTTTTCCTCTATGCTTTGATAGTTACCGACCTTTTTGTCCCTACCTATTTTTGATTGAATTGAATAGTGTAATAATGCACGAATAGTACATAATATTTCTATTTTTTATCTACGAAGGCAACATATGGAAGCATTAGTGCTGCTATTCTAGCGATGTAAGCTTTGGCTTTTTCTGGACTTTTTGAATATTCTCCATTTCACACTGGCTGAAAAGATTATTCTCTTCTAATTTTAAATAATGTCATTGCATTTATTTTAGAAAAAAAAAACATTGTGGTTGTTCGTTTTTTAAGCTTGTTTTTTGATTGGCTGAATTTGTGAAATGAAGAACGTTCTTTTATCCAAAGTAAGCCTAAGGCCTTCTAAACACAAATATTTTTTTCAAAACCTTTAACTTACTCTCCGGTTTAAATGTGACCCGTTCTGAAATAACAAAATAGTCCGTTAATTCTTGTTACAGCTATTATTGCCCATAAAACGTTATTTTCCCTTTGTAAAGTTATTACTTGAATAAACGTTTTTATAGTTCTAAATGTAAACAATTTATTGTTTTTAAAGTTTCATTGCGTCATAAAAATAAATGGTTGTTGCTTATGGCCTACCATTATCTCTATTTAATAAGGTTCTATAAAAAGGCGCTACCTTACAACATGAACAATAAATTGAAAACTACTAGGTAAAAATTTTCTACGGCAGATTCTAAAAATCTGATATTTTATTTAGAAATCTACTTAATTATTAGATTTGTCCATTGACCGACGATCGATTACATATACTTAAAATAATTTTATTGGTCAATGGACTATACTAAACTGTTTATTACAAAATTTTTATTATAAATATAAATATAAAAACAAGTTTAATTCTATTCCAACTTTTTTCAAACAATATCGTTCAGGAACGTTCGAATTTCGAACAGACTATCGTAATCAAACGACTTTCAAATTCTGAACGATTAAAAAAATAAAATCTGTGCAATTTGAAACTACACCAACTTTTTATTATGTTGGCTACCATGTAACAAATACTTCTAAGACTATTCTAGTTGTCACTAGAATACGTGGTGGTTGGCACATAATACTAGGAACTTTACCGAGAAAGTTGCAAGTCGCTGAAGTATACTTTACCCGTACTATTCTGCAAAATGTTGTGTGCTGTTGTTGGTCTTACTTACCTGTGAACAAAAAAAGTTTTATTAGTTTTTTTTTAAATATACATATTTTTATGAGAATCGTAATTGTTGACAGCAATAAAATCGACTACAATGGTCTGTGCTATGTTCTGCTGGTACCTAAAATAGGAAATCTTGTACTATAAGTACCAAAAATTTAAATTGGCTTAGGCTTGGAAGACCACAATTATATGGTTGCCATTTCAAAATGGCCGATCACGACAGAGGATATATAAAATACACAATATTTTAATTGTACAGCTGCAATCTTTGATAAATAATACAACAAGATAAGCGGTCGCAGCACTAAAAACGTCCTGGCAAATATACGCTCACTCCAGATGCGGGTGGATATTTTGTTTGGTTAGGGCCAATCACTGCCAACGCAAAGACGTCTCACGATGCACATACGGGTATTTTGCATTCCTAGCCGGGCGTAATTGGTAAAAACAAATTCTAAAACAAAAGCAAAAATAAATACTTGTCAGCAAGCCAGGTAGCTACTGAACAATATACGACCCTTTTCGGGCCTGTGCGCCCGCGCCGGCCAGCCACCAACTAGTCGGAACTTGATCGTTGTCGCATGCGCTCGCGTCAGTTACTGGCTACATTAAAAACGTACCTTATTTGAGACCTCAGTGATTTTTTATTGTGAGTTATTTAACTAAAACTACTATGGATTATCAAAATACAGGTAAGAACAGTTTTATTTATAACCATTCACTAATGTTTACATGTATTTATAAGGTTCGAAATCAATTTACAATTGTCTAGATTTTTTTAGGAAGTTTTATCTCAATTGTATATTTCAAAGTGATTATAGTTATCCTTCTGAGTGCTTCTGAGTAACGATTTCTTTTGTAACGCATGACAAAAACTGTCATGTGATAGGTATTTCACGAATTGACTGCTACTTTATGCTACTTTCTACAAAATTTACGTGTTAGTGTTGGTGTTAGCTAAAAAATATTAACAGTTATTTTTAAGCAAAATTTGAAATGTTTTTCTTTTTATTGTTCCAGGGTTATCAGGGAGGAGTGACGCTGAACCGTGGCATTCTTCTTCATCAAATTAGATTTTATATAAATGTTTATGTGATTAGCTGATCAATAAAACCTATTCCAAATCATAAATACTCTTTTATTTTATTATCATCATAATTATCAGCCCATGACGCTCATTGTTGGAGAAAGACCTCCCCAATGATATTCTGTACATTTTAGTAGATCTTACCTACTTTACAGCAGAAACAACCGCATAAATAATTACGCCCGGCTAGGAATACAAAATACCCCTATGTGCGATGCCGCAAATAATAAAGATTTTAACGATCACGACCATGTCTTGGTAATGTTTGGCCAATATCCATTACTAGCACAAACATATGTGTAACAGAACAGTAGAGATGCATGGAGTAGACTTTGAACTTGATATTAGTTATGTTTATTTAATATTTTCGGCAGTTGCCCGCGACTTCGTTCGCGTGGATTTCGTTTATATTTTATATTATATTATATATTATTATTTTTATTATATTTTATTATATATTATATTTTATTTTATATATTTTCATTTTGTTTATATTGTGTATTTTTATCAATTTTAAACTTTAACTATGTTACTTAAATGAGAATAATAAAGTTTTTGAGTTTTAAAACTTCAGTTTTGTTTTTGTCTACATAACCCTCACTGTGCGAATTCGACAAGTGTAAGTATTATTAATTGCAGTCGTGTTATCATCATAAAAAACGCGTGATATTTTTATTTATATCAATATGTAACGACGAGACCACCTGGCCAACACAAACATTAATGCAACACGTAAAAACTGAAAATAATAGTTAAATATGTAAATAAAATATAAGTAAATACCTAAACAATAACCACTAAAAACTAATCTTAACCAAGAAAGTAAAGTTCTAAAATGGTACCTAAATTCTTACATTTAAAATTAAATGCGGCTCCATTCCTCCTGAAGCCAAATGCAAAGAAGTTCCCAGAAACGATACAATTCGTAATTCGAATAAAATTATGATTTTCCGTGTTTTGTTTCTTTGCTAGTTTTTTATTACGAAAGATCGTAAGTGCAAGTTATTGTTACAGGGATTGCGATTTTATTTGTTAGGTGCTACAGTAGTAAATACTTTGTTCTTTAAACGGCTTAAAAACATTGTTTTCCGTCTATTAACATGCAAGTGTACGGACAGAATTTTGTTTGAATTTGTAGGCGACAACGAATCTTTTTCTATTATTCATCAAAGGCTGCATACATTATTTTTTTGAAATTCAATAGTTGTCACAGTTTTAGGTCACAATGTCAGACGAATCTCTGGCACTAGTTCTGCGTGTGGACGCTGACTCGAGATTACGTAAACTCGTTTCTATCAAGTTTTTTAATACTACAGATCTCTATAACTGAATACTGTCATAGCAATCTTTCAATGTTTTTAAAAGACCTTACTAAACCGTTATTTTTTAAAGAAAATTGCCACTTTGTTGACACATGCATGCCAAATTTCAGTTTTCTAGCACTAACGTAGACAGACGGACAAACGGACATGGCGAAACTATAAAGGTTCCTTGTAGGCACCATGGAACCCTGAAAAAGATTTACAAAGCTATCTTCAATCATGATTGATTTTATGACCGGATGACGCTGGGTGGGGTACACTACCCACTGCCTGCAACGCCGAGGTCGTAGGTTCGATGCCCGCTTTAGACAAATCTTTGTGTGCATGGACATGAGGGTTTGTTTAAGTCTGGGTGCTTCTATGTATAATAAGTACGTATTTACAAAAGAGAAATTGTATGTGTTGTATAAGTATCAGTTATTCTAGTACCCATAGTACAAGCCCAGCTTAGTTTGGAACTAGATGGCGTTGTGTGTAAGATGTAAAATATTTATATTTATGATTAATGTTAATAAAAATAAAAAGGTTTTCAATTGAAATTAATATAAAACATTTAAATCAGGAGCAAAACCAAAGGTTGTAAGAAAGGTCGGTGTGATAAAAAAGTAGGCTTTACAAAATAACAATTATTTTCATTGCGCTGAAATCTTGGCATTTTGATACGAATGTTTTTGCGGACGGCGCGCCGCCGTGGCGCCTGCCGCGACCTCTTTTGTATCTACCCTAGGGTTTGGTGCAAGGTATAAGCTGACTTTGTTTATTTATTTTTTAATACACTTTTTGCTTTATGGGGCAGCTGTCTAATGGTGAAATTGTAATCACAAATGGGTCGCAATATTTAATTTAGTTAAGAGTTTGGAATTTTAATACCTTGTTATGATTTCAACCGTGTGGTACCACGAGAATAGCCAATCTACCAAATCACATTCAAATATTGGTTTTATATTTTTGAAAAAGAACATCCACATATATACAACTTCTGTATTATCAGAAAACTTTACGCATATGGTGCTAATTGCCTAGCATCGTTCTCGTAGCGCGGTGTATAATGTTCTTTGTTGCATAGATTCGCTTCACGAAAATATTTTAAAAAGTGAGCATGCGGAAAACTTTTCTCATGGTACATGTAAACTTGTAATTTTATTAGGACTATTTGGTGCTACAATTCGTAGCTCTCGTAGCAAAAAGAGTGCTACGAATTCATAGCACATATCAACCAACTTGACGTCGTATTATTATGTGTTCTTCATTTTTTCATTCGATATCGTCAAATCATATTATCATGAAAAGTTGTCTTCGATATATTCATAAAAAACACTTCTTCTTCTTCTTCGTCGTGTCGATGGCTGAGTCAAATTTTATTTTGACTTGCCATCGTGGTGAAAGAATTAGCCAATTAGCTCTGGAGAACTCGCGAATTGCCCAGGGTGCGCCAGACGTAGGTAATCGTTTTGGACGTCACTCGGGGAGGCTCACAAAAAGCACTTTAATCTGGTGTAAGTAAAAAAACCATTGCCCGCTAACCTCTTATATTTTGCACCACTACTTAAGTAGTCTCCCGGCGAGCCTGCCGGTGCCTCCTCGAATAAACACCCAGTTACCATGTAAATAGCAATTTTACGTACTCACCGTGGTACTTACGACGAGTACGCGGTTAAGGCGACACATGTTATCTTTAATTTTTTACATTACAACAGTATTGCAGTGGGTTTAAAAATGTTGTTTGAAGCTTTTTGGCATCATGAATTTTAAGACTAACCATTACACTCATGCTTGCTTTGTTTATCGCTATTAAAAGACAGAAATAGCAAGAGTATTGCCTTTTAAAACTTGCTTCGTTTAAATGGGCCTTTATTAATGAAAGTTTTGCTAATAAGCTTGTAATAATCAACTAGTCAAATTAAGATTATTATTTTAATTTTAAAGAGTCCCATGTTGGGCGCCAAAAATATTTTCTTAAAACATATATAAAAATGTTTTTATAACGAATTATTTACAGAAAATTTTAAAATCATATAAATTTATTCACCCTACTCAATAATTCAGAGCTGATACTTTTACCTAGTGAATAAGTGGAAATGATCAATAAAAATGAAGCATATTTTATGGAGGTTTAAATTTTCGCTAACGCAGCGAGGTTTCTTGGAAATCTCGTCAACCTACATCCTTTCCATGTTCTAGAAAATATGGGAGGGATGCTCAGTGGGAGGAAAATATTTATATTCTGTTTGGAAATATAATATCAGTAATATAATAGTTGCCTAATCGAATTTATACTCTTGTAAATTTTTCCTTGCAACATTACACTGATTCTTATTTGGAGTTTACTGCCGATAGTAATGTTTCCACTGCTTTTTTATACATTATAAGTGAAGGTGTCACTTGAAAATAAAATAAACAAAACATCAGAAGCAATTACAATATTCAATGGTCCCAATAACATGGCCAAATACACATAATTTACATACAACACTACACTCAATAAAACATGCGGATCACACAAAATAATTAATAAGTCGTCAAGTAAATATTATCGTTGAGGTAAGTTATTAAATTATTAACCAATAATTTATGCATTATATTTTGAATTAATTTGGATTACCTTACGTCGAATTTGTAATGTAATGTTTTCTGACTCGATACAGTCCAGTAAAAAATTAACTTAGTATAAATCGAGCTTACACTTTTAAAAAAAGAAAAAGGCGCATAGAGACAAAACCACAGAAAACAATAAACGTAGTTTAACAAAATACACTTGAAAACAAAGTAATCCTTTTGTTATTGTTATTAACGGAATATTTACCATGTTTATTGGTGGTTTTTCCAGAAAATCGTATTAACTTGGACGAAAGCAAAGAGGAAAAAATAATCTCCAACAAAATACAAGATGATTTTTAAAGATAATATTTGACGTTCCGTTAGTGCTCTTTTACCTTTTCCTTTATTTTATTATAAAAATGAAAAAATCATTCGATTTATTGGAAATAAGCGACAGTGAATTAGGTTCCAATTTAGTTGTCACGGGATCAGTTATCCCGTTTTAGGAAGTAATATTGGCCTACCCTTTCAAGCGGTATTAGAATTTTAACGACTTTGGCAAAGAGCAATTTTCGGTTTATGGGGTTCTTAGCTAAATGGATGAAAAAGGGCAAAAAAAGATTCTTCGGATACGAGAAAAGCGGTTAAATTATGTGATCTATTAGTTATTGCGTTTGAAGATTGGTGGTGTGTATGTCACATGTTATGTATTTCTTGATTAATTTAACGTGTTCTAAAGATTATTGATTTACATAATTATTTATATTATATTCCTCTAAGCTTGCATAGTTAAGTTAAAAAATAATATTACATTACGTATTTTTGTAGTAATTTTAAATTTAAATATAGAAATAACAAATAAAATTTTCATTCCACATCATATTCAAAAGCCTTAAACATAATAATTGAAATAACATCACGCCTATATTACCCAGGAGGGTGTAGCAGAGGTGTAACCTACATTACACAAGTTATATTTAGGTACCATGGGATAAGGGGTAAGCCTATCGCGATGCACCAGGCACCATTCCAACACCGTGCTGCTATTGTAAATTCCTAAGGGAAAGTTCACAAATAACACTTTTCCCGACCTGAGAATCAAACCACTACACCAACGAGACAGTACATAATAATTGAAGACTAAATTTTATTTATAATGAGTGTTATAATTATGTTTGATCATCACTGAATGTTTACAAATACCTAATTATTATATTAGGTCTCTATGAAATTGCCGTTTTGTAAAGAATTAGATTAAAATGCTAAGAAAATGTAACACTAACATAGAAATATATACTATAGAAATGGCTTGTCCGAACACATTGCCCTTCAAATTTGACATTATGAATAGCAGGATCAGTAACGCCATCTGCATTGAACTACCATGTAAATGACTTTGCATTCACGCGATGTGAACCTTGTAAGGGCGTGATGAAATTTCGTTAGCATTTTTTTGCCGAAGGTACATTAAAATTGTGATTCTTTCAATAGTGTAAAATATTTATTATTACAAAATTAAAAATACTCCTAGTTATATTATTAAAAGAACAGTACATCACGGGAATTCTAAAAGTAGGTCATATTTTGTTTAAGGAACAAAATAAAATGTTTGTTTTGAGAAATATTTTTTTACTAGCTTCTGGTCGTAGCTCCGCCCACGTGGTATGTTTATAAATGATTTAAGTACAAACTACTAAATGTAATTTGTACTTAAATCATTTGGTGAACATTTTCTATAATCCGTGAAAGGCCAAAAGATCATTGAACTTTTGTTACAAGCTTTTATTTAGTTTTTCAATTCATCAACTTTAACAAAATTATAGACTATTCTTGACTATTAAAATTAGGTACTTACTTAAAAAAATTTAGTGTTTAGCTACTTTTGTTGCTGACTGTACATATATTATCTCTAGCGTTATAACAAGTTTACGCAGTAACAGAACATTGCACAATGATATGACAATTCATAACAAATACTTTTTAAATTACTTTAATTAGGAATATGGCGTCGGAACGAAAAATTTTAGCAAATAAAATTGATAAAATAATGTAAAGAGGTGGATATAATATGATATTTGTGACTTACCGGTGATATGTAATACCATAATCTTTTTTGTTGTGTCTAATTTGGTAGTTCGTACAACTTTTCAGTGCACAATTAGGCATTTTGTCGTTTTTGACCGCTCACGGAGGCAGCCAACCACAGTCAATTTGACTACGCGCTTTTTGTAGTCAGATTGACACCAAAAAAGTTAAGGCCATTTATCGCGCGTTAGCCGTGTCCATACTTTATACGTCAATGAACACTAATCAATAATCAAATGACTACTTTTGAAAAAATCCATTTTTAAAAATAAAATAAATTTGAAATTAGAATTCTACGCCAAACAAATATTATTTTTATTTAAAATGGCCAGTACTGCAGAACGGCAATTTCATAGGTAAAGACCTATTTTATAATTGGATTTTGTACGAACACTTCTCGTCAAATAATACTTATTTCAGTTGTCCCGATAATTGCCCAAGTTATTTCGTCATTTCAGAGTGCTTACTCACTCAGAGTAATTATTTTATTTTATTTATTTATTTAAAACTTTATTGTACAGAAAGGATTACAGATAAATAAACATATTACAGTAAGAGTATACAAAAGGCGAGCTTAACTTAGTGCTTGAGTTCTCTTACAGCAAACCTAGAGCAATAGAGGAGACGATGATGCCATAGAGGGCCAGATAAGTGTACATCATAAAAGAGCATTGTTATTTTACGCAGTGATAAAGGAAAATTCAGTTTGGTTTTCATAAATTATTGTGTAGTACGATATCTCTCATTATTCTATAAGCCTTTTCCCTATTAGATTGGGGTTGGCTTGTAGTCTAACGGATTTAGCTAAATATCAGTATTTTATATGGTACGACCGCCACGAGACTGCCATAACCCAGTACCAGGTGATACCATACTTAGACGACCGGATGGCGGAGTGGGTAGTATACCTTTTTTTTTTTTTTTTTTTTTTTTTTTTTTCGCGGGGAAATGCATTTGCGCATACCACCGTACCCGTGGGGGGACGGGCAGAGTGGCTATGTGGGACTCCCGTGCCTACGATGTTAAACGGCACAGAATACCCACTAAAACCCCGCGGTGTGCCCTCGTCGCCGAAAGATGGTGGGTCGGCGAGCCCCGGATCGATCTTACATCCACAGGGCTCGCCGCGGCGACCGTGCCCAGTCCGACCTCCAACCGGGCACCCGACTCTAGGTCCTCCTCTCGTAGCGACGCCCCGGGCACACCCAGGGCGTCACTCCGTCGCGGAAGGCATCAGCGGACGGCGGAAAACCCCCTCCACCGCCCGCGGCCTCGCTTAGGGCGGCATTAGGCTCGCGGCGTACGCGCGCCTTCGCCGCCCAGCTCGCCGGCGGCGGAGCGGATCAGCCAGGGGTGAGTCCTCCCTGATCCGCTCCGCCGCCTCCTTCTGCGAGATGACGTCCTCACAGAAGGATGCGACCGCATCCCACGACCTCGCGCTGCCCATGGCCGCAACCACGGCCGGCAGCGAGAGGTCGTTCCCTATGACCGCGGTGAGTTCCCGGCGCTGCACCTCCCAAGCAGGACACTGCTCGAGAGTGTGCTGCGCCGAGTCCTCACCGCAGTCGCAGTGGTGGCACATGGGGCTCGCCTCCCTCTTCAGCCTGTGCAGGTACTTCCCGAAGCAACCATGCCCGGTCAATACCTGCACTAGCCTGAAGGAGAGAGTCCCATGCTGCCGCCCTGCCCACTCCTCGAGAATCGGCCGGAGCGCCTCCACGGTCCGAAAACCAGCCCGTGGAGCCCCCAGCCGATTCCCCCACCGGACCATCAACGTCCGGTGGGCCTCCTCGCGCCAAGCTCGCAGCTGCTCGGGCATGGGGACAGAACCCTCGGCCCGAGCAGCCGCGCCGCGCTTGTACACTTCGGCGAGCACTTCCGCATCCAAATCCCACGGGGGTGTTCCGGCCAACGCACACGCCGCGTCGGTCGACACCGTGCGGTATCCGCGAATTGCCCTGACCGCCAAGACGCGCTGCGGTCGCCACAGCCGCGCCCTGTTCCTGGCGGACAAGGCCTCCGCCCACACGGGTGCGCCGTACAGTGCCATTGACCGTACCACCCCCGCGTAAAGCCGTCGGCTGGCGACGCTGGCGCCGCCCACGTTCGGCAAAAGCCGACCGAGAGCGGCAGCCACGCCTTCCAGCTTGGGCACCAAAATGCGGAAGTGCTCGTCGAAGCTCCACCGCCTGTCTATCACTAGGCCCAGATACTTGATCTGGGCCTCGATCCGTACGAGGACCGAGCCGACGGTAATTGAGGCGCCAGCAGGTGGCCCGCGACGAGGTCCGTGAAACATCACGGCCTCAGTCTTGGCAGGGGCCACCCTAAGCCCCAGCGCCTCGATGCGCCCGACCACTTGGGACACACCCACTGTGGCCAGGCGCGCCGCCTCCTCGAAGTCTCGCCCCCGGGCCGTGACGAGCGTGTCATCCGCATAGCAGATGACGTCTAGGCCCGGGGGGAAAGCTCCACGCAGCACCCAGTCGTAACCGATGTTCCACAGGAGCGGTCCTAAGACCGAACCCTGCGGGACACCGCACGACACGGGCCTGCGGAGCAAAGCTCCGTCTCGGTCCTCGTACAGAACCCCCCTGCCTTCGAGATAGTCGGCCACCAGCTGCCTCAGGTAAACCGGCACTCCATGGTACCGGAGTGCCTCGCTGACGCAGCTGAATGGCAGAGTCCCGAAGGCGTTGGCGATATCCAACGATACCGCCAACAACACCCCTCTGCTGGCGACGGCCGCCTCCGCAGCAGCCCTCAGGCGCAGGATGGCCCCGATCGTCGAACGTCCAGCACGGAAACCGTACTGGGCATCCGACAGACCAGGGCCCACCTCATCAAGATGCCGGACGATACGGGTAGCAATCACTCTTTCGAGCAGCTTTCCCGCCTCATCCAGCAACACGATAGGCCTGTAGGCCGCCACGGTGTCGGGTGGCCGTCCCGGCTTCGGGAGGAGAACCAGCTTCCCCGCCTTCCAGCAGTCAGGAAACCGTCCGGACGCCAGGCACACGTCGAACAGTTCCCTGAGGCGATCCCCCATGTGGTTGAGGACCAGGGCCAACACCCGTCCGGGTACCCCGTCGGGCCCGGGGGCGGTGTTCTTCGAACGCATCCGGAGAACAGCCGCCCCTACCTCCGCATCCGTGACGGGCGGAGCACTGAGGTCGGCCTCCCGGTCGTCGGTCTCTGCGACCATTGCCGGGGGCGTGTGCTCAGCCCGTTGCGGGAATAGGCCCTCAACCACCTCTGCGAGGAAGCTGGGTTGGAGAGTCTCCGTAAGGGGGGCGCCCCGCGAGCGTAGCTTGTTCAGCGCAGCTCGGTAGGGGCGGCCCCAGGGGTCACGATCGAGACCCTCCAACATCTCCTGCCGCGCCTCCTCCTTGGCGCGGCAAATGGCCAGCTTTAGGGCGCACACCTGCTCGATGTACGCCGCGTAAAGCCGGTCTTCCATCTCGACGTCGCGAGGGCGACGTCGCCGGCTACGGCCGTAGGACCTCCGCGCCGCAAAACACGCGGCGCGGAGGGAGGCAAGCTCCGGGGCCCACCAGTATACCTCCGTCTTCGGGGACCAACGCTTGGCACGGGGCATGGCTGCATCGCAAACCTGCGTTATCGCATCGCGAATGCGGCCAGCCGCAGCGTTGGCTCCCTCGGACGAAGGCGGGGAGGCGAACCAATTCGAAATAATGGCCGCCTCCTCCAGCAGATCCCCGTCCATCCGCCCCACAGCCCACCGCGGAAACGCACCGCGACGCCGAGAGGGAACGTGACCCCTACTGGGGCCCTGGGACCGGGAGAGCTCAAATCGGATATACCGGTGATCCGAGAGCGTCTCAACCTCATCCAGGACACGCCAGTTCCTTACTTGCGCTTCGACGGCAGGGGTAGCGAACGAAAGGTCCACTATCGACCCCCCCTGCCGCCGAACGCACGTGTTGGTGGTGCCTCTGTTGAGGAGGTAGAGGCCCACCGACGCAGCCCACTCTTCGACCGCCCGACCGCGGGCGTCCGTTCTGGGGGACCCCCACGCCAAGGATTTGGCATTGAAGTCCCCCAGAACGAGCACCTGACGAGGTGCTATCCGCCGTATCGAGGTCTCCACTCTATTGAGGAAGACCTCGAATTCCGCCAGACTCCGGTTTGGGGAGAAGTACACGCCGACCAGCGTTACCTCCCCCCAATCAGCAGCAACGAATCCCGAGCCCTTATCTCTGAGAGACAAGGGCGGGGACTGAAGCGCACCGGAGCCGACGATGGCCACGGAGCCGTCCCAGTCACCCACCCAATTCGGGCGGGGAGGAACGAAGTAGGGCTCCGCGGCCACGGCCACACCTACTGACCACTCCGCCATCGCCTGCAGGAGGAGGTCCTGGGCGGCGGCGCAGTGGTTCAGGTTCGTCTGGAGGAGATTGGAGGCTTCGTAGTCCATTACTGGATTTCTGAAACCTCCATCTCCTCTCCTGCGGTCGGCAGCCGAGCACCGGGAGCAGCCGTGGTCGATCGGCCAGCTCCCGGACGCTTCGGCGCGTTGGGGATTGTGCACCCCTCCCGCCCCATCAAGTGGTCGGCGGGCCTACCGCCCGCCGCGCACTGGGGGCAGTGAGGGGCGGCAGAACATTCCACCGCCCTGTGCCCCGATTGACCGCAGCGGAAACACAATCCGCTGCAGTCTACCGTGCTTGTGCAGTTGGGCTTCAGGTGGCCCCTTGCCATACACCCATAGCACCTCGCAGGCCTCTCCTCAAGGACCGTGATACGGGCCGAGGAAAAGCCCACGAGGAGCCTGCCAGCTTTGGCCAGGAGCTTGGCCGCGGCGATGGGGCACCGAGCCCACACTGCACCGACTCCTCCGGGGCCGGGGCGGACGGCACCGACCCTGACGGAGTCGGGAGCGCACTTAGTAGTCGCTATAATGCGCTCCCGCACCTCCTCCGCTGTGACGGAGTCGTCCAGGCCTGAAATGCGCAGCTCTGCGCACTTCGTCGGCCTGGCGACCGTAATGCCGGTCCGCCCCGCTACAATCCCCCGCAGCGCGTTGGCCACGAGGTCGGCCTGCTGGTCCCCGTCCTTGCCCGGGAACTCTAGGACGCGGGCCCCTGTCCGAGCCTGCCGCACTCTCCCGCCGACACCAGGAAGGGCCCCGTCGAGGACGGTCCTAGCTTCTCGGAGGAGGCCCACATATGTGACTCCCTCCGCCTCGGGTGCCACCGTGATAACCACGGCAGCACTCTTCGGCGGAGAGAGTTTGGGCCTCCTCTTACCGGCCTTTTGGGTCGGCGCTCCCTGAGGGGAAGGATTCTTTCCCTTCTTCTTCCTTCGGCGCTTCTTTCGCCCCCCAGCTGTCTGCCATCCCTCTCCCTCCACGGCCGAAGTGGGTGGAGCAGGAGGAGCGGGGACCGGCACGGGCACCGAAACCGGGGCACCCGGAGCAGCGGCCGGCGGCCCTTTCCGCTTCCGCTTCCTCTTTGCGGCAGGAGCCTGGGCGGCAGGCGCTGCAGCCGGCACAGGCGGCTTGGGCGCGGCGGACCCGCCGGCCACCTCCGCAAAGGACTTCGCACCCGCTCCCGGCTGGGGTAAGGGCCCCGGGGCCGGCGCCGGCCGACTCTGCGGGCGTCCGCGCCTGTCGGCCGCCAGCATATCTCCCACTAACTTGGCCAGCTGACTCATTTGGGCGTCGCTGAACGCGTCGCCCCGAGCCAGCTGGCCACGAACCACCCCCTTCTTGCCCGCCGGCCTCGGCGCAGCCGGCGGCGCAGCCGCGGGCGCAGCCGAAGGCGCGGCAGGCGGCGCACCTGAAGGCGCAGCCGACAGCGCAGCCGGCGGCTCAGCCGGCAGCTCCACGGCCCGCGGAGAGCTAGCTCGGACGGTGCCGATCTGGAGATCGGCCCGAAGTTGGGCCAGTTCCGCACGGAGCAGCTGCACTTCGCCCTCAAGGCGGGCATTGGCAGCCTCGAAGGCGTTGGCGCGCTCGAAGAGCCGGTCCACCACTCCATTCAGCGCGCCAGCGGCCGTCTTGAGCCCCTTCACAAACTCGCCTTTGAGGTTCTGCGACCTCACGGCAACCTTTGTGATGAGGCTCAGCGAATCTCTCGCTGTCTGCCCCAGGTCCATTGCGTCTGCCGCGGACCCCTCGGTCGCGGAACGGATCTTGTCGGCTAATTGGCCGACCTGCTCCCCCGCAAACGCCTCACCATCAGCGCGTAAGCGCCGGTAATTCTCGCTATGCGAGAACACCGACGATGACGACCCGACCGGGGTGAGATCACCCGGGGACGGTGTCGTCATCATCGGCGTCGCGGGTCGGCAGTGCGGCGTGAGCGACCGCGTCCTCGACCCTGCGCCTCCTCTGGAAGAGGAGCGTACCTTCCGAGGCGCCCGGCCGGACACCTCAGGAGCCTCCTCCAGGTACGCCGGGAAGCTGCGCTTCTCAGCGCCACCCGACCTAACTTCTTCTTCCCCCCCGCTTGCCTGGGACAAGCGACTCCGAGTCCGGGTAGCAGGCCCGTCCTCCAGCCGCGTCAGCAACACTCTCGCCTCAGGGGCGACCAGCGCCCGCGCGGCGTTTCGCGACTCCTCGCACACCTCCTTTTCTCCTTCAACAACGTCTTGTTCTTTATCATTATTATTATATGCTTCAGTACTCATAACTAAACCCACGAGTGCGGGAGATCTAAAAAGTCCACCCGGGCAGAGATCCCGCAATACCCGGGTAAGCCTAATACAACTGGGGGTCGGCTGTTCCCCAGAGGTGGCACACATTAGAGACTGGTCTCCCCACCAGCCACGCATCCTCTCGCCATGCGGCACAGCTTAGGATTGGGGTAATTTTTATAGAGGTTTTCTTCCTCGCGATCCAGGCGACCAAGCCAAGATCCTCGGTCCCGACCCAAGTTACGAGACAAGCCCGCAACAAGAGTCAGGATTACGATGTCTGACGCTGGCGCCAGGAGACCCCCTCCTTTTGCCCACCCGACGGCAGTGTAAGTGCACGCCGGGCACGTCCCCGCCTCATCCGACACGTCTTCTGACTAGCAAAGATGCGCGGAGAAGCTCCCCGTGTCGAGTTATTGGCCAACGCAAAAAGAAATCCCCCGTAGGAGAAGTTTTTTTGCGAAGTTACCAGGGTGCACCAAACCCAAAGACTATTGTTCCCCCCTAATCCTCGCGGATTAATAAGGGACCAATAGCCCCGGATCCTCTAGGAGGTTACTCGACCTAGCACCCCGTGGGTAGTATACCTGCCTGTGACGCCGAGGTCGTGGGTTCGATTCCCACTTAAGACAAATCTTTGTGTGCATGAACATGGGGGTTTGTCTTAGTCTGGGTGTTTCTATGTATAATAAGTATGTATTTACAAAAGAAAAGTATATATGTATTAGTATCAGTTATTCTAGTACCCATAGTACAAGCTCTGCTTAGTTTGGGACTAGATGGCGTTGTGTGTGAGTTGTGAAGTATTTATTTATTTATTTATACTATATATCGATGCCTCTTTTTATTAATTGCACTTAACGTACAAACAATTTTATTATAGCGAACGTCAGGTTAATTTACCTTTGAGTAATGTTATTTTATAAACCGACTTCAAAAAAGGTGGAGGTTCTCAATTCATCTGTATTTTTTTTTATTGTTACCTCATAACTCACGACTCGGCGAACCTATTTTAATGGTATTTGAAAGCTTCACGTGTGGTCCCATTTTAATTTCGTCCAGTTCTGACAATGGCACCCCTGAGAAAACCATATTATTATAAGTCTAAAATTATTTTAATTGAAGTCGGTTTATTTAAAAATATATGATACAGAAAAAATACTTCAAGATTCATTATACTTGTAAAGAATTAGCAGTTAACCTTCCAATATAATAATATAATAAATAAAATATAATATTTAATATCCAACAATACGGAGTTAGAAGAAAAATTACTATTTAAATAGTTCAGATAATATACAGTAATGGCTATCTACCTTCCACTCAATGCTACAGTCCAGAAAGGTCCGATTCAAGGTCATGTTATTAGGTTATCCAGAATTCTAAGGGTCCTGAATTGAAACGGGCACTTCAGCTGCGGATAAAGTGGATCCCTCTTACCCAATGTTTTGGTATAACTGTGACTCAAATTGGCGCTTCATCTGATTCAGATAAAGCCTTATATTAAATATAGATTTTTTTTTTTATACTACCTCCACAGCGAACGATTGTGTAGTGCACCTGATGGTAAGTGGAGTACAGGCCATGGACATCAACAATCCACAAAAGCAGATTATAGATGCGTCGCTGCAGCTGAGGACTACGGTGTTATGCTTCATGTGCCAGTAATTTCAGGGCCTGATCTCACCACCATACCGGAACACAGTAATGGAAGATATAATAATATAATGTTGTAAAGAGATTTCGTATACGTTGGTATGTGATATTTATTTTGCTTATAGAGCACCTAATTTTTCTTTTTTGTTTTTTGCAAAAGCTAAGGTAACAGTCGATTAGTATATTATATCCACTGATAATTTCTTTTCATTTTTTTTTATTCTACGCTTACAGCTAACGAACGTGGGGTCCATTTGATGGTTAGTGGAGAACAGCCCATGGACATTAACAATCCACAAAAGCTGATTGTCGATGCGTCGCTGCAGCTAAGGAATACGGTATTAGGCCTCATATGCCAGTAATTTCGGGGCCTGATCTCACCTCCAAACCGGTTCACAGTAATGCTGGTGATGGTACTTCCGCCCTCGAGCTCGTTCACAAGAGCTCTACAACTAGTAAACATTATTTATGGTATTCCTTTATATTCAATTCCTTTTAACATTATCAGCCAAAAGTCAAGCCAAAAGAGACAACGACAGTCATTCAAACTATACCAACGGTGCATTATATTAATTATTTACCTACTTTCCCTGGCTGTACTATATTTCTTTTACTAGCCCTTTTATCTTCCGGAGAGGGCCAAATCGAGGTCATATTATTGGGTTATCCATAATTCTGAAGGTCCTGAATTGAAATGGACACTTTAGCTGCGGATAAAGCGGATCTATTCTACCCAATGTTCTGGTGAAACTGTGACTCGAAATAAAGCTTTATCCGATCCAGATATTTATTTACTCGTTCTATTGATATTGTGCTGATTTAGGAAAATGTATTTGATTAATAAGAAATACTAGCTTTTGCCCGCAACTTTGTCTGTGTGGAATTAAATATTTTCATCCTATTTCCAACAAAATTGAGGTTTTCAGTCATACACTTTCAACCTCAAATTTAAAATCTATTCTATTGTTAATTATGTCGTGTCTTTCAAAATTTACTAATTTCGCATATAAACTTACAACCCCTAATTCACCCCACCTAGGGTGTGATATTACAAAAAAATTAATCGTACTTTTCATTCTTAAGTAATACATCAACTAAAGTACCAAATGTAAATAACTATTGTGAAAGTATACAATTTTAATTATTATTTATTATTTTATTTACTTCACATTTTCCTTTAAAATTGCCGAACCGCCCATATAAAATTACACCCCTTTAGGAATTAAATACAAAGATAAAATATATACCAGTTTTTAAGTTAGACCTGCAACTAAACAACCGTGAAAACCGTATTCAATTCCAAGCAGCAGTTTTTGCGTGATGCGCGTACGAACAAACAGACAGACAGATAGACAACAATTTAAAAAATATATTATATTTAGGCTAGGTAATTTTTTTGGAAAATTAGTAGCAAGGTGGGTCATGCATCTATCGTATGAAAGTCCTTTCAACCATCTTAAAGAAGTACATAAATTTGAATAACTTTTAAAATCGGACCTCTTCCTCTATCCATCCCCGAGCCTCTGCAATGTCACCACTACATTAAATTATTGATATAACTATATATATTGACGTCATAGTAATTTGAATAACAAAAACAATGTCCTAATTACTTTTGAAATTTGATCCCTTCCTTTTATGTCACGTAATGGAAGTTATCTATACCCGTCACCACTACGACGCATTCACAAAATGGCGTCGTGATAAATAGCGATCTTTATTAGATTTCGATTCCAACTTTACTACGTAAAATTATTGATATAACTATCAATCTCAGATTCAGTTGGATATAAATTATATTATAGGATAAGCTTTAAGTAAACAGTTGAAAATCAAGCATTCAACCGGTAACTGAGTATATATTGACGCCATAGTAATTTGAATACACCATATATTATGTTTTTTACCATAGAGTACATAAAAAAAGCAGGAGAGAATGTCACATAGAAAATGATTGAAGCACCAAAATGGCAGCGGTCTGTTTATGTGTGCGTGTGTTAGGGGTTACCAGCCATGAGAAATATTACCCACATTTTTACAATAATTTAAATAAATATTTTAGAGGTTTAGTTCTTATATTTTTTTATTTGCTGCTTTTTACCATCAAACATGATATAGGTAGTTTTATACTACCGTGGCCAAAAACCAAACAATATAAAACAACTTTATGATTGAATTTCGAAACAAAGTTTATTTTATATTTCTAGCAGTCGATGCGGGCCTGCAGCTGGAAGTTGTTTGTTTTTTATTAAGGGAATATGTACAAAATTCGTTGCTCTGGGCACTCCTGACGCAAGGCAGCGAAGATGCTTTAGTGCAACTACCCAGTTTTTGGAAAATATTTTAAAATTACGACTCCTACGGCGCTTCCTGATTCTTAGATGGTGAAGATGCTTTAGTGATATACAGGGTGTCCCAGTTTAGGACCTGGAGCCGAAATTGGATAGTAGGGTAAGTTATGGCAGTTATCAAAAAAACAAAAATTCTCCATTACATAAACTATCAGAAAGTGCTTGAAAACGTCAACAAAATGTACAAACCAAATAAAATATCTAAGTTAAACTAAACCAACAATCACGAAGCTTAGATTCACTTACATGCGATTTTTCAATATTTCAAATAAATATTGACAAATAAAAAATAAAGAAAAAAATAATAATAAACTAAACTAAGAAATAAAAAGTTTTAGATTAAAGTACTGGTATTTATTAATTTAATACTTTATTTAAAACAATATACTATTGTTTTACCTTTTTTGGTACGGCAAAGCTGACAATGCGAATAAGTGCACCTTTTGTTTTATATACATAAATCAATTTCCTCGAAGTGTATACTGCAGACTACACTATATTTTGATGGATACCAACTGTTATCATTTCTGCAGTTTCTAATTATTTTTATCCAATAATTTTTCCATGCGTCGTTTGCAGCAGGAAATCTATAAAACATAGAATAATAATTTATACTAAATGTATTATACTACTAAAAAATATTTACCCAAATTCAGGGTAAATGAAAATATTTATTGACTGTCAACACTGATAGTTTTGGTATATTTTTTTACGAAAACAATATAATTTCGGCAATAAGCTGAATATATTACTTGCTTACCTATGAAAAATGATCCCCTGGTTTTTTTTTATCGAGGCGCTATGGTTTCGGCAGCTTTTCACAACACAAGACGGCATTTTTAATTATTTTACTTGAACATCATAGCAACAGCACAGTCCAAAGCGTAATGGCGGGCGATTGACTTACTATTGTGTCAATGTGTGTGTTCTGTGTGTACGTGTGACTTACTATGGGTGCTTCAGTAAGTGTTTCAAGAGACGGAGTCCTGCCTTTTTTTATGTAGTCAATGTTTTTTACCTCTTAAAGTTGCCAAAGATACCAAACGAAATTCTATGACACTTTACTTGTAAATTTGTAAATAAATAGTTATTTGTTTTTTTACTAACTTATTGTTATTTGAAGTGTATTATAATATAAACATACCAAACGAAACAAAAACAATGTCCTTATAACTTTTGAAATTTGATCCCTTCCTTCTATGTCACGTAATGGACGTTATCCATACCCGTCACCACTACGATGCCGAGCGTTCATAAAATGGCGTCGTGATAAATAACGATCTTTATTAGATTTCGGTCCATCCCCGAACCTTTACAATGTCACTACATAAAATGATGGATACAACTATCAATCTTAGGTTTAGTATAGATAATTTTTATGAAAAAAAATATATTATAAAATATAATATTATAGATATTAAAAAACTGCCTCGTTGGTCTAGCGGTATAATTTGCATATTGCTCACCGTAAAGTCCCAGGTTCAATTCTCGGATCGTGCTAAAGTGGTATACAGAAAGGATTTATCCCTTAGGAAATACTCTGGCTCTCTTGCAATGACGATACGATAGGATCACGCAATATTACATGGGACTTAAACATACAGCTATCTTCTCAAAACAAGTTTATTATCGTTCCATGACAATATTTATTTCATGCACAGCAAAAGAAATAAAAAGAATACGTAAGAATTCATTTTGTAAACGAGCGCTTTACCCGCAATAAAACCTGTAACTGTCTTTTAAACAATCAGCATACATTTAAATGCTGGTTCCATACTCATGTTGTTTATGACGTCCTTGGCCGATTCAAGGGTACCAATGAGGTTTATTTATGTATCGACCCTACTGGTCTCAAACAGTCAATCAAATCTGCTTTGTGGTTGAATTCTCAAATGTTTGAAATAGGAACTTGCCCCATATAACACTTTGTCAATGCATAAAAATGTTGGGCCAACCCCCTAGTTGACTTATAATATTATCAACAGTAGCCAAAATGTGTAAAAATAAAATAATTTTAAACCTCCTAAACCATTATATTTGTCGATTATGTTGTGTAAAAATCTAAAATCTTCTTGTGCTAAGGCTAATACGAGTTAATATCGTATAGACGAACGAAATAAATTAAATACTGAAATAAATACTCAAATAAAAAGCAAATACGCAATCGATATCAATATCACCACGTTATACAAAAGAGTTGTCAATAAGATGAGCTATGTAAATTTATGCGCGATGACGTCACCGACTGTCACCCTCGGGACATCCTGTCATAGACAAGAGGGATTATTTCGGTAGCATTCGTCATTGGCGCGCGATCTGCATTGACAGTTCCCATTCGCGCGGGAAAATCGACGGCCATTTTGTTTTATTGCAAAACTTTTATTTGATGTTTTGTAGTACGTATGTTGGATGTTGTTTTATGGAAATTGTTATAGTTATAGTCATCAGCATCTTCCAAAACTTTCCCAATTAAAATCACCCTCATTTAAATAATTGCAGTTTTCATACAAACTTAGATAGACAAACGTTCAAGTTGTGTCTGAATTAAGTTAATTTGTACTTAACTGCCCGAGGCCGTTCAGAAGCTTTTGACTCTGTATGTAAGTTTCAAAGTTTAATAATTAGGTATATTCAGCGCTAGTTTAGTTTGAAACTATGGAAGTCAAATAGCTGGGCGCTGCTGTACGTGACAGTTCATGGCTTCAAATTAAACTGCTTGTGTGAAAATAACTAGTTTTTCTGAACGTGACCTAACGTGGTTATTTTATTATTTTACGGTATATTTTTGGGTTTCTTAGGTACTACAAGGAGCCGTTATAGTTTCGCCATGTTCGTCTGTCCGTCTGTGCGAAGCATATCATCGAAACCGTTAGTGCTAAAAAGCTGAAATTTTGTATGGATATGATTGTTTTTGAAAATATTTTTCTTTTGGTACCTTTAAAAAAACATTACGGGATTGCTAATACAGTTTCTTGTTGTAGAGATCCGTTTGCGAGATTATTAACTTTAAAAAGCAAATTTTTGTTTGCGTAAGGCGTCCCCCCTTCACCCTCTAAAAGTTTACTCGATAACCTTCAACAAACTAACAAACATATTGTGGCTGCTTATAATATTAGGTAAGATGGCAAACATTTTCTGACACATAAAAGTACACCCACTATATCTCAAAGACACACCATATTGCCGTACATCTATATTTATATCTATATAAAAGGCAGTGTCCTGACTGACTGACTGGCAAAAAATCAACGCAGAGCCTCAACTACTTGTCGTGGAGACTTGAACGTTTGTATATGCCGCAGTGTGGTACACAAAAATAATTTAAGTTGAGCACTTCAAATCAACCAATAAAATGCGGTGGTGACGTAAGTGTCTTTGATTGGAAAACATTCATATTCAGCTTAACGTTAGGCTGAAATTTACGACTATATTAATAGATTTCTAGTTCGTTTATAGCTTGTATTTGCTAATGGAATCTTGAAGGCCTGTAGGGAGGGGGACGAATAGGCACGAACAATAAAATAGGTTAATGAATAATTGTCGTTTTATGATTCGTTGTGGACTATTAGCCTAATTTAGGGATCGCTTTGTCTTGTTAGTTTATTGTCGTTGTTATATTCTATTATCCTTCTAATTAATTATTTTATAGCATTTAGATATGTTCAGCAAATTATACTAAGAAACAGTACATTAACGAAGTCTCATCACAAAAGTATTATTGAAACTACTTAACTTATTAATGTTATTGCAAATAAACATAATATATATACCTATACAATGCAAATTATACTAAGAAACAGTTGAAAAAATTATTGGACCGGCAGGATTTGGACCTGCGACCTTCTGCACACCGGGCAGCCTGGTAAGAGGCGACCGTAGCTGGATGGCTAAAGCGGCTGCCCGGTGTGCAGTAAGGTCGCAGGTTCATATCCTGCCGGTCACATATCTTTTTCAACTGTCGGGCAAAGTGTTATTTGTGAACTTTCCATCAGGCAGTGCACAATAGCAGCAAGGAATTGCGATTGTGCCCGATGGATAGCGATAGGCTCACCCTCTTACCCATGGGACCTAAACATAACAGGTGAAATGTGGGTGTAGCACAGCTCTATTACACCCTTCTGGGTAATACAGGCGTGATGTTATGTTATGTATCTTGTATTGAAAGCTTCAGCAAATAGTTCTATAATTGGTTCGAATCCAATCCAAACTTTTTGTCCAATTAAAAACTAATTGGATCCCAATAAAAGCTATTAGCAAACAAACTACTTTCTGTATTAGTTAAATGTTTGTGAAACTTTACGAGAACCGCAATTAAAAAGGCTTCGTTTGACATTTAAAACTAACCGTGGAAAAAACGGCTAACTGCAATTATTATAGCATACATACGTCTACACATCTGTTCTGCGAGCTATGTGCCCTGCCCATTGCCACTTCAGCTTTGCAATCCGGTTACCTATGTCGGTAATTAGGTGAGGCCTACGTCCAACAGTGGATGTCGTTAGGCTGAGACGATGATGATAATAATGCTGCCATACATACATACAATAAATCAGACCTTTATACCACAGAGGCAGGCATAGACAATGGAAAACCCTATGCAATGTTTATGCTATATCTAAACGCTAGCAATCCGTACTAATATCCACTAATATAATAAACAAATGATTTATTTATTTATAAAATAATTCTTACAATAACAAATTACCGCTACAGAGTGTAACATAAAACAGTTTAGGTTTTTCCGTACACCAATTCGTCGACGGTACATGCAAAAAATATGTAAAAATTACAAAATCTAATACCAATTCAATTGGTATTTGATTTTGTGATTTTTTCAACAATTATTTCGGTAAATACGGTTTTAATTGGTATTTGATTTTGTGATTTTTTCAACAATTAATTCGGTAAATACGGTTTTAATTGGTATTTGATTTTGTAATTTGGCGCCGACTTCAAAAAAATATAATTAATTGGTATTACATAATTATTTGGGTTTATTGTTTTAAACAAATTAATATAAAGGTAAGCAAAGTTTAGCGAATATTTTATTTTTTACTTTTGAGTTTTTGAAGGCGGTTCCTTTTTCTTTGAAAAAAATTAGTACATAATTATAATATTTTTTAATTAGTTTTTTTTATTTTATTTTTTTTTATTTGTTTTTTTTTATTTTATTTGTTTTTTTTATTTTTTTTTTTATTTCAAGCTTTTTAGTGTCTTAGTTTTTTAGATTTAACGATGGGGTTAGGAAGAAATACTAAGGCATCATTACGCATGAAACACAATAGAAACAATCAAAATAATCAAAAAATTCTTTCTGAGATCTTCATGATCATAAGTTATCACTACGATAATAACAAATGTGCTGAAACGTAAGCCCCGTCCAAACCTAAGCTGAGCTTTCGGTACTTTAAGGGTAGGTAAGTAGGCTGTCTCTGCTTACCCTTCAAAGCATACACAGGCATGATGTTATGTTATGTAGTGGTGAAAACAATACATAGATACACGATTGCACAAAACGTGGTTCATTAGCTATTCGTTTTTGAAGAGTTCCGTTGCCTGTCTCCAAAGATCTTCATCAGATTCTGATAAATTATATACTAAAACCTTCCTTGAAACACAAGGATTAAAATACCGAAAACTGCATTCAAATCGGATACATACATACATACGGATCGAATACAGAACCTCTTTTTTTTTTTTGAAGTCGGTTAAAAATATGTATCAATCTATACACAGCGCAGCGCGTGCGCTCACACACAATATTTGTATCTCCCTTCAAAGCAGAATATATTTATACAACGTGTTTAAATAACTTTGAAGTGCAAATGTTTGTTTGTTTTTTTGGTATTGTACCCGGATTCATATTATTTAGTGATTGTAGTTGGGGTGCATGAAAGGAGCCTCCCTGAGTGACGTACACAACGATTCCCTACGTCCGGCGCACCCTGGGCAATTCGCGAGTTCTTAAAAGCGAATTGGCTAATCCTTTCACCACGACGGCAAGTCAAAACCTTGACCACCTTACTGACTGTCCAAAATGCCCTACCACCTGCACAAGAGAGGCGCTCATGAACGCCAACGAGAGCGCCGTAACAGTAGCCACTTATTGGACCAATAAAATTTGACTCAGCCATCGACACGACGAAGAAGAAGAAGTGATTGTAGTATTTTGCTGAGTGACATTATATTATTATGTCTCTTATACCGACGTACCACACGAAAGAAGCCGCCGTCGAAAGCTAGTTTTAAGCAAAATCACATAACACTTAGTAGTTAAAACGGTCGCCTCGTCGCTTTTAACTGCGCTGGTGTTGTGAGTTCGATCCCCACACGGGACAAATTCACAACGATTTGTACTGATTCTGGGTGCGCTTTGTGTGTGTGAAATGTATGTTTATGAATATCTCCGCGACACAGGAGTTATCGGAAGTGCGGGCGTCGTTTTTTCTAAAAAGTAATACAAATTTCCGTCAGTTTTGATTGTAAAAGGTCTCATTACTTCGTTGCTATAGAGCAGTGGTTCCCAATTAGTGGTACGCGTACCCCCAGGGGTACGCGAGACTGCATCAAGGGGTACGCTAAACTAAAGTCCTAAAATAAAAAAAAAACAATATACCCACATTGACAGATAAAGAATCTCTATTTCTATTTCTACAACTGCCAAAAAAATATTCTATTTAATTAAACGGCAGTAGCCGGTAAGTAAATCGCATGCATCAAGCGCTTTGGCCCGCGGCGGCGGCGATTGACCCGTGTTTCCCGCGACTCCCGCGCCTCGCGTCGCCCGATCGCGGCCGCTACCGCTGCCGCCTATTTGCTCGTCATTGTCAATCATTTAGTTCGGCTTATGTCGCGTGAGCGTGTCGCTGTGCTTGTGTTATCGGTTGTAAGGGTAAAAACGGTTTTTCTCGATTTCCGGCAAAACTAAAAGTCCTATGGAAAAAAGTCGAATGACAAAGTTGTTGGTAATAAAAAGCTCAAAACTTTTGTATTTGCTTTTTTTTCATATAACCTCAAAATTTATGTGAAAAATTCAAAAAACTAAGTTTTTGGTTTTTTATTTTTATCTTTCACAAACAATTTTTTTTTCACGAAATTTGGTGAAAACTTAGCCATACTTACTGCCAGCCATAGCTAGACGAACCTTAATTGGTTTTAGCGCCATCTATGTGATGTGATAAGTCACTTATTCACATACAGTAAGTTTGAATTAAGATCAAAACTATTACTGTCGAGAGATGACGCTTTTTTTTTATCAAATACTTGTAATATTTTAAAGCAAATTTTAGCTTTGCTATGCCTTTTTGTATTTTATTTTTGTAGTAATTTAAAGTAGAGATTTCAACGAACAGAAAACATACCAACTTTTTGAAAAAAGCTGATATTTTGACGGGTGAATTTTCGATCGAAAATTAGGGTGCTTTTTTGATATTCATTCAAAAATATCCTATCCTATCCTATCCTATGGAAAAAAGTCGAATGGCAAAGTTGTTGATAGTAAAAAGATCTAAAACTTTTGTATTTACACTTTTTTCATATAACCTCAAAATTTATGTGAAAAATTCAAAAAACCAAGTTTTTGGTTTTTTATTTTTATCTTTCACAAACAATTTTTTTGTCACCAAATTTGGTGAAAACTTACCTTTTTATGTCCCAAATACGCTGTAATTTATTTGATTAGAAATATTTATTTTTTTCACCTTACTTTGAATTAATATCGAAAAAGCACCCTAATTTTCGATCGAAAATTCACCCGTCAAAATATCAGCTTTTTTCAAAAAGTTGGAGTATGTTTTCTGTTCGTTGAAATCTCTACTTTACGATGGTGAAAAAAAATATATGTTACTATAGTAAATCTTCACAGAAAATGCAAAACAAAAATCTAAAAAAATATAAATATATAATTAATATATACAATTTTGTAGTAATTTAAAGTGGAGATTTCAACGAACAGAAAACATACTCCAACTTTTTGAAAAAAGCTGATATTTTGACGGGTGAATTTTCGATCGAAAATTAGGGTGCTTTTTCGATATTAATTCAAAGTAAGGTGAAAAAAATCCATATTTCTAATCAAATAAATTACAGCGTATTTGGGACATAAAAAGGTAAGTTTTCACCAAATTTGGTGAAAAAAAAATTGTTTGTGAAAGATAAAAATATAAAACTAAAAACTTGGTTTTTTGAATTTTTCACATAAATTTTGAGGTTATATGAAAAAAGTGTAAATACAAAAGTTTTAGATCTTTTATTATCAACAACTTTGCCATTCGACTTTTTTCCATAGGACTTTTAGTTTTGCCGGAAATCGAAAAAATAAACGTTTTTTACCCTTAAACCAAACCCCCCTTCCCCTTCCTGACCTCAGATCGCCCGTAAATTATTTTTCCTTTCATTTTTATAATATTCTCCTTTTTTTCTAATGGGTTTCATCCTACTATATATTTTTTTGGTTTTACAAATTATCGACCCTGGTCTATAAAGGGGTACGCAAGTTGGAGGTCTTTCTTAAAGGGGTACGTAGAAAAAACTAATTGGGAACCACTGCTATAGAGCAATGCATCTCATTGTGCCCACACAAAGCTACATTTGAATATCGATTGCTATCGAAGACAAACAACTTCCTCGCTTGTTACCGACTCATAAACTATACAACGTTGATTACTGAGCAAATAATATAACTTCTATCTTTATCGTGTCGATGGCTGTGTCAAATTTTATTTTGACTTGCCATCGTGGTGAAAGGATTCGCCAATTCGCTTTGGAGAACTCGCGAATTGCCCAGGGTGCGCCGGACGTAAAGAATCGTTGTGTACGTCCCTCGTGGCTCCAAAAAAAATATAACATATTAGCCTAATAGATTCTAGAAGGGTCATAGTACTCACATTTCACCTGCTAGACTATCACCTATCATTATTTGCGGACCATGATTTAGACTCCATGCTAAATTTCCTCACAGCAAAATCTCAAATAACACATTTATACTCTACTACCAAGTTAATACAAAACTCTTACTTGACTCGAGGTCTCGGGTTCGATTCCTAGGTCAGATAAAGTGTTATTTGTAAACTTCTCGTCAAGTCATTTTCAATAGCGGCACGGAATTGGCATTGTACCCGGTGGATGGCGATAGGCTCATTCCCTGTCCCATGGGACCTAAACATAACAGGTGAAATGTGGGTGTTGTACAGCTCAGCCAAACCCTTCTGGGTAATATAGGCGTGATGTTATGTTGTCTTACACAGTACACAACTCATTACTTAGTGGCTATTGAACCATGCATCTCATTATGTCCACACAAAGCATCTGAATATCGATTGCAATCATAGACAAACAACTTCCTCGATTGGTAACTACTCGTAAATTATACGATGTTATGTCGTGTTGGTATGAAATGTAGTTCTACTAACTGCAACCGCGATTACGCCCGCGTGGTTTGTCAATGAAATAATAACAGTTTAAAAAAACTAAAAAACATGCTTTATATAGCAAACAGAACTAAAAAAAAAACCGGCCAAGTGCGAGTCAGACTCGCGCACCGAGGGTTCCGTACAAACCTGTAGGTATATAAGTAAAAGTTATGGTATTTTTATTGCTAAATGAAATCCATAACATAACAATGTGGAAAGCTGACGGTACCTTGTCAATACATATATGAAAACATTATGTATGTTCGGAAAAATCTTCATCTCTTTAAGAAGAGAAGTGATAGACATAATTTTAATACTAGAAATAGGCACAATTTGGATCAATCTCTTCAAGATTCCAGGTCGTCTGGAAGTATCCTTTAGGTTTTGATTCCCTTGCGAGTAGTTGCGAGTTTCAAAATATGCGGCTTTAATTGCTGTATCTTTTGATTGCGTTGACGTAGAAGTTTGATTTTGTTACAGCTTAAAGATATTATAGACTTGAGTATTTGTTAAGAATTTCAATATAATACCACTACGCGTTCATGAGTAAAGGGGTAATAAGTTTAAAATTATTAAAAATATTTTTATTATATGATGTAACTAAAAATTTATGCTTTTCGCAATTTTTCCTTTATCTGTGTTATAAGACGTTGCTTCGTACCAAATTTCAAGGTTCTGAGTTTACGGGAAGTACCCTGTAGGTTTTGATTCCCTTGCGAGTGTCGAAAATTTGCGGCATAAACGGGAGTATCTTTTGATCGCGTTGACTTAGAAGTTTGATTTTTTCACAGCTCCAAGAGACCATAGACTTGAGTATTTGATATGAATTTCAGCTTGATACCTCCACGCGTTCCTGAGAAAAAAGGTCTTGACAGACAGACAGACAGACAGACAGACAGACAGACGGACAACAAAGTGATCCTATAAGGGTTCCGTTTTTACCTTTTGAGGTACGGAACCCTAAAAAAGAAAAAAAAAATAATTTTGAATTAAGAATAGTGTGTAAATAAGAAAAAAAATATTTCAAAAAAAGCCTGGGCTTTTAAGATATTATCGAAATGATAATCCTTTTTCTCATGTCTGTCAATGATATATTTATAACTATTGACACATGCACCTCATGTTTTTTTGTAAAGCTAATATAAAACGTGTAAAATAGCTTACGACTTACGACCTTCTCTCAGATTTACCAAAAAAATCGGCCAGGCTCATTCGGTGGAATTCTATAACAAGCACTGTGACAGGTTTTTTTAATGTAATAATTTTATATAAACAGGCAAATATTAAGGTAAAGGTACTATATTGAGTTTTTTTTTTTGTTTTTTTTTTTGTTAATGTTCATGTTTTAAATATCGTTCAAATACAAAAATGGGCGAATCTAGTAAAGATGATAAAAACCAACCTAAATGTGTTATTTACTGTAAATACGTACTTTAAAATCGTTTATTATGCTTTGTTATTCAGACAATTATAGAGAAATAAAATATAACTTTTACAATTATAAAAAATAAAATAAAAATGAACGTATTTTATTAATTTACGAACACTAATAAAATATTTACTCTATACCAATATAACAAATCCAGCGCTTTATATCACAATCCATACCTCGCTCGTATATGTTTAACCGCAACATCTCAATAACTGGATTCCCTGTCTCCAGCTTGAAAGCCAGATTTATCCTCTGTAGCATAATTAATACCAAATGTAGCAAAATGTGTAGGTACCAACTGTAGCAAGCTTTCAGCTTGCGGAAGGAGCTGAGCGTTGGGTTCCGGCGAGGTACCGCCAATTAGGCTGGGTGGTGCGATTCTGTAAGGGACACTGTCGGTATCGAAAATGTAGTGCAACCTTCGATATTTGAATGTCAAAAATTCAAATTTCGTGTGACTCCATTTATAGAATATGCACGCCGTTTGTACCGGCGAATACTGGCTCCAACTGGTTCGAAGCGGTATTATCAGCTTGTAGCTAGTTTTTGACGGTATAATGCTGGTTTTAGTATGCTAAACGGAATGTTTCTGTTTGTTTATATGTCATACTCGTGAAACGGGAATGAAGAGACGTAGACTTTGTGATTAGGAAATTGAGTGAAGACGTATTCATGTCATTAGTCTAGATATCATCATATTATAGGCTACGTTTTACCGACTTGCCAAGCAGGAGAACAACGACCGGAAGCTAGTGTATTTTTTTAAAGTTTAAATTTTTAAAGTACCAGTACATTTCAAAGGTGTCAGAGTACCTTTGAAACAAATTGCGTCGAGCGTTCATTCATAAAAATTAAGCGTTGTAAGCCCAAAGAGGGCACTGGACTCGGAAAATAGTTATTTCGCTAAGAATAATTAAGAATACAGGGTGAATGAGAAAAAAATATCCGTTGGAAAACCAGTTGGGCATCCACCCTGAATGCACTTTGACAACATCTGAAATAAATGTAGCAAAACATTTTACCAATTTAGCTTCATATTATTTCAAGAAATAAATTTTGCATTTCAATTAACTATTGACAATATTTGTTATAAAATGTGTATATGTTTAAAAGTACCAGTACATTTTAGAGGTGTTTGTGCACCTTTGAAACGGGGAGCGTCGAGCGTTCATTCATAAAATTTAGGCGTTGTATACCCAACGAGTATGAACAAAGAGGAACTGAACTGGAAAAATGGGCTCGGAAAATAGGGCCAGAACATTACCGTCGCGAGTTGAGGTTAAAATATTGTATTTTTTACATTTTGCAAATAATAATGTTTTTAAAAATATTTGTCTATTCTTAAATTATGTATACTGGGTAGATGAGACATTAGATTCAGATTATTGATTCCATTGTTTCTATTATATTATATTCAGAACCCATTTGACAAAATTTTCTTTGGAAATTGTCAGAACTAATAAGGTTGCCATTTGTTGATAGAACAAGCGAATTTAGACTTTAGTGTTTTGAAATGGCTATACCAAATAGTTTTATGGTGCATCATTAATCTGCTTTGTTCTTCATTAGGTTAGTTTGTTTATTTTCAGGGATCTCGAAAAGTCGCACGCGCGGCGGTGAATCTCAACAGGTATCTCGATTGACATTTTTTGTCAAAAGACAAATTGTTTCGAGTAGATCTCTACGACGAGCGTGTTCAACCTGGAACACGCTCGTCGATAGATCGGTATGTTTCCATCTTCAGTCTATGACCTAACACTCCCATTGGGCAAGTAATTGCTATCTACATATAAAAATATGTCAATACCTTAATTCGAAAAATCACCCTATAAATCGTGTGAAAACAATAGGCGACGTTAGGTTTATTAATAACTATACAGAGAGTTTTCCAGATAAGTACTCTAACAAACTCATTAAACGCTTAGAAATCGCACATAATTTCTGAATACAATACTAAGTAGGCTCAATTATCTCTGAGTATTGACTATTAATCCAGGTTGCATTGCCTTCTAATTAATTAGATTTTAGAGCCGGCCTCAATTAGACTAATGGTAATACAATATATTCGTGATTAATGTCTATAAATTTAATATAATTGCTTCAATGCCATCTTTTGTTCGTTTTTCAGTGGTGGCAAGTTATAAATTTTAGTGCATCCGCCCCTATACATATAAAATATATGGTCGATTTTGGATGGACATAAATTTATAACTCGTGTGATTCGGTTTGGAAGTGAGAATCAGTGAGATCGACTTCTGAAATTATTGGCTAAAGAGGCATAACATTGTAGACCTCAGATGAAGTGATGAATCTGTAATTTTCTTTTGTGGATAATTTCATGTTCACTACATACGTCGGATAAAAAAGGTTGCTTTCTTTTTCGGCAAAAGGATTTAAAAAAAAAAAATTTGACAACGGGTCTAATTCGCGTAATCATTATAAAGAACGTCTTGGAATCCAAGGTATTAAGCAAGTGCAGTGTTCGACATACCAATGTTACGCGTAAACCAATCGATACCCATAGTATTGTGTGTCGAACTACCAACGGTTCCGGTCTAAATAAAAATAAAATTGTGACGATCAAGTGAGGGTAGTGGATAATATCCGCGCTTCACGGAGACGACGATGAGCTTCACCAGTCGGCTCGTGACCACGAATGATGCAAATCATTTCGAAACGTCGAGCATAGGTATGTATTTACTTTATAATAATAACGTGATTTAGACCCATTGTCTAACTTTTGAAAAACATACAAGGATCGTAGCTGGTTCAACTTTGTCCAATATCTATACTACTTACACTTGCGTGTTTTCCTTTGTTCCAAGACTTTTCTGATCCGAACCCAACTTACGATTGATTGAAAGGAAGTATGGGAAAAATGGAGGCTGCAATTTCTTACCCGAATTTGTTGTGGGATAATTTGTTGACTTGGTGGAAAGCTTTTTATCGAGGGAAGTCAAGAAGGCAGTGTGTACACACATATTTACCGAGGTTATTTTAATAAAAAGAAAGCCGGTCACCCAAAATATTACTGGGAAAGAAAATAAATGCAATGTCTAGCGACAAAGTCCGACTTTGTTATCAACGAAATAACATTAACTATTTTTTTTATCATGCCCCGGTGATAGATATTATCTAGCTAAATAACATCTATACCTCAGTTTGTTGGTGCGTGCTGTAATTTTTAACAAAGTCTTTTATCACATCTATTAAAAAAATACATTTACTGTAGATAATGTTTCAGCGCTGACCGAATAAAATCAATGGTAACGCTCTTTATTAAATTGAATTCAGTCCAAATTATCTGTAATTTGCTCCACTAATAATCAACACAGACACAACAAACAATCAACTCTAAATATACACACTACATGAGAATATATTTACAACCTAATTTTGTACACACGGCTACCGATCAACCTATACATTTATAAGTTTGTATCGCATTGCACAGAAAGGTCATTAACGCTAGATCATTATACTGGAAATGTATAGGTTGATGGGTAGCCGTTTGTATATATTTGCCGAGTAAGTCAAATATTTGGGGCAATAATAAAAACATAAAGTGATCCCACTCTTATCGGAAGGAAACAGAAAATACCAAGACGGCTTCTCAAGGACGTGCTCTTCCGTTTTCCCACCTTCCTCTGTCCTATTTTTCCATTTTTAGACTCAATTCACAATGATACTCAAATACTCAACGCTTGTTGAGTCCACTAAAAATAACATTAATCTATTAACTTCTATTAAGAGCCTTTCGCAGAATGTATCAAACTGATTGACTGATAGCTTTAGTGCTGGACATGTTTTAATACATTTTTGATCTCTTTCTCTATCGTTGAATGTTTGACAAGACAGAAAACGCTGACCTAATGTGACATCAATGAGGCTCTGTCATTCTACAGACAACACAACTTAACACTGGCTGTGTTCTGTATGTGTGAAATGTAAGTTTGTGAACACCCCGCGACACAGGAGTTATTCGTAGTGCGGGCGTCGTTTTAAAAAACAATAAAACGATATTACACAAATTTCACATTAATGTTTTTTTCATCTTTCGCGTCTATACAATATCATTAATGTAAAAACATATTTGAGTTCCGTTACCGCTATTCTCATATGAATTGACCTTTATATTCTTTTGAGTCACCGCACTAAGACTGTTTCCGTTATCCTTGATTCTCGTATTATGACGGAGACAACCCAGTGACGTAAAAGGCGCTTTATACCATAAATGTTTTATGAAAATTCGCGGCTCAAGAACCCTAATAGTAGAAGAATCAGATTTGTGAAGGCAATATAACTTTATTACATGTTTTATTTTATTGTTACCCTAAAGGTTTCTACAGACTGAATATCGTCGGCTAAATAATCTAACTTGCTAACTCCACTTTGTGACTTGTACGACATTTTGGTATCAAAAGAAAGAGAAAAAAATTATACATAATATGAAAACAGGTTATGTAAGTAAAACAAACTCAAATAACTGAAATTGGGCGGCAATAATTCATGCTAACTCCACTAGTTTCACGTTTCGCGCGCAAACTGGACAACTCCCGGCATTCGATGCCATTTTGTTAGCATGTCGGCTGCTAAGACGACGCTCTTATAAATTTTATTCGTAATTAGTAATTACGTATTTTTGATACCTTTTCATGTAAATTCAGTGTTTTAAGTAAAATGTAAGTATTATTGTTCAATTATTTCATAATTTTAACAATTTTTCTAGAAGTAGGTATGGGTGTGTATTTCTTACTTTGCATTCCAAAATTGGGAGTTGGATATTTTTTTTCTATTATAGTACCTACTTTGTTCGACAGATTTTGGTATTTATAATGGTGCATGATCTATTTCATTGGTTGATATTTTATTTTACCATTGATATTTTACCAACTAAAAAAAAAGATTAAGATTTGGCGACTCTTGGACGCTGCTGCCGCAAAGAAAAAGCACTGTACAGCCACAGCGATTTGAAGAAATGGCAATGTTGCATAAGGTAAGGATAAAAATTAAAGCTAGGAAGTACAATGATCTGCAGCAAATAAAAGAAGTTCTTCCTATGGACTTTAGAGAGTTTTATGACAACTTACCGCACTATTGATAAGTGATATGTCTGATTTTTTCAATACTAAAAATGATGCTGATTATTTGATTTTTTGATGTGTGTATTTTTATGTCCTTGTAATTTTTATAAACCAAATCTCTTTTGTTTTAATTCTTATTTTAATATTAAAAACTGCTAGCTCCTAAAAACACACTGTTTTTTTATATTCCTTAATAATAAACCATGCTAACTCCGTTTTTTGGCCATCAAAATATATTGATAATATTAAAATTGAATATTTTTACAAAAAAACATACATTTATAAAGCAGCTATCAGTGGGATACAAGATATCTAGTTGTTGCGGCTACATTATTTTTAAATCAGTTTTTTCCGTTTTTTGAACAGTTGTATGGCATGGAGTTAACAAATTAGGTCATTTAGCCGACGATATGGAAATATCTACGTATGTTTCATCGGTTTAGCATACGCAATTACTGTACATTGTTAGATGTTTATTGGCCTTATGACCACCACCATTGGCAGGTAGAGCATAAGCCTGTTATTTTTACCTATAATATGGGGAAATCTAAGATAATATTATATTTTCGTTGTTTACTTTTATTCGATGAAGCATAATCAAAAGGTAAGTGGACTGCTTGTCGTTTTTGTCTACTCAATGTTGTTTTCATAATAATCTAATAATTGTGTATCTTATTTCATGTTTATAATAAATTGTGTATTTTAAAATATTAACTAACTCTCTGACAATTTTATGAGGATACATTGTCATCTCGTGGGAAAATTATGAATAGAATATCGTAAAAATGCACAGTAAAGAAGCTTGAAATATTAATGACTGCTTTTTTTTGTCTATTATTATTAATATCGAATATAAAATGCGACCATCTCATAAATTCTCAAACATTTCATGAATTAAGCAAATATACAATATGGCCGCTACATTCAAAACTATAATCTGCGACTATATATTATTATATACCATTCTAGCTGTTGCCCGCGATTTCCTCCGCGTGGAATTCATTGTATTAAGTACTTAAGTACTTTTCGAAAAAAGCTCAAGTGGCTTCCAATTCGTGCTCGACGGAATACTCATGTCCTTACGTTTCTCTATAACGTTTTGTTTAATCCCGCGGCCCCTACTTATCTCAAAGAACGTTTCAAGTTCATTCATGACACACATTCAAAGTTCCTTAGGTCATCCGAAAACCTAAGACTGGATATGCCGACGCATTCCACAGATTTTTATGACCAGTCCTTCACTGTTAAATACGTTCGCTTGTGGAATGCGTTGCCTGTTGCAATCAGACAAGAGCAAAGTTTGAATTGTTTCAAGAAAATGCTGTACGAACATTATCAAAAAAATACACCTTGAAATTGTATGTATTATATTGTTATATTATATAATTATATATTATAATAAAATAGCATATTATCTTATTTTAGTATTATACCTATTATTTATTAAGCGCTAAATCCTTCTTCATTTCTGTCTAAACTACCTTTCTGTAAATCTTTTACACTAATGTCCATCCAAAGGTTGCCTGAAAGAAATCGCGTTAAGCGATAGGCCGCCTTTCGTGCATAAATTCTAATTGAAACTTTCGTACAAAATGTATTTCCTATGTCTTATGTACAAATAAAGTTTTATCTATCTAGGTATCTAAGTAGTGGCTGCTCCCGCACTTTGACCCGCGTTATAAATATAAATATAATATATGATATAAATTTTAAATTGTATACTAGCTTCGTCCGTGTGATACCTACATTCGGTAAAAGTAACCATTTATTTTATTTTAAGTCACGAACATACGATTTACCTGTATTTAAATTATATTAAAATCGGTTTAATTTGACGGCCATTATCTTTAGTAAAGCAACGGTTACCCGCAAATTATCAGGTTGACGTAAAAACATTTGAATGTTGGCATTAAAGGAATGCCCTATATTAAGGTTTTAGATAAGACTGAACACATTTCATGTGAGAATCCTATCTTAATACTTTTTAGAGAGTGACAGTCTCAACGTCGGCGCTGCCACTATTACTCAATGTCCAGCATCGTAGAGGGTCTGAAAAATGCCTTATTTTCAACTGAGATTACATGGAAAAGCTGGAAATTAAATGTCTTGTGAAAGGACTGAAGTTGAGAAAATTAAGTTGGATCAAAACTCAAAGAATAATACATGTTTTATTACACAACTATTTAACATTTTTTTTTTTTTTTTTAAAACGACGCCCGCACTAGGAATAACTCCTGTGTTGCGGGGGTGTTCACAAACATACATTTCACACACACAAAGCACACCCAGAGTCAGAACAAATCTTTGCGAATCACACAAAGATTTGTCCCATGTGGGGATCGAACCCACAACACCAGCGTAGTTGAAAGCGGCGAGGCGACTGCTTTAACCGCTACGCCAACCGTGCACTCAAATACATGCTGTAATTATTAATATAACATAGTAAAATCCAACTTATTTTTTTTTTAATATTTACAACCAACGAAATAAAACACAAAAAAAACTAAATAAACTAACCTAGAATAAATTACTTCAAAACTAGCGTTAAAAGACTACCTAACCTAATCTAACAAATCTGAGCCAGTGGGCAACGTTCCCAAAATGCTGGCAGCATTGCCACGCTGGATGGCAATGCTAATTCGCTGTCCAAAATAAAAACCAGCATTTCGGCAACGTGTTGTATCAACCAACGTAGTAAATAGCTCTTTAATTACCGATATTAATATTTTAAATATTGTATACTAGACTAGTTTCATTCGAGTGATACATTCGCTTAAGTAACCTATTCTTTTAATCTAAGTCAAACGATTGCTCATAAGTATCATACAAATGTATAAATGATTTATGAACACATTATATTTGAGAATCCTATCTTAATACTTTATAGACATTGACAGCACAGTATAAATATGTACATACAGTACGGAAACTAACACACATAAACATGCACACCGACGAGACCCCTAAGCGGCACTCGCTACTGAGAGCACCGCGACAATCGCTTAGGGGTCTCGTCGGTGTGCATGTTTATGTGTGCGTGCCGTTTCGCACGTTTGTAGGCAGTTTCCGTACTGCTTGTACATATTTATACTGTGGTGACAGTCTCAGCGTCGTCGCAGACACTATTACTCAATGTCCAGCATCAAATGCTTCATTTTCTACTAAGATTATAGCTGGAAAAGGAGTGTCTAGTGGAAGGAATGAGTTTGATACAATTATGTTGTACTAGCTTTTGCCAGCGACTTTGTTCGCTTGGAATTCGTTGAATCAACTTATAGCTGCCCCAGTGCTTTGGCGTGCGTTAAGCCTTACTGCTCGGTTTCTGTGGAGTGTATATCTGAGGTCTTTGTTGAGAGTTAGATTAATGTTTGGACACTACTGGATTTGAAATTGGCAAAAGTATTAAATTGAGTTTTTTCACAGGATTTATCTTAGAAATGTATGCTCATAGATTTGTTGATGTATTTACTTCGAAATTAACTTAACGTATTAGCCTAAGAGCCAGTGGTCATTTTATAAAAGCTAAAAGTTTCCCAGTTTGTGCCTTTATTTGATGTCAAAATAATCACTTAATATGGATTTGAATATCGTGGTGGCTTTAGGAGATATAGAAAAAAAAAGTTTTAAGAAAAGAATTCTTGAATCACCAAAGTCAACCTATCAAGAAATTACGGTACTTACGTTTCTTTTTACGCTTAATTTGCATAGTAAGAGATATATGCAATGTATCAAAAGTTTTTTTAAATCATAACGTCAGGCACGCGCTCAAATTAGATATCATACTAACATACTGCTTAGACATTCCGTTTCAACAATTTTTCACTCGGTTAATCCGATCCTTATTCTTTTTATAAAAGCGTATTCATAACCAAGGATATGCCAATTTTCCAAAGGAAATGTACCTAAAAGAAAAGTTTCAAATACACGCTATTAAAATCACTGAGGCGGCTTATCTGGCCCTGCCAGTTTTTTAAAAACTTCCTTTTTGTATCATCATGAATATTTGGAGAGTTTTTTTTTCAAATACAACACGTGCCTTTTTGGTAATTATTTTTACATTTTTTTTTTTTTACAAATACTGTTTGTGTTTCTTGTTTTACATATGTCCTAGTAGAAGATGGAATTATTATTTAACTTGAACAAGATTTTTGTTTATATTTTTTACTCAAAGTGCGATTAAATATTTTAGTCATTAGCGCGGACTAATTTGCGCAAATTAATTAAGTAACATAATTTTCGGCTGTTGGAAAACGGATTGTGACCTCATTAATTGTACTTAATTACGTCACGTTTTTAATACTTAATTTTCCTCTTACTTCAGCAACGTTGTGACAAAAAAAAAACTAATTGGTACCTATGAACAAATACCGTTGGTTTAGCGCTTAACATTTTACCTTTTTTAAAACGCTCATGAGTGCAAAGTTCATTGGCGAGTCCATTTTTAAAGTACGATATTATTACAAAATAATTTTATCAATAAATTACCCACATAATTTATTGCGACTTTTGTAGTAAAACCATTTTCATTTTTTCATAAACGCAATATTTCATATAGCTATCAAACTAATCCCCAAGCGTGACGTCACGCCATTGTAGCCGTTTGTTAAAAGCGTTTGGGCGAGTCTATTATTAATGTGAATTTAAAATAGTATTATCTCAGGCAGCTTAAGAGATAACAAAGTAATTATTTTAATTATACTTCTTATATCACGAGATTTTTTTAATCACATACAAGAAAATTGTCATTATGCCTATAGGAGGCTTCAAATCGGTCCCATCCCATCTTTGATTGCCCAAGAAACTCGATTTGCAGGAACATGCCCAACCGTCTCTAACCTCACGTACAATTCAATTAGCATTGAACACACTCAAACATAGTATAGCGTGTATGTAATCTTGTATACAGTCTAGGAATACATATAGACAATTGATTGATCTCTATCTACATAGCTCTCAAATGGAAAACCGCCCACCATATCATCTGGGAGTGTAGTCTTTGGCACAACGAACGTAATGTTATGTTAAATAGCTTACAATTGACATCTGGAGTGGTATACTATGAGGATCTCGTATCGAACAGAATAAATTTCCGTGCATTTAGCCGTTTCTGCCATACCTATTATAGCAATCAAATTTAGGCCCCATAGTTTTGTCACTGTCCGTGGTGTCTACACTCTTTCCATATAGACACTTTGGTAAGGTGTCTACGGCATTACTCAGTCTCCCGCTTTGCTTTGGAGGGAAGAAAAATTACATACTTTCCAACTCCAACTATATACTTCTAATTAAATTCGTTGCGGGTTCCAAGACAATTTTAAACTCTCCCTGGGATTGCCCGTGTGTCATGCACGGTGCCTTTCAGTTGGTTACCGCTGTAGATCCTGGCGTCACAGGAGTCACAGTGGTGGGCGTGTGGGTGGGATTATATTCCGTAAAAAAAAAGCTCTCAAATGGTTGCTGGACCAATGTATAATGTACAGTGACTACGTATCAACCTATAAATTTCCAAATTTCCAATATAAGATGCTCTGGCGTTGTTTTAGCTGCCCGTGTAATACGAGACAAGCTTATACTGGAATTGTATAGGTTTATCGATAGCCGTGTGTACATTCAGGCTGGATTATAGCGACATATTGAAACCACAGCTTCGAAACATGGTCAGTATTCATTTCCAGTGGTTCAATTTGACAATGCGATCATCCAATATTTCGGCAAACGTGATTTTTATTTATTGGAACGAAGTTCCTTATCGCGCGTTGCGAAAGGGGGCTAGACGGAAAAAATTGGGACGAAAAGTTGTAACGACACATTTCGTAGCAATTCTCGTAGCGGCGTAGTAATTACATGCTACGTTACAGCTTCGGTGCTAAATCATCAGACGCACAGAGAAAAATTCGCACGCCGCAAAGATTTTTTTATAACTTAGAAAAATAAAAAATTCTTTACTAATTAATCGAAAGGAACTTCGTTCCATCCGGGTGTCCCTTGACACCTCAGTAGTTTTTTTTTTAAATTGTACCTGTGGATGTATGTGGCACACGGTGATATTTATTTAAAGTATTTTGAATCGAATTTCAGGAAAATAAGATGTTATTTGATTTAATGGAATTGTGTATGCTATATGAAAAAAGATTGTACACTTGTACAGGTGAGCTACATTGCACCATTTTGCTTCTTTAAATACTTTTGCTAAAAAATCCTCTATTGACTACACTAGCATATAATGTATTTTGCCTTAAAATAATGACTAAACAGTGTCAATGAAAGAGCTAACAATTTTTACTTTAATACGTTTATTAGTACATGTACAAAATCAACGTGTAGGTAATCTATCTGATAGTAACTCTCCATATAATTATTATGATGGTGCTTCCTCCCACATTCACAAAATAAATAATCAATAAATAATAAATATTTCACAACTCACACACAACGCTATCCAGTCCCAAACTAAGCAGAGCTTGTACTATGGGTACTAGAATAACTGATACCAAAACATATATACTTTTCTTTCGTAAATACATACTTATTATACATAAAAATACCCAGACTAAGAAAAACCCCCATGTTCATGCACACAAAGATTTGTCTTATGTGGGAATCGAACCCACAACCTCGGTGTCGCAGGCAGGCACACTACCCACTCCGCCATTCGGTCGTCAAAAGATCTATCATTGTGTTTAATCTTAAAGCAAATTAATGTGCTTTTATTAGTACACGCACACTTTTACCATCTAAAATCTACTAATAGTACCGAATGTACTCTGTATGAATACATAACGGAGTGAAATCATGAATCTTGTAAATTAACTAGAAATTGCTTTGGAATAGTTTCTGTACTAGATTTTGGGATCAATTTACTACGGGTAGTTATTAGGCAAAACTAGTTAGAATTCAGTTTATAGCTATTTTGTGGTAGTAAACTACGTGAGATAAGTAGTTAGTAAGCTTTTAGACTGAAAGCTAATAATAATATTACTATAATATTAATATTTATTATAATATTAATGTTTGCTTCGGGGGGGTCCCTGCGAAGATTACGCAATTTTCTTCCTATAGCTACGAAAACTACGCTAGTGCAGTCCCTTCTATTTCCTATCCTTGATTATGCGGATGCCAGTTATCTAGACCTCACCGAAGACCAACTTAATAAACTTGAGCGCCTCCAAAATTTTTGTATAAGATTTATATTTGGTTTGCGCAAATATGATCATGTTTCTGCTTTTCGTGTTAAGCTCAAGTGGTTACCCATACGCCTTCGCCGGAATGCTCATATACTGTCCCTTTTGTATAATATTTTATTTAACCCGTTAACACCCCTTTACCTTAAAAAACGTTTTAGTTATGTGCATGACACCCACACGAAGTTTTTAAGATCATCCGAGAACCAAAGATTAAAAATGCCTGAACATTCCACAAAATTTATGGACAAGGCCTTTTCAGTTCAAGCTGTCAGATTGTGGAATGCGCTGCCGGCTAATGTAAGAGGTGCAAAATCACTGCCAGTTTTCAAGAAAATGGTACATGAACACTACCTGTCTACAATTAAATGATATCCCTACAGTTTATTGCTTTATTTATTTATGTGTTGTTTCACTAATTATGCTACACATTTATATTTATTTTTGAAATATTATATCTATTACCATTATTTATATCATATTGTTATGTATTTATATAAGTACTATTTATTTATATATGTATTAGTACAGTATTACTATATTTTATTAATTATGTGTAATTTGATCAACTATTTATTATTAAAAATATTAAACAGTTTAATTTTTAATTTTTAAGTTATTCTCATCTTTATACACCGCGCGCTCCCCTAAATTCACACTTGTTAAATTCTTTCCATCCAATGGTTGCCTGGAAGAAATTGCCACAAGGCGATAAGGCCGCCACTTGTATAACCATTCTGTGTAAATATCTTATGTTATTATTTTCTATTGTTTTGTGTTTGGTGTACAATAAAGAGTTTTATTATTATTATTATTATTATGTGGTTAACGTTTCCGTATCTCGGGAATATGGATTCCCGGACCTTTGGAAGGCATGCGTGGGGCCGAAGCCAACAGCGCAGAGGCCCGATTAACGCATTAATCTAAATATGATGGGGCACAAACCGACGATCATCCCTGTTTACACTATAGAAATGCACCCAAGGACAACCCCCGGTTTGTGTTAAACTATTGCAAACTATGGTAACTAAAATTCTGGTCTATTGTTGTGAGATGCTTATGGACCGGAAGTCTCAGACTATGGATTAGAAAACTAACGCCTGCCCTGAAACACATGAATGAACATGGACAAATGAGCAGACGGTGACTCGCCAACTCACTATATGGGACCCCCAAACTATCACCTAAGGCAAAGCCATACGGGCGACAGGGCGCAACAGTGCCGTGAGCGGCTTGGGGTGTCGAGCGGTGCGGCGCCGATTTCACAATCGAGGTTATTGGGCTAATACCTTAGTACTAGCCCAATAACCAAGAGCGGGTTTCCTCGTAGTTATGCCCTTGAAAATGACACTTCCACCCCCGAGCATCTCTGCTCTGGCGACCCCTCTCTGACCAGCCGACCAAGGCAAGAACAGAGCTGAGAGTCCTGCGGGCGCTCTTGGGTTTCCACTCCAACCGGCCAATGAAGGCAAGCTGGAGACGAGTCCCTGACCGACTCTCTGGGGAATCAGGACCGCAGTGTCGCCACTCACATTCAGCTCGCCACAAGCTGCCCTGCGGTTTGTATGCTCTTATCGACCATTAGATACATTTTTTGTTTATATCAAATGTAAAAGTTTAAAAAGCAGCCTAATATTCCTCCGGGTGTTGCGCTATCCTCATCGTGAGGTAACGACTGTCCCAGAGGGGTTATTATTATTATTATTATATTACTATAATGTTAATTAAGGATAATTTTGCCTCGTTGGTCTAGCAGTTAACGTATGCAACCTCTCAATGCGGCGTCACGAGTTTGATTCCTGGGTCGGGCAAGAGTGTAATTTAGGATTTTTCCGTTAGTAAATTCTCAGTAGCCGCACGGAGTTGGAACTGCACCCGGCGGATGGCGATAGGCGCAACCCACTTTGGACATAAACATAACTATTAAAAAGTGGGTGTTATATACTTCTGCCACACCTTTTTGGATAATACAGGCGTAATGTTATATTATGTTTTGTAATGAGAAGATTAATCTTGCAGTAGTACTTCGTAGCACGCAAAAACGCAGGAGGTACCTACATAATATTATAAGAAGTTATTAGCTCTGTGTAACATTATCTGAGTACAAAAAGGAATTAAAAAACACAATTTTACTACAACAGACATTGTCAAAACGCTTCGTCACTTATTTTATTATTCCCTTGAGGAACTAACGACCAAAATATTACGTAACCAAAAGAAAACAGGTCTTCTAAAGAATAGGTCAGACCTCTGAGCACTGGGTGTTAAATGACAACTATGCCAGGCTTGTAATTATGGACGCTCCGTCGGGAACGACCCTGTCTTGCACTGACAGTAGCTTACACCCTAAAAATTCCCACAAATAGGCACAAAATTGGAGACCTCTCCTCGATCTGGAGAAATATATTTACTTAATACAAATTCTCCGACAAAAATCAAAAAAACAATCCTAAACGTTGCAAAGACACAAATAAACCAAGTGGAAAATCTGCAAAAATATTTTTTACCTTTCGAACAAAATTTATATTGTCTTTAACTAAATAATATGTTAATTCATATTTTTCCTCTCTTATAAAGGTACAGTAAACGCTCAGAAGTCCATAGGCATGCTAAGGATTACATTGCTATGAACTGTGCGAGCCCGATACAGCCAGTACACACACTAACGAAGTCGCATGCGTGTATAGCAGTTTTTAAGATAACACACACTAATGAAATGTTGTCGCATTCGTACTAAACGCGTCACAGTGGCGACCTGTTCTTTAAATTCGCATCTATCTATCTTGAGCAGGTAGCTATATCGGGTGAGCATTGGGATCACGATAGTTGATTTGTGGTTGTATTTTGTTTTTACGAAATCATAATAATATTTGTAATATTTTAAACACAAACTTGTTAGGTATTCATGCTTAAATAGTTACATAAAATACATAAATAGTAACATATTAATATAATAACTAATAAGTTAAATATTTTATTATTATTAAACTATTTACGTATTTTTTTTTATTTTTTTTATTGTAAATTTACGTTTTTTTTTTTATTTTTTTATTGTAAGGTAGAAATAAAAAAAGTCACGCTGAATGATGATAACAATGTTTATTCGTTTTATTTATTTATACAATTAATTCACTTTTCAGCATTGTGACGTCACATTCCTACTTAAATAAAAGAAAGTTCCCTTGTAACCGTTTATAAGATTTTTGATAAATATAATGACTAATAAGTTAAATATGTTATTATTATTTAACTACATATTTACGTATTTTTTTATTGTTATTGTCATTGTTGTAAGGTAGAAATAAAAAAAGTTATGCTGAATGATGATAAAAATGTTTATTCGTTTTATTTATTTATACAATTAATAAACTTTTGAAATAATTGTGACGTCACATTCCTTCCTAAATTAATAATAGAAGTGCCCTTGTAACCGTTCATAAGATTTTTTATTGTAACCCACCAATAATATAAATGTTACTAAAATGATGCATCATGACAACAAGGAAAGGATGTTCTAATAACAAAAATATAATTGTTGATACCCTAAACTTCAAAAAGTATAGATAGGACTTAGCGAGATTAGATCTCACGACTCATTGCTAAACGCATCTAACTGCACGCCTTAACCACTCGGCTATCTTGACACACACTATGTAAGTGAAATTATGAAGTACAATTATTTGTTAACAACATGTGTCTATTTCTTGGAAATAGAAGGTCGTAAGTCAAACTACACTTCAAACTATTGCCTTTTGAGATTGCCTATGGACTTTTGGTCGCGACTGTACATTAAAATATTTGATTATAATAATATTGTATAGTTTAGAACCCTTTCAATGCAATTATGTTGTTTTCTAAAAGAAACAAGGACATTGTAAATACTTTTTTTAATTTATTTGCCTAAAGAGCCTTCGGGATAACAAAGAAAGGGTCAGACCTCTAAGCACTGGATATTAAATGACAACTATGCCAGGCTTGTAATTACGGACGCTCCGTCGGGAACGACCCTTGTCTTGCACTGACAGTAGCTTTTGAAGGCATCCAATTTAAATACCCATTTACCGATTTTAATTTTGTCGCCACCTATAATAATTATACACGCTGAAATTGTAGTGATTAAGAATCAGTAACAAAATCCTCTTTTTCCCGGATTCCAATACCACAAAAATTTCAGCCAGTAAAAGACATACAGTCTGTTAGATATCTACCTATCTATCTAACAAAGGTGCCGCGCATCATAACGGGACTGCACGTGTTGCACATTTGGGGACACGCGGCGAGCGACGCCTGTACCGGTCGAACATAACGGGACTGCACGTGTTGCACATTTGGGGACACGCGGCGAGCGACGCCTGTACCGGTGGAACACGAGGCGAGCGGCGTGTGCACAGGACGGCCCTACCTATATAAGGAAGCAGAGCGGCGCCGGGGGCACTTGCCTTCACGAACTATAGTGAACATAACGTATTCGCTCCTCTAAGTTTTATACCGGGTTTTTTAATTATAGTTATAACGGTGTTTTAATTTAATATACCAGTATATTTGTACAGTCCGCTTTTCATTTAAGTCCTACATAGGACTCTTAACATGGTCCTTCGAGCCGGATATTCGTCCATAAATTCAACGTACCTTTTTTTAAAATCGGGGTATTTAATAAATTTACGTTCAAGAGATAAAAAACGACATTTTGCTCTTTGAAATGAATCTCCTAATACCGACGGGTCTCGTTTAAATGGCATTGTTACTACAAACCGACCATTAGAACTACGTTTTGTATTAATCATAAAAAAATTTTCACAAGCACGTTCTTCGGGGGATAATGAGTGCTTTTCTGCTACGCTATCCAATTCCCAAAAACGAGACAAGTCAGGGTTCGATGATTCATTTAAAAAATTACAAACAAGTAAAGGGGAATCGGTTTTAGGACTGGCGACATATCCAGACACTAGCCAACCAAGTTTTGTCTCATAAAGTTTTGGTAAATTTTTACCTAAATCGATTGAATTGTTGCAAAGAACCGCCCAGAATATGTCTGCCCCAACGAGAATGTCTATTTCTGAAGGTACATTGAAGGATGGATCGGCAAGGGCAATCCCGATTGGTAACGGTATATCGGTTACATCTATTAAATAAGATGGCATGGCCTCAGTAATTTTTTGAATTACGTGACAGTCAATTTTAAATTCATAATCACTTTGAATATTTGACATAATTGTCAGGTTGCAAGACTGAGTACTAGGAAAAATATTGTTATTGATACCCGTTACCGTTGAGTTCGTGTTACGTCGTGACAGACCTAGCTTACTACATAGCGTGTGTGTCACGAAATTGGTCGTGCTGCCAAGATAGGTAGATATCTAACACAGTCAGCTAGAGACAATACTACACTATCATTTATTTCATTACTCCGCTGAGTAATCATCGAGTTTACGATGGGATAGACCGCAAAACTCAAGGTGTTAAGAGTGTTTGAACTATGCCAAGCTTGTAATTACGATGCTCCGGTGGGAATGACCCTTCTCTGGTACCAAAGTAAAGAATAGTAGGTTAACTAAGGCCGCGTGGCGAGTTAATTGCCTACTCTCGTTGATGCGTAAGGGTCGACACACACCAAAAGCGCGTCGAAGCGCAGCGAATCGAAGAGGAGTTTCAGTGTTATATGAATTCCAACTCTATTCTCACAACCATAATACTCATTATCGCATGAGAGACTCAAACGAGTCGCGCGGATGCCCGAGGCGCCGCGGGAATTCCGGCGAATTCCATAGTAGTAGTAGCGTAGAGTTTCTCATGCGATAATGATTATTAGAGTTGTGAGAATAGAGTTGGAATTCATATGACACTGAAACTGCGCTTCGATTCGCTGCGCTTCGACGCGCTTTTGGTGTGTGTCGACCCTAAGGTTGTCACTTTACAATTAATGCAAACAAACTTTAATGCGAGCAGAGTGCGGTGTACTTGAAACGTGCGGCCGACGCGCCCGAGATTCCCCTAGGATTACATGTGTGTGTGCGTGCGTAAACTTCTACGCCATAGTAAAAACTGACTGAAATAGATATGCAAGTTTGTATTTCATATTTAATAAGTTTAATATACCCACTATTTAGATATATAACTCACTTATCCATAACTGGTGTCGTAAGTCTTTACTATGACTTAGAAGTTTTTGCCCTGCATACCCAAATCATTGGCCGACTGTACAAGGTGCCCGGAGCGCACGCACACATCCAAACCGGTAGCGGCCTATTTCTATGACGTTAACCTACAATCTGTACTGCTCTGGTTCTGACAGTAGCTTAGCTGTGAAATTACCGGCATAACAGACATTGTTTTAGACACATTTGCCATTCAATAAAGGATGCATGGGTGCTGAAAAGGGGTGCATGGGGTTACGCTAGCACCCTCCTGAAAATGGTAAGTGAACACGTTTTGACGCACTTAGACACTCATTTGGTCTACTGTGCATGAAAAATACTGTGTAAAGTTAAATAGGGCATCTTTTTTATGTCTCTATCTTTAAAAGATATCGTCCTTGACCTTGGTTGGTTAAAAATCAAGCTGACTTTTTTCTAGTCTAGTCTACAGTTTGCAATCTAGCGAATGCAATTCAAGACTAAAGTTACCATTTACAATCACGTAGAGGGTATATTCACGCCTGTTTGTTTCAGCGTGGGTTAAAAACCTTAATATATGATGCAAGCAAGAGGCGAAAAACTCCTGCAGGGGCAAAATTACATTGTCAGTTATTTTATTAGTCCATTGAGTAACCATCGGGCTTACGATGGGATAGACCACAAAGCTCAAGGTGTTAAGAGTGTTTGAACTGTGCCAAGCTAGTAATTACGATGCCCCGCCGGGAGGAACCCACGTCTGTCCTGACAGCTTTTACTGCGGCTGGGAAAAGTAGATACCAAAGGAGCGGTGGCTATTTTTGTAATAGTAGGGTTTTATACTACCGTGGTATTATTAGTGGTAAAATGTAACTAATTTAATTTTAACAAAAAGTATTTAGCACACGGCGAACGTTTTCCATTAGCTAGCTGAATTTATCAACTTGATGGATATTGCCTATTGGCAGTTATAAGACCATAAACATCTATAAGGTAGGACATATTATATGGTTTCATCTTTTTGGGTGAATCCACGCCAATATATTCACGCGTGCACGGCTGATCGTTATCGCAGATTCTTTTATGTTGTGTTTGTTTTTGTCAGGAAATGTTTCTATTGAAAAAATAAAAAATATTTTGCGTAAATATACTTAACCATCATATTAAATTCGTCAAAAGAGGATGTATTCATAGATAAGACAGGACAACATCGGGTCAGCTAGATAATTTAATGAATACGACAGTTTGTACTATTTATCTATGCTATTTTTTTAGGGTTCCGTAGTACCTACAAGGAACCCTTATAGTTTCGCCATGTCCGTCTGTCCGTCTGTCCACGGCATAGCGACGAAACCGTTGGTGCTAGAAAACTGAAATTTTGCATGAACATGTATGTTAACTAAACAAAGAAAGTCGTAGAATAAAATTTGGAAAAATATTTTTTTTTCAGGTAGCTCCCCTACATGTAAAGTAGGGATGTTTTTTTTTTTGTCGCCTACCCCATAGTGTGGGGTATTGTTAGATAGGCCTTTTAAAAACGTTTAGGGGTTGGTAAGACAGTTTTTTGATTTAGAGATTTGTTTGCGAGATAATTAACTTTAAAGAGCAATTTTTTGTTCGAGTAGGGCGTCCCCCCCCTCTAAAAGCTAAACTACTGGATCCCAAAATCTGAAAAAATTGTGTCGGTAGTACATGTAATGAACTTTAAAGGAAAACTATAGCGGATAAGTTCACTTCATTCGTTCAAGAGGAATAGGGGTCCGAAATGTCAGATGCAGTTACTCAGAATATTTCGTTCAAAATTCTTGAAACTTAAATAAACATACATAATACATATATAAAATCACGTCTTTATCCCACGGGGGTAGGCAGAGACGATGGAACGCCATGTGCTTCGCTCCTTTCATACTTCTTTCGCTTCCTCAACATTCATACATCTCGTCATACGTGCTAGCTAGTTTCGTGTACTACAAACATTTCCTTTCTGAAGGACGCCATTTAGTTAAAAAGTAAAATTAAAAATATTTTTCTACGGAACCCTACTGCGCGTGGCCCGACACGCACTTGGCCGGTTTTTTATTGAATCTTTGGGTTTAAATTGCCATCGCAATTATTTCAGATGTGTGCAAGCCTTCAGAGGTGTTGTTTTAATTGAGTGTGCTTTAAGCACTGCGCATGCGTGGTGTAGCAACAAGTGGTGATCGCTAACATTTGAGGAGAAGGTAAACTTGACAAGCTTTTTATTTATGACTGTTTAACGAGGATATACAGGAGTGTATAAACATAACATGTATTATTGTTATTTTATTTTTAACATTCAACTATAGGTACTTAAGCCTACGAAACAAGATAAATTTATGTTATTACAAATCACACGAATATAAATTCTATTGCTTTGTTATTTAAGTTGATTTTCGTATAATAAAAACTGTTAAAAATGTCCTAAACAATCTCAATTGCAATAGAAATTAAACTTTACAGGCCATAAGGCCTGTAAATTGGGTTTATGATTGTAAATCATGAAAATTATCTCGTTTCGTTGGCTGAAGTATACATAATATTATAAAGTATAATGCATGATTAACCAATTATTGTAAAAAAATGTAAGTAATAGAATAAATGGCTTTTTTATTTATTTTATTTTATTTATAATATAACATTACGCCTATATTACCTAGAAATGTGTGGCAGAGGTATACGGCACCCACATTTGACCTGTTATTTGTAGATCCTATGGTATAAGGGGTGAGCTTATCGCCACCCACCGAACACTATTTTTGCTCCGTGGTGATATTGAGAATTTCCCGACAGAAAGTTAACAAATCAACGCTTTGTCTGACCCGAATTGAACCTGAGATCTGCGGTAATAGTAATACGCGAACCACTAGAATATCTAGATAACATATGGCTGAGATGGTGTCCACTTCTGGCAAAAAGTTTGTTTAGTATTGTAAGTTCTATTGTTTTATTCTCCTATTTATTTTTTGTCAGAATAAATGTTTTCTTTCTTTCTTTCATAATGTTCTAATATAAGTTTAAAACGATAATATAAGATATATATATATATATACGATTTATAACGATTTTTTTATAACGATATAAGTAAAAGACTAGTTGACTCTTCACGCGACCAGAAAGGCTGGTTTCTACTTTGAACAAAGGACATTTCCAGACAACGTGGCAATGCCGCCAGCCATCTGGGCCCGTTACCCACGGTCAACATTGATGCGGACGTATTTTTTGACACCTGAACATTTTAGTAGATCTATTTTATTTAATAAGTTTATATTATATTTTTTTATTTCATGTTAGGTATATATTTAGTTTTCACTTTCTTAATAATATAGTGTAATTTTAAATGTTTAATTGTATAATAAATAAATAAATACTAAAAACTAGTTTCAACAAAAAGTTTATATCTATAGTACTTCTGTCATAATTCTCCATTACGTCACATTTCCACTACGCACATAATTTCCTCACTGAATCGCAATGGCATAGCGGAGTGGAAAACAAGGGCTGGAGAGGATAATGAGAACACGCATTGTGTTCGTAAGATTAAGCAAAGCACCTATTACACCAGTATGGACAGATTTCGGAGCTAACTTGTAGGTTAAGTAATGCTTACCGCGGTCGGCCGTGGATGGGTAACCATCTTTAAAAAAACAAGATTTCCTACGTGCCTCAGACAGCTCGTTAAGCATTCGTCCCGCTTATTTTTTTTTATACTACGCCCACAGCAAACGAACGTGTAGTCCACCTGATGGTAAGTGGAGTACAGCCCATGGACATCAACAATCCACATAGCAGATTATAGATGCGTCGCTGCAGCTGAGGACTACGGTGTAATGCCTCATGTGCCAGTAATTTCAGGGCCTGATCTCACCACCAAACCGGAACACAGTAATGGAAGCACTACTATTTGGCGGCAGGTTAAAGGTGAGACGGTGGTGCTGCCGCCCTCGAGCTCATTCACAAGAGCTCTACCACCAGCTTGCCATTTAAACATCTATTTCAGTCGTTACGGGCAGTCAGAAGTCAGAAAGTCTGATAACTAGTCTAACAAAGAGTATTACCTCGTACTGGGTTGTAGAGGTCTGGTGACCACGTTTGCGATATCACGGGATATTTACCATGTATTTTATTTTTTGTTGGAGCGAAATACCGAAATAACAAATCGACGGTCCCTACGTAATAAGGACATGTTAAAAACGAGGTTTTCAGGAGAGCGTTTTTAATCTGCATCAACGACACTTATTCGTTGTAAATTATATTACTTGTTCTCTTATACGATTTGCAAAAGACGTTAAATAGGTAATTTTAAAAAAATATTTATATCCAGGACTATGTATATGGAAAATCTAAAGCCAATTGAGCAATAAAAAAAATTGCCATTTTTGACATGTCTTTATATACGTAGGGACCGTCGAAATATACATTGTAAATATCCCTAATATTTAGTAATCTATATATTATATAAAAATGAAACCCGTTTTTCGTTGTCACGACATAGCATGAAAACGGCTTGACCGATTTGGCAGATTTTTTTTTTGTTTTCTAATACTCTGTACAAGGATCTTACGGGAAAAAAAAGTATTCATTTTTATATGGAGGATATTATAGATTCCAGTTCAAATTGAATAGGTACGCATACATAAGATAGGTCAGCTATACAAAATAAAGTAGTGCATCAAATTTACGCTAAGGCGGTACGAAGTTCGCCGGGTCAGCTAGAATTAAATATTTAGTAAAAAAATCGTTCGTCTTCTTTTCCACATGAAAGTGTGGGTAATCAAACTAATCAAAACCACACCAAACAGACTTGCCAGACACTTACATAATCTGTTACCTTTATAAGATATACGTGGAATATTCGAGAAACAGTAATAAATAGCAAAGCCATAAAATTATTATAGCGGATGGTATGCTTCAATAACAAAATATGAAATGGAATTTTTATCAAACTGATGTTGTAAGAAAATTACGGAAAATTACTGTATTATACAGAGTGGATGCGATATAGCGACATACAGGGTGGATGCGACATAGCGACATTTATTGAAACCACAGCTTCTATACATGGCCAGTATGCATTTCCACCGGATAAAAAATTCTCTGGCGAAAAATAAAATCCACGTCTTCCGAACAAATTGCACGATCGCAATGTTCAAATTGTTCGGCGAACGTGATTTTTTTTTTTTCGCCAGAGAATTTTTATCCGGTGGAAATTGATACTTACCATGTATAGAAGCTGTGGTTTCAATAAATGTCGCTATGTCGCATCCACCCCGTATATTCACACCACAGCTTTCATATATGGGCGGTGTTTATTTTGATCGCTCCAATTTTTTTTCGTTAAGAAAAATCACTTTTGCCAAACAAATTAACCATTGTGATTACGCTTGATAGCTGTTACATGTTTACGCCTTTTGCGGTCAAAACAATAGGGCCGTACCACTTATAGTCTGAACAAAGAGTTGTCAGCGCGTCTCACTGAGGCAACACTTTCTCGAAATGCTGGCTTATATTATTTCGGCCAGCGACGTAGTATCGCAATACAACGCGGTAATGCTGCCAGCATTTTTGGTACGGGGTCTTCTGACAGTAACTTATTAAGTTAAGATTAAGTTATTAGACTATTTTAATTTAAGATCCAATATGTTCATCTGCAGTAAATAAAGTAATTATGTTTATCATTATGATCATCCAATTTATTCGGCAGAAGTGAAAATGTATGTATTAGAAAAAAACTCCTCAACAATATACTTGTATTAAAATTACGTAAATTATTTTGTAGAAATCAACCCACAGAATAAATAATGTTTTTTTTCAATCAATTTCAGTGTGAACAAAAATCTTTAACAAATGTGCAAAAAAAGTAACACAAATACTTATAATTCTATCTTTATTATTACAAAGAACATTTAATTTTGTCAAACAATAAAAAACAAAGGTTGTTTTTAAATTTAAAAGCATAATACAGATCATAGAAGATGAACGATTAGCCTACATAGATATAGATCTACATAGATAACGCAAATGCATGTACTTCGCGTGTCTCAACCCCGACCAAGCGTCGAGGTTGGTCGCCGCTAACTTCAGTCCACGGGCGTCTTTTGTCAGAGAAAATCATAGCGGACGGCTCCAGTTGAACGTACTGGGCGGATGGGCATCGGCGGCATCGGTGTCTTTGAATCGGTTTGGATTTCCCGTCACTAAATTTCGGCTGTGACGTCACAATTGGTATTAAAAAGTCGGCACGCTTGGTTTCAATACAAATCGTGATACTTGCGTTATCTATGTAGATCTATATCTGTGGCCTCTCAACTGGCCAACCCCGCACGCTCAACCCACCAAGCAGCCATTTTTTAAAATATATTTTTAAATTAAAAATATTACAAATAAAAATGTATTACAATATTTTTAGATTCTTCATGATTTTTTAATCAATGAAAATCTATTATTTCTAACAATTTTGCATACATTGTTAAAACTCGTAGATAATAACGGGCATTAGTAAAATTGAATCCACTTCACTAAATTGCAGTCCAGAAACGTGCTTTACAGACAATACTTTAACTCGATTGTAAATGGTTTACAATACTTTTATTGTTGAAATTGATGGAAATATAGGAGCGCACAGTGCGCATAGCGTAGAATTTGGTAGAAGAGTGGCGCCATCGGCGCCATATTGGGAATAGTGTCGTTGCTGTGCTGTGATTGGCGAATGTATAGTGACGTGTGCGTGAGAGTGGTATGCATGTGAGCATGCGTGTGAAGTGTCGGTGAATGCGTTTTGTAACTGCTGTGGAGTGTATTGGAAGCGGCGCGAACAGTTTCTAATACAACATGAAATAAACTATAGAATAAATACAAACAACAAATACTTGAATACTAGCCCAATTAAAACTATGCTGACAACGTTCCAGTCGAAAGGTCAGACACGCTACGTATTTAAAATACAATATCCAAATATTCATGTTGGTACAATAAGGAAGTTTTGAACAAATTGACGGGAAAAGATAAGCCGCCTCAGTGATTTTAATAGCATGTATTTGAAACTTTAACATTTTCTTGGAATATCGGAAAAGCCTTGGTTATGAATACGCTTGTTATAATAAGAATAAAGGTCGGATTAACCGAGTGAAAAATTGTTTAAGAAGTATGTTATAGGTAATAATATTATTATGTATCCGCGGTATTCTCACAACTTACACACAACGCCATCTAGTTCCAAACTAATCAGAGGTTCAGAGAGTTGCTACGCAGAGGTCGCGGGTTCGATTCCCGCTCAAGACAAATCTTTGTGTGCATGAACATGGAGGTTTGTCTTGGTCTGGATGCTCCTATGTATAATAAGTATGTTTTTACAAAAGAAAATGTATATATTAAAAAGTATGTATTAGTATTGGTTATTCTAATACCCATAGTACAAGTTCTGCTTAGTTTGGGACAAGATGACATTTTGTGAAAGTTGGGTAATATATATTATTATTATTTGTTATTGTTCAGAGAATCTTTATACTTAACCTTGAACTAAAAAAAACAATTCCCCATCTAATTACTAAGAAAACCTAACAATTATTAAACACTAGCTGACCCGGCGAACTTCGTACCGCCTTAGCGTAAATTTGATGCACTACTTTATTTTGTATAAAAAGTAGCCTATATGTTAATCCAAGCTATAAGCTACATGTGTGCAAAATTTAATCAAAATCGATCCGGTAGTTTTTGCGTGAAAGAGTAACAAACATCCATACATCCATTCTTACAAACTTTCACATTTATAATATTAGTAAGGATTTCGATTGTATTGTAACCGTCTCTATTTCAAAGGAGGCTTACGTTCCATGTGTATTTGACATCACAATCAACACATTGACATAGCGTCGCCATCACACATTAATCACGTTGTGACTTGACGTGTAACTTGACGCGATTCACGTCAGCCATTGTTTTACAAATGTATACGATATTAGTGTTCTGTAAAATGTTCATTGTAATTAGTTTTGTATTATCAAGTTACTTATTGGTTTATAATTGGAGTACATTGTTTATTCACAAAACTTCGACATAATTTTGAGTGAAACCAACTAATTATGTTGTTCAATCAATTACCACTCTCAAATGTTTACAAAATACTGGTATGGTGTTAAAGCATTTTTTTTTCTATAAATAATGTCGGATTAAGCGAGTAAAAAAACTTAAAAATTCATCATAGTGCCTTAATTCACACTAATGTTTTAAATTCAAAAGCAACTCTGCCTGACTGCCTGTTAAGTCTTAACAACTTGAAAAGACACTGAACCGAATTTGATGATAAATTAGTTTGAAGATAACTCAATACGGAAGAAAAAAGGCAACTTTTTATCGCCGTGCCACCCGGGCGGAGATGCGGGCAGAAGATAGGCAGACAAGAATAAACATGCAATCCGAATCATATTATTATAATTATATTAATCATATTATTATATTATTATTATACAAAAGCTTGCCTCGATGGTCTAGTGGTTAGCGTATGCGCCTCTCACTGCAAGGTCTCGTGTTCGATTCCCGGGCCGAGTAAAGAGTTATTAAGAAGAGTTAATAGTTGGAATTGTGCTCGGACCCTATCCCCTGGGACCTAAACATCAGGTGAAGTGTGGGTGTTGTACACCTCTGCCAAACCCTTCTGGGTAATATAGGCGTGCTGTTATATTACACTTCGGTTCAAAGAAATTTATTTTCTCAAAATAACTACATAGTTCACTTAACAGAGAAAAACAAACATTTTTTGAGTAATAGGTACTCTTAAAAATATTTTATAACATGACTGTGGCTTAAAACTGTTTCTTAATGTGTTCCTCCAGACGTTTTTTAAATAAAGTTATTGTTATCTCTTCAGGTAATCTATTATATAGCTGCGCCCATAGAAATCTTAATAATAAGGCAATAGAAATGTCAAAGACGCGTGACCTTGTCGCCGCGCATCTGTCAAGTCAAGCACAAGTGCGAGTTGAGGAATTGTCGTCTTAATGTCATCGCAAAAAGAATAATTTTGTTTGCAGGAATACAAGCGCATTTGTCTAATCGAACAACAGTGCGAGTTGAGGAATTGTCGTCTTAATGTCATCGCCAAAAAGAATAATTTTGTTTGCAGGAATACATAAAGTGGTATTTGAAAAACGGCGACATGCGTCCCAGTGTTAAAAGATAGTCGATAGCATTTCTATTGACTAGTTATTAAGATTTCTATGGCTGCGCCCCTTCGTATAGTATATTCTTCTTCCCGTAGTTGGTTCTGGGTTTCTGGAGTTCTAGTTTGTTATGTCGTCTGGTGTTATATTTGTGGCTTTTTTTTAATTGTAGTTTATTTATTTATTTATTTATTTATTTGGATCTCCAACAAAGAATACACGTTACATTTTAAACAGGTCATGGTTTACATAAAGTTCTTGTGCTCCTTTAATTACAGGAGAACACATCATTTAAAAACGTCTTGGCAAAAAATATAATAATAATAATTACATCGTAAATGATTATAGAATTAAAATTATAATAGATAATAAATTAAATTTATAAAAAAAAAATGTTTTAATGACACATACATGCAAATTACTTTGTGAAAATAAAATTAAATTCAGATTAAAATAGAATAAAAAAAATAATTTAAAACAGTGAACAATGATAACATCCAATAAAATTAGGCATTCAATAAAAATATTAGCAAAAACAGTAGGCATTAGATAAATTAACACAACATTAAATAATAAAGTCAGAAATAAAAAAAAGATGAAATACTTAAATAATGGATTTACTGACCAATTCGCAACTGGGAATATAATTTATTTTTAAACATTGTTAATGAATTATTGAAGATGTCTAAGTCTTCCGAAATACCTGACACCCGATTATACATGTCAGTGAGTCTTTGAATTGGTGCATGTTTACCAAGATTAGTTCGTTGCCTGGGCGCTGCGAGTAGAGAACGCGGGTTGCGCGTTGGCTTGGAAGGAACATTGATGTTGATTTTTGCGAGAAGATCTGGACAATCTATTAGGTTATTTAGCAGTTTATAGAGAAACACTAAATCCGCCACGGTCCTTCTAGACTCGACTGAAGTCATTTTGAAAAAGAGGAGCCTATCATCATAAGAAATATAAAAATAATAAAATAGTTGTGAATGGGTATCTTCTGTCAAAATTTTTCTTACTTATATACAAGTTTTATATCTGTGAAGTTGGACGCTTAACTTTTTTATTGCCAAAAAATATTAATTAATAATATTACTAAAACCTTTCAGTTATTCTAGTTAAACGAGTGTCGCTATTATTTTGAATAACAACTGTGTTAATATTATTCGTGCTGTTTCTACATCCCTTTGGTTAAAACAAATAGGGCTGAATGAACACAAATATGCCCTCGATTCATTGAAATGTAAAAATTGGAGGGGTGTAAAGTGTAAACGCGTATCTCAAAGCGAGCACGGAATACATGGAAATATGTTTTACGTAATGTGTTTATACTTTATACTCGTTAGTTACAAATATCTCTGCTAGTACTAGAACACATAGGTGTGATATTATGATACATTATAATAATAATAGCAGCCCCGTATTTTCATACATATCCCACTGCTGGGCTCGGGCCTCTCCTCATGATGAGAAGGGTTAGGCCATAGTCCACCACGCTGGCCAAGTGCGGATTGGTAGACTTCACACACCCTCGAGCATTTTTTAGGCACTCTCAGGCATGTAGGTTTCCTCGCGATGTTTTCCTTCGCCGTTGGCGAGCGATAATTAATATGATAAAATACACACATATCTTCGAAAAGACGAGAGGTGTGTGCCGTGGGTTCGAACCCGAGACCTTTAACTTCGCAGTCCTACGGTCTCCCACTCGGCTATCGCTGATTATGATACATATTCTTACTTAATATGGATTAAAAAAAATACTACGTACCGTTTGTAGAATTTATATAAAAAAATATCTGAGTCGTATTTTATATTGAAACCCAAATTTACAAGATTTCTTAATTTTGACTGTACACGAACTGCAACTGCGACATAGATAATCCTAGTCCTTTTTTTGTCTGCCTCGATTGCCTAGTGGTTAACGTATGTGCGTCTCACAGTGAGGTCCTAGGTTCGATTCCCGAGTCAGGCAAAGTGTTATTTGTGAACTTTCCTTTAGGAAATTCTCAGTAGCAGCACAGAGTTGGAATTGTGTCCAGTGGATGGCGATAGGCTCACCTCCTATCCATGTGAATGTGGTGAAATGTGGATGTAAAAACCTCTGCCACACCCTTCTGGGTAACATTGGCATGATGTTATGTTATGTGTATATCTTGTGAACTAATGTTTGAAAGAAATAATGTTTTTTTATTATTATTATTGGCTATTATTGCACACATAATGTTGTTACCAGGTCACCTATGCGCTGGACTGACCAAATAAAATCTGCAGTAGGAAACCGCATATCTGACTGCACCAGAAAGACTGCCAACAGGGAGAGATGGCGAAAAATCGTGCGGAAAGCTGTGTCCACTACAAGAGCGAAACGACAGAGAAGAAGAATGTTGTTACTCGAGCCTTACGTAAATAACGCCATTTCTCAGGAGTTAGGACCTTTCTTAACTAGAGACCGCAAAACAAGGTGTTTGGTACATTTTACATCTTCAAACATTTATGCGTAAAATTTACAAGACGTCACCCACCATTAGGCATAATAGCACATTTAAGAATAACGTTTGCGTCGTATAACCAAGCCTTGCGTGTGTAATTTACGCCATTTCTCAGGAGTTACGACCTTTTAGATACATTAATTCACATCACAAAGGATTGCATAAACCACAGTGTGGGCTCGTATCAACGCGTTTTGCTCTGGAATGTGGATCATGATTTTGGGTTAGGCTACGTAATATAAGCGGACAAAAAGGATAATAGACAGGGCTTAAATCAAGCATCTTTATTTAATAACTATGAAACTTGAGTCATCAGTTCATATATCTAACGTTCTAACAGTTTGATTAAAATTAATCTGAGCCCCGGTTATTCAAATCATTGTAATTAGTATAATTTAGTATTATTTATTATTTACTTTTATATCATTTTTTGTAATGTTTTGACGTGTTCAAGCGCCTCCTGGGGCCTATGAAAATAAATGATTTGAATTTGAATTTGAATTTGAATTTGAATAACCTAACATTGTGTGTAAATAAAATATCTCACAACTCACAACTTACACACAACGCCATCTAGTCCCAAACTAAGCAGAGCTTGTATTTTGGGTACTAGAATAACTGATATTAATACATATATACTTTTCTTTGTAAATACATGAACACCCAGACTAAGACAAACCTTCATGTTCATGCACACAAAGATTTGTCTTAAATGGGAATCGAACCCGCGACCTCGGCGTCGCAGGCAGGTATTCTACCCTCTCCGCCATCCGGTCGTTAAAAAATGTACCACATTTCCCATACTCACTTCTACTATAATATACCCGTGGGGTTATTCGCTTATTGAGATTTTGGTTTCTTAACAAATAGTTTCTGTCAATTAGTAATTCTTTCACTCAAAACATGCATTTTTGACATAACGAAACCACGGATTACTCTCCTGGTTACTTGCCTGATATTAATACTTACGCTTAAAAACTCATTTCAAAATAGCAAAAATATAGAGTGCGTGTTATTACTAATGGCTTACGACAATAGGCAAAACTAAATGGAAATGACCAATTTGTAAATTATTAACTGATATTAAATTATTTCTTATTTAATAGGACAAGGAATATACAAATTTATCCACTTTTATTGTTGTGTTATAGTTTTAATAGAAGTAAAAATTATTTTGGTTTTTAATTTTTTACTGAGTTGTGGCGCGCACTGTATTAGTTAATGATGTTTTATCTGTGGTTGAAATAACTTGAGTCGTAATAAAAGGTTTAATGGTTTTATGATTATTAGCTAATCCATACATATAATAAAATTTGAAATTATAAATGCCTGTTCATTAAAGACATTTAAGAAAAAAATAATAAGAGGAGACTAGAACAGCAGTAGAAGCCGAAACATATTTTTTCGATTTTTGTCTGTCTGTAAATATGTTCATAATTATAGGTAAAGTCATTGACTACATAAAAAAAAGCAGGACATAGTCTCTTGAAACACTTACTGAAGCACCCATAGTAAGTCACACGTACACACAGAACACACACATTGACACAATAGTAAGTCAATCGCCCGCCATTACGCTTTGGACTGTGCTGAGTGCTGATGCTCGGATCTTCAAGAAAAATAATTAAAAATGCCGTCTTGTGTTGTGTAAAGCTGCCGAAACCATAGCGCCTCGACAAAAAAAAACCAGGGGATCACTTTTCATAGGTAAGCAAGTAATATATTAAGCTTATTACCGAAATTATATTGTTTTCGTAAAAAATTATACCAAAACTATCAGTGTTGACAGTCAATAAATATTTTCATTTACCCTGAATTTGGGTAAATATTTTTTAGTAGTAAAATACATTTAGTATAAATTATTATTCTATGTTTTATAGATTTCCTGCTGCAAACGACGCATGGAAAATTTTTTGGGTAGAAATAATTAGAAACTGCAGAAATTATAACAGTTTAAATTAAATCAGCATAAGGGATTGTAAGTAATTGAAAAGCACACCACTGATCATTATTATTTACTGTAAAAAAAATGGAACGACACAATTATTTTTACTGTGCTAATGTTAAAGCAATTATTGCTTGAACATTTGCAGAATAAAATTAAAAATAAATGTTAGTAATAATTACAAAAGAAGTTAATTTATAAAAAAACAATTTTACGAAGAATTTTTTTTGTCAAATTTGATTTAAATTGTCCTATTCATAAGATTAAATGTAATAGTGTCTGCTGTACGGGGAAGACGCTATCTTCTGCAACCCAGTTATTACTTGTGCAGGCGTTAGGGGATTCACAAGTTAAGGATGCTAGTTTATGTCAATAAAGATTTTATTTTTAAAATAGACAAAAAAAGTGTAAATAAAAATTAATATTTCGTTGATTATTGTGTAAAACACATGTACGATGTGATGTAACAAATGTACGATTTCTCACATTCGCGAATACGAATGTTGACCTTCAAATCAAGGGCCCGCAGAATGTCATACGAGTTTGGGATTTCGTGGCAGCCTTGTTAAAACGAAACGATAAAAGAATTTAGGTGAAATGAAGCGGGAAGTCCGTCACAGGGTGTAAATTTTTTCGATTATTTTAATTGCCAATATTTCTTTAAATATTGAAAAATCACATGTAAGTGAATATAAGCTCCGCAATTTTTTGTTTATTTTAACTTAGATATTTTATTTGGTTTGTACATTTTGTTGACGTTTTCAAGCACTTTCTGATAGTTTATGTAATAAAGAATTTTTGATTTTGAATTGTTTTTTAATTTTTTGCTAACTGCCATAACTTATCCTACTATCCGATTTCGGCTCCAGGTCCTAAACTGGGACACCCTGTATATCACTAAAGCATCTTCACCATCTAAGAATCAGGAAGCGCCGTAGGAGTCGTAATTTTAAAATATTTTCCAAAAACTGGGTAGCTGCACTAAAGCATCTTCGCTGCCTTGCGCCCAGAGCAACGAATTTTGTACATATTCCCTTAATAAAAACAAACAACTTCCACCTGCATTCCCGCATCGAATGCTAGAAATATAAAATCAACTTTGTTTCGAAATTCAAACATAAAGTTGTTATAAATTGTTTGGTTTTTGGCCACGGTAGTATAAAACTACCTATATCATGTTTGATGGTAAAAAGCAGCAAATAAAAAAATATAAGAACTAAACCTCTAAAATATTTATTTAAATTATTGTATAAATGTGGGTAATATTTCTCATGGCTGGTAACCCCTAACACACGCACACATAAACAGACCGCCGCCATTTTGGTGCTTCCATCATTTTATAAGTGACATTCTCTCCTGCTTTTTTTATGTACTCTATGGGTAAAGTAAATAAAATAAATTTTGTAGATGAATTTGGGATAGATTTTTTGGCAATTTAACTCCCAAAGGGGGTAAATTATGGGTTGCAAGTGTATAAGGAAGGTTTCTCAATTTTGAAAGATATAATAACTCAGAAATATCGAACTTAACGGGGATGAAACCACGGGCAGAAGCTATTTAACAATAAAATAATACTTTTTAAACTACATTTGAAATTGATGTAAAGAGTGAAATATAACTTCTACATTTTTAAAAATATATTTGAAAGTGAAAAGACGCCTTAAAATTGCTGCCTGCCACTTAGAAAAAAAATAAATATTTTTAGTATTACCTTAGAGGTAAAATTTGCGGCCGCTTACCGTGAGGTTTCGCCATGTAGCTATAAATAGTATAAACACAAAATCATAAATTAAGTTTTTGGGCTTTCAATATTTAACTTGAACATTCTCCATATATTTATTTATATAACTACTTTGCCTGCCACCTCGTTTGCGTGGAATTCATTATAAATTAGTAATAGCTACGCCCACGCTTTGACCCGCATTAAACCTTACAGCTCCATTCCCGTGACGTTTAGCGTAATCTCAAATATCAGTTCAATATTCAGTAGTTCGCGAGAATAAAACAATAAAATAAACGAACTGACTTTCGCTCGCGGATTTTTCTGCGTGGTAGCTAAATAAATTAAAACTGATTTTATAAATAAGTATCGAGCAAATAACTTTAACATTATATTAAAAATATTGTTGTTGTGACATTAAAATAAAAACAGACAGTTCAATATTATTTATTTGTATTGATAAAACCTTCTTGTTGACACCTACTAAAATGCATGTTTACTCTGTGGCAACTAATGTCTTTGGCTGAAGAAAATTGGAACGTTTCATTACAACAAAAAGCATTTAAATAGCTTTAAACTGAATTAAGAAAGCAACAAATTCAAACAATAAAATTCAAATTATTTAACTGATTATATCAATAGAAAATTGTACACATTATAACAACAAACACAATATAAGTCATTATGGTAAGAGGTATTTTCGGAGAGATTTTCTCTTTAGTATAAAACGAGTGCATAAAATTAAATAAAATAAGAATGGAACGCGATGTGATGGAAAAAAAAGTTATCCTTATTACAAAACAAATATCTAAGATCAAGACAGTATTTTAAGACAACTATAAAAACGATATATAAATGTGATTTTCACTCTTTGCTTCTGCTATGTACTAGAAACAGTGAGTATGCGTTATAATTTCTACTTAGTCCTCCGTGACACGATGAAATGAAATCTCTCACTTGTGTTGTAATGTTTTTTGTCTTTCAGGTGCAATACACGAATACAGCACACCTATATTATAATATTATGATAAAGATGATAGTGGCGGGTGATTTCAGAGCTAAATATTTTTTAAGACTTAAGTTTCATCAGTGCAAGCCTAGCAAACATTAGAAGAAAATAAATGTTCCTGAAATTCATGAAATAATAAAATTTTCAAAACTTCTGATTTTTCTTTAATATATTATTATTTCTCTCACATAATTATCATAAACATAGACACCACGTTACGTACATAAGAAATTATAAATGTAAACTTTAAATAAATTAATAAACGTGAATACAGAATGTAAGCAGTTACATTATCTGGTGCATAACCTGTATTGTCCCATTGTTGGGCAAAGGTCTCCACCATCCTTGAAATGGAATGAATCAGGTTTTTAATTTTTTATTAAATTAAGTAACTAGATTTGAACTACGTCGATAAAAAGCACTTACCCGTGTGCCAGAATTCATTAAAATTTGTTTAGTTTGGCGAGAAAGAGGAAGCCTACAACCTAGCTACATAATATTATTGTTTCAATATTTTGAAGATACATTATTTTCATTTAGTGCTTTTTATATCCCAGACTGGCATAATTCGTGCTACTACTAAAAAATCAAAAAAATCTCGAGATCTATGACTGAAAATAATATGACCTAAATTCTATTGCATTACGTATTTAATTAGTATTTTATGACATACATAGTATTAAACAGTTATTGATTTGTTGTATAACGTTAATCTGAAGTAAAAAAACCTTTTAAATATCATTATTTTATCTCGCCAAAGTACAAGAAATTACTAAGAAACTGCTCCATGACCAGTTTCCGATTTTGACATAAGAAATTGCGTTACTTGCCTGTAAAGCTGTCAAATCTGCTAGAGGATAGTAACTGGCAAGCTGTCAATTTTTTTGCCAAGCAGTTATCAACCGTATCTGTATGGAAATAAGGATGTACTAAATCCGAGATGTACCGGTTACTTGCCAAACTATTAGTCGATTTCGAAAGCGACTGGAAATTAGTCACATTTACAGAATAGCATAGCCGAGTGAATAAATCCTAGAACCAGAGTAGCAACGTGAAATTAAATTGTCTGATTTCAACAGTTAGTTCTAAAAATATTTTAGGTACATCTCCTTGCTTATAGCTGAAAGCCGGCTGGCGGTGTCTACTTCATACTTAAGTATTCTGTTATATATATATATAAAACATTTATATAGTAAGGTTTGTTCTACTACGCTGCCACCTCCAAGTTAAACATACCGTCGTCCTCGAAATCGTCACCCACGTAATTCTGACAACAACTTGAACCACTATCGCGAACTCACTTGCACACTACCTTCACTTTACCTGGGGAGCATGAAAGGAGCCTCCCCGAGCGACGTACACAATCAACCCCTACGTCCGGCGAACCCTGGGCAGTCTGCAAATTTCCACCAAGCAGACTGGCAAATCCTTTCACCACGATGGCAAGTCAACACCATGAGAATATGACTTCAGCCATCGATACGAATGAAGACGACTACCTTTAAATGGTGTACCTTTTTTACTCATAATGATTTTTGTCCTATTTAAAATTGTCATAATAAATTAGGCATAATTTTCTTTGTCATAAAAATAGTGTGCCATAACTGGTTTTTAGCATACTGTGTTATTAAGCATAAATATTATATATCCTATTACATTTATTCATAACTTTGATCTGCATAAAGTTGTAAAGCATATTGTTTATTTGTCTAATAGTTATTAGGAATAATGATCAAAAAGCATAAAGGAAACGTACTTTACGAATTTTTATGTATTTATTCATAATTTACATGCGTAATTTCAAAAGTAATTAAAAAAAGTAGGTATTATTATGCATGTAATAAATATTTCATTATTGACATGCTATAAAGGATTTGATAATTTATTTTTTTAGTTTATTTATTAACAATGGTATATTTACTTTAAATTTATGTTTTTTGCAATTGCTTGTAAATAGGCAAGTTTCGATGGGTAATTTATTTTATTATGTATAATGTTTTCAATGCGATTATGTTTGTCTGTATATTTCTTCTTTTTTGGTGGTGTTGGTGTTGTCCCCATATCAATTTTTTCTATTTCAATTGTTTGATGTTTTATTTCTTGAGTAAGTTTCTGTGCTAAATAATAAAATCCAGGATGGTCCCTTCCTACAAAATGTGCAAATCTATTGTGCCACGCTTCTGCATAATTCTGCGTTCTGGGTATATCTTCTTGTGTTAGTTGGTATGTACTCCAGATTTTCGGAGGGAATAGTGGAGGCGAACTTACAGTTCCCCATACATAATTATTATTGAACCAATTGGCAATTTGTTCTGTAACAATAATAATTATAAGTAAGTATAGTAGGTACATATTATTTATTTAAAATTATAGTAATAATAGTATTACCTATTAAATTAGTATTACCTGCTTGCGGAGATATAGTTTTTCTCCATTCGTCGAAATAAATTGGTATGTCGTCTTCTGGCAGAAAAGCTAGGGCGTATATACATTTTATTTCCATGGCAAATGATATATCATTTCCGTATAATTTTTGATAACCATATTTTTGGATTTTGCGGTATATAATTTGTCCAAGATGAAAATTGCATCCTTTTACAGTTGTGTTTTCGAAAATTTGTCTGGCACAAATATGTGCGGTTTTTTCGAAGTCCATTATTATAAATCTGGGTGATAAATTTAAATCGTTTGCCTCACAGTAATCAATTATTGAAGTTAATAATAAATTATAGGTGTTTTTATCCTTATTGGTGCATAGCGCAAATACCAATGGAAATGTTTGCGACTTATGAACGCATCCGTGTATCGTATAAAGCTGATGAAAAATTTTTGGTACAACTTTGAATGTACCATCCATCATTATATACTTTGACGTGCATAGTATAGTAATAAGTTTTTTTGTTGTGAATATTATTATTCTTCTATTTGTCTCGTATTTTTTATCAATAATTATTATCTGGTTATCATTTTCTTTTCCTGATAGATCGTTTTCTTGTAGAAAATTTTCTTTCATCAATTCAAAATGTATGTCTTGTGGTTCAGTTATCTTATTGTTAAGTTTTCTTTGTCTGTATATAGTTTGTTTCAAATTAAATTTGCTTGGCATATTAGACAAGACTGAAGGTGAGGTTATAGTTTCTAAATCCGCTATAATTTGGATTGGTTTTTTATCAGGATTTGATTTAGCATCATCTTTAATTTTATTGATAGCTGTTTGAACCTGAAAAACAAAAAATAGGTATTAGGTTAGGTTAGGTTTATGTTATTTATAGTTATTTGAATATTATTTTAAGGTACCTATGCAAGAAAAACAAAAATAGGTATTAGGTTAGGTTAGGTTTATGTTATTTATAGTTATTTGAATATTATTTTACTTACTTACTTAGTATGCAAATTAATAATACAAAATTTTAAAAACTTACTTTTGCCCTGGCTGCATTTGGTTCATGATTGTGACTTTGTAGCTTTTTGGACAATAGTTCATGCTGTTGGTTATCGTTTAGTTTGGTAATAATTCTAGAATTACATTTATATTCGTTTTTTCGCCGTAACTCACACACCCAATAGTACTTGTTATTATTTTCTCTATTTTTCTCGTATATGAATCCATTCATATTTAATTTGATTCCCCCTCTTTTGTTTATAAAAGTATGCACTTCATTTTCCATTTTTCACTTTATTTCTCTTAGGTTTCACTTTAAAATTATTTAACAACAGAGCAAATCAAAACACTTAGTGTCAGATTAATTTGTGATACTTACCTCCAATCAGGAAAATAAAAAAATAATAGAATTCTACCTACAATTTTATGCGCCTACAAGTTTGACGATAGCAATGTATAAAATAGTGTAATATTGTTATTAAAACTTTTGTAGTTAATTTTTCGGCATATAGTTTGTATGCTTATAATAGTTATGGTTATGCGTCGTTATGCGTAAGTAAAGTTATGCTTTGGCATAGTATGCGTTTTAAATATTATGCTTATAGTGATTAGGATTAAAAAATTATGATTAAAAAAGTTATGACGCATGAGAATTATGCGTAACTAATATTAGGAGTATAAACATTATGCAATGTTAAATTATGATATAAAATCGTAGGAATAAAAATAGAGAACCCCTTTAAATGACCTCTTTGACCGCTCTCATCGCAATTATAGTTTTTGTACCGACACTTATCTGCTAGGTGCCCATGGCTCTTGCTGCTAACCACCGCCTCTCATTGACGTAGCAATATATACTTATGTCCTTGCACCAAATAGCCTTAATAATGATTCTTTTCAAAAGTAGAATAGATTACGGATTATCGTTAACAAACCTTCTACACGAAGCAAACCCGACATCCAATGTCAATTGACCAACAAAAAGAACTTAACCATATTTCTAAACCCACATCAACTATCATATTATTATTAAAGGTCTATAAGCAAACATTTCTTTATGTCATAGCTAATCAACCCATTGACGTCATGGAATATAATACGAGTACCAACTAAAGGCTCTTCTCGTTATGTGAGGGCCTTCATTCTGTTATGGGAAATGTATTTAGGAGTACCTTAGCTAATTATTAGGTATTATACAATAGAGTTCATATGTGGCTTTTCCTCCTTTTCTATGAGACCTTTTTAAGACTTTAGTGGATTATGCTTGTATTAAAATTTATCATCTTCTATGCATATTAAAATTGAAAATTTGCTTTGTCTGTACCTACATTGATGATATTTAAGTAAAATTAATACGAGGGGTCTTTATAAAATGTATGAAATACTACACAAAGGTTCCTTACATAACATATAAATTAACAATAAGATAGATTTTTTGAAAATTCTTCTCTCTAGGGGGTTAAATTTGGGGTCGAAGGTGTATGAGGGAATTGCCACAATTTTGTAGGAAATATTATGGAATTATCTTATTGCACGAGGACGAAGTCAAATATAAAAAAGAAGGTCTATGTCGGGCCAGGGGCAATATGGTTCCGTGGTCAGTTAAAAGGAGTTTAATACCTGTATAAAGTTTATTGTATTGAAGGAAATATATTTGATGAAGTAAACTAACCTAATAATTATACATTATAATATACCTGTACAATTAATAAAAAAAACCTTCTGTGAAACCTGTCTAATGAATTATTTTAAAAAGAAAATGACTATCTTGTTACCTCACTTTGACATGAAAAACAGCGGGCTAACAGTCATATTTTTAAATTAAATAAGATATAATACTATGAAGGTGACTTTTTATTTACTGGTCTAGTTTTAACAAACTTAAAACATTATGCAAAGGATTTTTATAATATTGTGACTAAAATTGAATGCACGTATAAAGCCTTTCCACAGACTACTTTGAACTACTTGAGGAAAGAGCTCTTTCGGCGGGTCATTGGTGAAGCTCAAGCATACTTGTCAGGTCAATATTACAGCGTTTGTTGGAAAAAATTATTCGTTCTATTTTTGCTTTTGGCAAAAAGATAATACTGAGAGCACTTCTTTTGGTCAAAGTGAATAACAAAATTAACCTAGTTTGTCTGAAAAATGATGCCGAAGGTATTTTTTTTCATTTTTGTCGGGTCTTTTAATAAAAGTTTGGCTTCTATCAAAACGTATTTCATAAGTTTTCTAACTGCAATTATAAGACCCATATTAAAATAATTTTGAACGTAATCACTGTATAATCACTGCTTGTGTCACAGTGAGCCCTCCTCGAATCTATTCACAAAACTGTTTTATGTAACGGTTTTTGATGAAGAGAATGAAATGAGTTACATACATTCATACAATCTCGCCTTTTACCCATTGGAGTACGCATAGACAATGCGACGATGCTTACTTTTTTTTTATGTATCCTGCTAGGTCTAGCAATCTGTCATAAACATTTAGCCGTTTCATTGTCTGAGTTAGGTCTGACTTAATATTGTTAGAATAGTCAAGGAGAGTTGTCCGCATTGACCACTCTCACTATTCTTTGGCGAACCGAACAGTAAGATTTGAAACGCTGTTCCTTCTTAGTCTTGTGTAAACAGTACTTCCTTTACCCTTCAGTGCGGCAGCCAGAACATTAACATGTGTGGTTAATCTTTGTTGATATTATCTTTGTTGATATTTCAGGCTTCGGGCAGCAATTTCTTGTTTTACAGTGTTCAACCTCAGGTCTTGAAGAATATATTTATTGTGGATACATTTTAGTATATTGAACTTAGACCTGAGAGCTTTGGTCTGAAATCTTTCCAGGATTTCTATATTGCTTTTACTGGCTGCTCCCCAGAGTTCGATCCCGAAAGCTGCTTACTAACCTCTTTTGCTACCCTTAACAATTCACACATCTGTAGAGGAATAGGGTGTGATGTTCCTCCACCACAAAGAGAGGATCCTCCGACCGGGCTCGGTGGTATTGCCTGGCGGACAGCTGTCCAACGGTAGCGTATTGGAAGTGGTATATATAGTCACTTGTTGTGAACATTTCGTTATCGCGATTCAGCGCTCTTTGACAGTTGTCACGTGTGTGTCACTTCTTGGTGTTGTCCATGTCATCCGTAATTTATTACGTGCGGCGACCGCCACACATCTATAATTGCCCGTTCTTAATCTTTGGTCCGTTCGCCCAAACTAATCATATATAATGCAGTATGTAGTTTTAATAGATACAAGGATAGCTCAGGACTAAACCGAAACAAGGGTTAGACCACACTTAGAATTTAGATCGAGGCAGAACCGCATTTTGGTGGAAAACCGCAACCTGCGAACCCATGTCAGACATTTTAATACAGAATGATATTATGATATACAGCACGTACAGACGGCTTCAATTCCAATATAAGATGAACTCGCGTTTTCATAGGCTGCCCGTGAAATTCGAGACCAGCTTATTCTGGACATATATAGGTTGGTTGGTAACCGTGTGTATAATGAACGTCTTACGATGGTTATTTTTTACTATTTATTTCTCTTTCAAAGTAAACTAAAAAAAAATGTTTTTAAAACGTTGAATATTTATTTAACGTATAGTCAACCTGATGGTAGTTGACGCACTTGACGACAAACTTCTATGCAGCTCGGTGTCAGTCCGCGTGAGAGAGAGCGAAACTCGCGCAGACGACCAGATGGCGGAGTGGGTACGACGTCCTGCGACGCCGAGGTCGCGGTTTCGATTCCCGCTTAAAACAAATCTTTGTGTGCATGCACATGGGGTTTGTCTTAGTCTGGGTGTTTCTATGTATAATAAGTATATATTTACAAAAGAAAAGTATATATGAATTAGTATTGATCAGTTATTCTTAGTTTGGGACTAGATGGCGTTGTGTGTTAGTTGAGAAATATTTATATTTATGTGAAATATTTATTTATTTAAAATATTTATATATTTATAAACTTTCGTATAGGGTGAATCCTAAACGTGTAAATAAGACAGCGCATTTTTGCAGCTATTTCTATAACACCCTTAAAATTTACAGTAGCAGACTGTAAATGTGTCGCTTTGCACGTGTTATACCTCATGTGACAGTGATGGTTTGATCTCACCACCAAACCAGAACACGGTAGTGCAAAGACTACTATTTGGTGGCAGGTTAAAGGTAAGACTTCTTCTTGCTTCCACTCTCAAGCTAGTTTAGCATGTTTTAACATTTAGTTAGTGTCAGGGACTTTCTTTTTAATTTTCATTGCTCAAACACGCTTAGGGACAATCGTTACCTTTATTGTTTCATAGACTTTTTGTCAGCGGTCCCTGAGCGACCATTTGTTAATAAAACGTGTCTTCCTTAGTAGGTACCTACTTTTAATAGCTTCGTTTAATTTTATTAATTTAAGTACACCTTTTGTTTACAGTATGTACGTGACGGCAATTTTATTAGACTCTCTGTCGTGTTTTTTTCTCCGATTATTTAAAGATACAATGCTCATAAAATTATTTGAAATGCTAAAATAAACCGTAACTAGCTTTATTTTCAAATGCGACAATTTCAAACGAAACAGTTGTCAAATATGTCATGAATATATTGGTTTGATAGAACATACATCGTAATTACACACATTCAATAAAATACTAAGTCTTTGCAATAATATATATGTTGCCAGCACAACCAATAATAAATACCCAATAATTTAATACCATTAAACCTGTTTACACCGCGCTGGGGTAATAAATTAGACAAATACCCATATTTATTCCATATTATTCTCCCAGAGCGGCGGTTATCTAATACGAATAGGGTAATACTGCTTTATTGATAATAAAACGAGATTATCTGTCTTCGGTTCAAATATATATGAATATTTATATATTAGCAGCCCTGTATCTAATACATGTCCCACTGCTGGGCTCGGGCCTCTTCTCATGATGAGAAAGGTTAGGCCAATAGGCTACCACGCTGGCCAAGTGCGGACTGGTAGACTTCACACATAGTAAAAATAGATTTACTATGCTTCACACGGTTTGACCGTATTCGCAACATTGGGAACAAACTTGCGACACACCCAACAGGGAGTAAAGCGTTTTGGTCCCTAGCGAAATCGGTCGAATCGAACTTCTGCCGCCCCTCACTACCTCCACTGCTGAAACCAGATGGGTCACTTGCCCACACTGCTGAGGAGAAAGCGAATTTATTCGCTTCCATCTTCGCAGAATCTTCGCGCCTAGACGCTACTGGCGCTATACCCCCTCGTCTACTAGTTTGCGAGACTTCTATGTCGGACATACGCATACGTCAGACAGAGGTTCGTAGGGTGTTGCGGAATCTAGACGTGAACAAAGCAAGTGGTCCCGACGGTATTCCAGCCATAGTTCTGAAAACCTGTGCACCTGAACTGTCTTCCATATTGACGCGCCTCTTTCGCCTCTCCATGGCTTCTGGACAAGTGCCGAAATCCTGGAAGCTTGCTAATGTGCAACCAGTGCCGAAAAAGGGTAGCCGTGCCGACCCTGCCAACTATAGACCGATTTCGGTCACTTCCATACTCTGTAAGAGTATGGAACGTGTACTTAACAACAGACTCCTAGCATACCTAGAAGCGAACGACCTCCTCAGTGACCGGCAGTATGGGTTCCGCCGAGGCCGTTCTACTGGTGACCTTCTAGCGTATGCCACGCACATCTGGAGTGAAGCCGTCGAGAAGAATGGTGAGGCCTTGGCAGTCTCTCTCGATATCTCGAAGGCTTTTGACAGGGTCTGGCACGAGTCCCTTATTAGCAAGCTACCGTCCTTCGGTCTACCCACTAGTCTCTGTGATTGGGTATCAGACTTCCTGAGGGACCGATCGATTCGGGTTGTCATTAATGGCAGCTCGTCCGATCAAATGGCGATCAATGCCGGAGTCCCTCAGGGGTCCGTGCTCTCAGCAACGCTTTTCCTGCTTCACATCAACGACCTACTAATACCAGGTAGGTTTGGTTACGCAGATGACACAACGGTTGTTGAAAGCTACATACCCAACTCACGAGCTAGTGGTGTACAAATCCGGTCGCTCAGGAAGGCAATGGTCGAACGCATGAACGTGTCTCTGAAGGCAGTCTCCGATTGGGGTGACGCCAACTTAGTCACGTTCAATGCTAGTAAGACTCAGGCGTGTCTTATCTCCGCAAAACGGAGTCAATTCAACCTGACTCCTACTTTCCGAAATGTATCCCTTCCAATAACTGATCGTCTTGAGCTCCTCGGTATCTCGCTGACTTCGAAGCTCAATTTCGGCTCACACATTGAGTCGAAAGCTCAGCTAGCCGCCAAAAAGCTGGGCATCCTCAACAAGGTGAGGCAATATTTTACACCAAGGCAGTTGCTCGACCTATATAAAGCGCAAGTCCGGTCGTGTGTGGAGTACTGTTCTCATCTGTGGGATGGTTCAGCCAAGTACCAGCTTGAGGCACTCGAGTCAGTCGAGAGGAGAGCCAAGAGAACCATCTGCGACAACGATCTGACGGAGGCTCGACTACAAAGTCTAGAGCACCGTCGCAAGGTTGCCAGCCTATCGGTCTTTTATAGGATACATTACGGAGAGTGTGCCGAGGAACTACACAACCTTATCCCTCCGTCCCCGTTTCACCATCGGACTACCAGACAAACGGCACTGAGGCACCGCTTCACGGTAGACATTCCACAAATACGCACTAAGCGTTTCGCCTCTACATTTCTTATGCGAACTGCCAAAGAATGGAACGCCTTGCCCGAGTCTGTGTTTCCGCATGAGTACAATCTGGATCTCTTCAAAGCAAGAGTTAATAGGTATCTCATAGGTAAGCGTGCTCCACCGTAGACCGCATCATCACTTACCATCAGGTGAGGTCGTGGTCAAACGCGTGCCTATCCTCCATAAAAAAAAAAAAAAAAAAAAAAACACGACCTCGAGCACTTTTTAGGCACTCTGAGGCATGCAGGATTCCTCACGATGTTTCCTTCACCGGTAGAGAGCGTATTATATGATAAATACACACATATCTTCGAAAAGACGAATCTTAACGATTTATCGTGAGACAGAGGTGTGTGCCGTGGGTTCGAACCTGAGACCTTTGACTTAGTAGTCCTACGGCCTCCCACTAGGCTATCGCTGCTTTTTTTTTATGCTGCGTTAAAAATATGAATATAATGATAGATAAATACTATTTCGAGTTTAGAGACAACAAACTGTTCCAAGTAGTAAGTTTGTTTCTTATCAACTCGTTGTGGAGGTCTGATGTCAATCACTCCACGTAAAATACTGATATTCAGCTACGTTAAACTAAAAGCTGACACCAATGTAATTGGGATGGCATGATGATGCGTAATGAAAGCTATCGGAACCGTGAAATTTCTCGTTAATACCTGCTATAAATCATTGTAAGCTCTAATACTTTGTGACAATGTTCGCAATATTCGCGACAATTTATCAGTCATCTTCAGATATTAATCTTCGTTTACGGTATTACTGATCAAGTTTTGACATTAATGTCGAATCTGGTGAGATTTTCAATAATACAGATTTGATTCTACGGTTAGATAAATCGATTACACGAATATTTTTGATGAGTTGTAAATTAGGTATATCACGAACTTAATCGTAAGCACTGGATTATTAGGCTTCATTTCGAAACGAAAACATTTTTTTTATTTTTTTTTTGTTTTTGTATCTCTGTATTACTAACATAATTCCTAAGTTTTCATTGTATTACTAACACTCTATGGGCCTGGTCTGAAATAAAGATATAATATAATAAGGAGTAATTATTCAACCCTTGAACTGATGGAATTTTATAGTGAAGACACAGTACTTAATCACGTAAATATTTATAAAAGCATAAATACTTTTTTTATTCGACAGTTTCGATCGAGTCACACCACTCGTGGTCACGAGTTGACTAGTGAAGGGTGTCGTCTCCGAGAAGCGAGGGTTAGGTATTTAGACCCGTGTCTACAATATATAATTATGTGCACAAATCGAAAAAGTTTAAAAGTTTTAAAATCATGAATGACTTTTTGTTGTCACATAAATAAATAAATTAATAATTGCGCACTCTACGTTGACAATTGAGTGGTTTATAATTATATATTGTAGACACGGATGTTAATCACGTCAATATTTTTAAATCTGCTCAGCAATTTCGATCAAATCACACTGATAGTGGTCACGAGCCGACTAAAAGATATTTACGCGATTAAGACCCGTATATAATTATGTATGCAAATGTTTAAATTCATTAAATTTATTTATGTCTACACGTATTTGTCAAACGGACGTACCATTTTTTTTCATTTTCTTCTAAACAGAAACAATAACCAGAACTTAGAAAGCAATGTGTTTTCCGATGTATCTGCCAATAGCTAAAACTGAACGTCGGTCCTATATATCTATGTTGTTCTAGTACCGGAGCTCCATGCGGATCTATCGTTGTGGAAAATTCACTTTATGTGTGCTATTTTATATGTACGTGTAGATTGCCTGACGGTCTTGCGGTATAAATTGTGTCTCGGGTTCAATTGGTGGCAAAAAGTATAATTTGGAGTCAGATATTTATTAATAGCAGCACGGAGTTGGCATTGTACCCGGTGGACGGCGATTGGCTCGCCCCCTTTCCCATGGGACCTATTGTGATTTTCCTGGCGGAAAGTTCACTAATAACACTTTCCTCGACCCAGGAATCGAGCCCTCGCGATTAGAGGCGCATACAATAACCACTAGGCCATCGCCACAGTAATTCGGATATCGTATGTAATTTATTCCGAGTACTGCGAAAAGCCGATTGACTTTTCTACACAACTATATAACGGTTGTAGTTATAAATTGAATGACGAAATACTGTTCGTCATCGCCCATTCATACCCGAATGTTATTCTCAGCGTGGTTATGTTCCAAAGAAAAGAAAACACGGTACGATGTGAGAATGTTGATATGACGCATATTATCCTAAAGCGTTTGTATTAATGTTTTCATCTGAAATTTTTTCTCATGTTATGGTATAACTTGAGAAAAAAAGGTAAGTAAGTCTGCTGTTACTGCAAAATTTGGACGTTCATGAAAAAAAAAATAAAACGAGTGCAAATAGGTTTTTAAAGGGTCGGCAACGCACGCGTGATGCCCCTGGCGTTGCAAGTGTCCATAGGCTACGCGTAACTGCTTACCATCAGGTAGGCCGTATGCTTGTTTGCCACCTCAGTGGAATAATAAAAAAAAAACAGACAAGTTAAATTATGTCGTTGTCTGTTTGATCTGTGCCCAATGGAAAATAAAATTTATAATGTTTCATTCAATTTATTGATACGAATTTTGTCTGTGTAAGTGTGTTATCTTGTATCGACGTAGTTTTACACACCTGTTGGCGCCAATCACGCCATTAACATTGCCCGTGTCAACGCTCCCTAAACATAATAGGCCAAAGGGCCAGTTTCCTAAGTCACTTTGACAGATACTTGACAACTGTCAAACGGTTGTCAAGATTTCATTATATAAAGCTTGCGATCTTCAATCGAACCCTCTTTCTCTTATTTTCTCTTCCTTCGAGCTCACGAATATACAACATTGTACGTTATTTTAAGTTAGTTTGTAATAAACCAAGTTTGTTGCAACAATCCTTCTTTCATTTATGTCGAATTGCCGCGACATAAATTGGCGACCGTGGACAAGGACCTCGCTATACAACGCGGTTCTTCTGTGGATGTGCCACGGCGACAGCGGTGAGGAGATCCAGCGTGCTGCCTACAAGTCACCCAGGTCAAGGATCAAGCTGAAGGCTGCTAGCTTGCCGTCCCGGCGAAGCCATCAGTACCTGCGGCCAACGTGTGGCATTCCGCCTGCACGCCATCCCCGTGACATCGCCGCCGTGCCCGCAGCCATTTTGTGGCCCCTAGCCACGCGCATGCGCCACGTGGCTGCGCATCCACCAACTCCAACGCATCAGGCGCCTAAAGCGGGTGCACGCTAATTTTGTGTGCCTCAAGCATGCCTGATTGCACCTACCACATGTGAGCTCGTTCCATTTTCTTATTCCTTCATATTTCCTACTCAATTTTGTGCAATTAGCTAATTTCATTGTAGATTCAGTAATTTTCAACAATTTAAATTCAATATTTTCTTAAATTATGGCTAAATAATTAGCCACATCATCATACTTTATTTTCAAATTTTGCCATGTCATCCAATTTAACTTAATTCTGCATCAGACTATAAGCAATTTATATTAAAATATAACAATTTTAGTGTGCTATCTGCATAGTATCACTTTTTTAATTGGAATTCAACCTTCCCATTACAAAACTAACATTTCACAAGCCTTGTGCTGATACAATCCGCTTTAATTTGCTACATAAGCAATATATTTAGCGCCTACAAATATTAATTCCAGTTGCCGCCTGGTACGAGACGTTCACCCACCATCTGCTTGCTTAAGACTGCACGCTTCGCTGATCACTGCCTGCCTGCCTACTGCCAGCACTGCCGTTGGACTAAGGAGCGTATCGTTCGTACATTGAATTATTTATTCTTTTAAATTCTAGAATATTCTTTCTGGTTAATTTCATCTACCCACAATGACTTCCAGCTCAGAGGAAAATAGTTACAAAGATTTGTGTGTTAAGCGCAGCAACATTAAAGGCCGTTTAACCAAATTTAAAAACCACATGGATGTGTTAATTAAATTAGAAACTGTATCCGAGTTGGAAATCAATAAGTTGGAATTGAGGTTGTCCAGAATTGAAAATTTATTTAAAGAATTTGACGGCTTAAATTCACGGATAGAATTGCTATCTCCATCTATGGAGGATGAGTTGGATATCCGTGAGGCTTGTGAACAAGATTTTGATCATTATATTGCATTAGCTAAACGTTTAATAATTAAATTCTCTCCATCAGAGCTTAACACTAGCACTAAGTCTGATGAATCATCTGTACACTCATGCTGTAGCCATATTAGTCCTAATAGTTTGGGTTTTAAGCTGCCCACAATTCAAATAAATAAGTATGATGGTTCATGTTCAAAATGGTTGCTTTTCAAAGAAACTTTTAGCTCTCTTATACATAGCAATAGCAAAATACAAAATATTCACAAATTTTACTATTTAAATTCATATTTGGAAGGTGAAGCTGCAAATGTACTTAGCAATTTAGATGCAACTGATGAGAATTACCTTACAGCATGGGAACTTCTCTGTTCTCGCTATGATGATAAGCGCAAACTTATAGATAATCACTTAAAATCTTTATTTAACTTTGAACCTATCAAAGAAAACTCTAAGTCTTTTCTATTTGTTATAGATCATGTAACTAAAAACTTAAGGGCTCTTCATACATTAGGTTTACCCACTGAGCAATGGGATGCCCCACTTGTTCTAATGATAACCTCTAAATTAGAAAATAGGTCTAGCTACAAGTGGGAAGAACATAAGATAACTTTATCCGATGTCCCTACTTTAAAGGAATTATTTGATTTTCTCAAGTCTCGGTCAAAGATATCTGAGTCTGTCGAACTTAAAAGATTAGACAAACCGAAGCCAGTGGCCAGTAATCCTCCTAACAAGTTTCATACAAGAGCATTAGTAGCAACAGCTAAAGATGACTCTGCCCCTAATAGTAGGAAGGTAGAATTTAAATGTGTTTTTTGCAAAGAGTCACACCGTTTGTATGAGTGTGCGAAGTTCAAGGCGAAGCTTCCTGAGGAGCGAAAGCTCTTCGTAACTTCTCAGCAATTGTGCGAAAATTGCCTGCGAAAGGGTCATGTTGTGGATCAATGCCGACTTACAGGTCACTGCCGTGTATGCAAGCAAAGACATAATAGTTTATTACATGATGCTATAACGCCTAACAGTAATTCTGAAACTGTTGTTTTATCTGCTGCTTTGTCTCATAGTTCTCAAGTCTTATTATGTACAGCTAGAGTTCAACTTTCTAATTGTTTAACTAACAAAACTATAAACGTTAGAGCTTTACTTGACTGTGGCAGTCAATGTTCATTCATAACTGAATCTGTTAAAACCCAACTAGATGTGTCTTGTGAACCATCTAATGTCAATATTTTTGCCATTGGAAGCAATCAAATCAAATACAAAACTAAGCGTTGCATGATAAATTTGCAATCTAACAATAAAACATATAATGTAGATATGTTTTGCCTAGTTTTACCTAAAATATCAGATGATCTACCACGGTTAGCATTTGATTCCACATTTGCAAATCTGTCTAGATTTGATCTAGCGGATCCTAATTTCCATGAACCATCCCCTATTGATATGCTAATAGGTGCTGATTTGTTCTGGGACCTCATTGGCTCAGAGCAGCGCTCCTTAGGAAGTAACTCCCTTGTGCTTCGCGGCTCTAAACTCGGATGGTTAGTGGCGGGTTCGATTCCCATCAACCCACAAACTACATTTCCTAATAAATGTAAATCCATAAATGCCTGTCATGTTGCTTTAAAGGAAGATCAATTATCCACCCTTGAGCACCAGGTAACTCAATTCTGGGAATTAGAAAATGTCCCACCTACTTCACCCTTTACAAGGGAGGAACAGTTGTGTGAGAAACACTTCCTCACCAACACTATCCGCCTAGATAATGGTCGTTTTTGTGTAGGACTACCTCTTCGTGACTCTCGCAATTGCTTAGGTGATTCATACCGGTCAGCCAAGAAAAGGTTCTTGTCTCTAGAAGCACGCTTTAAAAAACAGCCAGAGCTTAAGATAGCTTACACTAATTTCATACACGAGTATGCTGAACTCGGTCACCTTTCAGAATCTCCTTCTGAAAGGCCTATTAATTCATTTTTTCTGCCTCATCACCCTGTGATGCGAGAGCACAGCGAGTCTACTCGCATACGCGTAGTATTTAACCTACGGAAATATAGGTCTAACATTCCAAATCTTTTTTCAATCGATGAAATAAAGCCTGAGTTAGATAATTTAATCATTAGTAATGCAACTAGCACATTAGGCATAGGCTGGTCACCTGACTCAGATCAATTAAATTTCATAATCAAAACTCCTAGTGAGTCTAAAATAACTAAACGATCCATATTATCGTCAATTTCTCAAGTGTTTGATCCCTTAGGGTTATTATCAATTTATATAATTAGACTAAAGATTTTGCTTCAATCCTTATGGACTCATCCATCAGTTAATGGATGGGATCAACCAGTTCCTGATAACATTAAATCTCAATGGCTAAGTTTTGCTAGTAACATGCCTAAACTTTTAAATTTAAAGATACCTAGGTTAACTCTTACAAATAATGCAAAATTTATAGAGTTACATTGTTTTAGTGATGCTTCACAGCAAGCATATGCTTCTTGTATATTTCTAAAGTCCATAGACGCAACAGGTGCATCTGAAGTGCACTTGCTGTGTGCCAAGTCGCGAGTATCTCCTTTAAAAGCTACTAGTATCCCACGCTTAGAACTGTGTGCCTCTCTTTTAGGGGCTCAATTGAGCTCTGCGGTGAGTAAGGCTCTACGCTGTAATATCAATAGGTCATTCTACTGGACCGACTCCCAGGTAGTTTTGAGTTGGATTCGCACGTCTAAGAAACTTAAAACGTTTGTGGCCAATAGAGTTGCCTCTATCCATGAGCTCACAGACAGTAATTCATGGCGTTATGTGCCCACATCTCAAAACCCTGCAGATCTCGCTTCACGAGGTGTTAGTTTGCAAGATACATCAGCTGATCAGCACTCGCTATGGTGGCATGGGCCTCCATATCTTAAGTTGTTGGAGGAGTGCTGGCCTCTGACTAAGTCAGATCTAGAGGATATCCCTGAATTAAAAACGGTGTCCGTTTTGGCGGCGGAAGTTACACCTTCGGTCTCCATTATTTTAAAGTTTGATAAATTTTCTAAACTCATCAAATTGCATAGAGTTTACACAATGGTTTTTAGGTTTATTCATAACTGTAGAAACCCCAAAAATAAATACACAGGTACTTTACAAGTGTCTGAACTTAATTATTCACTTGAAGTTATCACAAAAATAGCTCAGAAAGAATCTTTTTCTGAGGAAATAAATCACTTAACAAATAAAAAAGGCTTATCAAATAAATCTACTTTAATTTCATTAAATCCTTTCATAGACTCAGTAGGATTGTTAAGAGTAGGTGGTCGCATTGACAGCTCTAATCATCCATATGATAAGAGGCATCCAATTTTGTTAAAATCTAATCACATATTTACTAAATTAATATTCCAGGCAGAACATGAGCGTCTGCTACATGCTGGTCCTCAGCAACTACTAGCTTCAGTTAGAGAACGCTACTGGCCAATTGGGGGCCGTATTTTAGCTAGAAAGGTGGCTCGCAGCTGCTTTAGGTGTCGTCGTATTAAGGGCCAAACCTTAACAAATATGATGGGAGATTTACCTAATGATAGAGTTGAAATTAATTACCCTTTCTATTCAGTAGCAACTGATTTTGCTGGACCGTTTTATATCGCCGACCGCAAAGGTCGAGGATGTAAAATATCCAAATGTTACATGTGTGTCTTCATTTGCTGTCGTTTCAAATGCATTCATTTGGAAGCTGTTAGTGAGCTTTCCAGGGATGCATTTATATTAACTTTAAGGCGTTTCATAGCACGCCGTGGTCTACCTCAAACCATATATTGTGACAATGGCCGCAATTTTGTTGCAGCAGCCAAAGAGATATCTAATTTTCTCAAATCCAATAGCGATTCTATTTGTGAGTTTGGAGTACGCCAAGGCATAGAATTTAAATTTTCTCCAGTGTACGCTCCTCAGTACAACGGGCTGGCAGAGGCCGGGGTCAAGTCGGCTAAATTCCATATAAAACGTATTCTTGGCAATTCGCATTTAACGTTCGAAGAACTTTCTTCGCTTTTTGCACAAATAGAGGCCATCCTTAATAGCCGACCCCTCTGTCCTCTCAGCCCGTCACCAAATGACCTACAGTCCCTCACCCCCGCTCACTTTTTGATTGGTAGGCAACTAACAACGCTACCTTCACCGAGCTACGTGGACTGTAGCACCAACAGTCTCGACCGCTACAGGCGTCTTCAGCAAGTCAAGCAGCACTTCTGGCAGCGATGGGCTGCAGAATACATCGCTGAACTGCAACAAAGGACAAAATGGCGCACCAGGTGTCGTGATCTGAAGCTCAACGACCTGGTTCTCGTAAAGGAGGACAGCGTGCCTCCTCTCTGCTGGCGGTTGGGGCGCGTCTCCAAGGTCTTCCCTGGACCTGATGGTGTGCCTAGGGTGGCAGACATCTCCACATCACAGGGCATAGTGCGCAGGGCCCTCAATCGCCTATGCGCTCTGCCTCTAGAGGAAGAACAACGTTGAAACCTGGTTTTCAACGCCCGGGAGGATGTTGGCGCCAATCACGCCATTAACATTGCCCGTGTCAACGCTCCCTAAACATAATAGGCCAAAGGGCCAGTTTCCTAAGTCACTTTGACAGATACTTGACAACTGTCAAACGGTTGTCAAGATTTCATTATATAAAGCTTGCGATCTTCAATCGAACCCTCTTTCTCTTATTTTCTCTTCCTTCGAGCTCACGAATATACAACATTGTACGTTATTTTAAGTTAGTTTGTAATAAACCAAGTTTGTTGCAACAATCCTTCTTTCATTTATGTCGAATTGCCGCGACAACACCTATATATTTGTTTGTTCATTTAATGTTGTATGTGCTGTAACATCGCCGAAAAAAAGCTTAATCTGTATTTTTATCATAGAGAGAGGTGAAACTGTATATTAAAATCCATTACCCCTAATTTTGAGATAGGTTTGACCCGTTCTTGATGCATCAAGAATTTTCCATTGGCAAAAGTATTACAGACGAGGGTCTGACAGCAACAATGCAATCAGACTGGTGGCTACTGGGTAGACCGCAGAGCAATTCCGACTTGCTTTTTAATTTATTTCAATATTTAATTTTTCCCGCCATGATTGGCTGGAATCAAGCTTACTGTGGTGAAGTTTAAGGTCCTACTACGACTAACTATATGGTTTTTTGGTGATAGGAACAAAAATAGTTATCTCATTTATCTTTCCTTTGTTTTTTTCTTCAGACCTATTTGATACAGACGATAAATAAATTTTCCTAATCTAAATATAAATACATTTCACATAATGAGTTGCGAAATTTTTACGACGTAATAATTTAATTACAAACGATTCTTTTTGTTTTTATTACACTTGCTAAACAAACCAAAAACAAAACAGGGAATAAACAAAAGACTCACCGAGTGAAATGAGGCCGCTGTTGAGCATAGGAAGCTTGATGCTGTTCGGAATGGACACCAAGCTCGTGGTCCCAGAAGTCCTGAAGTCCTTCTTCTTAGCCTTCTTCTCCATGTCGTACCTGGTGGTAGACCGGGAGCGATGTTTTCGCTGGCTCGTGGCCACCGAAGTACCACGCTGTCCCGTTCGAGACGACATTTTGAATCACTGCACGAGTTTTCCGCACTATTTATTCGGAATGAATTTGGAGGAATCACTGCACTATCATGACACACACACACACACACACACACACGACCACTATATTTATACTTTTATATTGTGGTAAAAATGTATATTAAATTTGTGCGACTAGTAAGCGTAATATTTAAGCGTAATTATATTTATATCAAAACATTTACTATACAAATTAGCCTAAAATTTGACACATTATAACTAAGACGTATCCTAGGTGGCGCCACTAGCGGTATCATAAAATCTTAATCATTTCGGAGCGCGTGGAGCTGTAACGTCGTGGCCTGAAACAAGGAGAAAAAACGCAATTAATAACATAATTTTTAATAAAAAAACGTGAAATTAGTTTACTTAATTTTAATCGTTTTTAGATAATTAAACTGTGTTGAAAAAAGTTCACACATCAGCGTTTAAAAGTCTAGTTTCATTTATTGAAATGGTAACTCTATGCCTAATTAAACGAGTAACTGTTTGGAATTCGAATTCATTTGTTTAAAATAAAAATAAATGACAATTTTTAACCTTTGTTATCTTTTTTTTAAATCATGTGATTGGGAATATGTTAATTTATTTAAGATGTACAAACTACATATTAGTGTTCTTAGGAGAGTATTTACGGGCATAATGTTTAAAGAACTGTGGTATATTTTAAACGCTACATTTAGCTGCTTATTAAAGAGCTCCTAGACAACGCCTTTTCTTGTGATGTAATGTTACAGATTTGAATATTACACCATTGTAAGAGGCAAACTAATAATGAAATTCGAAATATGAGAAAGATGAAATTCAAAATCGAATCAGCCACTTTACATTTGGTAAAGGTGAATGCTATGTAATGAAATGTATAGAAAAATTACTAGCAAATATAAATACGCGTGTAAAAATATTTATTTCGATAATATAATCGCCAAACAGGTTGGGATAAAATTTCCAGGTACATGACATAATTAGTTATTAAAGCGTGATGTAATAAGCATCCTATTTAATTATGTTTTGTAATTTGATGGTTTACGGTTAGGTATTGTGAAGTGGTCGGCGGTAATGAATATTGTTTAATGGTTATTTAATTAGAATAATGAATATAGAAGTTCAAAGTTCGGCTATTTTGACTATTTAAACTTTGCTTTATAATATATCTGTTGGAGAAATGAGCCAACTGCCAGTTAGGCTGAATCCACACGAAGCGTGCGCGATCGTTGGGCGTGTGGGCGCGCTAGCTATACACACGTCACACGGCGTGTGTACAGCTAGTGCGCCCACGTGATGCCGGAGTTCCGTTTGTCTGCTAGCCCGATGGTGAAATGGGGACGGAGGAGCAAGGTCGTGCAATTTCTCGGCACACTCTGCCAAATTTTTAGGATAAGTCTTATCTTATTTTATCTATGTAAAGCTTAAACCAGAGAAATGCTGCTGAATAATAATTTCATGCCATCTACTTTTGTTTCTGAGATACATAATCAAATATCGTTATAAGTAATGTGTATTGGAAATTTGATTATCTGCCAATATCCATTTCCATATACGTAAGCTTCGAGCATTTTGTTTGTAGGAAAATATATACAGGATGGTTTTCTGCTTCGTTGAAATTTTACTCTAGAGAATCAAGTGTTTATCACATTTGAATATTCGAATTGGAAGATAATTTATTTGTTCGATGTTCGAAGCAAAAATAATTTAAACCTATTGATAGAGATACAGACATAATTGTAATATTTTAAAGCAAATTAGAGCTTTGCTATGCCTTTTTTATTTTACATAATATTAATGTAACAAAGTGACTAATCACTCATCGCATAGGTAGCGCTAAAACCAAGTAAGGTTCATCTAGCTAATGTATATATATGTATAACTATGACACTGGCACAAACAGAGTTGAGAAATTTCGAGTCTAGCAGCATACGAATCCATGACTGAATTGGTAAATCACTTGGGGCGTTTTCCCAGGGGTTGCAGGTACGAAACCTGCTGGATTCTTAGTTTTTCAACTTTAATATTATATAAAAGTAATACAGAAATCAAAATTCTACCAGAAAAAAAGTAAAACATGCATTGTTAAGTAGTTTAACTTATAAACTGCCGCGTTGCATGATTAACTAAAATCAAACAGGAACGGAAACGGCAGTTTGGTTGGGACCACGGCCAGTGAAATCTGTCGAAACTTCAAGCCTAAAAGGTAAATAATGCATGATCGCGTCAATTCCCGTTAGATTTGGTTATAAAGTAGTTATCAAGGTTTAAAATCACTATTATGTATGAGGCATCGCGCTAACTGTCTGTAGATAATTTATAAATAACATCAATAACTGCGGTTGCATCGCATCAATATTGCAGTTGGCCGCTGCCAGGCAAACTTAGCGAAGTGGGGTTATGCAGACATCGCCAATTGTGAATGCGGTGCCAGTCCCCAAACGATGGCTCACCTTCTTACATGCCCTTTATGTCCCGCCACCTGTACCATAGACGTCCTGTGGAGTGCCACCGATAATGTCGTTCTTGTGGCAAAGTTTTGGTCAAACAACATTTAAATATTATGCATTTTCTTACTGACACGCAAAGAAGAAGAAGACGGTATAACAGTTAAGTTAAAATTTACTTTGCGCATTCAGTAAAAAAGTCATAACAAAATTAAGAAAAATTCACACTTGTTATATTCCACACCCACAAGCAACATCCCATTCCAACAAAGTTAAGATAGTGATGCTTTCGCCCTCACGATCGATCACAAGAGCTCTACCACCGTCATAAGTATTGCGTCAGCCTGGTGACAGCGACATAGCGACCGGCCGAGAAATGCTGACACTGCGCAACGTGTTCGCATCGCTACCGAGTACATAGCGTTCTACAATTACGGCACTTTTTGTTCACACATCGAACAATTGTCACTATTTTTAAGATAATGTAGTTATAATTTTAAATAAACCTAGATTTAAGAGCAATCCTGGGTTTTCTTGCATCCTGCTGCCGCACAAACGTTACTCACTGTATATCTATAACAACAATAGTATTGACCTACGTACGTATTCGTGTACAAAAACCAACATCTGGTGCATCAAGCATTCTATTTGAATGACGCAAGCGCCGTGGGCAGACTCATTCATTCATAATAATTTCACGCTAAAATAGGACTGACAAAACATAGTACACACTACCAATCAACCATTAATTTCCAGGTTAAAATGGTCTTGCGTTGTATAGACTTTCCATGCAATGCGAGACCAGTTTATATTAGATATGTATTGGTTGGTCTGTAGCCGTCTGAACACATAATTTGGAAGAACGCCCTGATCGAAAACATTTCATTTATTTTTCTACCAACTTCCGTTTGCGGTTTCGCCCACATAGATAGTGTACGTTGATAATCTAATAGGAACCTTGAAGCATTATACATACGTACATACAAGCTTCTATTAGATACCGGACTGTTTGTATTTCGTGCGACAAAGATAATGCTCTACGAAGCCGAAATTAGCCGATGTCTCTTTCATGTGCAATATTTGTCACCGGGTACTGTATTACGGTACTGTGTAGTAGCAGTGTGACAAAAGACGCAATCTCTAATGAATAGGTACAATTCGAAACATACGAAAAAATGTTTATAGTCTATTCATATAGACTTGGCAAAAAAGATAAACAATAATGGCTGACGAAAAAAAATAGTGATGTGAATCATTTAATGAACTGTTGTGAACTACTCAAAATGGCGCTTCAACATTCATTCAGTGAATGATATTAATTAATTAAAAGTCGCTAAAGTCGGTTTAAAATGGACTTTGATTTAGTTATGTGTCGTTCGCGATTGAACGAATCTAAAGAACCGAGTCGCGCGAACCGCACAGTCAAATGGGTCACTTTAGTTGTAGAAAAGGATTAATTCGTTACGATTTGTTATTCACGATAAATAAATTAAATAAAATTTAATTTAATATAAGTACAGCTTTCAATAAATTTAAGAACGTTTTGAAACATTTTAATTCATCATCACTGACAAAAACGTAAATCAATCCCAATCGTTCTTTCGTTCACTTGTTCCCATCCCTAAATCAAATGTCAAACTTATATGTCGTTGTTTAATCTGTGGTTTGAAGTCTCCTTGGAATAACGAAATTTGCAAAAATAATACATTTGCACAGTGAATTTACAATGAATATTATGTGAATATTAGTGTGTTGGTGTGTGAACTAGTTTATACAACTCAATGTGGTAACGTACAGTGTGTTATTCTTTCGCAATATAGTAATTTGTAATTGGGGGGGTTTGTTTACTGTTTTTGCCAAGTCTAAATGAATCGACTATACAGGCAAATGCTCGTCAGTCTGCAGTTTGTAACGTAATGCTCAAAATTGTATCCGCAACGTTTCAATGCGGGCGAATGTTCGCGGCCTAACATGTAGTTTATTTTAGATTTTAGCAACAAAACTTCCTTCATTTAGTTTCCGACGATATAAATTAAAATTTGTCTAAGAGACCTGCGTCAGTTTTTTATATGAATGATGTAAGGATATTTAAATGTAAAAAAAAAACTACTGAGGTGTCAAGGGACACCCGGATGGAACGAAGCTCGGTAATTTCAAATAACAACAAATCAGGATTCGCATCCGAGATTGCAGTAAAAGGTATGCGACCTTACCACTAAACAAATAAAACAGTCTATTTATAAACTAACTACGGTAACAAAATTTAAACCAAATTAAAATAAAAACAAACATTAAGACAATTAAATTATCAAGCGTAGCAAGCGTACACAAGATCATTCAGAATCACTTTAATCATTCTCATAAAATAATCGAATGATACTTTTAAAATCATTGTGGAGATATTATCACAATACTCCTATAGGCTGAATGGCTACATAACAATATTTCCTGTGCCTTACACACTTAATTTTAAAATAATTCTTATCTTCAAACTTTCGCGCTATTCGAATTTCAAAATATCAAAAGCGAGGTTCATTCAAACACACGCATAGACTTATAATGCCTAGATAAATAAACTGCTTGTATGAATTTAAGTATAAAGTTAGGCTAAAAACAGATTGATTGAAAATTATAATGCACCGCTTGGCGGACAGACAAACTAAACGAAAATCTGATAAATACCAGAGAGTTACACTGAACTGAAACGGCACAATTAAAGTGGCTTTACATTTCATGCGTGTACTCGGTTTCTAGGAGTTATAGTTCTATGACCACACATAACAAACCTTATCTTTAACATTATTTTTCTGCGATTATCTTGCTTTCTTTTAAATTGTATTCGCAAGTTTACTCATAATATAATAATATTAGATCTCATTATCAATAATCTCATCACCAATCCCAATGACATAATTAGATGTGTTCTAATCGTATATTCCATGAAATGTACATAACAAAATTAGTAAACATTCTGTGGTAATATTAAAAAATAATTTGCTTTTGAATTTAATATAGTTATGACGCGTACACTTGCTAAATACACAATAATGAAGAGATTATAACGCGTATGACTTGGTTAGCACAATAGTAAAGAAAGGTTATAATGTGTACTTGCTAAAATACAAAAGCATTTATTATCGTGTGTATAAAATCTCTACTTACCTAAATCCATCAGCAATATCCAAAACTTGTGCAGAAACACTGTCAGGATTCATTATTGTAACTATTTTTAATAATTTATTATGTACAAAACACTCAACAAAAGGCGGAAATTGTATTTTTTTTTGAAGTTATGATAATATTTTTGTTTAGTTACTTTATTATTCATAGAGAGACAAAATGAAAATATTTCGCTTGCTTTCTCTATGCGCAGCATATTTCTATAGCACCAATTAGTTCCGAAGTCGCGCGATAGATGGCGTTGGGATCGAATTAGATCGCGCTATGGTTTCGTTACAAGGTCCTGTATATAAGGTCCACCGATTTAGAGTTTAAGTATGTTCTGCAGATCCAAGTGAGGAGTAATGTTCACGATATCGAGCTATTTATTCCCTGGTATCTGACTAGAACAGCGATCGTGTACGCCTTCGCAGACCTTTCTGAGCGCGCCAGCGCCCCTATTTTTGCAGAAACTCAACTCTAGTAATTTTTTTTTCTTATTATTATTTTAATTTTATTTTTTTTCTATAAGCGAGATGGAGCGACGGACACAGAAAAACGCGCATTTTTTTTTTTTAGTAATTCAATACTAGTAATTTTTTTCTTTATAGTTTTTTTTTTAAATTTAATTTATCTCTTTTTTTCTATAAGCGAGAAAGAGAGACGGACACAGAAAAATGCAACACAAAAAATTTTTCTTTTTTGTCTGATGATGTAGCACCGTAGCTGTAACGTAGCATGTAATTACTACGAGACTACTACTTGCTACGAGAATTGCTACGAAAAGTGTCGTTACAACTTTTCGTTCCTTTTTTTTCCGCCTAGCCCCCTTTCGCAACGCGCAATAAGGAACTTCGTTCCAAAATATATTTTTAAAAACGTATTTCTGTATGCCCTCAGCAGATATCATCTTCATCTTCCAAGCCTTTTCAGAATTACAGGGACGGCTTATAGTCTTACGAATTAAGCTGAATATCAGTATTTTACGTGGAGCGACTGCCATCAGACGTCCAAAACCCAATACGAGGTAATACGATACTATTTGTTAGACTAACAGATATGTAGGTAACTAAATAACGAACAAAATATAACTGCACAAGTTTCTACTGACTTTTTCAAAGTACCTACTCCAACGTAATGTTATGTTATGTTCAAATCAACAAATCATGGCGGTTTATTTATGGTTGAATGGCTATGAATTTAAATTTGGAATACATCGGTATGTGCAAACATTCGCTGTATTTAGAGTGATTCAGAGATCCGATACTAGTAAGTAACTAAAGTATTATTTTGTAATACTAGTAATGCGTTCGATACATCTAGAATATTTAAATTTGACTTATACCGTGTATGGAGTGAAGTAACTACTACCAATAAACAATCCTATCTGCAAAAAAAAATGTATTAGCGTCTCTACATTTGAGAGCTAACCGGAGGTGCAATTCTATAAAGGAAATGGTAGATTTCAAAATATTGTTGCATCCTTTAAATAGGGTCGATATTTGAATAAAATAAATTTAAATTTAATGTGAATACGGCTGCTAATGTCTATGCTAAGCCAAAAGATCCATATACATTGCAAGTGATGCAGCACGATGGTGGCTATAGAAACAGAGGCGTTTGTTTGGTGTGGCGTCGAGTCGCTCCGCACTTGTCGCTCAGTCAAGACAAAACTTAAGATATTACCTAATATGGCAGTAATTTCAGGGCTTATTATTATTATTATTGGGAAGAGGTTTTGGGTGTTCACGTCGACCTCCGTGGGTCTATTGTGATTATAGCCTCATTATAGACTCTCCTTTAGGCCAATAGCCTCCATAAACTGGAGCAGTCGGCCGATCGGGAGTGACTTGACATCATCCGGATCCAAGATATGGCGTCCCAGGATGATGCTTCGTCTATGGATCAGTGGCTCGCAGTCGCAAAAGAGGTGCAGCGGTGTTTCCGGTTCCTCTTTACAGAATCTGCAGTAGTCATCGTCCACATAGCCCATACGGGATAAGTGCCTATTTAGCTTGCAGTGTCCTGCAATTTCAGGGCCTTATCAAATCTCTCTCTTATCTCAGAAGTGAAACGACTACTATTTGGCGGCTGCACATACGGGTATTTTGCATTCCTAGCCGGGCGTAATTGGTAAAAACAAATTCTAAAACAAAAGCAAAAATAAATACTTGTCAGCAAGCCAGGTAGCTACTGAACAATATACGACCCTTTTCGGGCCTGTGCGCCCGCGCCGGCCAGCCACCAACTAGTCGGAACTTGATCGTTGTCGCATGCGCTCGCGTCAGTTACTGGCTACATTAAAAACGTACCTTATTTGAGACCTCAGTGATTTTTTATTGTGAGTTATTTAACTAAAACTACTATGGATTATCAAAATACAGGTAAGAACAGTTTTATTTATAACCATTCACTAATGTTTACATGTATTTATAAGGTTCGAAATCAATTTACAATTGTCTAGATTTTTTTAGGAAGTTTTATCTCAATTGTATATTTCAAAGTGATTATAGTTATCCTTCTGAGTGCTTCTGAGTAACGATTTCTTTTGTAACGCATGACAAAAACTGTCATGTGATAGGTATTTCACGAATTGACTGCTACTTTATGCTACTTTCTACAAAATTTACGTGTTAGTGTTGGTGTTAGCTAAAAAATATTAACAGTTATTTTTAAGCAAAATTTGAAATGTTTTTCTTTTTATTGTTCCAGGGTTATCAGGGAGGAGTGACGCTGAACCGTGGCATTCTTCTTCATCAAATTAGATTTTATATAAATGTTTATGTGATTAGCTGATCAATAAAACCTATTCCAAATCATAAATACTCTTTTATTTTATTATCATCATAATTATCAGCCCATGACGCTCATTGTTGGAGAAAGACCTCCCCAATGATATTCTGTACATTTTAGTAGATCTTACCTACTTTACAGCAGAAACAACCGCATAAATAATTACGCCCGGCTAGGAATACAAAATACCCCTATGTGGGCTGGTTAAAAGTGAAATGTGGTGCATCCTTCATTGAACTCGTTCATTAAAGGTCTACCACCATAATATAAGTACATTTTAAATACTGAACTTAGTCTGCGCTCCGCAAATATCGTTCCAAATACTTGGAACAGTTGAGATTCTTGATAAATCGCGGGAAAGTACATTCCGAGCGAATTACTCTGACCAAACTTTCAGTCGCTTGTCACATCACTTTAAAAACAATCTGTTCAATCTGTTCAAAGAATAACCATTCTCCTGTTTGAATTTGGAAGAGATGACGCACGATTCGAATGAATGAAGTATTTTTTTAATTTTTTTATTTTTAAAACCCTTTTGGTAAAGCTATGGTCGTATTTCAAAGGTTTGTAATAGAAAACTTGGCATGGAGTGGACGCTTGCGTAAAATTATTTCATTGAAGTTTTCGAACGTGACCGACTATTAATATATTCTAGTGGGATGATATCTCATTTAAAAAGTTATTATTTGTGGCCAGTGATGATTTCAGATTGGAGTCATTGACCACAAAAAAAAATATTGTCCCTATTTTTAGCTCTATACTTATTCAGTTATTCTTGTACTATAGTATTTCTCGGAAGCACATATGCTTTTAGTATTGTTCTTTTCTCCTTTATCTTAAAAAGAGAATTCCATTTATTAATTAGTTAAAGTAAACATAGATAAAGTAATCGTATAATTCTAAAAGCTATTACAAGAGTTGCATTTTGAAAATATTATTTTTAGTATATTTTTTAATATGATATATACATAATATAATATATATATATTACCTTTTAAATATTTTTATTATTCAGTTTTTTTAGCTGATATATATAATTTTGTCCCATCCCATTTTTCGTAGAACTAGTAACTCGGAAAACGAAGTCATACAAGGGATCTGATTTTCCATCATAGAGCTTAAAATTGGTATTAATTTGGAACACCATTACAAAAGAATGTTAAGAACTGCAAATCGAAACCGTTCTTGGTACAAAACGTACGTTCTCTAAAATTGTATTTCGCGCTTTTTAGCTAAACTTTATAGGTTTTACAAGAGTAATACCTCCTGTGTCGCAAGAGTGTTCACAAACATACATTTCACACACTAAAAGCACACGCAACAGTTTTTTGCGGATCATACAAAGATTTGTCCCGTGTGGCGTTTAAACCCCTCCACACCAGGACAGTTGAAAGCAGCGAGGCGACCGCGTCAACCGTGCACTCGTAGAGAAACACAAATACTAGCACAACTAATTCATGTCATTGCAATACATACATCTCTTACCACTCTTCCAACAATACAACATACCTATTTGTTGTAACAAACAAACAAAAGTCCGTCTTAAAATATCTTCTACGTCACCACACCTCAAGCCAATGACATTGGACTAACTACATTCTTGGAATATATCTACGTATGAGACATTGTTGAAATTAAAAGCATCCAAAAGTAATTATACTATTACAAGCTTTCGCCCGTGGCTTTGCCTGTGTGGTATAGTGGCAAAGAAGTTCTAGGCGGTCTTGGCAAATAAACGTTTTTATTTCTATTTCTGGAGTAAGAAGAAAGCGGCCGTGGTGCAATGGATAAAGATTTAAACCTGCGACCACTCGATCGTAAGACCAATCTTGCCATTACAACAGGGATGTGAACTTCCTTCTAACACAAGCGAATTAAGCTTAGCTGGAGAGGGTAAATAAGAATACTAGTAATTTGTGTATGCAAATTACGAGTAAGTTTAAAAAAATATGGCGAAAATGCGTAGATCTGTCACTTGTTTAGAATTCACGTTTTACGCAGTCTCTTTCTCGCTTTTTCGGGCTGACTTCGAGCCGCCAAGAAATTTGGCTGGAAATCTTATCCTGTGTCAAAGTTGGTAAAGATGTGTGGATATGTGTTACTCTTTGACGCAAAAACTACTGAGTTGATTTTGATTAAATTTTGTATACATCTTACAGCCTACATTTACATAATTAAAGGCGACGTTTTGTTAATAACGAGTAAATTGAGATGGATGTACGACTGACCTTATGTAAATTGAAAGATATCGATCGATATTGTTGCTGCAAGCTTGTTTTCTATGAAATTTTAATATGGGTAAACTATTTGTGTATCTTGTTTTATTCACCGTACCGGGCTCTACACTTTATCACACCAAACCACCTCTACTTCATGCCATAAAACATGATAATAATTTATATTAACAACAGCAATTATCTTCATGTTGCCAGTAATGTGTGACGTCATGACAGTAGCATGCGTGTGTGGGTGACTGTTTACGTGAGTGGGTGTGACATGACAACGGGAACATGTCATAAAACAGATTTATGATTTTCCAATAACAAAACAATATGAACATAGAACGGATGAGAATAATAAACTACAAAGCTGCATTGTTTTTTAAAAACATACTTTTTCTCGACTCATCGAGTTCAAAATTAGAACAAGGATTCATTTTAAAATTATTATTATAAAAACATAAGCAACAGATTTAAACGTGGAACTAGCGACGGGAATAGACTACTGCATGAATTAATTATTTTTTTCTTGGCTCGTTTGAAATTGGAACAGGGAGCAATTTGAATGAGCTTCTTTGTTGTCACTTAATTAATTAAATAAAGCTTTGTGTAAACTATTTTGCTTGTTTCTTTTTGAGTATATTTTTATAAATAATTTCAAACGTTTGCTAACAGAAATTACAAGAATAATTGCTACAAACTCAAATTAAAATCAACTTTACAATACAAATATACCAACTAAACATAGCAAAAAAACAAGAAACAATATTAGGACCACCACTGTGCTATGGCCACCCAATTATAAATCAACCAATCGAACCTAATTTGTAAATCGTCGAATGACGAGAAATGATGATCCAATCGTGAACGTTTCATGAAACGTCATTTGACTTTGACAACTTTGTCATTATGTTGTCAGCAGGCATAAATTAGTTTCCGTTTCTAAACTATTTTGCGAAGCTATAATTTACATCCTCAATATTAAAACCCAGATGTCGTATCAAACGAAAAAGTAATTCTAAATCGGTTCATAAATTGACGGAGTAATCTTTGTACAAAAAAAACGCCGGATACATAACCTCCTCATTTTGCGAAGTCAGTTAAAAATAGTCCTAACCGAGTCGGTACAGAAAAATATGAATAACATTGCGGAACGGAGCAGACAAGCGGAAATTTTAATTATATCAACGCGTAATCAGCAGCCCAAATTTTAATTATACTCTACTTTTAATCAACAAGATTAATTAAACGAGTGACATTTTGCGGCTCATTAGCTGTACATGAATATCATCTTCTCATTATAATATATTTATGGTTTGTAGTTAATAAGTACGTACTTTAGAAATAATTGGAAAATAATTTTATTATGACATAGGAAGTTTATAAGCATAGATTTTCTAGGGGTGTTTTTAAATTAAATGTTTAAAGGTATGATAAATGACTTGACGTCCTGTTTAATAGAGATGAAAAGCCGGCAATGCCGTCAAATTTTAAATTAAGAATAGTACGAATTTCCAAACGTATGACGACCAAAAATTTGCAAATTAAAATACAATCGAATTGAGAACCTTGAACTTTTTTTTAAGTCGATGTTAAGGAGGTTAGATACAATGTGACAGTATGATATTGACTTAAACTGCATCTTCTGCGATCCAACATGCTGTAAAACGATCGATATTTGAACGATATCATTCAATTTTAACGTAATTGAGCCGAAATCAAGCATTTTGATTGGCTGTTCATGTTCAAATTTATAATTAAGGTGCTTTGGACGCAAAATCGCAAAAAGGCTTTCGATTAACGCTTTTATAATTGTATAATTGTAATTTAATATTTTAGGCATTTTTTTTTCTTTTTTACTGTATGACTTGCATGTAAGCGTCTTGGTTAATAAACTGTAAGCTTATAATGTGTGAATAAATGAAATTGAAATTGAAATAACGGGTAAGAAGGAAGCTGACATTTAGACGTAGTTCTTTATATAACTTAACAAAAGTTTGTGAGACTGTGTGGCGTTCGTTACTCTTTCATGCAAAAACTACTGTACGAATTTTAGTGCAATTTGAAAATAGATAGAACAAATATACAAGGCTGTTGTTGTTTTTATAAAGCTATGTACTTGGTTAATGGAGCCGCGGGTGGAAGCCAAGCTAAGTACATAAAGAAAAGGGTACTTTTTCCGTATCTCCCTAAATTTTCCAACGATTGCTAGTAAACAAACAAGCTACATAAAAACCCATTACCCTGTTTATTGTGGATCGTAAATAAAAAAACCAACCGCCATGAAGATGTTATAAATTTTCGCATAGTTACTCACGGCAGTCTTATTCTTTATGTTCATTCTAAACGTAACACGTCGTGGTACGTTTACTTTTACGTTTAAAACGATCACTATTCGACGAATGAGGAACAGACGTTAGCCGTCACGTATTTATTCAATTTGTGAATGTAAGATTGCCCTAACTTACAAATATAAAAACAGTTCCACTAAAAAGTCAAAGTAAGTAAAGTAAAATTAAAAGTATCATAGCATAAGGGTGTGGCAGAGATGTACAACACTCACACTTCACCAGTTATGTTTATGTCTTATGGGATAGGGGGTGAGACTATCGCCCTCCACCGGATACAACACCCTTCCGTGCTGCTATTGTGAATTTTCTGACAGGCAGTTCACTCAGCTCGACCAGGGAATCGAACCCGAAATCTTAAGTTAAAAGAACTTACCTTATGTATAATAATAGATAATAATAGCAGCCCCGTTTCCAGTACATGTCCCACTGCTGGGCTCGGGCCTCTTCTTATGATGAGAAGGGTTTGGCCATAGTCCACCACGCTGGCCAAGTGCGGATTAGTAAACTTCACACACCCTCGAGCACTATTTAGGCACTCTCAAGCATGCTGGTTTTCTCACGATATTTTCCTTCACCGTTAGCGAGCGATAATTTATATGACAAATATACGTATTCGAAAAGACAAATCTTAACGATTTATTGACAGAGGTGTGTGCCGTGGGTTCGAAGCTGAGACCTTCGTCTTAGCAGTCCTACGGTCTCCCACTCGGCTATAGTTGCTTACTTTGCTTTTTATTTTTATTTTTTTACCTTATATATATTTCACTTTTATTCAAATTAATCACACAAGTCGCTGAACACAGTGTGTTACGTTACGTTAACCACGAACAGAATCAAGTGCGGATGAAAAAACCGTATCTCTCATTTTTCTTCATCGCGTCATGTTTCTGTCAGACAAAAATAGATTTTCTATCCGTCACCATGTCAAAAAAAATTATTTAGTAGGAAATATGATGTGGTATATGTTTGTAAACAGCGTCTCAATACATCATCACGGAAAATACCCCGTGGAGTTAGATTTAATGATTTCATCACAGGTATCGTTAAATATTATTTATCTGAATGATACGTGCCAACCTTGTAAACTGCCGAAAATATGTTTTTAAACTTCATTTAAGCAAAAGATACGATGTACATTTAATATAATTATTAAAGAAAATTAAATAAATTAAAAAATGATGAAAATTTCGTCTGTGTAGATTAATATAATATCAAATAATGATAATAAAACCCGTGAACTGTGATTCTTTTAAACCCAAGCATGATACAAGCAATTATCTTCAATAATTTACTAAATGAAATTAGTAACGAACGCGGCGTAAAATTGTTCATTCTTATTGTCAACTAGAAAGAAAGCACAAAAGAATGATTTCCGGTCAACGCGCTGTTTGTTGAACAAACGAATGAACGAGTGAACGGAACAGTTGACAGAGTTTTATTCTTATGAAATAAAATGCTTTTCTAACCATCCATTTCCCGTTGAATTTGGTCAACTTCAGCTGCGAATCAAGTAATTATAGACGGCATTTTATCAATAAAATACGTGAATTGTAGGTCGAGATTTTGTAAGCGAGCTTGTGGGCGGCAGCACCATCATTTTAATTTAAATACTATTGGTGCCCACGCTACTGAGTTCCGTTATGATGGTGTGATTAGGCTAGGAGGAGGACCAGGGTTTGGAAACCTATGATAAGTGACATGTTGTGAATGAGATAAGTGATTTTTGTGCTACAAAACAGCAATGTTCGTTTTTCTTCGAATGCCAATTTTGAGTTCCGAATTAGCAGAATATTCGATACTAAAAATTACGAGCGTAGTGAGTAATTCTTGTTTATTATTTTGAGTATCGTGAAGCACTCCAAAGCACGAGATGTAAATAACTTTAATCTCGAGTCGCACATACAAATGTTCACCTCAATAGCTCAAAAAGAGAAAAGAGTGAGCAAACCAAAACAAAAATTTTGTTCACTGACATGACTTTCGATTTATGTTCAGTGTTGCCACACAAAAAAGAACACCGTTTTGAGCTGGAAAGGTTAAACATGTTTTAGTTTCTCGATAATATCATGCATAGTTAAGATCTGGGAGTAGTGAAAACGCCTACTTTTTGTTAAAACTGATCTTGACAATGTGTCATCAGAAGTTTATTTAGTAAGAGATTCCCTGAAACAACTTTTATAAAAATAATTACACCGAATAGGAAACACAAAAGAATAATTTTCGGTCAACGCGCTGTAGTGAACAAATGAGTGAACAAAGAGAACGGATCAGTTGACTGAGTCATGCTTGTCATTAAATGAACCGGTCGAGTTCACCCAAAGGCGGTTGTTATTGTAATAAATCACACAATCAAACTAGTCAAAAATGACATGTCGTTAATGGGAATGAGAGCTTTTTGAGTGCAATGAGGTAAGAAATTAAAAAATAATGTTTTTTGGTTTTTCCACAACTGTCTCGTTGGTTTAGCGGCATAATTTATGCACCGCTTACCGCTAGCTCTCGGGTTCGATACCCGGGTCGGGCCAAGTGTTATTTGGATTTTGTCCGCCGGAGAATTCTCAATAGAAGCATAGAGTTGCTATTGTGCCCGGTGGATGCCGATAGGCTCATTCCTTATTCTATAGCATATAAACATAACTGGTGTTAATATATAAACATAACATAATTTACTATCAGTATTGGCTAGGTAGAAATTTAATTGAATTTAATCTATACATATATCAAAAATGTCTATTTGCCATATCTTTACAATAAAAATATTTCAGAAAATTAATACGTAACATACGTATTAATTTTCTGAAATATTTGCATCACACATTTTTACTAATTTTAATATACAGTATTATATTATTATTTTGTTATGTATGAATTTGTAAATTTATTAAATAATGTATAGTACGGATTTGACTAAAATGGCATCTTTGCTCGAGTATGGCACGATCAACCATCAGAACACATTTTAGTAAAGTGTGGTTATTTCAATAGTGGGTGAAATTACTTTGTTAGTCGTGCCTATGCGTGTGCTAAAAAATAAAGTACTGTGATTTACTGTGAGTGTGTATAAGTGCTACTCCTGTGTGTAATTTGGAAAATATAATCGTCAGTAAACTACAAGTGTTTTTTATTTCTATTCCTTACTAATTTTCCAGTACCCAGATAACAGTAATGAGTTTTCTTACGATTCTACACGTATATAGAAGCATTAGAAGCCAAAATATATTTTTTTGTCTGTCCGTTAGTATGTTCGTACGGACATCACGCAAAAACTACTGTATGTATTTGGATGCGGTTTTCACAATTGTGTAGTCGAAGGTCTAACTTAAAAACTGTATTATGATTTTTGTATTTTATCGAAAGGGGGAAAATTAGGCGGTGTAAGTTTATGTGGGTGTTACAATTCGGTACATAGGTTCCTTACATGACGTAAATGAACTATTAGATGTTTTTTTTAAATTTCCTTACCCAAGGGGGTGAATAAGGGATTGTAAGTTTATAAGAGAATTTGGTAAAATTTGAAGGACATTCTGCATGTAGGTTTCCCAACACGACATAAATCAACAACGAGATAGATTATTGGAAATGCCACTCCGCAAGGGGTGAATTTGAAAGTGTAACCGGGCAGATCCTGAATTTATCGCATTGCGCGCAGGCGAAGTCACGGGCAACAACTAGTTGTAAATAAAGCTCTTCAAAGCACTTCGTTTTTCTGGCAGAGTTATCTTCGCATCTGGAAAAGCTACCATTGGGCCCCAATCGACAAAAGACTTAATTAAGATAAAATTTTCCTTATTTCCAAAAAGAAAATAAACAGTTAATTAAAAAAGAACTGAATTAGAAAAAGAGTAGGTATTTTCTTTCAGCATCATACCAAAGAATTATATCAAAAGAACCTTAATCTAATAAACGAAGGCTTTATTTCACTAACGACAAAGGGCCTGTCTCTTTGCAAAAACTAGTGTAGCATAATCCAATGAACAATAAAGCATTACAATGGATCTGGGATACAAAAAAAATCTCCTTTATACCATTTCGTTCTTTGTATGAGAAGCGGCCATCTTGGCTTGACTTAAAGGCGCGAATATTACTGAGCTTGTGTCTGCAAATACAAATTATACTACAAATACAGTATTAATTGAAGTTATTATTGATAACGTTATTGTGGGTACCTATTGTATGGTAGGCCAGATATGATAACATGATTTTGTAAAAAAAAATGGCCTTATATAGGAGTTTGGAATTAAAAAAAAAACACAAAAAATTTACCCACAGTACTTAAGTGTCAACACTATTACATATAATAACAGCATTCGGTAATATATCTCATTGATTATTTTCATAGCATTTAGCTAGCATACAATTTTGTATCCTGCTTTAGATACGTACAAATAATAAACGTGACGTCACGTAATGATGTAACATACAGTTGAGAAATTTAGGTTCCTGGCAAGAGGCGACCCTAGCTGGTTGGTTAAAGCGACGGCGCGGTGTGCAGAAGTTCGCAGGTTCAAATCCTTCCAGTCTCATAATTTTTCAACTGTTTCTTAGTATTCAGTAATATGTATCAGCTAAAAATGGTAAAATTTCCCTTTAATCAATATTTGTTACGTAAGAATTCTGTTCACCTTTGCATCTAAAATAAACACATTTATTTTTCGAAGCTTCTAAGAATCTAAACAGTAATGTCTCTAGAATTAACACTTTAACAAATTGCGAAAGCCGAACACATTTGTAAATTACATGTTAAATGTAATCACACACACATGACGTACTAACATAACATTGCGCTTATATTACCCTGGGGGGTGTCGCAGAGGTGTATACCATCCACATTTCACCTGTGATTTAGACCCCATGTAATATTTCGGACCGGATGGCGGAGTGGGTAGTGTACCTGCCTGGGACGCCGAGGTCGTGGGTTCGATTCACACTTAAGACAAATCTTTGTGTGCATGAACATGGGGGTTTGTCTTAGTCTGGGTGTTTCTATATATAATAAGTATGACATTTATAAAAGAAAAGTAATAGGTATTAGTATCAGTTATTCTAGTACCCATAGTACAAGCTCTGCTTATTTTGGGATTACATGGCGTTGAGTGTGAGTTGTGAAATATTTATTTATTTATATTTAATATGGGCTGGGCTTATCGCCATATACTAGACACAATTCCAAATTTCGTGGTGCTATTGAGTAATTGATTTAGTTGGGCTACAAAAAAAGCCCAAATTACACTCTTGACGACGCGGAGGTCGAACCTAACGATGCCTATCGCAAATTACCTATAATTGCCGCTAGATGCCGCAGTCAACAACATACTTAGTTGATTAAAAAAATAAAAAAAACTAATTAAAAAAAAAGAATACTAATTTTTTTCAAAGAAAAAGGAACCGCCTTCAAAACTCAAAAGTAAAAAATAAAATATTCGCTTAACTTTGCTTACCTTTATATTAATTTGTTTAAAACAATAAACCCAAATAATTATGTAATACCAATTAATTATATTTTTTTGAAGTCGGCGCCAAATCACATAATTGCTGATAAGTTTACGAATGCATTCGATAGATGGCGTTGTACATCTTTTCTGAATCGCGATATGGTTTCGTTACGAGCTTAAATATAAATACCGTGCTCTTGCCTCCACTTTTAACGTAATATGCAGCGCCCTCTAGAGCATTACAAAAATTCAGTAGCATATTATTGTCCTACAAAGCTAGTAATAAAGTTTCTTATTGGAAGAGTTGGATGTGCTGACCAGACTAGACGATAGTCATTCATTACTCTTACGTGAAAGTTTACTGAACGCAGATTTGATTGGATGAGTTTTACCTCGTTATTTAATCATCTTTAGATCCTGTCAGGATCTAAAGATCGGTCAGGAACTCAGGATCATCCTGAGTTTCCATTATTTTTTGCAATTAGGTAAAGAAGGTTTGATAAATTACCTTATTGTCAGCATATTTTTTAGTTTTAATTAGTATTTGTTTTGTGAGTTTTTCAATCACTAGTTAAATAAGGCTTTGATAAATTACTTCCAGCATTTATAATTTTAATTGGTATTTGATTTTGTGATATTTTCAACAATTATTTCGGTAAATACGGTTTTAATTGGTATCAAAATGGAAAAAATCACAAAATTAAATATGATTTTGTGATTTTTTCAACAATTATTTCGGTAAATACGGTTTTAATTGGTATTTGATTTTGTAATTTGGCGCCGACTTCAAAAAAATATAATTAATTGGTATTACATAATTATTTAGGTTTATTGTTTTAAACAAATTAATATAAAGGTAAGCAAAGTTAAGCGAATATTTTATTTTTTACTTTTGAGTTTTTGAAGGCGGTTCCTTTTTCTTTGAAAAAAATTAGTATTCTTTTTTTTTAATTAGTTTTTTTTATTTTTTTTTATTAGTTTTTTTCTTTTATTTTTTTATTTCAAGCTTTTTAGTGTCTTTGTTTTTTAGATTTAACGATGGGGTTAGAAAGAAATACTAAGGCATCATTACGCATGAAACACAAAAGAAACAATCAAAATATAGCCCAAAGAATACGACGGCGCCTCCAATACTTAAGATCTTTTATCAAATCCTTATATATTATCAAAAAATTCTTTCTGAGATCTTCATGATCATAAGCTATCACTACGATAATAACAAATATGCTGAAACGTAAGCCCCGTCCAAACCTAAGCAGAGCTTTCGGTAGGTACTTTAAGGGAAGGTAAGTAGGCTGTCTCTGCTTACCCTTCAAAGCATACACAGGCATGATGTTATGTTATGTAGTGGTGAAAACAATACATAGATACACGATTGCACAAAACGTGGTTCATTAGCTATTCGTTTTTGAAGAGTTCCGTTGCCTGTCTCCAAAGATCTTCATCAGATTCTGATAAATTATATACTAAAACCTTCCTTAAAACACAAGGATTAAAATACCGAAAACTGCATTCAAATCGGACCAGTATTTTCCGAGAAAATCGCGAACATAAAAAGGTGACATACATACATACATACGGATCGAATACAGAACCTCTTTTTTTTTTTGAAGTCGGTTAAAAAACGGTTTTTCTCGATTTCCGGCAAAAATAAAAGTCCTATGGAAAAAGTCAAATGGCAAAGTTGTTGGTAATAAAAAGAACTAAAACTTTTGTATTTACACTTTTTTCATTCCTCAAAATTTATATGAAAAATTCAAAAAAAAAAAAAAAACTAATTAAAAAAAAGAATATTCTTAACTCGAGCGTATTCTAAATATTATAATTATGTACTAATTTTTTTCAAAGAAAAAGGAACCGCCTTCAAAAACTCAAAAGTAAAAAATAAAATATTCGCTAAACTTTGCTTACCTTTATATATTGCTTATATTAATTTGTTTAAAACAATAAACCCAAATAATTATGTAATACCAATTAATTATATTTTTTTGAAGTCGGCGCCAAATTACAAAATCAAATACCAATTAAAACCGTATTTACCGAATTAATTGTTGAAAAAATCACAAAATCAAATACCAATTATAAAACCGTATTTACCGAAATAATTGTTGAAAATCATAAAATCAAATAACAATTAAAACCGTATTTACCGAAATAATTGTTGAAAAAATCACAAAATCAAATACCAATTGAATTGGTATTTGATTTTGTAATTTGGCGCCGACTTCAAAAAAATATAATTAATTGGTATTACATAATTATTTGGGTTTATTGTTTTAAACAAATTAATATAAGCAATATATAAAGGTAAGCAAAGTTTAGCGAATATTTTATTTTTTACTTTTGAGTTTTTGAAGGCGGTTCCTTTTTCTTTGAAAAAAATTAGTACATAATTATAATATTTAGAATACGCTCGAGTTAAGAATATTCTTTTTTTTAATTTTTTTTTTTTTAATTGTTTTTTTATTTTTTTTTTTATTTCAAGCTTTTTAGTGTCTTAGTTTTTTAGATTTAACGATGGGGTTAGGAAGAAATACTAAGGCATCATTACGCATGAAACACAATAGAAACAATCAAAATAATCAAAAAATTCTTTCTGAGATCTTCATGATCATAAGTTATCACTACGATAATAACAAATGTGCTGAAACGTAAGCCCCGTCCAAACCTAAGCAGAGCTTTCGGTACTTTAAGGGTAGGTAAGTAGGCTGTCTCTGCTTACCCTTCAAAGCATACACAGGCATGATGTTATGTTATGTAGTGGTGAAAACAATACATAGATACACGATTGCACAAAACGTGGTTCATTAGCTATTCGTTTTTGAAGAGTTCCGTTGCCTGTCTCCAAAGATCTTCGTCAGATTCTGATAAATTATATACTAAAACCTTCCTTGAAACACAAGGATTAAAATACCGAAAACTGCATTCAAATCGGATCAGTATACATACATACATGGGTCAATTTCAACAAGCGACTATTTTTTGTCATTTCGGCGGACTTTTTTAATTTCAATGCTATCTATATATTTTAAGTGAAAAATTAAACTTTAGTCTATTTATAACATTGTGTGTGAGTGGACATCAAATAACATCAAAACTTACATAAATATTAAAGGATGAATTTTTTAGAGTCCACTGAAATGAAAAGTGTCTACCGAAATGATAAAAATACCCACCGAAATGATAGACTGTGCACCGGAATGAATTAAATCCACCGAAATGATACAGCTAAGAACAACCATGCCGGGCAGCCAGGGTTCCGTACTTAGGTAGGTTTGAATTTAACTAATTTTAGATAAACACTTAGACAGGACAGTACACAGTTATTTTAATATCATCATTAATATACGGGGATATTACAGTTAGTAATATATATATATAATTATTTGAGGTTACAATAACCTCAAATAATTATATATACTATATAACATATTAATGTAATGTAATGTTTATTATTTTTAGTGGTTATTGTTGGGTGAAAATGTTGGAAAACTGTATCGTATCGTAACCATACATATATATTTTTGTATGTTTATGAACTAATATTAAACGAATATTAAGATTATTCCATTTTGAATTATGACATTGACATTATGATTAAAAAATTTTTAATTTTGACATTGATATTAATAATTGACTTGTAATTCTGGAATGAAATTAATTGAACTGCATGTGGAAGAGGCTGACATTAAGATAAGCAGCTGATCATAATTATTTAAAATTTATATACCTACTAATATTTGCACGCCTTGATTGGCAGAATATGATGATACTTTGTAATTAGTTTAAGCCACCTATTATGTTCCATATTCATACAAATAAAGATTACTTACTTATTTACTTACTTACTAATACTAATTTACTTTATATTTTAAAAAGAGTGATCGAAGCGCTATTAGAAAGCTTTAAATTTCTGATAATTATGATGGCTGCATTTGTAAGCCATTAATAGTAATACATAATGTCTACGTTTGCACTAAGAGAAAAATGCTAGTTATAATTTAGTTATATAGTAAAACTTCACAGTTCAACAGTACAGGTATAAAAGTAAAACTTCAAAAATTAAATCAACTCTTATATTTTTAAAACACAATAAATGAATAAGTAACATTATAAAAATATCTTAGTACTAATAGTTTGGTACTTTTAATCCTTTTACATTAACGTATGAAACATATGCCGAACAAATTGAATGTGTAAGTAAAGTATACACATGTACTAACTACATAGATATATATGTATATATATATATATATATATATATATTATATATCTTAAACAAAAATATTACACAACTAATACACTCGAATAATCTAATCTGCACTAGTAAAAGTACATAACAAAACTATGACTTTGTATTTGACACAAGGATCTCTAAAACTGTATGGTTTTATCATTTCGGAGATACATTTCATTCCGGTGGACTGTAATTGGTATAACAGTCCACCGAATCCACTGAAATGATAACAAGGAGATGATAAAATAGAGGTTAGTTCTACATTTACTCCGAAATAAAATTATTAAAAAAAATATGAACACTACTCAAACAAAACAGTACTTACGGCGAATATAATACACAATTTTGAAACAAATTAAACGAAAATAGCACGAGCTATAACAGCCACCGAAATGAGCATATTTTTGTCCCCGTATTACTGAAATGATAAACTTACTTTTTTGGCGGGAAACTGCAAGACGTTGGGGCCGGTGCGTACGCGCCGAGAGCTCGAGCCGGACTGATCCGAAGTGAAGAAAGGTGAGAGGGGCGTAACAACGCAATTTTGACGTGGTTATTTTACTAAAACTTACTGTCCTCCAAAATGATAACTTTTTGCCGGACAAAAGTTGACTGCCTGTCAAATCCATGAGAAAGAAGATAAACAAACAAAAATGGTTTTATTTGATCGAATATATTATAATTTAATGATAAAACAACCGATTTAAATCCATATTATGAATATATTTGCAGGGGAAGGTATTTTATGAGCGGATTAGGGTGCGGGACAGGCCACCGTGATGATAAAATGACACTTTGTAATTTTTTTTCTGGTATAATTATTGGGTAGAAATCAATGATTTTTTTTGCCAAGGTAGGGAAGTACTTACTTTATTGAGAAAAAATATATAAAATAAAAAATCAGCACATTGCACTACCATTCTCAGGTTTGCCATGTATTTTTATTGCTTGTGCAATTCACCCACATACGGATCGAATACAGAACCTCTTTTTTTTTTTGAAGTCGGTTAAAAATTTGTTTGAATAAACTATTCAGTACTCTTGCAAATTCACAAAAATGATTTACAGAAATACCATTCATTTTGAATGCATAATTTTGCACGCTATTTTTGTATTATGCAAAAGGCTCAAAAGAAATTCCTAGAATTCTTGAAAGCTTTCCATTACGCTAAATAACCCTTTGAAAGCACTTCTTTTTTAAATAATTCATAAAAACAGGTTTAAAGGTGATCCCTGTTACTTTACAATTTAATGTTTTTGGGAATACCTTTATAAGAATGATAAGCCGTAGATAATATACCTAATTTGTCAAATCGAACGCGATCTTGGTTAAAAAATGGCATTTCTGTTGATATTGTTACTGACTTTGATAGGTAAGTGAATTTGGGATTGCAATTATGGTCATGTATTTTATAAATAGGACTTAATTAGCAGTACCAATAAAAAAAATCTTTATACTAAAACATGAATACTCTGATTGATTACAAACCACGTTTAAGTTATTTAAATTGGCACCAAGGTTTTAATTGACCCAAAATTAAATCGACTGTTTAAACCTAAACCTAGTAACAGTTATTTTCAGGTGATTCCTTGGAAACTTTGTTTACCGTAATATTATCAATGTTATAGTAATAAGGCCTATTTATCAAAATCAAATGCTGAACTAAAAATTTGTTTAAAATCCAGTTGAATCTGAAAAACGGGGTGATTTTACTATGTTTTCGTGTCACACGCGTGACACGTTATAATTTGTCACGTGTCTTTGTAATGACGATTTTTTTGCTATCGCTTATAGTTTTTTATTAATTTATATATTTTTAAATACACGAAGAGTGCTGCTATACGAATATGAATTAACTGCTATAAAATAATCTAAAATCATTCAAATACATGCCACGCGAAAGTATACTTTTGACCGCCGTAAACGATAACAAATTAGTTCAATTTATGGTAAGTGTCTCGCGATTGTTCCAAAGCATTACCAGTTAATATTTCAATGATAAGATGGCGCTAGGTTTTACGTGAAAAAATATGGAGTATTCTTTTGCTACTTCACTGACTTGTTTAACACAAAATTGTTCAGGAGACGCAAAACTATTCTATAACCATTTGATCGATTGCCCTAATCAAAACATAAAAGTTAGAATAATTGTTCTTAGACTGACAAAAACGTTATTTAATCAACTAAAATTTCACAAACAACTCGATGAAATTACTGAATCTGTACTTAAGCCAGCGTAAAGTCCATAATTGAGTTCAAATTAAATAATACACATTATATGTGTGTGTTGGACATGTACCGACACGCCCTCGAGAGTTAATTCACTGAGTTTGCATTGCGTTCACGTTAAATGATTTTAAGTGCTTCGAGTATCATACAATTTAAAATTCATTTAATGATGATGAGAGTAAACTTTCCGAATATTAATGTGAAATTAACTGAAAACAGTACATAACAAAGTATACAATGGTATCATAGATTGTAACCAACTAATGAGTAGCCTTTCTATTACAATACCATCTCGGTTGCCAAGAAACCCTGTTAATTTTACGCGCGCTTTTTTGTATTTCATTTAAAAGGCAATGCAGTTTAAAAGTCTATTAGAAAAGCTTCGTTACTAGTTAATTGATATGACTATATTTGTCTGCACGTGTGGTGTTCTGGTCGCCTCGCCGCTCTCCACTGCACTGGTGTTGTAGGTTCGATCCCCACATGGGACAAATCTTTGTGTGATTCGCAAAGGTTTGTTTTGAGGCTGGGTGTGCTTGAGTGAGTGAATGTGTGTATTTGGCCTTGTCATTGAGACCATTGGATAGTATAATTGCTTAGTGTTATATCTAATAACAAAAAAAAAGAAAATGACGTTTCAGGACTTTTATGAAATCAATTTATGTGTTATAGCGAGTAGAATTTAAAATTTGAAAAAAACAAAATAGAACCCAAACGGCCGGTCCTTCTTTTTTTTGGATAGAATAATATATCTTAGTAGGATAATAACTATGACCCGAAGAAATTATAAAATAGCTCGCTATAGATACTTTAACTATTTAGGGCGATACACGTTTCTAAAATCAATAATATTCATTACCTTACTAAAATAATTCGATTGCTAAATCTGTATACCACCATACTTTAAATATTGCCTAAATAACTCAATCGTCTGATCTCAATTTTCAATGAAATCCCACCGGCTTTCTAAAATAAACTTGTCAAAGATAAAGCATTGTAGTATTTGTAAGTAGCTATATTTATCTGTTATCCATAGCTAAGGACAGCTCAATACAAAGCTCTACACGTACCGAAACGACACGTAATCTGGTAGAAATATGTATGTAAAAGTGTCTCAAAGGATAGCAGCTCCGCAACTCGACTCATTGTTAAATCTGATTTAGATAATAACGGATAATACCCGCAAGCAAACCGTGAACAATCAGTGTGCACACTGGAGGAGTTCCAATTAGTGTTATTAAATCGTTTGAATGTTATAATAATTTTCTGGTGTCGGTAAATGGTCCTTTTTAGAGTTCCGTAGTACCTACTAGAAACCCTAGTTTCTTTATTCTGTCTGTCTGTCTGTCCATCTGTCCGAGGCATAGCGTCGAAACCGGTTCTTCGCTTTAAAGATCCGTTTGCAAGATAATTTACTTTAAAGAGCAAATTTTTGTTTGAGTAGGGCTCCCCTGTAAAAGCCTAATTGTTAAAAAATCTGAAAAACAAAGGTACATGTATGTAGAAATATGTTATGATATTATTATTATCTATTCGTGGGTTCGATTCCCACTTAAGACAAATCTTTGTGTGCATGAACATGGGGGTGTGTCTTAGTCTGGGTGTTTCTATGTATAATATGTATGTATTTACAAAAGAAAAGTATCTATGTATTAGTATCAGTTATTCTAGTACCCATAGTACAAGCTCTGCTTAGTTTGGGACTAGATGGCGTTGTGTGTGAGTTGTGAAATATTTATTTTATTTATTTTATTATTCTTGATAAAAAAAAATCTAGTGAATAATTAGTAATTGCAATTCGTTTCATGACATAATTTTAAAATAACATGCAGGAATACAAAACCTATTGCTAAACTTGTAGGTATACGATAACCTAATTCTCTATATAAACGTATGTTGCCTTAAAGTCCTTACGTCCCCACAACGCAACAATTACACGGTCGTAAGTAAGGGAAATCCTTACATTCATACCGTTACCCCTGGAATCCCCTGTAAACTGGATCGAACAGGTATAATCTGGCAATTTCATTGTTTCCTTTTAGAGTTTATTTATTTATTTATCCTATTTCACTAGCTAGCTAAGAGTCACTCCACACGGCGGCACGGTTTATGTAACATTACAGCTTCCATTTCAGTCATCTGACAGTTGAATCAGTTGGAATATAAAATGTAACCCGAACGTATATCCGCGTATGAGTGTAGCGAACTTAATGATTGCTTATTCAATTGGATGATTTTTGACAACGTCATCCGACAGCAAGAATTATGTAGCACGTCTTTCCTTTAGACAGCAAAGACGCAAGGTCAAAAAAAGTTACGTCGAATATGTGTGTAGTAAAAAGCCCACGGACTGTCATTTCTGAATCAAAATCAGATTTTTCATAGAGATTAAAACCTTTTGCTGGTTTCCTTAATCGATTCTCGATAATCACGGTTGCAAATCTAATTCTCATCAAATATCAATCGGATTCGAAAGCGGCATCGTCATTCACAATAATGACAATAACATAAACGATGAATTGCAAGAATAGGTTATAAATATCTACTAATCCACTTAGGTTGGAAGACGATTATCTAGTAATATATTTAAATGCTATTATGAGTATTAATAAAATGATTACTTCCAATCAAGCAGAGTTAGTGACGTTGATATATCTATCTAAGCACTACGATTGCCGAGTAGAGGACCGTAGGACTGCGAGATCAAAGGTCTCGGGTTCGATTTGTTGGCTCCCACTTATAAAAAAATATTATATTATTTTTTTAGTTTGTATGTAAGCCAATTAATTATTTAAACAATTTTGTCAAAATTGCCACTAACAAATATGCATTTTAGCGTTTAAGATTTGATTTGTCTATAAAAATAGATTTAAACTTAATACTTTATTTATTTATTTAATACTTTATTGTAAACTAAATATCTACCTTATAGTTAGGTAGATATTTAGTTTACAATAAAGTATTAAATAAACTTAATTATATTTAAGTTAAACCCATATTACGTTAATATTAAAACAGCAGTAGGGCGTCTACCCTTAAAAATAAAAATCTCAATGAGTAGAATTTTTATTCTTTGTAAGACATTTTCAACTCGGTCCTTCTTCGTAATAGTCATAATCCAAAACGTTTAATACTTGATAAAGACTGCATAAAACGCGGTAGTTCTCGTACCTATACTTTGTATAATCACTGAATAAACGCCCCAAGCCGTGATTACAATCGAGATTGACTTTGAAACGCAATTTGACGCGAAATCACGACGACACCGAAAGGGTGCCTTTACTCTTTAATACATTTTATGAGGCGCAAACGCGATGGACTGATTAATGTTGTGATCTGAAGTTAATTGGAATTGTTTCATTATTCATTCTGAGGTTATGACTTTTCTGTTAGGATACAATGTTTTATTTGAGTTTACCGCGTTTGTTAGAGAGTTGACTTTGAATGGGTATGTTTTTGAATACTTTGGACGCACAACAGACCGCATCGATTGCACCAAACGGATGGCATTTTGTAATTCTTTGTACGAACTCTTTTATAATATTAGTAGGATTGTAGTGCAAAATACGACCAATAGATTCATGATCCATTTTATCTTGCGATGACAAAATATAATATGACACCTTATTACTCAGAAGGGTACGGCAAGGATGTGTATAACACCCACACTTCACCCAATGTTTAAGTTCTATGTGGTATGATAGAGGGTAAGTCTATCTGCATTCACCGGGCACAAATTCAACTCCGTGCTGCTATTGAGAATTGATTGGGTGAGACAGGGGGATGTAATATCCCCGAAACTGTTCACTAACGCTCTCGAGGATGTCTTCAAGACTCTAGACTGGACTGGACGGGGTATAAACATAAACGGTGAGTACATCTCGGTTTGCCGATGATATCGTAATCGTGGCAGAGTCGCTGGAACAGCTGAGCGAAATGCTGCACAGCCTAAATGGAGCTTCACGACGTGTTGGTCTCGGCATGAATTTGGATAAAACGAGAATTGACAAAAAAAAATAATAAATAAATAACACACACAGGAATCGAATCCAATCCAATCAAATTGCGGTGAGAGGCGCATATTATTATGGTAAACATTAGACCAACGAAGCATTTAAACATAATTTTGCGATGTAATTTCAAAACATAAAAATATAAATACAAAGTTGAAATTTCATTGAAGATAAAGAAATGTGTCAAGTTTAAAAACGAATAGCTACCATTATCAAAAGTGACAATTTTAAACAGATTTTTTTTATCAAATCGTGCATCTGTTGGTATAACAGTATATATACTAAACAGTATATACATTTATATTTGAGTAAAAGATTTTACATACAATTGCTACAAAATGTTGTCCAAAATATTATCATCCCGGCTAATGACATTAATTTATTATTTGGCTGAAACGCCACAAATCCGGAAAAGCAATCATGTGGTACCAAAAGTGGGTGTTATTTCTTAAAACCGGTACAAATCCCCAGGGAAATAGTACGTAGCTTGTTATGCTGCGGAAAAATCGCTGCTCGTGGGAGCGCAGGCTTTTATTTATGCAACTGAGTTGTAGCGCCCCAGATAATAGAGCAAATTTGTTCTACAAGAATATTCGTTATTTTAAAGATATAACCTTTATTTATTAAATAACAAAATATCACATTACGCCTATAGTATACAAAATGGTGAGACAAAGGTGAATAGACACATGTGATGCAGGGTGAGCCTATCGCCATCCAGCCGAATTTTCTGCCGAAATATCCCGAATAACACTTTTTCTCGACCTGGGAATCGAATCCGACACCTCGAGGTGAGAAATCGCAAACGGGAACCACCGATAAAACATACATTATAAAATAATTCTCAATAGTAATACTAAACGTCATCAATATCTATTAAAAAATATAAAGAGATACCATTTCGTGTAGATGGAAATTTACTAATCTAAACTAATCATTGGAATTTTTATAATAGAATGGTACATTATTGTGGCGTCCTAAAGGTTAATTTGTGTTAGTGTAGCTACCACGTGGGCAGGGCCACAAATGAACTATACGTAACAATCTTGATAAGATTATTTTACAAACTGCGTCGGTATTTTTCCGTAGGCACGAACTAAGCCCATTTGGACGTAGGACATTAAACATAGATAGATAGGATCTCTTCCGGATAGATTAATCCTGCAAGTAAGGATAGAGTAATCCTGGGCTTGAAGAGGATCACTTTGGGATATTCCCTACAGTCTTTGTTTAGTTACTACCGCTACCTATCAACCTATACATTGCCAGTATTAACTGGTCTCGTATTTCACGAAAAGCCTTTACAACGCGAAACCATCTTATACTGTGTAGCCTGTACTTTCCTGAACAAAATATATCAAATACTTTTTCGAGACGAAGTGACTTAAATAAGTAATGTGCTAACTTTTAGAAGCTCCATACATGATTAATGTAAAAAGGTACGAGAAGTAAGGTAATTAAACAATTGTTTGCTTTTAACCGACTTCAAAAAAAGATACAGGTTCTCATGGAGGTTTCATGTACCTATTTTTTTTTTTGAGATGGATAAATGTCCGACTTGATTTGTTAGGTGGTGATTAGCAAGGTATATAAGTGTGAATGGGCCAATCTCGTTTTTTGTCCTTATTTGTAGTTGGTAAAAGTTCAAAATTGGATAATTTAAACCTATTGACATGGTACTTTATTCATTAGTAACACGACATAGATAACACTTTAAAAGCATAGAATGCATAAAGGTCTACAACGTCCGTACATTATAATGTGTTCACTGTGCTCATCGTTCGTATAATTCACGTTTCACATAATCTGTTTCAAGTTTAAAACCCTATCCCATGAGAGCTGGAGTCCATTTCGACGACCGGATGGCGGAGTGGGTAGTGTACCTGCTTGCGACGCCGAGGTCGTGGGTTCGATTCCCACTTAAGACAAATCTTTGTGTGCATGAACATGGGGATTTGTCTTAGTCTGGGTGTTTCTATGTATAATAAGTATGTAATAATATGTATTAGTATCAGTTATTCTAGTACCAATAGTACAAGCTCTGCTTAGTTTGGGACTAGATGGCGTTGTATGTGAGTTGTGAAATATATATATGTAAATATAATATACTTACAATTTCGTATAATAAAAAGTCTAATATTATCTATTATCGCTTATATTCTCACACTTTGTTTATGAAATAGTGCCCTGAACATATAAGGTGGTATCCGCACATAATCAATGACGGACGACGTCAAGAAGAAGACACACGTCACAAATGTCAAAGAGCGCTGAATCGCGATAACGAAGTGTTCACAGCAAGTATATATAAATACTACTTTCACGACGCTACCGTTGTTCACTAGGCAATACCGCGGAGCCTGATCAGAGGATCCTCCCTTTGTGGTGGAGGAACATCACACCCTGTCCCTCTACACTGGTGACCTCGACATGATGCAAGATGAATTTTGGAGCAGCGCAGCGTTAATACTTGTATCTCAATAACTCTCGAAACACATTTGCAGCTGTATCAGTATTGACTGTATTCCGAGCTCATTATCATTAGTCTGTAGATTAATAGCCGGCAGTCAGTTAACCGAGTCGTTAACAGACTGTATTAGGCGGACTGTAGCCGCTTAATCGACTGTGACGTCATCACTGTGATTACTACGAGGGATATTATCGTTAGGTTACACTTTTGAAGTTATGAATAAGTTTTTATAACCCCGTCCTTTTAAGGGTCGCTACACACAGGCCAGCACAGTTTAAGTTACATTGAAGCGTTCATCTCAGTGACTGTTGACTCATATGGAAAAGGTAGCAGCCCGCCTATGTGTGCAGCGACTTGATTTGGCATTTATTTGTATAATAGATACTTGCTTCCACCCGCAGCATTTCCCACGTTGTTGGGACGTGACGTCACGTGACGATAATAAAAGGAGCCAATCTATTAAAACAGGATAGGTTCATTTCTTTGATTATATCAACATGTATGTAGGATTTCATCAAACTCAATACAGTAGTTTTTGTGTAACAATGGATGTTTGTTACGCAAGGTATTTCATTATTTATCAGTTTGGTTCAGCTTGTTCAGAGTATCATGATAAAAATATATCTTAACCAAACCCACGTACATTGAGGTTCTCAAAGCGATCCAGAAACGTAATCAAATCAGAAACTCCAACAAATGCGCGAAACAAAAATAAAACATTTAATCATCCCAGAAAAGTCCTAACCGCAGAATGAATGATGAAACAATTTCAATTAACTTCAGATCACAACATTAATCAGTCCATCGCGTTTGCGCCTCATAAAATGTATTAAAGAGCAAAGGCACCCTTTCGGTGTCGTCGTGATTTCGCGTCAAATTGCGTTTCAAAGTCAATCTCGATTGTAATCACGGCTCGGGGCGTTTATTCAGTGATTATACAAAGTATAGGTGCTAAAACTTAGGGCGTAATATTTAGGCATTTATCATGTACTGAATGTGAGGTTGCTAAATTTAAAATTAAAATTAGATCGTTTTAAACTGCTAGGTATATGTTAAGATGAATGTGACAAATTGAAAGTTATTTTTAATTACCAAAAGGCGAGGTGGAAGTAATAAATTAATCACATTTATCGTGCATTTATCGGTGATTATTACAAATTTAACCCCAGTACCGATAAATACCACCATTTGAAAAAAAAAGTAAACTAAGCGTCTTTCTGATCAATCAAGTAATAGAGGAAAGTAAGAAGTTTTTAAATTTTTGTACTACAACTAGGTTTGATTAGGTTTAATTGTAACCAACAACGAATCGATATGCTTGCCAAGTAATTTATTGGCAAAATAAACTACCAGCAAATATGAAATTAAAACTATTATCACAATCAGCAAATTATGTGATACTTATTAATATTTTTTCAGTTTATAACATTCAACCATAGAGCAACACAGACGACCGGCGGACCCCGTTGGCCTTTGTTGCTCTATGCATTCAACGAACATAATGCATGTAAATTAAAATTTCAAATTTAGAATTGTATTCAATACAAACATTCGACTCTGTAACGATACATTACAGTCGGTCTGTGAGCTCCGAGAAGCAAATATAACTTGCATAAAGTGGCTGTCCTTTTGTGTGTCGAGTGTATGTTTGTTAACATACATTCGACACAGAAAACAACGCCCCGAGGCACAGGAATATTCATAGAGGGGGCGTCGTTTAAAAAAAAAGGTTATTTTTCCAACTACCTCATCAAAGATTTTAATGCGCACATTATACAGGTACAGCCAACTTGTTACGTAATTGGAAAGCTTTTCTGAATCGAAACCTTGTAACTGCTAAATTTTATTTTTGTTCGATCCAGTGCTCAGTGTGTTCCAGAGGAAACGGTATTAATGTAAGGATTATCCTTGATTAAGACCGTGTTATTGTACCTATGTGAGGACGTCAAGCGTTAATATACACGAGAACAAGGAAGAATAACGATATTACAATAATATTTGTTTGCTTTAGTAATTACATTCGCAAGTTGACACTGTTCAATATAAGTTGTGACACTATACTGTGGCTGACCTTACATAAGACTTGCGTGATTATCGGGCGTGTGGGCACTCTGGCTGCACTCACATCACATGGCGTCGCGAGTCTGTTGTTGCTGTGGGACATGTTTGCAGCCAGCGCGCCCACACGCCAGACGATCGCGCAAGCCTTATGTGGGGGACGCCTTAAATATTAAATTTAATAATCTGTAGTTTGACGCAAGCATTTATTTTATTAGAACAGATTACAAGCTCAATAAATATTTTTATTTAACCCTAATAACCTTACCCTCTTACTTCCTACAACAATAAACTAATTGCAATATGCGTCATAAATGATTTTTATCCCAAGAAAAACCTTCTTTATTAATAAAGACGACCGGATGGCGGAGTGGGTAGTGTACCTGCCTGCGACACTGAGGTCGTGGGTTTGATTACCACTTAAGACAAATCTTTGTGTGGAACATAGGGGTTTGTCTTAGTTTGGGTGTTTCTATGTATAATAAGTATGTATTTACAAAAGAAAATATGTATATATGTATTAGTATCAGTTATTCTAGTACCTACCCATAGTACAAGCTCTGTTAGTTAGTTTGGGACTAGATGGCGTTGTGTGTGAGTTGTGAAATATTTATTTATTTATACACTTCAATGTGCACACGGTCTCAGAGCGGCCGCTAGCGGGTATTTTGCCGTTTTTATCTAAATCTGCTTTAACAAAGAGTCGTGTTGCGGAGCTTAGCTATCCTTTGAGACACTTTTACATAAATATTTCCACCAGATTACGTGTCGTTTCTGCACGCTTGCAGCTTTGTATTGCGCTGCCCTGAGGTATGGATTACAGATAAATATGACTACAAATACTAAAATGCTGACCTTTGAAAAGTGTTTTTTGAAAAAATGTATTCAATATTGAGATCGAAGAATATTTCAAAATGCATGATTTTCATATAGCCGTAAAATGTTTTTGGTTTAAAATAATATTAAATAAATATGACTATACACATCAATCCACACCCTTCTAAGCAAAATTGGCTAATGTTATGTTACATTTTGTAATTAATTCCACTGGTACATAAAGCTTTTACATCAATTCCAATATTGGAAAGTCAATTAATGAATTCGTGTTACCACGATGGCAAGTCAAAATAAAATTTGACTAAGCCATCGACACGACGAAGAAGAAGAAGACTACACGTCAAATACAAACAAATGAATAAATTATTATTTAAGTAGAGTTGTTACGTACGCGTCAGGACCTTTGAAGCTACATGAGCCGAGGCGCAGCGTCAGCAATACGAGCGGTGGACGTCGCGCCATACAACCATTTTTACCGGATTAGTGCACTTTCGTTTCTAACATCGAGCGTTAGTCACCTATCTTAGGATGTAGACATTTAAGTTTTATTGTAATTTCATTATTAAAACTTTATTTTAAGTTAATTTGGTTTCCTTTCGGCCCTCTGGCTCAACGTAATTGAGTACTAAATAAAAATATTTTCGTGTATTAGTTTCTCATATTTCAGGTGTAAGTGACTTATATGGATAGCCTACTGCCTTAATCAATGTGCATAATGTTCTTGTAGTGCTAAGAGTAGCTCTGCTTATTGAATGAATTCGATGAAGTTTGAAATTAAATTTTCGTTAAACATGTCATTTAAAATCTAAAGGTTTCTGTTTCATTGCGGCATAAATCTTAGTCAACAATCTATTTAGTATGAATGACGCTGTAATGGAAAGTAAAATGTGCCGGCCCGTCTTTGTGTGTAGCGACCCTAACTGAACTGGATTTGACTAATTATCTGCGGCTTCGTAATTCTCTTAATGAATGTTATCCACTTTCTCAAATATTTAAGCCAAAATTTCACCGAATCAAAGCTAATTGCAGAAGCTTTTAAAAATACGTGACCCATTTATAAAGCGACGCATACAAATTGCTTTGCCTTGTTATGTCTTTATAATCCTCTTTCGTCGCGGATTGAAAAAAAAAGATTTCCGTCATCAATTTGAATTTAGAACAAGGTTTTTGAAATTTAATTATCAGCCAGGATAAATGATATTAAACTGATACATACTGGTTATCATTAAAACTTTTTTGTTGATTTAGGATTTTTTATGACGATCTATTTTTCTTTCTAACTTTTTAAGCAGAAAATGTCTGTAAATTGTAATATTTTAAAACGAGTTTCTGTTTAAAAGTTTTGTGTAAATAAACAGTTTTTTTACGCACAAAATTATCGGAAAATTTCATATTTACATACCATAACATAACATCAGCGATGTACAACACCCACTTTTCACCTGTTATATTTAGATCCCATGGGGTAGGGGGTAAGCCTATCGCGATCCACCGGGCACAATTCCAACTCCGTGCTGCTATACTGAATTTCCTGACAATAAGATCACAAATAACGCTTTGCCCGACCTGCAAATCGAACCCGAAACATCGTACTGAAAGGCGCATTTGCTAACCACTAGACCATCAAGGCAATCTTAATATACAAATTCAAATTTGTATATTTAATTACACCAAACCCAGCACAAACGAAATTCAATTTCTAGGTTTAATTAATAACCAATTTGAAGGGTACGTAGGTGAGTAAAATGTAACAGAATACAGTACAAAATAATTGATTTTAATATTAAACAATCTTGTATTAATTATCAAAGGGCAGATCAATTAGCAAAGCGGAAAGACTAAAGTAAGCCTTTTAACGAGTAAAGCAAAGAAACAGCTTTATTATATCCTCCTACGGGTAAATCGTGGAGGGTTTCAATTATCTCGCCTTTTAATATTAAAGTAAAACGCAGGCAAGCGACCGCACTCACGACGACGACGGCGCGGGGAAAAATGTACCCTTAAAATTATGTAATACGGGGTTAATGGAATCTCTGACCCTTGAATGCTGTGTTTCATGCGAGGGATAGACGAGCCTTTTGAAGTTATGAGTTAAAGCTATGCTTTGACAACTCGTTCCAGATCTAATGAGCCATGTCGAACTAAATTTTGCTGTAATATAGTTATTTTACTATAGCTTTTTCAGACAATAACGATCTAAAGTTTTTGGGATCATTGTTTAGTTAGTCGTAAACTGAAGGAATTTGAATAGTTTATTAAAAGGTAGCTGAAAATAAATAGTAGTATATCTAACTCATACATAATGATACCCTTAAAATTATGTAATACGGGGTTAATGGAATCTCTGACCCTTGAATGCTGTGTTTCAGGCGATGGATAGACGAGCCGTTTGAAGTTATAAGTAATAGCTATGCTTTGAAAACTCGTTCTTTTTACTCTCTTATTAAAAGTTTTCAATTGTAGCATCGACAGCGCGGAATTATTATCTAAATTCGACTTTAATGTGCTATAAGAACCCGATCTAATCCACTTATATGTGTACCGTTTGCAACGACTAACTATAGGCAAAACTCTTTCTTGATCCGTGCAAGCAGAAGCTTCAATAATATGTGTAAACAGCATGATATTGATCTTTTCAATAGTAGTGTGTCAAAACTGCGAAGGTGTTTGAGCCTTGACTTTTTTAAGGGTGCAATGGAGGCGTGATTGGTCAGTATATGGTAACATCAGTGCGTGGTAAGTGTTTATATAGGTACTTACAAATTTAGCTTTAGATTTATTTTGTTCTGTTTTTTTTTACTGTTTACGTTTGTTTTTATTCTGTTTTATGTAAGTGAAGACTTGTAATTGGCTGCCAGATTCCTTTACTACTACATACAATACTGTAAATTTAGCTGTAAGTCTTCCATATATCTTAAATAAATAAATGAATAAATTAATAAATAAATACATAATGATACGCTTAAAATTATGTTATATGGGGTTAGTGGAATCCCTGACCCTTGAATGCTGTGTTTCATGCGAGGGATTGACGAGCCGTTTGAAGTTATGAGTAATAGCCAAAGCAATGCTTTGACAACTAGATCTAATGAGCCATGTCGAACTAAATTTTGCCGTCATATAGTTTATTCAAATTATGAAATACGGGTGTTACTCACGTAATGTTGGTCTATTTAGTCCACCGCGGTTTCACCTATACGTCTAGGCATTATCAAGAGAGTGTGATACGTCGCGCATGATATAGTTATTTTACTATAGCTATTGCTTAGGATAATGACCTGAAACATATGAAATCATTGTTTCGTTAGTGACGGAGTGAAGGAATTCGGACAGTTTATTATAAGTTTGTCAGCTGAAAATAAACAGATATAAATTATAGCTCAAAGAGAGCAGAATAACGTTCGTTTGTTTAATGAGTGCTTATAATAGTGCGTTTGAAATTTCATGATTCATAGAATCCCAAAATATTTTTGTTTGTTCTACTACTATATTATAAGATTTTTTTAAATGATGCTAATTTAGCTAGGCATTTCTAATGCTAGCTTGTTTATTGTGATTATAAAATACAGAGTTGGCATTAGAATTGTATTGCAAAACTTAAATCGTGTAAATGGGGCTTAACTGCCAGATTTGGTCAATTCTGATATTGTTTTATAAATTCATTTTACTATTTTTACTCCTGTAAAAGTAAAATCATTAAACCTTCGGGTCTCAAGCTCATTACAACTAATAAAACGGGTGTAAAAATGCAATACATTCAACAACATTAACTTTTCAACCGACGTACGAAACTGTCTTTGCTTGAATGCTTTATACCTATCTATTCTCATAGCCGTCGTACAAGCTATTAATAGCACCGCTGTATCTAATACATAGCCCACTGCTGGGCTCGGGCCTCTTCTCATGATGAGAAGGGTTAGGCCATAGTCCACCACGCTGGCCAAGTGCGGATTGGTAGACTTTACACACCCTCGAGTACCTTTTAGGCACTCTCAGACGTGCAGGTTTCCTCATGATGTTTTCCTGCACCGTTAGCGAGCGATAATTTATATGACAAATACTCACATATTTTCGAAAAGACGTACCTTAACGATTTATTGGCATAGGTGTGTGACATGGCTTCGAACACGTGACCTTTAACTTAGCAGTCCTAAGGTCTCCCATTCGGATGTCGCTGCTTTTTGTAGCCGGGCTTTTTATCGCCTTACAAGTTCTTCCCTTGTGGAAGAAATTCTATGAATCTTTGCTTGCAGTTTGCAATATTGATCTTAGACGAAGAAAAGACAAAGGGGAATGCTCATTTAAACTTTATGACTGTAGAAATCTAACTTTAATATAAAGATTTTTTGTGACATTTTCCTTTAACCTTGTAACTTTTTAACTTTCGCGTTGCATATTTATTGATATAGTTTAAACGGCAATAAATGCGATTAATTTTTATTTACCTTTTGGTGCTTGACGTTTCGACAAGGTTGCACTTTGTCATGGTCGCAAGCAGACTGATGCAGCAGCCAGTGCCCCGGCTTCGTTAGTGAGGTTGATATTTTTAGAAAAAAAATTGTTAGTTTTTAATTTTTTGATGTACCTCCGTCACACACTACACTAATCGAGTCCCGCTTATGAGAGTACGTTTTTTGCTGGCACAGGCGAGCTTTTGTGATATTTATCACTGGATTCCACGTCGGAGATAGTTTGAAACCCTCCACCCGATTGAACGTCCTGTTTTCGGATTTCAATCGCTTCAAGTACCGAAAGTTTAAAAAAAAATTATCGCGTTAATGCCCGTTTATCAATAAATTTTCCTTATTTGTTGCTTGGACTGAACTTAGTATGAATTACGTCCTACTTATACAAATTACAATATCTTTCTGTTGAAATCAGTTTTATAAATCTTTGCTAGGAATTTGCAATATTGATCTAGAAAGAACAGACAAAGGATTGGGTATGAACTGTCGCGAAGTTGAAATGAGCATTCATTTCAACTTCGCGACAGTTCAAATCCAATTTAAAAAGAAAATTGTACTATCTTAACCTGGAGATGGTTGTAAGTCTGTTAGTGTGTCTATTCGTGACATTATCATTAAAGCGGTAACATCGATTTGTATGCGGTTCTTTTCATTTGTTGAATTCTTCAAGCTTCGGTATTTATTGTGATTATTATATTTATGTTTTTTTAAGGACGTTTTGCTTTCCCAATCAAAATTACGACTAAAACCCTCACTTAAGAGTTTCGTACTTTGCAGTCCAAAATAAACTCTTAAGCTTCCCTTTCAAACAAAAAAGTAGCCAAGATCCAACTCCACAAAACCAAATAAAAATTCCACAAACGGTAGTAATATTTATTCATTTGTTCTTTGCGGCAAGTTGCAGCCAGGACAGCGCATTACAAATTCATGAAATTATAAATATGGCCAAATTGAATGGACGGACTTTGAATACCAATGCGAAGGCACTTATACAAGCACCATTTGAGTTTGTTCTTTCTTCTTTGTTATTTTTTGGTACAGTGGTTTAATGGACTATCTTGTTGGTCTAGTGTTTAAAGTATGCGGCCTCTCATCGTGGGGCCTAGAGTTTGAATTCCATTTCGAAAAAAATGTGCTATTATAGTTTTTAGAGAAATGATTTAGTCGCCTCTTAGTATAAAATAACCTGCATAGCCAACAGTTTTATAGTATTTACTAATTCTCATTATGTTTTTTATATAATATTAAAGTTGAAAAATTAAGAATCCAGCAGGACTCGAACCTGCACCCCTTGGGTATACGCCCCAAGTGCTTTGCCAATTCAGACATATTATGTATTCGTATGCTGGTAGACTCGAAATGTCTTAACTCTTTTGTGCCAGCGTCATAGGTATATATATACATACCTTAGCTAGACGAACCTTACTTGGTTTTAGCGCCAACTATGCTATTACAATAGCATACAATAGCATTCTCATTATATTATTACAATAGTTTCCCTATCTAGTTTTACTAGGCCCAGTCCAAGCAACTGCTGAATAACACGTCGTGAATAATTAAAGTCTTCAAAAGGATTTCTACAGTCACAAAGTAAAAATGAGCATACCCCTTTATCTCTGTCGTCTAAGATCAATATTGCAAATGGCAGACCAAGAGTCATACAATTAATTTTCACCAAGGAAGATCTTGTCAGGCTATAAATAGCTGGGCTACAAAGAGCCGCGACAAAAAGATATCCAATTAGCTTGTACGACGGCGGCTACGAGAATAGCAGATCTAGTCTCCATTTCAAACTAGGACGCCGAAGACCGTTTGTCGGTTAAAGAGTTGTACATACAACGACTTAATATTGTAAGTAGTGTTGCAATGCTTTTTACAACCATTTAGCTAGATGTAATCTGTTTCAGAAAGAAAGTTAAATTTTTAATTTAGTATAAATTCTTTCATGTAAAAAAAATCATGATATACTGCTATTAATTTTCCGCTGACAAACATTTAATAAACTGTCCGCGACTAACTAAACAATGTTCCCAAATATTTTAGGTCGTTATTGTCTGCAAAAACTATAAAAAAATAACTATATAACATCAAAATTTAGTTCGACATGGCTCATTAGATCTGGAACGAGTTGTCAAAGCATAGCTTTAACTCATAACTTCAAACGGCTCGTCTATCCCTCGCATGAAACACAGCATTCAAGGGTCAGAGATTCCATTAACCCCGTATTACATAATTTTAAGGGTACATTTTTCCCCGCGCCGTCGTCGTCGTGAGTGCGGTCGCTTGCCTGCGTTTTACTTTAATATTAAAAGGCGAGATAATTGAAACCCTCCACGATTTACGCGTAGGAGGATATAATGAAGCTGTAACTTTGCTTTACTCGTTAGAAGGCTTACTTTAGTCTTTCCGCTGTGCTAATTGATTTGGCCTTTGAGAATTGTTAAATATTAAAATTGATTAATGTAAACATTATTTGAAAATAAACGAACTGTATTTGGTTCGTTTGGAAACTTACCGATACATTTAAAGTCCCTAATAAATAGTATGTTTTGGTTTGTAAATCCAACTAAAATATGTGCTTTCGTAACTTTTTCAGTCAAAACAAAATTCAAGACTCCTTTCCATGTGATTTGGTTTCATAAAGGCGCGGGTAGACTGCGGCGTCGCGTTCACATTCATGTAATAATATGGGAAAAGGTATCCGCGGCGGCTGTGGGTTGGAAGCTGAGTGTAAAATAAATAAAATAAATAAATAAATAAACACGTAAGCAAATATTACATAGCATCACACCTACGTTACCGTCGCTGTAATTGTATGCTACCCACTTAGTACTTTTTTGTGAAAAAATAATTTTATAATTTTATATTACAAATCTAGACTTAAGACCATTTATAAGGGGTGGAGGGTGGATAACCTGAGACACAGGAACCATCCTAGTTCAGGTATCTACCCGCCATAGTTTAATTTTTTATTGTTAATCTTTTTACATGCCATTTCAACCTTTATTGTATAATATGTACCTTTAAGGATGTGGCAGAGGTATATACCTACTACCCACTTTACCTGCTATTATGACCGCATTTACCGGGCACAATTCTAAACTCTATTTTGCCACTCTAACGTCGCCTAGATCGAATTAATAATGCGCACACAGCGAAGAATATTACGTGTTTCTTGGCCGATACGCACACAAACCAAAATTTGCTTGGCTACACGACAAAGTGGCTTCACTTTTCATGCGTGTATTGGGTTTCTATGAGTAATAATTCTATGGCTGCCATTAAGAATTTCATAACGAAACAATCCTAAATAACCTTGCCGGTCTAACCAGAGTCGACCCCATTCGTTTCATTTCAATGTACCCGCGTTAGCAGAGGGTTAGAACAAGTTATCTAATTTATTACTGAAACGTTTCGCATACATCAAACGTAATAAGACAATATCTTTGGCTTATAGTTCTTAAAAAAGCAGATATTCAATATGTTTTGTATGGATGTGGAATTTTAATGGTACAGAAGGCTACAAATCTATATATACGATAGTAATAGATGGTCTTGCATGAACCTATGCTATAAATGGAGTGACCATAAGATGCTAACAATACTTAAACGTTAAATTACCCGTAGTAAAGTTAACCTATAGTTTTTTAGAACATTAAACAAGGCTTTCCCGGTTATCCGTCGCATCGAACGATGCCGGTAATCTCGCTTATAAATTCAAGTAACACCGAGATCGCCAAGACTTAACGTTTTGATTCCAACTTTGTAAAAAAGATTAAGAAAGAAATTAATCCTATCTTCGCAATTACTGACGTTCCTTTCAGGATATTTAATCTTATTTTTACTCCATTCAGGTTTGATTTTTATTTTTTGATAGCTATGAATATAAAGTCGAATCTAAGTAGGTAGATGGTTTAAATTTATTAAGGTACTAATGCAAAAATATATTTAAAAAATAACTAGCAACATTAAAACTGTCCTATCGAATCGCCTAGTAAAAAAAAACACATTATAAATATCATAGCAGTCGTCGTATAAGTATCTAATTTTAAAATCTGATAAAAGTGTATGTCTTTAATTAAGCAATCATTTAGACAATAAATAAATAAATAAATAAATAAATATTTCACAACTCACACACAACGCCATCTAGTCCCAAACTAAGCAGAGCTTGTAATATGGGTACTAGAATAAGTTTGATACTAGAATATTCCGTCAACATTATTGAGAGAATTTCAATTATTGGGAAGTTAAACACCAGTGAAGTTCATCTGACACCAGCGCTGCTAAACTTATCAAGGGAGACGTATAGACGGATGAAGATTGAAAAGGGAATAGCCCCTACCAATGGGCTGGGGAAGTTCTATATTCTGTAGTTATCTTTATCTTTTCATAATTTGAAGGTCAAATTTAAGTAAGGTCATCACCTTAAGTGATGAATGGTATACGGTGGAGAACACTAAATGAAACTTCAAAGTCCGAAATAACGCCATCATATTCAGTATGGGTTTAATATTATAAGCCATGTTTTAGTTGAAATTTCAACATCCCTAACAAATATTCTGGCTTTTTATACAATATTAAAGTTGAAAAACTTAGAATCCAGCAGGTTGCGAACCTGTACACGCTGGGTAAACACCTCAGGGGCTTTGCTGATTTAGCCATGGATTCGTATGCTGCTAGACTCGAAATTTCCCAACTCTTTTTGAGCCAGCGTCATAGGTAGAGATATATTTCAAGTATTCCGGTATTGGTATTTATTGGAATTATGACCAAAGCTAACATAATATCGTAACAATCGCTTCGTCAATCGTACTACGGTCATGACTTACTGACATGGATTGCACATTAATGTTCGTTTTCGACAACTTTTAACACATACCTATATCTACTTGTAGTTGCCTTGTAACTCTATTTTGTGAGTAAACAGTTTCTAAAGGGGTGTACTTACAATAATTATGTCTTGTCTAAAAAGCCCGTTATGATGTTATTTTGTTTCAAATTACCTGTGAACAAATAAAAATACATTTAGATTGTTTTGCTCAAGTCATAAAATATTGTTCAACTCATAGAGCCATTTTGCCTTTTGCCTTTTGCCTTTTGCCTTAATAAGAAAAATAATTAATTAAAAATACAAGCTTATGTCAATGTGCTAATGACCCAAGAAACATTTTATCACAAAGTAGGAGATGATTGAATGAAAGGTAAAATGCGGTTTACGATTTATAACGTATTAAAAAAAACTAATTATTAGATCTCGTTCAAACCAATTTTCGGTGGAAGTTTGCATGGTAATGTACATCATAATATTGTTTTTACATTTATCATTCCCTTATTTTAGAAGTTATGGACACACATTTTTCACTTTGGAAGCGTCTCTCGCGCAAACTATTCAGTTTAGAAAAAAAATTATTGAAAACCTTAATATCATTTTTAAAAACCTATCCATAGATACCCCACACTAATGGGTTAGATGAAAAAAAAAAAATTCAGTTCTAAGTATGGGGAACCACAATTTTTTTTTTTTCTATTTTTGTATGAAAATCTTATTTCGGTTCACCGAATACATCTACTTACCAAGTTTCCACAGTATAGCTCTTATAGTTACGGAAAAAAGTGGCTATAACATACGGACGGACAGACGGACAGACATGAAGAATCCATAAAGGTTCCGTTTTTTGCCATTCGGCTACGGAACCCTAAAAAAAATGTCATGAAAATCGTTATTTGTTTTATATACGTCCAAAAAGAGCTTTAAGTTTGTAATATGTTAAAGCAAATTTTAGCTTTGCTATGCCTTTTTGTATTTTATATAATATTAAAGTTGAAAAATTAAGAATCCAGCAGGACTCGAACCTGCACCCCCTGGGTATACGCCCCAATGCTTTACCAATTCAGCTATGGATTCGTATGCTGCTAGACTCGAAATTTCTCAACTCTACTGTGCCAGCGTCATAGGTATATATATACCTTAGCTAGACGAACCTTACTTGGTTTTAGCGCCACCTATGCGATGAGTGATTAGTCACTTAGTTTAGTATTTTATTATAGATTTCAATGTGTAGCCTTTAAAATTAATTTGCTTTTCTGTGAAACATCAATAAAATGAATTTCCATTTCACAGAGCGAATGAGCGCTATCAAAATTGAATTAATTCATATTAGCATAGAGTACGGTATCATAATTTTATTATTTTCATATTATGAACTCTTATTGGAAGCACTGAGTTCTGATATTGAATTTTATACATTACAATTAAGAGGGAACTCCCGATATGGAATTCTCATACAAAATGAGTCTGGTTGTATCTTTTACATTTTTCATCACAATGTTATAATTTTTGCTCAGTCAATTTAAAACATGATTATCTATGTTCCTTCGATTTCAAATTATCTTTAGTCTGTCTATTTTAAAAATTATAGGCATCCAAACATCCGTAGTTTTGAACGGCCTGACAAATGCGACTTTTTTAGTATTATACAACAGATTATTACAAGTTTTCGGAACCAAGGACCCTCGTAAATATACTGTACTTTCTATTTTATCAATAATTATCATCAAAGTACCTCATTTTCATTCATCAAATACCATATTACAAATTAAAGAAAATTACAATATCTATCTCAACTCATTGAAGGGGGGTGAGGCAGCCATTCGTTAGCTACTCGGAAGTGAAGGAGGGGTGCCAGTGAGATACCGAACCAAGCCGAGATATGACATACCATAGTCTACCGACCAGAGAGTATGCAATGAACTGCATTGAACCTTTTTTGACATTCACGACTGCAATAAGTTATAGTCCGAGATCTAGCTGCAGAATCTTTTCGTTCTTTATAAACATAATTGAATTATATTTTTATGTAAACAATCATTTAGGGACTGAGCTGTATACATGGCATATGGGTTAAAAGTACCAAAGTCTAAACGAATAACAGAAATAAAAACAGTTAGTTGAAAACAATGATTGTTTTTTGCATTAATAACTTATTAATAGTTATTTATATATTATTTCAAAAGACAACTGTATACAATTGTACTATTGTGACAAAGTGTAAATGTTAAAACGATTGACTGTTAAAATGTGTAAATGATGAGGCTGATCATAATCTGTTTTTTTTATTTTTATCACGTCCTTAATCACCCCATACTTTCAAGGGCTGTTATAAATTAATAGTCAGCTATATATGCCGAGAGTATTAGTATCTATAGAAACATGTCACATTATCTTTGAATAGACAACGTTTAATTGTCTTGTTAATTTATCATTGAGTTGGAGTAATAATAATAATCGTTAAATGCTTTCGAACCTAAAACCTTCTACATGCATAATAATAACTATGCAGATACAATATTCATTTAAAATGCATAGCTCTTGGCCTAATTACAGTGTCATTCATTGCAATTCGCTTGTGTCATATCATATGTCACACTTGTATTTTATAATGTTGATTATAATATTTAAATAGTTTCTCTGGACTTAAATATGGGTAAACAATCTTTACATTGTGTATTGTTAATTATTTACATAGTAATTATATCATTATATCTACGAATACTTAAATTGTAATATCATTATATCGTGCATGTCATTTTTGTTCTTTCATATGTACAATCAAATACATAACCGTTTCAGCAAATTTGAACAAAAATAAGATAAATATATTTACAGCATATAAACCGCATAGTAATAAAGATTTTTGTCATTTGAGTTTGTGCTGAGGTAAATTATTTACATTTCTGTATTTTTAGTGAACCGCAGAATGAAAAGAAGAGACTTAGCCTATTTGTCAGCTTATACTTCACGAGAGCGAAAAATGAATAAGATTAAACGTAAAATAGAGCTGAAGAAAGTAATAATTATTAGATAAATAACGAATGCCATGTTGCAGAATAATGCAATTCTTTTATCACTGTCTCAAGAAAAACGCAATGTGCTAAATATTAGAGCAATATTATTAAGTATTATTATTATATACCCTAAATAATACAGTATCATTTCTAAACTTTGTTTTATTATTTAAATAAAGAAAACACTCAGAATCAAGAGTTAAACGGTACTATTATATTATAGTACTAATGTTTTGATGCAATTACATACATACTACGTCACTATCGACATACTACGTGGGTGCAGTCGCAGAAGAAACTAGTGATATTATAAATCCCAAAGTAACTTTGAACGTCTGTCGGTCTGTTGTTCCTGCAAAATAAAATCGTTTAATCGATCTTAATGAGTGTTAATGTTTTTTTTGTTGACAAAGCCCGCTTAATTAAGCGGCCGTGGCGCAATGGATAAGGCATCGGTCTTACGATCGAGAGGTCGTGGGTTCGAATCCTGGCCATTACACCACGGACGTAAAACGTCCTCTTATCACAAGCGAATTAAGCTTAGCTGGTGGGGTTAACAAGAATACGAGTAATTTGTATTTGCAAATTGCTAGTAAGGTTTTCAAAAAAAAAAAAAAAATCTAAACACGCAAAGTTTTATTGATATCAAATTTGTATCTATAGCCTCTATTTTCATGCGTGGGCGTCGGGCAAGGCTTGACGCCTTGACGCCTTGACGCGAACTCAAATTGGACGTATTGCGAAAGCGACAATAAATTACCCTTGCTGTAAACCTCATGGCAATTTTGAACTCGACTGTACATCATCATCAAAATCAAACTGAATACGGACGCCAAAATTAAATCATGTTACAGAATAAGGACGCGCTATATCCTTAGGCTCAACTCACATCGACTAGCTAGCTTCATATTTATCTGTAATCTGTGACGTAGACACAGAAGCACTGCGTCTTCGTGTTGCGTCCAGTTTATATGGCCTATTTAGCCCAAGATAGATGTAGACAAATTGTATGGATAAATGCAAATGAACCTGAAAAGCAACAACATAAACAGATCAGCTTTTTAAGTTCATTACATCATGATTTTTTTAAATTGCTAGGCTAATCTTTAATATATTTCCAGCAGGCCCACATAATGAAGATATGTATAAATATAAATATTATTATGTAAAAAAAACCGATGGCGTAAAACGCGACGTGAAATCTTTTATCTCTTTTAGTTGCCTGCCCGCCTGTTAAAACAGCGTCGTAAGTTCTTAGTCTGAATTATGCCTAAAGGTATAGAATATCTATATTTAGTAGATTTTTAGTCGACTAGTTGGTCGACTAGTGCATAATGCAACTGACTGTGGAACAATAAACATCCCTGTTCCACATACAAATCTCGCTATTGTTACCATAGCAACAAAATTTTGTTGAAAATCGACAGACTTATCAAACAACAAATCCTAGGTATTGAACCGTTGAGTAACAACTGAACATCAACATGTATTTTCACTCACACGTTTATATATAAGACCGATAGAGACAGCAATACCTTTATATGTGTGCAGAGTCTACCCTTAACACTAAGTGCTTTTCATAATCCTATCAACATATAATTTTCACTATTCATAGTATTTAAAAGCGTTCGAATTATACCCAGAGATGACAGTTTTTGATTGTTTATTACCTCATAAAGATTACTAGGCCAAAATAGCTAGCATAAACCTCATCAGAATTTAGTGACGAATTTAATTCAATTGTCTATTTTGTACTCAAATCCTCGAATTCAATACAAAAATAGCTCAGAATTTGTCTGACCTATAATGAAAGATGTTTTAATGGTCATATTACTGGAAATAGTGCCAATATATCGATTTGTAACTACAATAACCTATTGTTCTACGTTTTGATGAAGTTTATTATTGATTGAATAAATAAGAGATGAATGATATAAATGGGTACTTAACTATGTTATTTCAATATCTTTCCGTTCGAAATTTACAATAGCAGCACGGAGTTGGAATTGCACCCGGTCTATTACGTAACAGGTGAAATGTGGGTGTTGGAAACCTCTGCCACATCCTTCTGGATAATATAGACATGATACTTTGTTATTATAATTATGTAAAAAAAACTGTTTCGATAAAAATGAACATTTCGATCAGGCAATCGGGAAAAAGTGTTTTATTTATTAAATTTCGTTATTTTTATGAAATTTACCATTGGTAATGAATACTGACCATGTATTAAACCTGTGGTATCTATAAATGTCGCTATATCGCATCCACCATGCATAATTTGTTGTACGAAAACTGTGACTAAAAATATATATTTCTGTAAAAAACCTACACTTCCTTGAAGATAACATAGCAAATACGGAAGGGTTTACCTTAAACTGGCGATCAGTGCTGATCCCTCGACTTAAGTAAAAATATCCCCTGATACCCCTTGATACCCCTTGCCAAAGTTACGTAATATCCTTAACATTCATAGGCTTCGGGGATTCTCCTATTTCAGTTAAAATATTATCCTACAACTTTTTTAGTTCGAAGTTGTCAAACACATCTTACTACTTAAAAAGAACTCTGATACTATTGTATTTATGCCTACCGAAACAACATTATTAAAAAGATATTTTTTTTTATCTATGCTTAAATGGGTTTTAATTCATATATTTGAACTTTTTGTAACGTACAAAAGATAGTATAGATTACTTCGCTATAATTTATTACCATATAATTTAATTAGAACACTTACCCACCTAATTATATTCTTCAGCAAATATAATAGGTTTATTTTAATGAATTGCCTAAAAATAAGGCAGAAATACACGCGCGATAAAAGTATGAATATTTAAAAAGTAGGTAAACTAAAAAGCAAAAAATAAATTTACTTCGCACAAAATAATACGTTTTTTTCATTTAGTTAAATAGAAATTATTAAAATATTTATTTTATAATTCTGAAGTCGGTGCCAAGTAAAAACAGGAATTGGAATCATCTCCTGTCCAACAAAAAAAGAATCATCAAAATCAGTTCATAAACGACGGAGATATCCGTGAACAAACATAAAAAAAAAAAGCAACATATATACGAATCGAATTGAGAACCTCCTCCTTTTTTAGAAGTCGGTTAAAAACTCGATAAAATTAGCTTGGATCTTGTATGAGTTAAATTACGACATTTAACCTGTTTATAGTGAACTAAAATATTCTTTCGCGGCACAGCCCCCGTGTTACCCTGATAAAATATAGCCTTTGTTTTTTAAATAAGATGTATCTTTCTAATGATGCAAGAATTTTTTTGGTCGAGTAATTTTCGAGTTAATACGTAATAAGGGTCCCAGAATCATGACCCGAATAGGTAAGCACCTTTCTCACGATGTTATTTATTCCTGAAATGAAAAGTTCAGTCAATTTTATACTAACTATTTCTTCAATTCTGTTGAAATATAAATATAGACCAAATTTTAAATTTATATCCAGCCCAAAAACTTTCAGCCAATTTTCCATAATGGACAGATCCATTTCAGTCCATTTGGTTTGGTGTACAGACGGCTTCCGATCAACCAATACATTGCCAGTATAAACTGGTCCCGCATTGTACGTGAAACCGATACTACGCGACACCATCTTATACTGCGCATGTATAGGTTGATTGGTAACTATGTGTACAGCTATCTCAACAACTACGTAGCGTTTTGATGGATTATAGGAGAAAAGTTCCCGCATCGCTACCCACTGAAATTAGTTTTACTTTTACCTAACTTCGTTCTGTATTGTTCGTGTGTGAGTAATTTGCTCATGTGTGTGTAGATGTAGAGTTGCTGTTTGCCTCTGGATTTGTTTTGACGATTATTTATTTTTGTGGGTAAAGCCAAGTTTACATTATAAAACGACATTTCATTAACATCTTTACAATGCATGTATTAATTTCATGCAACTAGTTTTGTAATGTATATTATATAGGCTATATATTAGGTTTCTTTTTGGTCAGAAAATCGCCTTTATAATGTATTTTTTAGCTCCAAAACAAGATTGTCACGAGATGCCAAGTAAAAGTTGCGTGTTAGATTATAGGCTTCTGGAAAACTAAACTCAAAAACTGCTACAACAGCAGCAGCTAAGTGCTTGATTTTGATCAAGAAATTTTCGACCAACATTTTGTTGTACTCAAACCTCAATTTTATTGTTGTCTTTTTGGAAATTGCCTAACTTAACCATTGATATAAAAGGTACTTGCATTACTAGCAAGAAAATGTCGATTCCAAGAATATTTTCTCTTTTAAAGGCTTAATCAACATGGTCAAATTTTATGAGTCCAGTGGCTACTTAAACAGCGCTTTTGCCGAAAATAACTTGAAACATTTCAACATTCTTCGTATGATTCTGTGTTCAATTTCATTTGTGTGTGTTACAGTAAATGTTTCACACAGAATGAACTGAAACAACTCATTCAATTTAGTTGGACGTAAGTGAGTTTCGCTTCGCTAAATGTTTTGTGTGAAATTCTGGACGCGAGTTATTATATTATAAGTTACCAAAGCCGAGTGGAAATGATAAGAAATAGATCTCGGGTTGTAACAATGATGATGAGTGATTGAGCGATTACATACAGGCCCAAGTATAAATATGCTATTAATAAAAATGCCACTATTTTTTGGCGCAGTCGGGTAGGAGATAATAAAATCGTTTCCTTTCGAATTGCGCTGGGGAAGGGACTGCCCTGTACTTAAACAATAAAAAAATATATGAGTCTTAAATACTCAATCACGATTAACCCTTTAATACGGTTTTGGTAATAAATATATTTTGTAATGTTTGTATTGAAAATGTTTGCTGCATATGTTTATGATTTTGCCCATATTATATAAGTGAAGTTCATTTAATCATTTTTATCTAAGGAATAGTTAACATTAATGCTACTTAGATTTTTGTTACTATAATTTGTAATTAATAATTGTAATTTGTAAAAAATAAAAAAAATGTATTTGTTGTGTCAAGTAGATTAAGTTGTATAATTATAATGTTTATAAATCACAAGTCGGATCTTAATTTCAAACCTCATCCGTCTTTGTCCTCTTTTCAGAGGTGTTAGCTAAACCTTATTGGTTGGATAAGCATTTCAAACACATAAATAAAAAAAGACGGCTGTGTTATTATTCCCAACGTAGTTTGGGTCACTTTTATATTCGGTCAGGTTATATTTAATGGGGCTAATAATTATGATCTATATCCGGTACTTCTGAAACTAGCCTTAAATATATTCATAATAATATGTAAATATATTTTATGTTTTTAATCTTTCGCAATCGTTTATTATAATATTACAATATTTTTAATTCGTGGAAATAAAATTTATAACTTAAATATTTACAACTATACACTTAGAATAAAAAAAAAATTATTTATATACAATTTCTTTCGCGATTTGAAAACATTTTTCAAATATTAGACAACGGGTCTAAATCGCGTAATTATTATAAAGGTAAATAAATACCTATGCTGGACGTTTTGAATGACGTTTATAAATATTTGGTTTTTATGCCTTAAAAATATTCAAGAGAAATAATCCTACAAAGATACTAGAAACCTAATATTTGAAGAAATTCGCAGACTGCAAATACAATCCCGCAATACGAGACGGGAAAAACTTGAACAATTGAGTTCGTGCTCCAAGTTTATATGCTGGCATATTTGCGAGCATATGCAGGACATTCATGACATGTCATCATAGCATAATATGCAATATGTGAAAGAAAGAATGAATGATGGAGTCAAGAAATATTTGTGGTAAAGTTTCCGGCTCTACAGAATTGTACGTGGCATGATTTCAAACAAATAATGTCATAAGTTAAGAGAGAACAATTGGTTCGCTGTTTTCTATAGAAAATTAATAATGGTTTTACTTTAATATTATTTACCCCTATTTTTTAAATTGGTGTTTTAATTTTATTTTTCTTACATACAATTTTGAAAAATAGGGCACGAACTAACATCCACTTCAGTATATGTTTTTAAACTTTCGCGATTTAAGAACATTTTTCAAAAATTAGACAACGGGCGTATTGGGCGAGGCCTATGTCCAGCAGTGGACTGCTACAGGCTGATGATGATTGCAGTATTGTTTGTTCTTAATTTAAATTTATAACAAAAATCATATTTATGGTGTAAAAAGTTCAACGTTGTAAGCTAGAGATATTAAAATGAACAAAGTGGCGATACGGTCGAATAAAAAGAATTCTACCTTTTTATATTTTTGTTGGCACAAACTTGTCGCAGAGACTTAACAAAGACTACAAGTTCCATTATTTTCACTGGGAAGGTACGTTGTCCTATTTATCGTACGTTTGCCCCACAAAGGGGTAACCGACAGCGACGCGACAACGAAGGGTGGGAGTAAACACGCTCTACGAACCAAGCGTATACATGCAGCGGTGAAATTATCAAAGACGGGAGTTTGAAATTTCACTAGAGAAATATAGAACAGCGCTTGACGCATTACGCAGATATCTAGTGCTGAAATACTTCTGCTAACATTTTGATCGACTTCAATATTTTGTTTTTAATACAATGCCAGAAGCAATCACACTATCCAACGGTGCCAATGACATAGCCAAATACTTACAGATTCACTCACGCAAGCAAGTCTCAAACAATTAAAGGTTTCGTGACTCTTTCTTGTATTAAAAGACATACGAGCATGAAAATATGCGAATTAAGATATCATAAACATGTTATACAACATTTTTTTAGTGGCTCTTTGTTGTAATCATGGATCTGACTAATAAAAACTTACTTTTAGTAGCTACATCCCAGTTGAGGCCAGTTTAAATTCGCAGCTTCTCTTGTAAAGTCGATTTTAAAATTCCAATAATAGATTACTGCTAGTGAAATTAGTAAAACTCGCCTTTGATATATTGACTGCGACACAAACTTTTTATTTGCAAGTGTTGACGAGATGAAAGGCTTATGAAAGGTTTTTACACAGTTATTCTGGTTGGGTCGGAGGGTTATTGAAAAATATTTTGTTTTAAGTATTTTATAATAAAAGCCTTTCATTTGGAGTGTCGTAAAAAAGTCAAGGTGCTAACAATATTTGAATCACTCTATTTAATGTTTCATTAAATAATAAGTACACGAAAATAAAAACCTTTGTCGATTTATTGTGTCAAATATTGTAATAAAGCCCAAGGTAGTTACAAAAATAAAGAGAAGATATTTTTATTTTTGTTTAGTTGTACGACATTAAATCTTTTATTTATTTTTCATTCTTTATATTTTGTACATGTTTATTTTTTTAAAAAGTACTATTATATATATTTCCCGACTTCCAAGGATCGTTTATATTTTCTTGATAAAAACATTTTAAGTGAGACCATCATTTAGGTATCAACCATCTTCTTTTCTTGAGTTCATTTTTATTTCTTAAGGCAGTTGTTCCGATGCTGACAGAGTGCTTACTCAGCACTTTTAGCGCCTTCGCATCGCCTGCATTATGGAAGAAATGAGCTTGAACTATCATTTATTTGCGCTCTTTTCTTTTGACTGCTTTACAGTTTGAATTGGTAGCATATTCAAGCTAGCATATTATTTTATTTTTATCTACTTACTCATTTACTCATTGGATTATCTTGCCAAAGCGCTTAAATGTTTTTAGAGTTATTTGCGGTAATCTTGCAATATAATGAACAGCATTCTCTTATTGTCTTTTATAGGATTATATAAAAAAGATTTTTACCTTCAAACTTAATGTGTAAAAAATAAATACAGAATACCGTATAAATATATCTTATGCTTAATGTTTTCGTTTTTAGGGTTCCGTAGTACCTACAAGGAACCCTTATGTTTCGCCATGTCCATCTGTCCGTCTGTCCACGGCATAGCGACGAAACCGTTGGTGCTAGAAAACTGAAATTTTGCATAAACATGTATGTTAACTAAACAAAGAAAGTCGTAGAGTAAAATTTGGAAAAATATTTTTTTTTCAGGTAGCTCCCCTACATGTAAAGTAGGGATGTTTTTTTTGTCGCCTACCCCATAGTGTGGGGTATTGTTAGATAGGCCTTTTAAAAACGTTTAGGGGTTGCTAAGACAGTTTTTTGATTTAGGGATCCGTTTGCGAGATAATTAACTTTAAAGACGAAATTTTTGTTCGAGTAGGGCGTCCCCCCCCCTCTAAAAGCTAAACTACTGGATCCTAAAATCTGAAAAAAATTGTGTCGGTAGTACATGTAATGAACTTTAAAGGAAAGCTATAGCGGATAAGTTCACTTTATTAGTTCAAGAGGAATAGGGGTCCGAAATGTCAGATGCAGTTACTCAGAATATTTCGTTCAAAATTCTTGAAACATAAATAAACATACATAATACATATATAAAATCACGCCTTTATCCCACGGAGGTAGGCAGAGACGATGGAACGCCATGTGCTTCGCTCCTTACATACTTCTTTCGCTTCCTCAACATTCATACATCTCGTCATACGTGCTAGCTGGTTTCGTGTACTACAAACATTTCCTTTCTGAAGGACGCCATTTAGTTATAAAGTAAAATTAAAAATATTTTTCTATGGAACCCTACTGCGCGTGGCCCGACACGCACTTGGCCGGTTTTTTATTTGTCGCTTTCAGATAATAAAATCAAGAATGTCATGTTATTTCCAAGCAAAACAATCACAATAATTTCTAATCCCAAGGTAATTACAATATTCAGGGAAAAGAGATATCGGAGGAGGAATTTTTTGCTGTCTGTCTGTATGTTCGTACGGGCATCACGCAAAAATTACTGCATGGAACTTGATGCGCTGTTCACAATGTAGCTGAAGGTTTATCTTAAAAACTGTTATAATATAGTTTATCGTTACATTGTATCTCTTACGGGGTTAATTAATTCATTAAATAAATTAAAAAAAACCACTCCCAAGAGGTTAATTTGGGGTTATAGAATGCACAGTTTCTTCAATTCTTCCTCAACTTTGTAGGACATAGCATGGAAATATTAAGCTCCAGGTGGACGAAGTCGCGGTCAAAAACTAATCAAAAATAAGATTTGACATAGCCAAGGAAAACATTCAAATATAAAAGACAAAGACAATATTTTTATCACCTCAATAATCAGGCAAACAAAATGTAACCAAAGAATGAGCCCCAAGGCAGTTACAATATTCAGGATAAAACGGTGTCGTCGGTAAAAACTACTGACAATCTCATCTCGTCGTGTCGTCACCCCAGATGACGCAAAAATAAAGTCTACACGCAGATATTGAACAATTCTTTTTACGATATATGTAGAAGGTTGAACACGAAAAAAAAGCTTGCCTAAATTCTTGATTACGACTTGAGACATTGAAATTAAACATTACTCAATCTCCACGTTAGAAAGACTGAAAGAAGCTGAAGCTGAAATTAGCTACGGGTGGTTTTTGTTTTTTTAAAAAACCGACGACCACATTAGGTATAACGTCTGTGTCACGGGAGTGTTCAAAAACACATAACACACCCAGAGCCAGAACAAATCTTTGCGGATCACACAAAGATTTGTCCCGTGTGGGATCGAACCCACAACACCAGCGCACTTAAAATATTCTGGCTATTGGTTAGTTTCTGAGGTTCCGAAAAGACCGTAACTAAATTTAAAAGTGACACATGTTAGCCTTGAAATAAGAACAGCTGTCATTTTCATTTATGTGTATTATATGATTATCCTTCCTTACTAAAGTTAATAACATTGTAAGTTAATTAACAGAAAAGTACATTAAAGGTTAAATAATTAACATACGGAGGCAACCGCGTGGAGTAAATTGTTCGCCTGTAATGAGATTTTGTTTGAACAAGCGTGCCGTGCAACAGCGTTATTGAATTTGATGAAAACCTGCATTATTGAACTTAATTTATATAGTATTTATGTTGGTATAGGTAAGTGGTTTTAAGTACATACTATTAATATTTTGAATAAGGTATATATCACAGATATAGATCTACATAGATAACGCAAGTATCACGATTTGTATTGAAACCAAGCGTGCCGACTTTTTAATACCAATTGTGACGTCACAGCCGAAATTTAGTGACGGGAAATCCAAACCGATTCAAAGACACCGATGCCGCCGATGCCAATCCGCCCAGTACGTTCAACTGGAGCCGTCCGCTATGATTTTCTCTGACAAAAGACGCGCGAGGACTGAAGTTAGCGGCGACCAACCTCGACGCTTGGTTGGGGTTGAGACACGCGAAGTACATGCATCTGCGTTATCTATGTAGATCTATATCTGTGGTATATATAGTACCTATGCCTTTGGGTTGCATGAAAGGGGCCTCCCCGAGTGACGTACACAACGATTCCCTACGTCCGGCGCACCCTGGGCAATTCACGAGTTCTCCAAAGCGAATTGGCTAATCCTTTCACCACGATGGCAAGTCAAAATAAAATTTGATTCAGCCGTCGACACGACGAAGAAGAAGAGTACCTACCTATGCATTATGCTATATCGTTGGTCTTCTAGCCAAAATTGCGGCGTCTCACCGCGAGGTGCGATTCACAGGTCGGGTTGGCTCCCCCCTGTCACATGGGACCCCTAAGCATAACAGGTGCAGTGTGGGTGCTGCACACCTCTGCCACACCCTTCTGGGTAATATAGTCTTGATGTTATATCATATGTTGTTATGTTAAAATATAACGTTGAACTTGTGGATAGGGGGTGAGCCTGTCGGCATTCACTGGGTACAATTCCAACTCCATGCTGCTGTTGAGAAGTTACTGACGAAAGTTTACAAAAAACTCTTTGCTCGAACCGGGAATCGAACCTCGGTTTCAATTGGGGAACAGAACACAGATCACATCTAGAATTTATGGATATTTATAATAATGTCGCTATATCGCATCTACCCTGAATGACACGCATAAGCGACAAGCAAGGAAGGTTCCGCAGTCAACGTTATTTATTTATTTAAAACTTCTTGGACATAATAAGTGTACAATGGCGGACTTAATGCCATAGGCATTCTCTACCAGTCAACCGTAAGGTGATGCAGAGAGAACAAAGATAGATTTTACTGGTGGTAGAGCTCTTGTGAATGAGCTCGAGGGCGGCAGCACCACCGTCTCACCTTTAACTTGCCGCCAAATAGTAGTGCTTCCATTACTGTGTTCCGGTTTGGTGGTGAGATCACGCCCTGAAATTACTGACACATGAGGCATAACACCATAGCCCTCAGCTGCAGCGGCACATCTATAATCTGCTTTTGTGGATTGTTGTTGTCCATGGGCTGTACTCCACTTACCATCAGGTGGACTACACGTTCGTTCGCTGTGGGCGTAGTATAAAATATATATATATAGGTACATATATATATCGGGTAGTGGACATCCTGATCTTGAGAGGGAGTGCGTTCCACAGAAGTATAGACTGAATATAGAAGGAAGATTTATATTTATATTTTCCCTCCAACGATACTTCCCTCCCTCCTCACATATAGCTAAGCAAAACATGAATATTGTATCCATGCTCTCCACTTTATTACGATCAAATATGTATGGAAGCTTCTTATGGATTGAATTTTATATTCAAGTAACAGGTGGGTATTTATTTAATTGGTTTATTGTTTTATCTAACTACTGGCTTTCATCCGCGGCTCTGCCTGCGTGGTATGTCGATAAAAGTAGTGCTAATCCAGGCTATAAGCTAAAATTTCATCAAAACCTACCTTGTAGTTCTCGCGTGAAAGAGTAAAAACATACATACTAACAAACTTTCGCATATATAACATTAGTAAAGTTTTTGTTTGTAAATGTCTGAAATATATTTTACTGACATTGGTTTACTGATAGTTTTATTGAAAAATTATTCATATCTTAAATTACCATTTTGTTGCTCATGATTTAATTTAATTATTTGAAATTTGCTTTCAGGGGCAGCTCCACGTAAAGTTTCGATTAAACATGACAAGGTATTCCAAGACACTAAACTTGAAATTAAATGTTTGCTTTATTTCTATAAACTTTGAAATTTATATTATAATTATAAATTTACAAAAACTAGCTGCCATATGGCAGCTACAACAACTCTACTATTTCCTACAGCACTATCAAAGAATATACCTTTCAGAATATAATTTTTAATATATATTATATATATACGTTTACTATATATTATATTATATATATACGTTTAAATTATGTATTACCTGATTATATGTATTTAATATATTATATTATATATTATTTATATTATGTAATAGTAATATTTAGTATATTTACATTATATATTATCCTGTTTAAAATATAATTATTAGAATAAACATTAAATTAGGATTGTAAATTTATAGATTGTACTTTCTTTTTTTTTTAATTCTAAAGCATCTACCATTATTGTCTCTGCACCTCCTCATGGTTGACTGGTAGAGAATGCCTTAGGCATTAAGTCCGCCATTGTACTTATTGATGTGCATAAAGTTTAAAATAAATAAATAAATAAATATATTTCTTGATTGCACAAACTAACAGGTGTTATAAAACTTGGTAAAAAAGACTCAAATAGAAAAAGAGCAGTTTTCGATCAAGTTTTCGCTCGATTTGTTTGTAAGAGTATACTTGTCATGTACCAAAAAGATTTTCTCAAATCGGTTTAGGCGTCTTCGAGTAATCGGTGGGAATAAATACAATCAAATTGAGAACCCCCGCCTTTTTTGAAGTCGGTTAAGGAATTATAAGACCTACCCTTCTAATTCCTTAATAGCTTGTTGAGATTGCTACTGTTCCAACAACGATGCCTTTAATTCGCTATAGTATTATTTCCTTACTGCACTAAACGTCCCCAGTTAAATCCAGTTTTGACACAACATTTAAACCAAAACTAACACCTACCTTCTAACTAAAACAGTTTATTAAACAGTAGTTACTACAATGTGGTACTCGTAGAGATAAAAGAAAAAACTGAAGCGACGTCCTGCGGTTAAACTTTCATGTTTCCACCATTCCCAGTTTTAATTAAATTGGAGGAACTAACCACTAGAGAAATAAACGTTTCTATTCAAATATACTTTCGCATTTTACATTTCAGTTTTGTTTTTATTCGAGGTGTTCATTTTGTCTCCAAAATTGGCTGTGAAATACTTTTTAGATTAAATTTACTTTAAATGTGGTTTAACAAAACCAAGAGAAAACAGTTTTTGTAGTTTTAGTTCTAATAATATGTTATAGGTTTAAACTGCTACAGTACATTTTCATGGCGACCGGATGGCGGAGTGGGTAGTGTACCTGCCTTCGACGCCGAGGTCGCGGGTTCGATTCCCGCTTAAGACAAATCTTTGTGTGCACATGAGGGTTTGTCTTAGTCTGTGTGTTTTCTATGTATAATAAGTATGTATTTACAAAAGAAAAGTATATAATATGTATTAGTATCAGTTATTCTTGTACCCATAGTACAAGCTCTGATACAACACGGACTAGATGACGTTGTGTGTAATTTATTTATTTACATTTGTAACATATATTTATTTACGTACTTCTTATTTTATTACCTCAAAACTATATATTTACAAACTTAATTAAAGTTTCAAAACTATAACCCGACAACGTAATAATATGTTGGTTTGCTTCACAGAGAGGACCGCGAGAACTGTACGGCCGCGTTTAAACTATAGATTTAACTTAAGCGATATAATAAGTATTTATATTTGTACTGTGCTCTCCAAGTCCTTTCATCTAATACCACACATGACATGATTATGTATTTTTCTATCCTGATGTTTAAACTCGGTTAGATAAAATTGAAAAAAAAAATATTTAGTCTATGTAACCCGGCATATTCGTTAATGTTTTCAGTAAAAATGGTTACTGCATGGCGATACATATTTATAATAAGTTACCCAATATTTTTAAGGAAATGGAAAGTATCTATATTTTTAAGCAAAAGTTATGTAGTTTGTTATTAGACAAATGTTTCTATAGCGTTAAGGATTTTTTAGATGATAAGAAATTATGACAGCATGTACATCAATTAAATTATAAATTAAAAATTTGTACGCCAAATAATGGTAGAATATGGCTCGCACGCATAATGTAAACATCATCTTTGTATACCCATATTCGGACAAATAAACTTATTTCATTTCATTTCATTAATATCCGTGCAGTATTTTAGGCGCTACGGTGGAACATACAAACATACATACATAGACTGCCAAAATCATTATACTTCCTTTTGACTTCGCCGTGGTCAGGTAAAAAGTACTTATGAAGTGGAAAAGAAACTTATTTGGACCACAACGGATTGGTTAACCAAATTCCATTACCTCGACCATCTATGCCTAAAACCACGAGATATATGGTCTCACTTTAATTCCTCATTACCCTCCGTAACGTTGTTGTCGACGGTAATCGAGTTTCATCCATCCATCTGACGTGGACGGGCATTAATAAATGATGTGCGGCTCCGTATCGACCTGTCGACGGATCGGATTACTGCTGCGATAAAAGGATTACATTGTTACATATTCACCATTGAAACTCGTTCACGCGCTCGAGCGAAAATTTGATTGGAAACCGCACTATTTCTATATGAGTCTTTTTTTACCAAGTTTTATAACAAAATCTGTTAGTTTGTGAAGTCAAGAAATAAATCAAAGGTATATTCTGGAACTAGTTCTGGTCTATTCTTTGATAGTGCTGTGAGAGATACTTAATTGTCAGGAAAGTATGCGCTTAGAGTCTAAGCACACTGCGGTTTTTTTAACGTTGATGACACGCTTTTTTTGTGGCGTGTAGATGCCTGAGATATGTAACAAGAGATATTTAAATAAAAATAAAAATTGTGACTTCACGGAGACGACGCTGGGCTTAACCAGTAGGCTCGAGATAACAAATGATGCAAGTCATTTCGAAACGTCGAGCATAGGTATTTATTTACCTTTATAATAATTACGCGATCTAGACCCGTTGTCAAATTTTTGAAAAATATGTAACAAGGTTGCGTTCGAATCTCGTTTGCATTTCGTTTGAAGCGCATATACGCGCGTTGTCTAAGTGCGTTAGAAATACGCCCTGCGCTTTGAGGCTTACATTAAATACGTTTTGTGGTGTCAACAGACGTGACTCAAGCTCTAGTAAATTAAACAGGTTGGCTCTAAAACCAGCTTACGCGTAATCTCTCACTAGTATCTCTGCCTAGATAGCTCTGATATTACATTTACAGTATATGCTATGTTACAGAATCTACTTTGGAGTGTGTTATGATCAAAATACACTTTTGATTGCTTTTGGTCTTCAATTATTCGAAAATCATCTCATCATTAATAGTCTTTAGGCTGACTGCTTTTTACCATCCTTGCCAAACATAATTGTTAATCACAAATCGGATTCAATTTTCCCACATCGATTCGCACGATCGATAAAACACATCCGACATCAGTTAAACAACGGATTGACAAGAATTAATCCGTGTCGTAATTGTTCTTCATGCCTACAAAAGTCCCAAACTGTGTCGTCACGCGGCAGTAATCCATGGCAATTCTCAAATTGCCGGCTCAGGAACAGAACACGTCATTACATTTGTATAATTGACAAACTTTACTCACGGGTTCCGTGAACGGGCTGCAATCAGAATGTATTATTCCCTGCTAATTAGTTCACAAACTATTATCTTTTGAATATTAATTCAATAAGTTTAGAACAGGTTCACTGGGTATTAGTTGAAAATCGCTCACATGAAATGCTTTTAATTAATCTAAAATGTCAGTGTATTGCATGTTTACAAATAATTTGTTTTACAATACTAACAGCATTTTATAGATTGATACATAAAATGATTAAAGTTTACTATTTATTGTTTTAATATGAGCAGAAAGATATTATCGTTTTTTCTTGTCACATTAATTGTCAAGATCAACAGATTATCAGCAGATTAGTACTTTACATTTTAACATATACGTATTTTTTTTTAATTAAGTTAATGTTGTAACTTTAAATAAATGTTAGTAATTAATATAATGTTAGTACATAGATACAACATTAAATGTTTTGCATACCGATTATCCGGTTAAACATGTTGTGTCCTCTTATTTATTTGTACCATATTTTTGTTACCATGTTTTTGGTAAATAAACGTTTCTATTTCTATCTCAATCTCTACTAAAAACAATGTTAATTTATAAAAAAATTCACTCAAATACCCTTGGTTATGAGAATTTCTGAGTACAAAACAAAAACCAGAAATGTCCATGCTTAGAGACGAAGTTTCCCACGACTTGCCCGAGGGCAGCCTCGCAGGATTTATGTGGGGTATCTCGTTAAGGAGCCGTGCCAGATTGAGTTATAAATAAAGGGCAGGCAAAACACCTGGGTTATTGCCCTTTTCGATTGATCGATGTCTCACTCTCGGTATGCCAAGCAACAAATTGGGTAACGTCACTCTGATTAATTATATTAGGCTGGTGTGATAGTTTTATACCAGCCAGGAAGAGGCAGTAGAACTTTTATAAACGTGAAAAAAAAAAACGGAACGGGAAAATACAGATCTATAACATTTTGAACTACGCCGTCAATATTTCTGTATTCCAGGTATCTCAGGCTTTAATTCCTTAAAGTTGAAAAAAAAAAAGGTTCCTTGTAGTACAAATTACTAGTATTCATGTTAACTCCTTCCAGATAAGCTTAATTTGCTTGTGCAAGGATGAAGATAACGTCCGTGGTGTTATGGCCAGGATTCGAACCCACGAGCTTTATTGCAAACAAATATTGTAGTGCTCAATAAGCTTTTTGCTAACGTTCATGTTTATCACTCACTATTACGTAGATTACGGGTTGTGTTGCTAACATACCTTTTATAAGACATTACAGACATTATAGTAGTGTAAAACCCAAGACAAGGAAAAAAATATCCTCAATACCGTGTTAAATTAAATAAAAGCACGGAAAATCATAACTTTATTTCCTTTCTGAAATATTATCATGAGAATGTCTAATGCAACGATATTAAACATTAGATCACTCGATATCGAAGAGGATGAGCTGTGAGCCCCGGGCTAGCTCTTAACGATTTCCCCTTTAAAATTATGTTTTGATGCAATATTAATGTACACGTCGAATATATTATATTTGACGTGTACCTATATTTTGCGCGTACTTTTATCAAATATGTTAGGTAGATCAATCTATTTGCCCACAAAATACCGAATAAGTAATTCGCAAACACGCAAAAACCCGAAACTTTACATTGATTAAAATCATTTCATGCTATTTTCAATTAAGCCTGTTCCACTAAACTTATAGAATTAATATTCAATAGATTATAGTTTGTTAACTAATTTGCAGGGAATAATACATTTTGATTGGAGCCCGTTATCAGAACCCGTGAGTAAAGTTCGTCAATTAAACAGATGTAATAACGTTTTCTGTTTCTGAGGCGACAATTTGTGAATTTCCATGGATTACTGCCGTGTGAAGACACAGTTTGTGACTTTTGCAAGTACGCTACGGATTAAAACTCATTAGTACCGACTATTTCCTATATTCATGTAAAATTTGTTTCTTTTTTGTTTTGTGCCAATATTTTTTTTCTTTTCTCCTTATTTCAAACTTGTTATTACCAGATATGGTTGGTTGGCAGTGTTAAGCTGTTAAAATTATAATTTTACGCTAGATGACGTTAATATTAATTTAAGATTAATGTGATGAAATACTCTGTCTTTATAATTACTGGTTCGAAAAATACGAATAGTAGGCTCTCTTATCAAATCAACACTTTGACAGAACAGTTTGATTAAATACGTCTGATATTCACAACAAATTGAGGTTACAATATTTCCGTGCTAAAATAATAAAGTAAAATAATAATAATATGTTTGCACAAACTAACAAAAGGATTTCATATTGAAATAGTTTTCAATAAAGTTTTCGCTCGAGCGCGTGAATGAGTTTCAATGGTGAATATGTTACAATGTAATCCGTTTATCGATGCAGTCATCCGTCGACAGGTACATACGAAATGGCCGTCCGCGTCAGGTGGATGGATAAAGCTCGAATATCTCTGTTTTTAAACTTTCGCGGTTTGATTAAATTTTTTAAAAAACTCGAATATCGTAAACAACAACAACGTTACTGTAGGTAATGAGATACATGTATTTTAGTAGGTGACTTATCTCTTTTGTAAGGGAAAGGTAATCTATTCTAATATAATATAGAGGAAAGGTTATTTTGTTTGTTTGTTTTTGAAAATACTTCAGGACCCCAGGAACAACACATGCTACTTTTAAAAGTCGTATCACGCTGGCGCAGCTGCTACCAGAAGCTTGTATCCAATTTTTGTCTGCAGATACGGTTTCGAGACGAGAGGGTCTATTCCTTAAAAATTACCTTTTTAGCTACTTAACAAACGCATGTATAATGTTAAGTTATAGCACACGAGTCTTTGTAATAAAATCTAAAACAACAAAGCGTAGGCTATGTTAATAAAAAAAAGGATTTCGCTGTTAAACTGTTTTTCTTTACATGTGTGACAAAGAAAATTTTAATTCAAAATATTTCACAGACAATTTAGGTGAAACGAAAGACAAAAGAAAACTTCACTGAATTGCGAAAATATATTTGAATAGAAACGTTTATTTCTCCAGCGGTTAATTCTACCAATTTGGGAATGGTGACGTCTCTTTTTACTTTTGTATCTACGGGTACTAATTGTAGTAACTATTGTCTAATAAACTACTTAAGTCAAAAAGTAGGTTTTACTCTGTCTTTGCTAACAACGTAAACTGCTACATTAACAGCTAGAAACTCGTCTCTATAACGGTGTTCTTACATAACGTAATAATATAACCAGAGCAAAAGATAAATGCTGGAATAAATAATGAACTAGTTTACTGCACACCGGACGGCCGCTTTAGCTATCCAGTTACGGTCGCCTCTTACCAGAACCCTAAATTTCTCTTCTGTATGATACGTTATAATAATATATAATTTTAATAATGTGTATATGGATTGTAATTATCTGAAATCAATGTCTATTCATTCATTCATTCATTCATTCATTTGCTGAAAGACAAACAGATGGAAAAATTAATAAAGACTCAACCAACTAAACCGGGCGAAACTCCTGATTTCTGACAGAAAAAATATTTTCTTCTTTTCTAATTAGATATACAATTAAGAGATACCACTAACAATCCTTTAAACTATATAAAACATTAACAAATCCTCTTTTAAAATTACGCAAGAGTAAAGACATTCCTGAACAACCGACTGGGGAAAAAATTCCACCTTCATGTAAAATGTTTTGTGCGTTTTACATCACTTTTTATTTTGTCTAGTGTCTCGATAGTATAGTATGGGTTTGATTCCCAGGTCGTGCCAAAGTGTTATGTGCGATTTTTTCGCCATGCAATTCCCAACATAGGAATGGTGAATGGTGCCTGGTGGGTGGCGACAGGCACACCTCCTATCACGTGTATATCCTAACACTTATAAAACCGACATTTCACCTATTAGGTTTAGTTAAACCCAACAGGTGAAATGTGGGTTTTTTACACCTCTACCACACCTTTCTGCGTAATTGGCGTATTTTTTTTTTTTTATAAAAAAAAGCTTACTAGTAATTTGCAAATACAAATTACTAGTATTCTTGTTAACCCCCTCCAGCTAAGCTTGATTCGCTTGTGTTAGAAGGAAGTTCACGTCCGTGGTGTAATGGCCTTGATTCGAACCCACGACCTCTCGATCGTAAGACCGCTGCCTTATCCATTGCGCCACGGCCGCTTAATATAATTTTGATTAACATCAATATCAAAACAGTGATAAAGATATTCTCAATGGCCCGACTAGAGAAAATTCCAGCCTCATGTTAAATACTTCGTTGTTTTAAAGCACTTTTATTAAGTCGACTTTTATTTTTTACAATGTTGCTCGCACTTTACACACGCTTAGGTACAGAGATAAAACACATACGCGCTTTTATCGTACCACAGATGATTGTGCTGTAAAAAACAACTAAATGAAAAGACAAAGTGGCTTTTAAATTGTTTTTTTTTGCATTGGATAGAACGCCAGAAGCAATTACATTATCCAATGGACCCAATGACAAGGCCAAATACACACATTCACACACACAAGCAGAACCAGTCTCAGAACAAATCTTTGCGAATCACACAAAGATTTGTCCCATGTGGGGATCGAACCCACAACACCAGTGCAGTGAAAAGCGGCGAGGCAACCGCTTGAACCACTACACCACACGTGCAGACAACTACTATATTGAAGGTGACTTTTTTAGTAATATGTTAGGTGTTTTTAACACGCCTATGCTCGATCGACTGCCTTGATGGTCCAGTGGTTAGCGTGTGCGCTTTTCACCGCGAAGTTTCGGGTTCGATTCCCGGGTCGGAAAAAGTGTTATTTGTGAACCTTTCGTCAAGAAATTCACAATAGCAGCACGGAGTTGGAATTAGGCCCGGTGGATAGCGATAGGCTCACCCTCTATCCTATGGTAGGTACCTAAACATAACAGTGTGAAGTGTGGGTGTTGTACTCTTCTGCCACACCCTTCTGGGTAATATAGGCGTGACGTTATTTTGCTGCTATTGTGAATTTGCATTTCCTTACAGCAGTCAAGTAACACTTTGCCCGACCCGGGCATTGAACCCGAGTTCCGCGTGAGAGGCGCTCTAACCACTAGACCATCGCGACATTTCACAAAATATCACATTTATAATATTAAGTAGGATTTAAGAAGTTACAAATTGATAAGTATTTTTTGTCTGTTTTTATATAAAAATCGTTTTAAGTAATTCAAATTCAAATCATTTATTTTCATAGGCCCCAAGAGGCGCTTGAACACGTTAAAATATTACAAACAAATGATATAAAAGTAAATTACAATGATTTGAATAACCGGGGCTTAGATTAATTTTAATCCAACTGAATCAGATTAAAAACAAACCAAGTACCAGCTCCGATGGGTATTGCATTATGAGTAGATTGCATTAGTCAAGTAGAGAGTCAATGGTTGTGAGAGTTCAAAGATACAAGATATCTTTGAAGTTATATCAGAATATGCAAATGATATAGTGAGTCACTTGTCTGTCTCATAGTTAAATAAATCAAAGAGATTATTTTGTCTCTCAAAGGGAGGTTAACGACCTCTCTCTATGAAGGTCTAGTCTAGAACATTATCTCATAATGTTAGCGTTTTTGAATCATAATCGCTTTTAAGATGAATTGCTATTTAACCGACTCATTTAAGAATCTGAATAAGAAAGGTTAGGCTTAGCATTGAGGCCGGACACCGGGGGGGGGGTTTTAGTGAGTCGTCGGAGGCCTGGCAACCTCACATAACATCGTCGCACCCTTTTTCATGCGAGGTATCTTGTTGAAGATTTCCCGTTGAAAAAAAAAAAAGGTCATTATTCATGGTATTTGATAGTAGAGTTGAGAGACTTCGAGTATATTGCCAAATTTTGAGCTTCTAACTTCAAAAATTATGCAGTTTCATACAACCGTTCAACTTTACAATCCCTTCTTAAAGTGCGCTTACGTCATGTAAGAAACAAAATGCTTTGATAATTATTCATCAAAGACAAATTGCAAAATTATCAAGATTCAAGCAGAGCGGTTTAGGCTCCGAGTTGATGAATCAGTTATTCGGGCGAATAAATAAGATTACACATCGACACATATAACACCAATCAATCAAAAGCATTATTCAATTGGTTTATTTTTTATTATTAGTTTTTCTCAAAACTCTGGTGGTTTAAATCCTTATACAAAGCTGCCGTAGCGCAATGGATAAGGCATCAGTCTTACGATCGAGAGATCGTGGGTTCGAATCCTGGCCATTACACCACGGACGTGAACTTCCTCCTAACACAAGCAAATTAAGCTTAGCTGGAAGGGGTTAACACGAATACTAGTAATTTGTATTTCCAAATTACTAGTAACCTTTTTAATGTAGTAGTATGTAGGTAGATTTAGGTACCTAAACATACACTACACAAACACGTCTGAGATCCTAATTGATTAAATTTATGAAAGCACGGCCTGAAATTCAGTAATTTATCTCACACTTTCAAAGGTAGGCTAATATTATCACCTTTTTAGCATGATTTATGTTGACGCGGCGTGTTTGCTAAGGATGTTTGCGAGGAAAAGCCTTAGTGAAAGCGGAGATGAGCGAATGAAAAATTGACATAACGTTCGTCGGAATTTCAAAAATGTTATGGAACTTAACTTTGATGGTTTTATTTTGTAAAATAATGTAGCATTGCTTTTTGTGGGCAGCGATAGCTGCGGGAGACCGTAGGACTGCGAAGTCAGAGGTTCCGGGCAAACCCACGGCACACACCTGTATCAATAAATCGTTAAGATTCGTCTTTTGCCTTGAGTGTGCCTGAAAGTGCCTAATAAGTACTTTAAGGTGTGTGAAGTCTACTAATCCGCTCTTGGTCAGCGTGGTAGACTATATTGCCTAACCCTTCTCATCATGAGAAGTCTGCACGTGTGGTGTAGTGGTTTAAGCGGTCGCCCCACCGCTCTCGACTGCACTGGTTTTGTGGGTTCGATCCCCACATGGGACAAATCTTTGTGTGATTAGTAAAGATTTGTTCTGAGATTGGGTGTGTATTTGAATGAATGTGTGTATTTGGCCTTGTCATTGGGACCATTGGATAGTGTAATTGCTTCTGGCGTTCTATCTATTATGGCGTTATATCAGAATTATAATTTCTTCTTTTCCGTATTGGTTTAAAATGAGTGGGCAGATTTAATAGAGTTGCCGTTTAATCAACCTATTGACCTTATAAAATACGTGGGTAGTTTTAATATTAGTGACATCTTATTAACTTGTCGACTCGAGTCAGGGGCTATAGACAAGCGGTAGCGGCAGTGCAGCGTTTAGTAGGAATAGACGACGCACAGCTAGGTGGTGATAGGTCACTCAGTGGCGTGCGAGAGAGAGGAAGCTAGGGCCTCTCGCTCGCACCCAACGTTGCGTTAGTTATAGTAACTAAACTGCTGCCGTTTGTGTAGAGGCACAAGTCTAGCTGCCATTTTGGCTAATTTGATTAAAATATGTCACTATATCGGTTTAAGTAATCTTTGAGATCAAACTAGTTGACATTTTTATTTCCTAGAAGAATATAGCTGAGGTATTGTGTAGTAAATAATAACAACTATTTTTATGCATTTCATTGTAAAATTCTAGACTCCATATCGCATCAGCTTAGATTTATATAGATAACTTAAATTTAGCTAAGTTTTTGCTCCGATTGTCTTCGTGATAAAAACATAGAATCAAAGTTTAAGCAAAAGTCGAAGTACATTCAGATCTCAGCAAAGACTTGCAAATAACAAGAATTAAGAATCCAACAGGACTCGAACCTGCACCCCCTGGGTATACGCCCCAAGTGCTTAAGGTTGCTCAGGTTCGAGTCCTGCTGGATTCTTAATTTTTCAACTTTAATATTATATAAAATACAAAAAGGCATAGCAAAGCTAAAATTTGCTTTAAAATATTACAAACAAAAATTAAGTTGAAAAACTATATGCCGACTACGTCTACGACACTCGGTGTAGCAAATCAAGCTAACTTACCTACTTACGTACCGCGAGAACTGTGCGACTGCGTTTAAACTATAGATTTTAACTTATGCAATATGATAAGTATATATTTATTTATTTATCTTTTTGCACAAAAAAAAATAGTACAAAGGCGGACTTAATGCCTGATGGCATTCTCTCAGTTCAGAAAGAGGAATAGTGATTGATATGTAAATAGAAGAAGTATATATAATATGTAAATAGATACATAATATTAAAAATAAAAAATATAATAATTTGTAACATAAATAAATACATACATATATAATTAAAATAATAATAATATATACATAAACAGGTTAGCCTTACAGGAGGAGTTGATAGTTATAGAAGATGAATAAGATATTTATGATGATTCTGCCAATTGCTTAGTTAACAGTTTGCGCACATTAATCTTGCAACTATGACGTGTTGCTGCCATCCGATTTCCAGAGGTAGCGCATACCACAGAAGAACGGATTGAACGAAGAAAGAAGAATGAACAAAGCCAGTGTGTGAAGGACATAAAAGCAGTCTGCTATAAAGGTATGCTTGTAATGTACTCGCCAAGACTTTTCATTTGATATCAAATGGATGAGATGGTGTGACGTTTAAATAAAATTAAAATAAAATGTATATAGCCTACGTCACCGTGCCTATTCTTACAAACTTAATGACACCTCATTCATTAAAACCCGTTTAGTAGTTTAGGCGCTTAGGTGGAACATACAAACATACATACGTAGACTGCCAAAATAATTCCCCTTCGTTTTGGCTTCGCCGTAGTCGAGTAAAAGACACGAAAACAGTTTTCCTCAACTTTAAAATCAAATCAATCAATAGATCGCTCTGTTGAAAGACGCTTAAACATACATATCTGGTTGTTTTTTTATTGCTTCTCTATGTAGATAAAAAAATCATAATAGCCACTTTACTTGTCCCGGTTTCTAAGTTAAGTGATACGCAAGCTTTATACGATGATATATGTTTTCTTTAATGGAAGGAGCTTGTTTGTTTCACTAAAAGCTTGGCAATTTATGTAATAAAACTAGGATTGTTATGGTTTTTCTAATGGCAGATAAGTAAAAAGAGAGTAGGTAGAGAGAAAATAATATGTGTGTTGTTATACTAGTAGAAACAACACACAGAAAGAGGAGCTCGTGGCTAAGTCTAAGCCGCGCAGATGGATCGATCTTATAGATTAAGCAATGCTAGCCGCGGTCCACCGTGGATGGGTGAGTATCTTTAACGGAACAATCCTTCGTGCCTCGGAGAGCGTTAAGCCGTTGATCCCTGTTGCCATTTTGAATATCTATGGCAGTTGTTACGGGTAGTTGACTACCCGTTACAAGAGTCAGAAAGTCTGACAACCAATCCAACAAAGAGTATCGTCTATCGTATTACCTCGTACTGGGTTGGACTTGGTACTCGTATTTACGTGGAGCAAATGCCATCAGACCTCCAGTCTGGCAGTCGCTCCATGTAAATTACTGATATTTATCTAAATCCGTTAGACTGGTAGCCAACCTCAATGTAATTGGGAAAATGCTAGGATGAAGAAGATCTACTAGTAGAGATAAATAAAAAATATTAAATAAGATTTTCAGCCGATTTCTACGTAAGATTTTATAGAGGTAGTTTAAAAGCTCTGGACTCAGTGCAGGCTAATATTTGCAGAAATTTAGCGGAAAAACCATGAGTAGAAAGTAATATTATTAATAAACTTTCGCATTTGATTCCTTTGGGAGCCCATTATCAGATCGTTACCTGATGTAAATGGGACCACATGTATACACTTTCAAACAAAATTCAAAATTCTCAATTCAGTTTTCGACCAACAAAATAAAAAAAATTGAGAAGATCCCCCTTTTTTTGAAGTCGATTAAAAACATGTTTTATGTATTCATATCGAACGAAATAAATAGATCACGGTTCAACATTCTCATTTGATTTTAAAAGTTGAAAAAGTTAAATCAACAATTTAAGTAACATCAGTTGGTTAAAATTACAAAAGATTTTATAATATTAAACGTATACTTGTTGTATACGTTTAATATTATAAAATCTAAAACCATTGACAAGAGGCACGATAATCTCATATGGTGGCATCTAGTGTAGGTAAACTGTCTGTACAACTATACTTATATATATAGTGTAACCGCAGCAATACTAGCATAGCTGTTTCCTTTCACCCCCGGAAGGCATGTAAAGTAACATTTTCCGGTGGGGTTGAGTGCTAGATGACGTCGGTTTGATTTCTATTGTCATTGGCAAATCTATTATCTATGTTTCAACTGACTTTAGTGTATTAGTATTGCGATGTTTATAGTATAGCTTTAAACAATGTTATTATTCACAAAATAGTTGTTTTTTTCTATCCTTCACGACAGACTCATATCCCTTATCACATGAGACACATAACAGGTGAAGTGTGGGTGTTATACACCTCTGCAAGCCCTTCTGGGTAATATAGGCGTGATGTTATGTTATACTAGCTGTCGCGCACGGCATCACTCGAGAGGTGCCTGAATAAAATATCGCCTATGTTACGTGGTAAAGAAATAAATATCTAATTTTAAAAGTATTTATAAAAAGTGTCGAGTAGCTATGATGTTATTCTTTTTTTTTTTTTAATGACTAGGAATATCTCCTGTGTCGCGGGGGTGTTCACAAACATACATTTCACACACACAAAGCACACCCAGAGTCAGAACAAACCTTTGCGGATGACACAAAGATTTGTCCTATGTGGGGATCGAACCCACAACACCAGCGTAGTTGAAAGCGGCGCTAGCTTTAACCACTACGCTAACCAAAAAAACAAATAACAATCATATATTATATACTAATAATTTCAATTTAAAAGATTATTTGGTCGAGAGTTTAACTTTGTAGATCAAAATCATTTTTAAATACTAACAAATTGTAAGTCGACGTAATATTCATAAATCGCCCCAAACTTGAAGCTTATGCACATTGCAGACGGAAACTCCGGTCGTTTCTCTCAGCTCCGGAAGGTGTGTTAACCAACGTTTTCCGGCGAGACGGAGTGTTGCAAACCAGCTTTACGTTTCTATTGTCACTGGAAGTTATATAACGACAGTGTTTGACCCCAACCTTTGATACAAATGCTTTAATTTTAATTACGTGTAAAATGTCAAAACCGTACACGAACGTAAAAATAAATGCTTCTTTTGGCATTGAAACTTATATACATGATGGCTTAACTCAATTTGGCCTCAAAAATAGTTAAGCATAGTTTTGATAAATTATGAAGGATTAAATTGCAAAAAAAAACAGTAAATTTATAATATTAATGTGTCAAGTATCATTATTTTGCTGTCAAAATCAAATGTGTTATAATAACGTGAACATAACTCCTACCCTAACTTGAAGCTTATGCCCATAGCAGACGGCATCTCCGGTACTTTCGCTCAGCTCCGGAAGGTGTGTAAACCAACGTTTTCCGGCGAGACGGAGTGTTGTAAGCCAGCTATACGTTTGTATTGTCACTGGAAGTTACATAACGACCGGCGATAAGTTACAATACCAAAAAGATCATTAATGATCTTTTTGGGATTGTAACGAAGATCATTAATGATCTTTTTGGTATTGTAACTTATTTACATGATGTCTAAACTCAATTCTCCTCAAAATTAGTTGATCATAGTATTGATAAATGATTAATGTTTAGATTGCAAAAAAAAAACAAACTAATTTTAGTAGCATAAATTCAGTAAATTTCATTTTTTTTATATTTATATGTTTAGTATCATTATTTTGCAGTCAAAAGCAAATGTTTTCAAAGTGTGTTATAATAACGTAAACATAACTCCTACCCAAACTTGAATATGCCTTATGCCCATAGCAGATGGAAACGCCGTTTTTTTCGTTCAACTCTAGAAGGTGTGTAAACCAACGTTTTCCGGAAAGATAGAGTGTTGTAAGCCTGTCGTACGTTTCTATTGTCACTGTGAGTTGTGTTTTAACCGTATTTGATCCCAACCAGCAAGTTTTGAGGACTTGTAAAATGCACTCAATGTTATGTTATTAATACTCACTTACTTGATGTTGATATATTATGTCTAAAACTTAATCACTATGCCAGTAGCAGACGGCAACTCCGACCATTCGTCTCATCGCCGGAAGGTATGTAAAGCAACTTTTCCGGCAACAAGATGTTATTTCAAAACGCCTATGATTTATTGTGACTTGTATTTTGACCTTGTTTAACCCCAGATTGTCATTAGGAAGAGTTGGACACGCCTTTGCTACACAGAAGAGCATGGCAGAGGTGTTTAACTCCCACAATTGACCAGTTGTGTTTGTTGTTGTTTAAAATAAGATAATTTGAATTTGAAGGAACATAGTTAATGATGTTTTAAATTGAATGTGCAAAAAATTTAAAATTATGAATGTCAAAGATACAACCATAGTCATTTTGTATGAGAATACAATGCCGATTGTTCCCCCATAAGCATAAGGAAAGTCCGAAATAATACTTTTGGCCAGCCCGGAAAATAAATCCGAAGCCTTGCGGGTAAGACCAGGCACACTAATCGCTGGACCAACGTGGCATTCTACAGTATAGGTATATTTTACCTAGCTTCCGTTCGCGGCTCTGCCCGCGTGGTACATCCATAAAAAGTACCCTATATCTTTTCTGGGGTCGTGAATCATCTGCACATTAAGGTCGTAAGGTTAGTAAGGTAGTAAGGTTTTTTTTTTATGAGTTTTATGAGTAAAAAACACGAATAAAAATAAAAATGAAACATACTAAACATGAATTTTGTCAGAAAAGGACACCATCTCAGCCATATGCTGCAGAGCTACAAAGCCCTGCAGCCCTGATATTCTGATATTTTGATGTTACTTCAAAAAATACTTCTACATCCTGAATAAAACATATATATTATGTGATCCTTAGTCGAGACCCAATTAAAACGTTTATACGCGAATATTCCCAGAAGTACCGTTCAGAGATATGTTATATTATTTCTTGTGAAGTATTACTAATAAATTATTCTCAAGGTGATTCATATATCGATTATTATTCTGAGAACTCCTTAAAACTTTGTTTATTTGTGAATAAGCTATTAGTGTGACGACCGGATGGCGGAGTGGGTAGTGTACCTGCCTGTGACGCTGAGGTCGTGGGTTCGATTCCCACTTAAGACAAATCTTTGTGTGCATGAACATGGGGGTGTGGCGGTATCCGCACATAACCAGTCACGTGACATATATCGACGAGTGCTGAATCGCGATATCGAAATGTTCACAGCAAGTGACTATATATACCACTTCCCTACCCTGTTCCTCTACAGGGGTTTGTCTTAGTCTGGGTGTTTCTATGTTATAATAAGTATGTATTTACAAAAGAAAAGTATATTATGTATTAGTATCAGTTATTCTAGTACCCATAGTACAAGTTCTGCTTAGTTTGGGACTAGATGGCGTTGTGTAGGAGTTGTGTAAAAAAAAAAACATCTTTAAATGAATAACTGTCTTGACTCACCAACTTATCGATCATAAAATCATCACGCGTATATTACTAACAGGGGTGTGGCAGTGGTTATCAGTCATATTTTGCCTGTTACGTTTAGGTGCCATAAATTTTTGCTGTTATTTAAAATATTCGTGGCAGAAAAATCTCATCATGGCACACACACAAGTATTTTAACACACGTAAGCATAATACACAAAAGCCAATTTCAACAGTTATTATTTAAACTTTTAAACAGACAGACATTTTAAAATCTTAAAGTGAAGGTGGGTAGTTGCTGATTCAGTATGCTATAGAAAACGGCCGTTGTATCCCGTTGCCGAAACGTATAGCCAAAAGGTAAATAATATACATGATTCGCGTTAATTACCGTTCAAAATGACTATAATAATTTTTATTCAAAAAATAAAATATGGTCTAGCTAAAAATAATAGTGACACAAGTTACATTTGCAAATAGAACACAGCTATGCTTTTGTATTTGCTTTATGATCAACCAATAAAATTTATTTATCGCTTGTGAAATTGGGCCTTTATTAAGACTTCATTACTTATATATCAGTATTATTTTAATATAAATCCTTACACGCGTAACAATTGCGAAGATGACGGGCGCCGACATGCCTGTGACGTGATCGACACGCACTGTACTGTTATTGATTAGTTAAGACATCGTTACTTAGATATTGGTATCGGATTAATATTAATAATCTATTGAAGTATAAAGCGCAATACACATGAAAGTTGGCGACACAACCCAGCAAAAGAATTTTTAGCGGCTTATTACGGAGCAGTATATATTTTTTGTCGGCGGGCTTGTCGGCGGCTTTTCTCATTGCAAGTTGGAAAATATACCCTAGACTATTCCAATAAATTTGTAATTCCTTGTCACCTTTAGGATTTCCCGAAAAAAAAATTCTTCATATTTATGTAGAATTTTCAGTTAAAAAAAAATTAACACTTAGAGCTTAATAATAATTTTCTTAATCAGCTTAAAGTGTTTTCGTTATCTAATCCTCATAAAGCAATTTTCTTATGACATATAAAATTTTTCGATGTGTGAAAAATCCCGATGAGGAATTTATGCACCCAAGGGCTCAGAATAATGTACTAAATCACTGGTAAATGGGTTTTTTACTATATCATTGACATCCAGTATATATGAAGAGTGGGTAACCAATTACTCAAGCCAAGCTATTGATATGCCACTGACTGACGACCTGAAGAAGGTCGCTGGAGAGGACTGGATGCGGAAGGCGCAGGAACGGGTATTGTGGCGCAAATTGGGAGAGGCCTATGTCCAGCAGTGGAGTGCAAGGGGCTGAATGACGATGATGATGAATATTCTGCGACGCCGAGGTCGCGGGTTCGATTCCCGCTTTAGACAAATCTTTGTGTGCATGAACATGGGGGTTTGTCTTAGTCTGGGTGTTTCTATGTATCATAAGTATGTATTTACAAAAGAAAAGTATATATGTATTAGTATCAGTTATTCTAGTACCCATATTACAAGCTCTGCTTAGTTTGGGACTAAATGGCGTTGAGTTTAAGTTGTGAGATATTTATTTATTTTCCGATTTGCAATGAGTGAAGTCGCCGACACGCCCGCCGACAAAATATTGCCGACATACTATTAAATCGGCGGGGCGGCGGCTTTAGTGTGTATTGCGCTTAACATTTGCGGAACATGACAGGTCTCGACATGCTAGTGACGTCATCGACTCGCACTACATTTACTGTTGTTGACACTTAGTAGAGGCAAAGACAGAATAATTAATTCGATATTGGTAAACCAAGCTGCAGTTTATTATAAAACAATGTTCCATTTAATAATAGGAAGGACAAGGAAGTAAATTGCACTTGTGAAGTTGAAATAAGGTACACGTTCATTCTTTACAATATTTGTGCTGAATGTAAGTTTGCCATGTTGATTTGCATCCTACTGAAGATAGGTGCGAATTGAAGAACGGGACACGTAATGAGGTAGCATACCGTTGAGAAATTTAGGTACAGGCAAAGAGAGACCCCACCGTATTTTTTTATTTTTTACTAATAATTTGATGGTGTTCTAATGAATAATTTTTACTTTTTACTTTACTTTTACTAGTGGTTAAAACGGCTTCCTGGTGCGCAGAAGTCGCGGGTTCGAATCCTGCCAATCCTATATATATTTTTCAACTGTTTCTCAGTATAAAATTCACTTGTTGTACTGCCTTGTCGGTCCAGTGGTTTATGGATGCGACTTCTCACTGCAAGGTCTCAAACCAATACCCAGGTCGGGCAAAAATGTTTTTTTTTTATACTACGCCCACAGCGAACGAACGTGTAGTCCACCTGATGGTAAGTGGAGTACAGCCCATGGACATCAACAATCCACAAAAGCAGATTATAGATGCGTCGCTGCAGCTGAGGACTACGGTGTTATGCCTCATGTGCCAGTAATTTCAGGGCCTGATCTCACCACCAAACCGGAACACAGTAATGTAGGCACTACTATTTGGCGGCAGGTTAAAGGTGAGACGGTGGTGCTGCGGCCCTTGAGCTCATTCACAAGAGCTCTACCACCAGTAAACAATGAATTTTCCGTCAAAAAGTCTCAATTGCAGCATTGTGCCTGAAATTGTGCCCGATGGATTGCGATAGGCTCACCCCCTATCATAGACCTAATAAAACATAACAGGTTAAAAAAAGGTATTATACACTTCTGCCACGTACACCCTTAAAGTAAATACAGGTGAGATTTTATTTGAGTGTTGATAATACCGAAATATTTTCTCAAACATTTTGCAATACTGGAACGTCTTTCACCTCATAAAAGATACACATAAACAAAAACTACCCGTATTTCCTTCATAACGAGGTTATAACTGCCCGTGCGATGATCAGCGAATCGACCTTACGCCCCCCTGGGGGATGATTTCGTACGCTCATTCACCGATACGAATAACTTTATTAGATATCCGTGCCATTTCAGATTGGGCCCACATTTTCTATATTTTTGGTTGGTGTGTTATGTTTTAACGTAGTGAGTTGATTTTGAAATATCTTAATTGGAATAAGTTTTAAGGTGGTAATTTTCTTACTAAATAAAAAGAAAAAATATTTTACAGACATTCAAAATTAAATGATAAAAAAATAAAATCATACCTTACTATGTACAGCTGAAAGAAAATAGAACTAAAACAAATTAAAAGTTATGCGTCAAAAATACTTCCGCATCAATGTCAAATGCGGGAAAATAAATAAAAAGAAAAATAAAAATAAAAGAATGCATACAAAAAAAAAAGAATATAATAATAATACTACTGGTCTACAATAAAGAATATTTTTTTCTATTGAGAAAAGAATATTCTTTATTGTAGACCAGAATTATTGTTTGACAATATAATATAAGAACAAACTTAAATTATTTTTAAACGCACATTGGGCGACCTTATCGCTAATGGGCGTTTTCTTACAGGCATCCTAAATATTAGATAAACGGGGTATTTACCATGTATATTTATTGTAGCGAGTTATTTAGATTTTTCAGAGATGTTACAATCTTTGTTCACGATAAAACGCAAAATCTATACAACAGCTATAACAAATAATACATGGTATATTGCGGATGGCGGAGTGAGTACCTGCCTGCGACGCTGAGGTCGTGGGTTCGATTCCCACTTGAGACAAATATTTGTGTGCATGAACATGGAGGTTTGTTTTAGTCTGGGTGTTTCTATGTATAATAAGTATGTATTTACAAAAGAAAAGTATATATATGTATTAGTATCAGTTATTCTAGTACCCATATTACACGCTCTGCTTAGTTTGGGACTAGATGGCGTTGTGTGTGAGTTGTGAAATATTTATTTATTTAATTATGTAATATAAAGTAATGTGACCGTAGCCATCTTTGTAGCAGACGTAGAATGCTTAGTCGACTATCGTAGCAGGTCTTACACATCGTAGCAGATGCTACGGCGTTTGTAGTGCGGCAAGAATAAGACCATGGTTTTTGTTTTAATACATGGATGATCCGACATAGAGACATTATTGAAACTACAGATTTTTTACGTGGTCAGTATTCATTTCCACTCTCACATTTTTTTATTTTTAACCTGTGGTAATGAACACGGCGAGTGTTCATTTTCACAGAATAAAAAGCAAATTGGAACGGCTAAAATCTGTAATTGTAAATTTCCGGACGACACGTTCACAAATACTAATAGAGACCTCACGAAGAGAGGCGTATACGCTAACCACTAGACCATTAAGGCAGTTTCATTCAGCAGAATTATTATAACATGAAAAGCATTGAGAGTAATGATGATAAATGTTTCCAAGAATGATGCATCAGTTTTTATTTATTTATTTATTTATTGGAAGACCAACAGCAGCAACAATTAATATTAACAAAAATATTATGCAACATTCAGCCAATTACAGGTCCTCACGAATAAGTTACAATATATTATAAAATTAAGAATTACGAATGTACTGCAACAAATTATAACAGAGCCTTATACAAATCAATTGCTTCAATAATACTAAGCACACTTTTGATATTGAAAAAAGAAATCACGGCTTAGCACCCGTCTCATCGACTCCAGGTTTGCATTAAATATATCAACATCATGTAATTTGCTTGCATCATTAAGGGTCTTACTAGCTCTCCGGACAAAGCTATTCTGCCGATAGTTAGATGGCACTAGTTTTAAAAGCAACGACTGCATGATTCGGGGAAACTAGTTCAAAGTAATAAAATTTACATTATTAAGCTATATAATACGAAGGTTTACCGCTAAAGCCTTCCAATTATTATATCTTAGTATTTTTTTCATCACAATCTTAGTAATGACGGTTGATATACATCTGAAGTGTTCTCATAATGCTTGTAATGTACTTTAAAACAGTTGACATAGATATTGTATCCTACTTAAGACAGGAACAAATGGATTAACGTGACGTCACGAAATGACGTAACATACAGTTGAGAAATTTAGGGTCCTGGAAAGAGGCGACTGTACCTGGTTGGTTAAAGCGACTACCCAGTGTGCAGTAGGTCGCAGGTTCAAATCCTGCCGGGCCCAATTTTTTTTAACTGTTTCTTAGTATAATTTGCTAAGCATAGCTAAATGCTATAAAAAACAATAATTTGATGCTTGTAATATAACGTTACATATTCCAATATTACATCTTGGTGTAAGGAGAACCGAACATTTTAGTGTGCGACCTGTGATGAAACAAATTGTAATTAGTTATTTTATTTAATATAACTTTACAAAAAAAAAAACTAACTTCAATTACAAAAAATCCTTAAGTAAAATTCAACGTCTCGCCGCATCTGTGTATTACTTTAAAGAATAAAGTGAACGACTTTAAGGTGTCTATATTTAAAGAATTATCCCCGTACTCCTAACCATTGAAGAGTTGTACCTTCCACCATCAGCTCAGCAACACAAAATGCTAAATGCCAGATGTAAATATCCGAGAAGCTTAAGGTAATAAACGGCAACCAATATAAAAGTCTTTAAAATTTGAGATTTGCCCTCGATTTTTCTATGATTCCATCATCAAATCGTGACCGGATAAAAATGGAACATAACAAGTACATATATACTCTTTCGGACAAAAAAAGAATTAGTCCAGGCGTCTTCGAGTAGGTAATCAGCGAACAGACACATAATTACATACATTTATTAACTTGCTTTTCTTTCCTCCGTTACAGCTTAATTATTATTACTTAACTACTCTGTTACCTTTAGTTTTCACTCTCAAAACACCAGCTTACCCTGTAACAAAAAAAAAACATAGTTAGGTACCCATCCTTCAATCTAAAAAAAGAATAGGCTGGTGAAAATTGGAATGGTCTATATTGGAGGAAATTTGTGAGGCGAGCGTATAGATTAGGTTATGAAGGTGCATTCACACTGCGCCGTGAATACAATTAACAAAATAAATTTGAGAGTCGATTATTCAAACCTTACTTATCAAGTATTCAAATTATGAAATACGGGTGTTACTCACGTAATGGTGGTCTATTTAGTCGACCGCGGTTTCACCTATACTTCTAGGCATTATCAAGAGAGTGCGATACGTCGCGCCTAAGTTGCAGTACCAGTAAAGACCAACATTACGTTAGTAACACCCGTATTTTATTATTTGAATAATATTACAAACACACGTCAGTTTTAATAAAAATATCAGTATTCAAGTATTCAAGTCTTTATTGCACTTCACAATCTTAAAATCGTCTTATAAATAGTTACAGTGTCAATTATGGACCCTGACAGGCACGGCAAAAGTAGGAGAGAGGAAGAAAGAGCTAGGAGTATCTAATACTAAGAACAGTTGATGTTTTTTTTTGTTTGGATGGCTGAGTGGTAACGCGGTAGGCTGAAATCCTATAGTCGCGGGTACAAATCCCACTTCAACTTTAAAAAATTGTTCGACTGTTCTTAGTATTAATTGTTAAGCATGGCTAAATCCTTCATGTAAATCAATTAGAAAGATACCTACTAATATTAAAAAAATAATTTGTAACAACCAATTTGCGTAACATCAAAATGTGATGAAAAAAAGAATTTCTCAAATCGGTCCAGGCCTCTTCGAGTAATCGGTGAACAAACATAAAACAAAAACATATTACCGAATTGAGAACCTCCTCCTTTTTTTGAAGTCGGTTAAAAATAATATATTATGACCAAATATGAATACTATTTGGGTGTTATTGCATCTACATTGATTAATTCTAATTGATTAAGAAAACTTATTGGCTTTGAAACGTCATATGCATCGACCGACGCGACGGTCGATCAATGTAGATGTAATATCACCCTTACACAGAAAACGTCTACAAAACCACTATAATTTCAATCAGCATATTTTTTATAATACTAACAATCACTAACTGTTCGCTATTGGATATAAACGTTGTTCTACCAAAAGTAACTGCGGTGTGTATGCACCTTTAGGTCTCGAAGAGCGTCCGTTCATCAATGCCTCGGGTCAATGAACTCGTTATTACACCACAGGCGCCTCTCCATCTATGTACTAGCCTCGGGTACTACTGAATATTACGTATGTTTTTATAGAGGAACCTTGTTGTGTTAGGCTCAAATGAAATTACCTAAGGGACCTGACTTAGGTATGTAGGTAATGTAGGTCATGTAGGTCATGTAGGTATTTGAAACCTTGGTAAGTTACCAGTCTTAGTGCTTAGTTAGGCTAAGCACTAAGACTGGTAACTTACCATGTTGATTGAAACGCTGCTATGGTTCAACTGTTTTAATTCTCTGTACAAAAAAATTGTCCTACGGAATACCAAAAACAATATTATGTATAAAAACAATATGACTGTATAAAAAGGTTGGTTGGTCGCCAACATGTTTATAGAGAACACGTATCGCTCACATTTGTAAATTCAATATTTTACATCACCACAAAATTGGCATACTCTTGAATTTAAACGTTTTTAAACCAACTTCAAAGAAAAAGAGGAGGTTCTCAATTTGATAGTACGTTTTTTTGCTAAGAGCTAAGTGACGTCATATTATTTGATAAAATTAATGAACTACTAAGGGTCGACACACACCAAAAGCGCGTCGAAGCGCAGCGAATCGAAGCGCAGTTTCAGTGTCATATGAATTCCAACTCTATTTTTACTACTATAATACTCATTATCGCATGAGAAACTCTACGCTACTACTACTATGGAATTCGCCGGAATTCCCGCGGCGCCGCGGGCATCCGCGCGACTCGTTTGAGTTTCTCATGCGATAATGAGTATTATGGTTGTAAGAATAGAGTTGGAATTCATATAACACTGAAACTGCGCTTCGACGCGCTTTTGGTGTGTGTCGACCCTTAGAGTTTGAAAGGCAAGGAAAATCGTAAAATTGAATTAAAAAACTAAAAACAATAAATAAAGTATTACTATGTTAAAATATTGATTTAAATAAATAGTTTCTTAAAATGATTTCATTTGTAAATGGAGTTAAATACTCGTTTACTTATAAATAGCAAAATATAACTTTCCAGTTACCGTAATTACAAAACGATTAAATGAAATTTAGATAACTTTTTAAAGACACATTTTGTGTTTTTGTGTCTTGAGTATTTATTTATAAATAGGTCCAGCGTGACCTTTTTAGGGTTTAAAATTAGACTTCTAAAAGGCCTAGATATTAGGTACAGTCAAGTTCATTAATATGTTGCAGATTTCAGATTCACGATTAAAAGGTTTAAAACTACTACTAACATATTGATGATTTGATGCTTTTATTTCTTTTATTATGTTTTAGTTTTGAATTAGTGAACATTTAAGAAATGTCAAAAAATTTGGATTTTCTTTTCATGTAGGTAGTTTACATTCATAAACAAAAATCAAATTTTCAAATCTTAAAAAAAAAATTGAGAAACAAAGACCATCTTTTACTGGAAATGTAAAGATTGATGTAAAGCCGTGTGAACCTGTAAGCTACCCACACTACACCTACTGCTGTTAAAGTTTGCAAGCAATACATTACAAAAGCAAACATTATGTTTCTATTTTTAAGTCTAACATAGAAGCAATACCATAAGGTATTTGTTAGTATAGAGCCAACAAATACCTCTACCTTACACCGAGTAGGTATTCTTATCTATTTATTAGCACAATTGTTGTATTTTATTTTTTTAATTATAATAGAGAGGTCAAAGTCAAAGTTAAATTGTTTATTGCATACTTAGTGTACTGACAGCTACACTTGTTGAAGAATAGCCGTAGACACAACGCAAGAGCAAGACCATGTTTTACTGGTAATTTCCAGTATTATATTGTCTCGCGTTGCTAGCTAGCTTATTAATATACTGAAAGCGAAAACACGTTGGTGAAATCAGGACTTAGTAACCTTTTTCAGGCTTTGCAAAATGCTAAAGGTTGGCTAGATAAAAAACTATACATTTGTAAAAAACACTATTTGTTTGGGTATTCTTATTTTTGGAGCGCCTTCGAGTGTAAAACTTGTCTTTTGAATCAATATACATATATATTATTATATATTAATAAATAAATTTTGTATGAAGTTTTATATATAAGACTTGACCCAGTTGCATCAAACGTATTTAAATGCAATATTCACAGGTCAACAGTGTATTTAAAGCGAAATATAGACAACTATTCTTTGTAACTACATGAATAAATTATATCTTTCGCATGTATATTTCTCACTCAACCTACTGCCCCATCTCACCAGAGTTTCCAGCGATAAATATCCAAATGTAGTGTATCTGCCTCGCAAGTGGCCAAGTCTTAGCCTTGGCCAAAGGGAATCGCAATGAGGTAAAATATTTGCATGACAAGCGACCAATATTGGTCAGTCGTCTGTCACTGCCTGCAATGGCCAAACATACAAACATACAACTATTTGTAAATGGGAGTGGGCTACGTTGCTATCCAATGGATGCTGCAAGCCATTAATTATTTTACTGGTTCACATAGCCCAGCTCTAGGGAAGCGGGTTCAGGTGTTTTATTTTTTTTATTTCCGTTCCTACGAACCCTTTTCCATTACTACTTAGTTATGTCAAATACGTCCTCTGGCCAGTCGCTCCTTATATTTTTCCTACTTTTGACAGCCACTATCAGACAGTGAAGTAATATGTGTATCAGACCAATAGATAGATAAGATATCTACTTATATTGCAAAAAAAAAATATATAAAAGTCAACATTCGATTGACATCTAATTTCGAGTTTTATTTAAATATTGGTTGATGTTAAGTTTAAATGAATACACTAACAGCTAATACTAAGAATCATTCGAATCTTTTGATAGTATGATGCACGTTTTTTCGAACTCACGTCAAACAGTTAAAAGATTCGTGGATTTGGAATATGGCTTGGATTGCTTAGATGGGAGATAGGTCGGTATCCTAAGGTTGCAAATACAAGCCCCGCTTCAAGCCCAAAAAAAATCGACTGCTTTTTAGTAATAAATTGCTAAGCATTGCAAAATGCTTAATAAAACTCAATTAGAAGCTAACAGCTACCTTATCGAAAGTGACAATTAAAAAAAAAAACGTACAAATCAAATTAGTTATGAATCCATAGATCTGAAATGAAATTAAATTTAATATTCCACACATTTTAATATTCCACAACTCACACACAACGCCATCTAGTCCCAAACTAAGCAGAGCTTGTACTATTAGTACTAGAATAACTGATACTAATACTTTTATACTTTTCTTTTTGTAAATACATACTTATTATAAATAGAAACACCCAGACTAAGACAAACCCCCATGTTCATGCACACAAAGATTTGTCTTAAGTGGGAATCGAACCTACGACCTTGGCGTCGCAGGCAGGTACACTACCCACTCCGCCATCCGGTCGTCAAATAAAAATGAAAATATCTTTATTCCAAGAAATCTGATAAGTACTTTGCGTAGTTCGCCCTCTGCTTTATAGAATTAGAAGGAATGGCCACCTAGTTTGGTAGCTTAGCTTGCAAATCCTAGCATAGCCGCATAGCACAATACATCTAGTGGAAAAGCACTCTTATCAACAAATAAATAAACAAACGGTATTGCATCAGCTTTGAAGCCACTACAATGTTTACTCGTTTTTGTATTGTTTACACTTTTGTTACAATTCCCTGTCGGTGTTTGTAATGGTCAAGGATTAGGATATAGGGCTGTATATACCTACTTTGTAACTGTTTTTTTTTATATATAGTAACATTTTACTCTTATTTTGTTTGTGAGTACCGTTTTGAGTTTGGAATTGATCTATATACCGGTAAGTACCTATAAGCTCCGGTGTCAAATCATTTTATTGCACTAAGTTTTATGATTGAATTAGTTAAGTTTTATTTTAATTTTTGATTGTGGAATTGTCTAAGTTTTATTGATCTTTTAACATTTCTTAAACTAAATTAGAGGAATACCTAAGTGTGTACAAAAAAGAAAAGAAAACTTAAAAATTATAATTATTATTTAGGCGTCAAAAATACCTCCGCATTTTATAATTTTTGTATTTTGATGTTTGTTTTGACGTGCTCAAGCGCCTCTTAGAGCCCATGGAAATAAATGATTTGATTTGAATTGTTTTTCTTTGATATAAATTTACACATTATCAAAATTTTATTGATGATATAAGATGCTTTTTAACTTGTAAATTATCAATTGAAACATCAATATTTCAAATATATTCCCAGTTAATTATGACTGATATAATAAACAGAACACCTTAAAATGAACACAAATAAATATTATTCATAACGCAATTATAGCAGCGTTCACTTCATAATTAATAATCACTCTAATCCTACCTTTTACAAGAACTGTAGAACAATAAATAATAAAGCATAAGCTCCATATTTTTATCTAGGCTCACGATGAGCAGAACAATCTAGATTTATTTAGTCCCTGGCATTCCCCGAGAAATAATAAATGACGTAGTTGCGAGGCTCCGCTGAGTAAATGAGATGTAACACGGCTTGAATTGTTCATGGAGAAGTCGCTGTCAGTACACTTACGGTATGACGCGCGGCCATTTTGGAAAACGCTATTTTATGTCATTTTGAGCTTTCAAGAACTATTGCTGGGGAGGAAATCTGTGGAATTACCATGGGGTGCATGAAAGGAGCCTCCCCGATTGACGTACACAACGATTCCCTACGTCCGGCGCATCCTGGGCAATTCGAGAGTTCTCCAAAGCGAATTGGCTAATCCTTTCACTACGATGGCATGTCAAAATAAAATTTGACTCAGCCATCGACACGACGAAGAAGAAGAAAAAAAAGACCTAAGAATCATCAGTGATGTATACTATATAATAATTATGTTTCTGAGATGCTGGGTGCAAAAAAAAAAACAACCTTTGCAAAATTATACGCGACGTAAAATAACGATCATGAAAACATTTTCAGTGATTTAACTGGTGATTTTACAGCTCTAACTGTGAAGTGAAATAATATAGTTTACCCGTAAATTCAGTATAGGTTAGCTAGGGCAACATTAATATTCAATATTCAGTCCAAAATATAGCGAAAAAAAATTTTGTGCCAAATTCTTGAATTTTTAGAACCTGTTTTGAACCCAGGGTCTCAGAATCATTTATCTAAAAGATTATCCGAATCACTTACGAAAAGGTAGACCACCCGTCGCTACACACACAAACAAATATAAAAAATCTACCCACACAAAACTGAGCTGATTTAATTTCGGCTAACAAGAGCTCGTATAAAGAACATTTTTCTGGGGATTTATAATTTAATTTTGTGTGGTTGGCTGAATCCCGACAACGCAAACGGCTACTGGGTATAAGTGACCCATTTTTTGACAAAGTTTTGTCTGCACATTTCATTTTTTTCGTGGCACTTTTCTGGATTGAGCCAATTTTAGAAGTGGTTTAATTGAATTCGCCGCGGAACGTGATTGAAATATAAGTTTTATAAAGATTATTTTCGACGATGAGGTCATTATTTTCCTCCACGGTGTGTACTTAGCAGCACTTAATTAACCAAGTTTAATATAATAAATCTTGAGGGTTTCGTTGAACCAGTAAACTCAAGCACTTCTGGTTTGAATTAAATATTCTTAGAGTGCCGAAGTACCTTCAAGGGACCCTTATATTTTCGTCATGTCCATCTATCCAAGGTATAGTGTCGAAACCGGTAGTGCTAAAAAGCTGAAATTTTACATGAATATCTATGTTAACTAGGTATGTCAAGAATGTGGTAAAATAAAATCTTGAAACATATTTTTGTTTCGGTACCCCGTACCTTCCTTACATGTAAAGTGAAAACACTAAACACCCGTTTGCGAGAAATTGAACTTTGAATAGCAAATTTATACTCTAGTAAGGCGTTCCCTCTAAAACAAAATATAGTAGGTACCTAGTAGTTATGTGAACTTTAAAAAAAAACTATAGTGACTTACTTAGTCACTTTAATTACTTTGTTAGTTCAAGTGTAGTGACCTTCATTGTCAAATGCAATGACCAGGACAATACAATGACTTGTATAAAAATTGAATTGTTTACATAAAGTAATGTACATGTACATAAAGTAAACTAATCCCTTTCGTACAAATATGTTGTAACGATTAACTACGGAACCCTATTGCGCAAGGCCCGACACGCAGTAAGCTGGTTTTTTTTTGTTGGATAGTTCTTTTATCAAGGCTATACGACCATGACCCAAAGGACAGAAAAAGTAACGTTGTACGCAAGTAAAATGATCCAACGAAAAATCAGTTCTAAAAAAACAAAACGTAAAATACCAGTTTCAAATTCATTACAAAATGGACTAGCTTCAGCTTTATTTGAACACAAATACGAACCAATAGAGAAACTGTTATAAGAGTGTATGTAATGTATGCAAACAGGTTGTGTTTGTTTTTTGTTCTAAAAAGTTTTTTATGGGCTTTTACCTTTGGATATCAACGGTTTAGGATGTTTTATAGGTTTTAGAATATATATTTACTATTATTGTATTACCAATTACTGGAATGTGAGTTAAATACTCATGTATAAAACAACAAATATGGATGTATTAATGTATTTGTAGTAAACGGTTCAGATTATCGTGACTAATATAATTATTGTTGTGTGCAAATCTGCAAAAGTAAGGGATGTAATACTCTTTGTTAGACAGTTGTCATACCTTCATGCTTCTGGCTATCATAGGTGTTTCAAAGGAAATCTGTTAAGAATGTTATGCATTCTTATTGATTATTGTTAGAGTATTTAAGTAGCTATGCTTAGCAAATTATACTTAAAAACAGTGAGACCGGCAGGATTTGAACCAGCGACCTCTGCATTCCGTGACTGTTCCTCTGCATGTCGTCACGTAATGACGTAACATACATTTGAAAAATTTAGTGTCATGCCAAGAGGTGACCATAGGACAGTGGTTAAAACGGCTGCCCGGAATGCAAAAATCGGAGATTGAAATCCTGCCGGACCTATAATATTTTCAACTGTTTCTTAGCATGTTATGCACAGATATAGATCTACATACATAACGCAAATGCATGTACTTCGCGTGTCTGAATCCCGACCAAGCGTCAAGGTTGGTCGCCGCTAACTTCAGTCCACGCGCGTCTTTTGTCAGAGAAATCATAGCGGACGGCTCCAGTTGAACGTACTGGGCGGATGGGCATCGGCGGCATCGGTGTCTTTGAATCGGTTTGGACTTCCCGTCACTAAATTTCGGCTGTGACGTCACAATAGATATTAAAAAGTCGGCACGCTTGGTTTCAATACAAATCGTGATACTTGCGTTATCTATGTAGATCTATATTTGTGATGTTATGCATATTTTGAACTCCATAATCAATCGAGAAGCGGGATTATGAGCTAGCCACAAAATTTGCTGCCTAAAAGGAAATGCCCAAAAACTGTATAGCCAAAACCCTTGTGTCACGAATATAATATAGTAAATAATTTCTAGTTTTGTGTATGACGATTATCTATTAATAAGATACATAACTTATGCGGGATTTAATAAACAAAAGAGATTTTCTATTTAAACATGAAGGATGAACTAGAATCTAATTTTGTTTTGATAGAATTATCACGTTTTTTGCACTTGTCTACTAACTTATTTCATGACATCCCAGCTTACTATGAAAATATCCGGCTTAAAATTAAACTTTTATATTATTCTACATGTACAATACATTTTTTATCTTGACAAAGCCACGGAATAGATCGCACAGCAGCAATAAACAATCCCATAGTCGATTGGTCATACCCCTTTGTCGACACGTACTCCACCCATTCATTTTCATAAAATGTACTGCAATTACTTTACTTTAGTATTAAGTATACTAATTTCTCCACATAACTAATGCAATTAATAGCATTTAAATACGTAGTTTCAGACGACATTACCGACGACACAGAAACGTTCAGTATTACTCTATAATTGCATTTGCAAGTTTGCGCTACAGACGTACAATTTAATGAGTTCAAAGTTAATTAGTACTCGCTCGATGCTTCGTCGAATCAGACTTGCTGAAATGAACTATCAGAAATGATTCTGTATGTTTTCTTTTGTAAACATTTCCAGGATGCGTATCTATGCAATAAGAAACATTATATTATTATATATAGCGCGTTACGAGAGCCGTGCTACTCAATTGTCACCTTAAATGAGGAGTGCACGGTTGGCGTACTGGTTATAGCGGTCGCATCGCCGCTTTCAACGGCGCGTGTGTTGTGGGTTCGATCATCACACGGGATAAATCTTTGTGTGAACCGCAAAGATCTGTTCTGATTCTGGGTGTGCTTTGTATGAGCTTTATGTGTGTAAAATTAATGTTTGTGAACACTCCACATGCTTTTTCCTAGTGCGGGTACTTTTAATTAAACTAAAAAAAAAAAAATACGTAGTTTAAGGTAGGTGTAAACTTTCCTGAAAGTAGATTGTACACATACGATAATGAGTATTATGGTTGTGAGAATAGAGTTGGAATTCATATGACACTCCCAAGTAGCATTACAAGCTGTATAAAAGCTGTACTAGAGCGTAATTTTATACTTAAAGCTGTATAATAGCTGTATAAAGGCTGCATAAGCGCTTATACAGCCCTTATAAGTGTAAAATGGGCACAAATTATACAGCGTTTGGTGTTATAAGAGCTGTATAGTAGCTGTATAAAGGCTGTATTAGAGCTGTTATTTGGTGTACAAAGAAACTACAACTCTCCAGATGGTATCCTAGAAGTAGCTTGTAAGAGTTAAAGTTCTACAATAGTGTTATAAAAGAATTACAAAAGTATAGATATTTTAATGTACATGATATTTTTTATCTACATTATGCATATTATTATAATGGCAAATTACTTGCTAAGAAAAACATATAAATGATTTTGAACTTATTGGTTTGGTGAAAATAACGTGCAAACCAATATTTATTGTAAACCTGTATATGGTTTTCGGTAAAATATTCGCGCGCCAGCATAAAAATCAAGAAAAACAAAAGAAATACTGAATATCGGTAAGTAAGTTTTTGTATTTTAAGGTTAGAATAACAACATTTTAATTTCAAGTAATAAGGAAAAGGCCAAGTTAACGTTATTTAAGCTAATGCAAAATAATGTCAATTCTTATTGTTTTTAGAATCATCTAATATGTTTTTGTTTATTAGAAAATGGCGTCAATTTTAAACAGCCCTAACACTATTTGAAGAGCAATATAGCGCCAGTAGCTGTACTATGGAATAAATGAAGTGTATTGTACAGCTTTTAACTTATAATTAGAGTAATTTTAGAATATTTTTATTCAATAGGCTGTATTATGCTCTTCATTTAGATAATAACTAATAACCTCTTTAGAGATACGTATAAAGAATTAAAATCTCTAAAACCATTTTGACGATTATTTATTAAGGTATTTTCTTTATTTTTCAGAATAATATGTCGTTCAAGATAATAGAAACTGAAGAAAAATGCCAAAAAAACTTTGCATAGTGCCAAGTTCCTGGGAATCAAAAGGGGTGTTATGATGGCGAAGGAAGCAATTAATAATGTTATTTTTATCTCCTTTTTTTTTCTTTTTTTTTTCGTACGGAACCCTCATTGGAGCTATGGATTGTCGGTGTGGTTGAATGGTTTTTTTCTTTCAGTCAATATTGGTTCACTATCATTACTGTTATTTAAGTTGTAATTCCTTATATTCAAATATTCCTTCTCAATCCATCTCCTGACTGCGACATTGATTTGACGTCTCCGTCAATAATACAGACTAAAGCTGTACTATAGCTGTCATTTATCTTTTTAGTTCTATAATACTCTCTTAGAAGTAACTATTACAGCTTTAATACTTATAAGAGTGTTAAATTACACCATAAAAACTAGTGTTATAATGGAGTTAGCATATGCCTTTGTACAGCAACAAGTGTCAAGTAACACTATAATACAGCCTTTATACAGCTTTAGCCGTAGAAATAAGCTTGGAGTGTTAAACAATTATTAAAGCTGTATAGTAGAGTTGTAATATTCCGATATAACACCTTAAGTGTACGCAGATACCATAATAAAGCCTATATACAGCTGAGCTGTATAATAGCGGATTGTAACACTCTTATAACGCTTATTACCTTTCCTGACTCTCTTATACGTCTCTTATAACACTTTAAGTTCTATATTGGCTGTATAATTGATTCTGACGACACTTACGTGTGAAACTGCGCTTCGATTCGCTGCGCTTCGACGCGCTTTTGGTGTGTGTCGACCCTTACTGTCTTTTATTGTTGTAGGCTTTGAATTTTATTTTAACTATTTATGGCATTTTTGCTTATTTTGTTTAGGAATCTTATGAAATGTGTCGTGTCGTTCTTTCCTATTCAAATACTGTGTTTGCTGTTATAATGTATTGTTAGTGTTTAATATTACAAAAGTTATAATATAAATATTGGTACCAAATCAATAATAGCAAACAAGGATTTCTTAAAAAATAAATTAAATAAATAATAGTTTAAAAAAACTAAAAAACACGCTTTTAAAGTACTTCTAACTAAAAAGTGAAAAATAATTCCTAATATAAGCTGAAAAAAGCGTGCGTTGCTCGATAGACGAAAAATATGGCACAGAGCGCCCCACGCTTTTTTCAGCTTATATTAGGAATTATTTTTCACTTTTTAGTTAGAAGTACTTTAAAAGCGTGTTTTTTAGTTTTTTTAAACTATTATTTATTTTCTACTTTTTAGTTTGGTTTATTTATAAGAGCGTTTTTTTTTTTTTTTTTTTTTTTTTATTTTTTTTTTTATATATTTTTAATTTTTTTTATCGAATTATTGCATTGTCATCGATCTTTGACAGGTGTGCAAAATTTGAATGAAATCTGTCCGTTTAAAGTGGGTCAAAATCGAGTCCAAAGGAGTCGGTTACATACAAACAAACAAACAAACAAACAAACAAACAAACAAACAAACATACAGGTGAAGCTAATATAAGCGTGTTAAAATAGAATAGGTTTATAATAATTTTTATCTCCTTTTGGACCGTTACTTTATTAAGGTAAAATTAAAATCTAAAATTAATTAAAAACATGCCTTGAAATAGGTGATTATTATCCTTTGACACGAATTTAATTACCCGCTATATTCACTTGCTTCAGACGATGAAAGAGACGCTGTTTTTATAAAAATGCGGCTCTCACTTAAAATTAATTTCCTTTTTCTTGATAAAAGAAGAGCTGCTTTGAAAGTACGACACGGGAAATAATTGTATAGTACAAGTCCTGCTCAGTTTGGGTCTAGATGCCGTTGTGTGAATGTTGAGTCATATTTATTTATTTGTTTTTACTTAGTTAGTTTTTTTAATTCGTATTATTATTTCACACTAATATATAGATGTCAAAACTCAATTTATTTTTCCTGCACTCTGCTGTCTATCGATGTATGAATACAATAATAGTACAGGCACTACAGGCGCTCTTGACTACACGAGCTCTGCCCACAAGCTCCACGAACAGACCCTCAGGTGACTCGAGTGTCTCGGACCATTATGACGAATACAGAACTCCCATTTTGTACGAGTATTTTCCAATAAGATAAGAGGCGACGTCAGAGTTCGACCTAAATTATAAAAGGTACAATATTTTATTCGGATTCAGCGGCAATTACAAGTCGCGCAAAAAAAGTGAGGAAATGGTATTCTCGAGTGTAGAGTGATCTCATTCCTCCCTCCAGCCGCCTTAGCACGGCTTTCCGAATAATCGATTTCTAACTTAATATCGATTAAAATGTACATAACTATTTTTAGGTTAAAATGAATTCTTCGATATAATGTTTTTTCAAGAGTGACGATTCATTGTAATAAATAATAGGTAATAATAATTTTAATTTGTTACATTCTAAGATTTCGACTTAATTTCTGGCAAATAATTGATTTTGGAGACATGGTATTTTCTTTTTTTAATCAGTCTTTAGATAAAAAATGCTTTTTTTCATAATGATTTATAGTCTGTGTTTTTTTTGTTAGGACACTCAATCTTTACTAAAAAATGTTGTTGTCAAAAAAGTCCGGCATTACTGTAGAATATTATTCCGAAAAAGAAAACTGTAATTCATAGGCGTAAGCTGACAAAAAGAAAATAAACAAATAGACGAGGTAAAGATAATTATACGTGTATTTTTTACCAAATGGTAAGTAAAATGTATATCGGTATTTTTATGGCACGAAAAGTGCCGTTCTGAGTTTTTAAAATCAATGTTAATTTGTTCATAACTTTTTTTTCCATATCGAGATCACATTCTACCAAAAAGACAACTAGTCAAAGGAAAAGTAAATAAAAGTCTAAGTTTGACAAGATCATGAAAGATGTGCCGAAGATTCGAACATATTTTGGTTTGGTTGGCTAGAAAAACCTTTTCTCCTGCTATTATACGATTTTCCACTGACAAACAGTATTCTTCTAGAAACATGAGCACTTGTTTTGGTACCGAGCGCCTTATGTATTTTTTTTTATATTTTACAGTGTCGATTAAATCAGGAAAGAGCTTGAATCACGATAGTTGCCTTAAAAAATTCATAACAATACAATCGCATTATTATTCAGCCTCTAGAGAATGCAAAAGTAACGTTTGGGTCAGCGCTCATAATTTTATTTTAAATTCACGAAAATTTCCATTGCTTCGCGAACATGGCCTAGTTTTCTTAGGCATGAATATATTTTTAGTATAAAAATACTCTTTTGTCTTTGAAAAGAAATTTAATATATTTTTTTTTTTCCAAAGAAAGCGTTTAGTATTTTCGTTTGATCTTACTTAGTCAATGTTTCAAATAATATTCCGCGAGAGGAATAATACTTGTAAAATGATTCTTATTTGTTACGAGTTTTGTCCTTGACTCCGATCTCGTGGAGTTTGATATTTTCATGCTATTACCTACAAAATTGAGGAACTGCCCGCATACATTTTCAACTCCAAATTTACCTCTTCAAGGAGTGCTATGTCCAAAAAATCTCTTTTATTGTCAATTAATGTCGTGTGGAAAACCTATGTGCAGAATTTCGTGCAATTTCTATGAAAATTGACCAACTGGACGTATAAACTTTTTTTAATTTTTATTTTGACTAATTTACCTAATTAACCCCCTTACCTAAGGATAAAACATTTTTTACATTAGATAGAACGCCAGAAGCAATTACACTATGCAATGGTCCCAATGACAAGGCCAAATACAAACATTCACTCATTCACTCACACAAGCACACCCAGTCTCAGAACAAATCTTTGCGAATTTTTACACAAAGATTTGTCCCATGTGGGGATCGAACCCACAACACCAGTGCAGTGGAGAGCGGCGAGGCGACCGCTTAAACCGCTACACCACACGTGCAGACAAAAATATAACATAAATAATACACTTATTAAGTTTAATCTCTAGTTACACAAATGTGACAACCGTATCCAATTCCATGCAGTAGGTACTTTTTGCGAAACACGCTTACGAACATACAAACAGACAGAGACAGACAGACAGACAAAAATTTAAATAATATGTTTTGGCATCTGCTCCTGTTATAAAGTCTTCTCGTGTTAGATCTCTTTAATATCTGCAATGTACAGACATGGCAAATTTAAAATTTAATCAGAGAGCACTGTATAGAAGATAGGCACGCGATTGACCACGATCTCACCTGATGGTAAGTGATAATGCGGTCTACGGTGGCGCAAGCTTACCTATGGTATATAGTGTATTAAATATATAAGATAATATAATTAATTAAATAAATAACTGTATAGTGTATGGTAAACATACGTGCCCAAACAGGTATCACTGACGTAGGCAGCAAGTCTGCTATGCTGAAGTGGGACAGGGCGGGACATGTTTCACGTATGCATCCGGAGAGGTGGGCAAGGATTGCCACACAATCGATGCCCCAAGAAGGACACCGTCGTCGGGGTAGACTTAGGAGGCGCTGGCGGGAGGACCTAGATGCCTACAACCACAACTGGTGGAAAACTGCAGGAGATAGAGAGGATTGGAAACGTTTGGGGGAGGCCTTTGCCTAAAAAAAAAATTGTGTATGTAGGGGCTGTTGGTACCCTCTAACACATATGTCGTAAAAGATGATATGACATGATAATTTGCTAATGTGGCGGCTTAGGAATGATCAATTAATCCGCCGCCTTGCTTGAATGCTAATGATGCACTGACTTTATTAATATAAAAGTAACAGCGATGAGTAAGACGCAGTTACATTATTGTGTTGATTTACACTGCGCAAGCGAAATGTGCAGTAAGCCTGTACAGTGTACCTATGTACCATTTAAAAATATTCTATCGAAAGTATACTATAGTTACTTGCAACGAATTCAAACCCAAGACCTTCAACTAAGGACCTCAGTTTATCAATACTTTTACCTTCTCACACATAGTTCCAAAAAATATTTCCGACCGTGCGTCGCCCATCCAGGAAACATTAACTTTATGGACTTATTATATCTAAGCTATAAAAGATGTCGTCATTGTTTACCCGTTGACATAGCAACGCCATATTTCATCTATATTTCTAAACAGAATCAATACTGTGACGTCATCACTCGGGAAGGAACAAGGACGTTAGAAGGAAAGACTGCGAAAAAAGACAAGCAAAGCAATATTTACTTTTGCAAACGAGTTTCTGAACGTGCTAGCTGTGATTCTTTTGTGAAAAGTAAAGGCACAAAATGAAACGGAAAATTTTGCACATTTATCGACACACATATTCACAACTATAATATTTATTATAATCATGTGATCTTTGAACGCAAATTTGCGATCTTTGACCTCGAATAAAAAACAACGCACAAGCGGGATCGATGAGGACTTTTGACGTATCATTTGTAATGACATAATCAAGGCCTGCACAAAAATCCAGCTTGCTGGGAATTAATGCAAGCTGGAATGTCTATTTTGACTGGAGTATAAGGTATTTGACCATGACTTTCAAAAGTTCATTCATAATAATTGCGTATTTTTTTTAATGACAGTTATATGAAGCTCGCTAGCTCTAAAGTTAGCTCGGTTGGCCAAGTGTAATAAAAAAAATAATAGCAGCCCTGTTTCTTATACATGTCCTACTGCTGGACTCAGGTCTCTTCGCATGATGAGAAGGGTTAGGCCTTAGTCTACCACGCTGCCCAAGTGCGGTTTGATAGACTTCACACTACCTCGAGCACTAAACACTCTTAGACAAGCAGGTTTCCTCACGATGTTTTCCTTCACCGTTAGCAAGTGACAATTTATATGATAAATACACACACAATTATCTTCGAAAAGATGAATCTTAACGATTTATTGTCAAAGATGTGTACCGTGGGTTCGAACCCGAGACCTTTGACTTCGCAATCCTACGGTCTCCCACTCGGCTATCGCTGCTGCTGTTGGCCAAAAGTGTCTAAGGATGTTATTCAAATAATCTATCGATACCATTAATCGATAAGTATAATAGATTCGTCGACATCGATCGATAGCTTTACTTCACAAACACAATCGAACGATTTCGGATCTTCTGACAGTGTTATCGATCAACAATTGATCGATTATTTTAACACTTTTTAGGTGTTAATATGTTAATCAATCGACCGTCAATCAATGCATTTAACGTTTAAAAATCCAATAAGAGCCCACCACTGCATGTTTTTGAGTTGATATTTTAAGATAAATAAATAAATATCTCACAACTTACTCACAACGCCATCTAGTCCCAAACTAATCAGGGCTTGTACTATTGGTTCTAGAATAACTGATACTAATACATATATATACTATTCTTTTGTAAATACATACTTATTATAGACAAACCCCCATGATCATGCACACAAAGATTTGTCTTAAGGGGGAATCGAATCGAACCCGAGACCACGGCGTCGCAGGCAGGTACATTACCCACTCCGCCATCCGGTCGTCACTTTTGACTGTTGTGCTATAATAACACACTTATTGCTACTCAAAATACTGTCTAGCTTTGACAATTTGCCATAAAAAAAGAAGCAAACAAGTATGGTTGAGTTGAAGTTGAACGATACTTGAATCAATGCTGTGACGTCATCCTTCCATACGTAGGAATCACTGATAGACATGCAAAGCAATGTTTACTCTAACAAACGAGTTTCTGAACGTGCTAGCTGTAATTCTTTTCTGAAATGTAAAGGCAAAAACTGATTTGAAAACAAATGTATACCTTAACTAGTTCAGGTTATTGATCAAAAACCTGAACATTTTTGGGTTTGTAATTCAATTTATAAGACTCAAATCATATTTTGGTTTTCTGCCGATTGTTAATAAAATATTTTGTAATTTAACTACTACTTAACTTGAGCAAAACAATAAATTATTGTAATAAAATTACATACGTCAAAAAACATATCGAATTGATCCTATTTTGAAACAACTATTATACGCACACTACCCTCTTTTTGCATCCTCTTCTCCTCAATAACTCTAAGGTTTGCTGGAAGAGAACTCAAATTTGAGTTAAGCTCGCCTTTATTGTATTGTGTGTTAAGCATGTTTTTGTAAATTGATTCATGGTACAATAAAGTTAAAAAACAAAACTACAAAGAAAACAACGTTTTCAATAAAAATGCACACCTGTGTAACAATTGTAAACTAAATAAATAGTATCGATAAATAGCATTAAATTGTTTGTTAATGCTATGTCTATAGTAAAAAAAACAGATGTTGACTATTATCTATATCTATATGAATATAAAAATGAATTTGTATGATAGTTATGTGTATTTCATGCCTATTTATAACATCTTTTTTTTAATTTCTGTCTTTCTGTATAAAATTGGATACGGTTTTCACAATTGTAAGGCTGCTGGTCTTTTAGCGGCCTAATTATTGATAGAATACGTAATTAACTAAATAATTTTCATTTATTTAAGGAAATAAAAAGAAAAGAAAACAAAATTCCTATTAACCTAAAATCAAATGACTACATCTAATATACGTAATTGTATTTAACCACTACAGGGAAATTTGCACACAGGATCCTTTAAACATGATGTTCATACACTGATCAAAAAGTTCTGTGTTTATTTCTTTACGACCGCAACTACCGGGTGCTTCAAAAAAATGTATACACACTTTGAACTTCCATAGAAAATTTATTTACCGTTCTACAAAGTTAAATTTCAGGAAAATAGAAAGCTGAAAGTCCAATGTAAATGAAACATAAATAACAAATGTTAATACTGTTCAAATTGGTGACCTGCAGCATCAATACAATTCTGAGTACGAGTCACCGTTACCTGGATCAAAATTTGTCGGGCCAGTGGATAGGACGCAGGGGGCCAATCGAGTTTCCAGCACGCTCTCCAGACCTTACACCACTGGATTTCTTCTTGTGGGGCACAGTAAAAGATGAGGTGTACAAACGTAAACCACGTAACCTAGACATTCTTTGGAATGAGATTCAAGCAGTGTGTAGAGAAATCTCATTGGACGTTTTGATACGATGTACAGAATCTGTGGTGACTCGTACTCAGAATTGTATTGATGCTGCAGGTCACCAATTTGAACAGTATTAACATTTGTTATTTATGTTTCATTTACATTGGACTTTCAGCTTTCTATTTTCCTGAAATTTAACTTTGTAGAACGGTAAATAAATTTTCTATGGAAGTTCAAAGTGTGTATACATTTTTTTGAAGCACCCGGTATATTAATTAAAGATCCATTTACATTGTAACATGTTCATAGCTTATTTAGGTAATTGAGATATACAGTGCCAAATATCTAAGTTAAAATCTATAGTTTTAACTTATATTTCAGATTGTAGGTCAGAAATAGTGTAGTAGTATTTTGTGTCGACAAAAACTTGATTGCAACCTTGAGGGTGCTCTGTGCGTGTGAAATATATGTTTAATAGCACCCCCGCGACAAAGGAGTTATTCCTAGTGCAGGTGTCGTTATTTTTTTCTAAAAAAAAACCACAACCACGCGCAACAGCAAGTTTAATTAAAAACAATACCTTACAAGAAGTATATAAAGGCGTCGTAAATCGGATTTCTATCACACATAAAAAGTTAATACTACAGAGAAAACATGGCTAGAATAACTGTCATGTTGGTAAGACCTTTTTTTTCTATTTGTATTTATTTCATTTAACTATAAACTTATCAAATATATTATTTAATATTTCATCTTAAAACAATCAATTCTATGACACCTTACCTGTAAATTTGTAAATAGGTATTTGCTATTTTTTTATTTAATTTTTTAATAACTTGTAGGTATATAAATACTTTTCTTTTTCCAATTAGTATAGTTATAAATTTTATAATAAATAATATGTTCATAAAACAGTCATTAACACTATTTCACTTCTAATGTCTCGTCGATCTTGTAAGTAGGAGAGCTCGTGGCAGAGCCAAAACCGCGAGGACTGTCTATTAGTTGCTAACTGGCTAAGTGGAAGCCGTGAGACAAACCCTCCTGGGTTAAACAAGTGTGGTCTTATTTTTTTATTGAGTTCATATGCATAGGCTTATGAGACAGTGCCAATGATGATATAAAGAGGTCACAATTATAACATTATAAAATGACTCTTATTTTACATGTATGTTTTTGATGAGATAATTATTACCGCATTAAAACAATATATATTTGGTGGATATCTACGCCTTAATGTAATATCTGTGATAGTTAGAAAAGCTACAAAATTTAAATTGTATTATTGTTACATGTGTAACAATAATACAATTTAAATTTTGTAGCTTTTCTATTATGTTATGTTAGTTCTTGACAGATTTCAATTGTAATGTTTCAGATCGGAGTTTTCGCTCTGACGGTATTGCTTCAGACATGTCACTGTGGCGAGTCCTCATCTGACATATGCAGCGTACCTGCCACCCCATGCTACACTCCTTCCACGTGCATTACTCCTAGCAAAAAATGCCCTACTAAACCAAAAAAAAGCAAATGTAAGAAATGTGACAAAATTGAAAAAAAAGTAAAAGTTGACGAAAAAAAAGATTCAGAAGATGATCTTTTTAAAAAACTTGGACTTTTTTGTTTACGGTAAAACATTGTTAAATTCACGCGTACTTTATCATTGTATAAGAATTAATTTATTAATAACTTATTTAACATTCTGTATTTTTTCTATCAATAAACGTGTTTGACAATCAATAAATCTTTTCATTTAAAGTTTGCCTGTACATAATAATATATTATGTCGCAAGTTTTTGGTACAATCAGGTTTGGTATTGACCAAGTGCCGTCGGATGGCATAAATGTCGAAGGCAAGTCAAATTTATTTAATCAAAACGTAAACAAGATCAGGTTTTTAATCAAAAACCTAAAAAAGTTCAAGATTTTAATAAAAAACCTAAAGTAGTTTAGGTTGATGCTGATATTTAATCGACTCAGAATATTGATTGCTATTTCTTTAAATAATTAGGGACATTAAACAATCATTTCATGTATATTATTCTGCAAAAAAATGTTTATTAGTAGCAAGTAATTTAACAATTAAAATAAAGGGAACATAATGGAGACAAACGCACCTTTATTGTTATAGAGACCTAATGTTAAAAGTGACGTTTTAGATAAAATATTCGTATCTTGATAGTTTTAATCGCTTGTTTCCTAAAACATAATTTTCTGTATTAAGTTTCTATAATAATGTAGAGGAACAGGGTGTGATATTCCTCCACCACCAAGGGAGGATCCTCCGACCAGGCTCAGTGGTATTGCCTGGCGGACAGCTGTCCAACGGTAGTGTATTGGAAGTGGTATATATAGTCACTTGCTGTGAACATTTCGATATCGCGATTCAGCACTCGTCGATATATGTCACGTGATTGGTTATGTGCGGATACCGCCACAATAATATAGATAAGTGCGTTTTTTTTCAAATGATTTTCCACTAAATAATTTACTACCGAACCGGGAACTGACCTAGATTATGCCGCAAACATGCTTACTCGCATGACTAGTGTACCGTCCCCTTTAACCGGACTGAAACCTCATTGTACAAATTCTCTGTGTATTTAAATATGTTACAGGATAACCGTGTATATTTTTTTAGGGAATGTTAATCATTTTGAACTGCCTCGATGCCTGGTGGTCAGTAGTTATTTGGGTGCATGAAAGGAGCCTCCCCGAGTGACGTACACAACAATTCCCTACGTCCGGCGCACCCTGGGCAATTCGCGAGTTCTTAAAAGCGAATTGGCTAATCCTTTCACCACGATGGCAAGTCAAAACTTTGACCACCTTACTGATTGTCCAAAATGCCCTACCACCTACACAAGAGAGGCGCTCATGAACGCCAACGAGAGTGCCAAAACAGTGGCCACTTATTGGACCAATAAAATTTGACTCAGCCATCGACACGACGAAGAAGAAGAAGTTAGTTGGTCGGGCAAAGTGTTATTTGTGAACTCTCCGTCAGGTAATTCACAACAATGGGAGGAGGAGGAGCAAGAGTTGGCACTATGTGCGGTAAATGGCGATAGGCTCACCCCGTATTCCATGTGACCTAAACATAACAGTTGAAATGTGTTGTATACTATACCTATTTAGCACGAACAGATAACGCAACGCTAGGGGCGAGCGAAGGGTTCCAATTACCTTTCTCTCGCACTATCCTATAACTACTAACCTTATATCCAACACATTTGATGTGGGCAACACTGTTGCATGACAAGAATAGCGACATAATCATCTACGAGGATAACTACATAATTCTACGGACACTAGTCCCTTGCAACGCGTTGTTAATGGCTGCGGTTATAGCTGCCGTGTCCTGGATTATGTGTGATAAATAATAATATGGTATGGTCCAAGGACTATACTCTATCAAGAGAGAGTATTTATGAAACGATGTAGGACTGGATAACATACCCAATGTTGGTAATATTGGTGATTATAACTACTTTGAGTCTACTAGAGAACTATTTGACGTTTAAAGAGCCAATCTTCTTCTTCGTCGTGTCGATGGCTGAGTCAAATTTGATTTTGACTTGCCATCGTGGTGAAAGGATTAGCCAATTCGTTTTGGAGAACTCGCGAATTGCCCAGGGTGCGCCGGACGTAGGAGATCGTTGTGTACGTCACTCGGGGAGGCTCCTTTCATGCACCCCAAAAGAGCCAATAAGAGCGCATGTGGCGGTATCCGCACATAATAAATGACAGACGACATTCACCATGTCAAGTAGTGACACACACGTCACATATGTCAAAGAGTGCTGAATCGCGATAACAAAGTGTTCACAGAGAGTGTACATATATACCACTTCCAATACGCTACCGTTGGACAGCTGTCCGCCAGGCAATACCACGGAGCATCACAACCTGTTCCTCTACACGCACAACTGCTCAGTTTTGCGTTGATCAATGCATCGATCGATGTAGATAATAATATAGTAACACCCTAAATCTGTCGATTACGACACGAGATCAAAGTTATTTACATCGGCGTTTAAGCTTGACCCACAAATATCGAACCCGAGACTTAGCGGAGACACGCATACGCTAACCACTAAACCATCGAGATAGTTATATAAATTTCCTATATAAAGTATACAACAACTGGATTTCACACATATATCATATTGAGTTACACCTACATTTTATCTGTTACGTTTAAGAACTATGTGATCTATCACATGGGTGAGCCTATCGCCATCCACCGGGCAGAACTCCGTACTATTATTGAGAATTACTTGAAGGAAATCCTTAATACTTTTCATACAACAAAAACGACTTTTCGAACTGCTGAGATGAAAATAATATTTTAAACTCTGCGTTTAATCACGGACAAACTATTGTGTATATAATATTGTCTATTGTGTATACGTGCAAACAACATTTAAACTGCTGACATAGCATAATGAAAATTATTAAAATTATGAAATACGGGTGTTACTCAAGTAATTTTGGTCTATTTAGTCGACCGCTGTTTCACCTATACGTCTAATACAAACTTATTAAATAAAATACATAATATAATAAAATGTTCAGGTGTCAAAAAATACGTCCGCATCGATGTCGACCGCGGGTAACGTTCCCAGAAGGCTGGCGGCATTGCCACGTTGTATGGCAATGCTGATCCTTTGTTCAAAGTAGAAACCAGCCTTCTGGTCGCGTGAAGAGTCAACTAGTGTTTTACTTATCTCATTTAAATGAGAACGGGAATATAAATACAAATTCGATGTATCGATATTTATTCGGTCAAAATATCATAAAACTGCAACACCGTATCGTGCCGTTCGTGCATCAGATGCCAGCAAACGCCTTGTGTGCGGCGTCATCGTTCATAAATTGATGCAAGTTTGATACCAACCACCTTTGTGCCAACTAAATTGACATGGTATGGAAAGCAGAGGGAAATCTTTTAGATATTTTAGCGTACACTATTATAATATATATTACTTTATTTTTCACTAGTTTGCGCCTGCATTCAGGTGGTTCATTTGACCTTGACAAATAAAATACCTATAGCTTAACCATGAATTACTCTATATATTGCTAAAAATCATATGATAATCGCGGCAGGTTAAAGGTAAAACAGGAGTTCTGCCGCCCTCTAGCTCGTTCACAAGGGCTCTACCACCATCCACTTCAACAAAACTAATTAAATTTCAACTTGAAAAATGAGCAGCTTTCTGGCCTACTGAAAAATGAGCAGCTTTCTGGCCTACTGAAAAATGAGCAGCTTTCTGGCCTACTTTTGATGCTGAAGCTTAAGGGTAAAATCCCGAGCGCCGAGTTTTAATACAAACGTACTATTGATTTAACTTTAATATTTTTTATTTATTTTTATTTATTTAACTTTTTGCACATACAAATTATAGTACATAGGCGGACTTGCCAATACCTTATGGCATTCTCTTACAGTCAACCTAGGGTGGTGCACAGATAAGCATAGGTAGATTAGACAGAGGAATAATAAAATTATTGATATGTAAACAGACGAAAAACATATTATATAAAATACGTAATAGAGATACATATAATACTGAAAATAAAAAAATATAATAATTTATAACAAAATAAATACATCTTATAAATAAAATAATAATAATATATACATAATTATAATTATACAGGTTAGCCTTACAGGAGCAGTTGATAATTATATAAGATGAATAAGAAATATTATGATGATTCTGCCAATTGTTCAGTCAACAGTTTACGCACATTAATCATAAAACTGTAACGTGTTGTTGCCATCCTGATTTCCAGAGGTTGCGCATTCCACAGCAGAACGGATTGAACGAAGAAAGAAGAATGAACAAATATAAAATATAATAATATTAATAAGTTTTTATCTATTTTTATAGGCCAATTATATCTTACTAAGAACAGTTGAAAAAGATATGGGACCGGCAGGATTTGAACCTGCGACCTTACTGCACACCGGGCAGCCGCTTTAGCCATCAAGCTACGGTTGCCTCTTACCAGAACCCTAAATTTCTCAACTGTATGATACATACAAATCCTGCCGGTCCCATATCTTTTTCAGCTGTTTCTTAGTATAATTTGTTAAGCATAGCTAAATGCTATAAAAATAATCAATTAGAAGTCAATTATATCGTATCATAAAAAACATTTTTTTGTAGCCATTTTGTCGAAATTGCTTTAATTATTAATTAAGTTATATACAAACTAAAAAGATAAATAATAATTATGAAAAATGGGGGCCAAAAAACATGATTTTTTGTGTTTTAGATATGATTAGAAAATTGATAAAATCTTAATAATATTAAAGTAAAAACCATATTACGTTTGTATGAAATACAGCCGAGCAATTGTTTCCTTTTAAATGAAATGTTCCAACAATATTGCACGATTCGTTTCAAAATTCAAAGGACAATTCACCAACTGAGTGAAAGACTAACTTCTGAGTATTGATGTTTTTAATTGGGCTCAGAGCCGTGTAAAGGGTAATCTCCAGCTTAATTTATATTTGTATAAGTACCTCGATATTCTTATTCGTATTCTTATTCGTTATAATAGTAAACAATTTTTTGAAAATCGTTTCGTTTTTGAGTTATAGTGTAACAAACAAACAAGAATTGAAATATTTCCTTTTATAAAATTAGTTTCAATTCTTAACAAATCGAGATACTGGCAAATAAGCTGCAACAAAAACTAAGCTTGGAGAATATGAATAACATTTACACAAGAAAAGAAATGGAGCAAATTACCGTCTTAAAATGCTACCATTACTGCAAAGACAATATTATGGGATCTAAGAGGGGAAGTAGGTTGTTTATGTAACAGCCTTTCACTCCAGCAGGTATAAATGTCTTTGTTCAATGCTAAACAACCTCAAGGGTCGCTGTATTATAAACTGGTGAAGTGTACACAAATTGGGACTTTAAGTGCCGAGTGCTCCAAACTTCTTAGTCCATGGTTAACACTGAGCTAAGATTTTCCATATATCTGTCCCTTTCACACGTTGAATGAGAGACACGTTGGTTAAACACGTTGCCGCGTTGGTGAAATTGGGGCTAACACCAACGGCACGATGCGGTGTGAAATTTTAACCACGACAAATTATAACGCACCTTAATTTTATATAAAGAGAGTTTATAATTCAAAGACACAAAGATTCTAAAGGATAAGATTGAAGTCTCAAGCCAGATTAAGTCTTGCGTCTACTTCAATAAAGATGTAACTTGAATGTCACGATGGAAACACCTAAGGGCGCCTTCGTTTTCTTCATGGTAAACTTGGTGAATAAATGGTAAGTCGTTTGTTCTTTAGTAAATGTGTGGAGGTTCCTCTTACGTGTTAACTAGAGCTGAAAATTGCACTGCGTACCGTTTATTTGAAGTTTAAGAAGCCGGGATAACTGATTGGATGAAGTTATCTGTAAGGTACAAGGATTAAGAAAATAGAGATCTTAGACCTTAGTGTGTGTTTTCGATTTAATTATTTAAGAGGGTAAGTAATTGCCTGACCTGAGGTAGAAAGTATTTTTTATACAAATAATCCTTTGTAGAATTAATTCAGAGGAAAAAAATAAACTGTTCACAAAGAACTATTAATATACATGTAATATTTTAAAGCAAATTTTAGCTTTGCTATGCCTTTTTGTATTTTATATAATATAAAAGTTAAAAAATTAAGAATCCAGCAGGACTCAAACCTGCACCGCCTGGGTATATTTTTCAACTTTAATATTATATAAAATACAAAAAGGCATAGCAAAGCTAAAATTTGCTTTAAAATATTACAAGTATTTGATAAAAATGCGTCATCTCTCGACAGTGTGTGTTAATCTTAATTCAAACTTACTGTATGTGACTAAGTGACTAATCACTCATCGCATAGGTGGCGCTAAAACCAAGTTAGGTTCGTCTAGCTAAGGTATAAATATACCTATGACGCTAGCACAAAGAGTTGAGAAATTTCGAGTCCAGCAGCATACGAATCCATAGCTGAATTGGCAAAGCACTTGGGGCGTATACCCAGGGGGTGCAGGTTCGAGTCCTGCTGGATTCTTAATTTTTCAACTTTAATATTATATAAATATACAATTTAAATCTTGGGATTGTTATAAGTGTATGTGAATATAAAAGAAAAAATATCTCGTAATTTTTAACACTTTAAAAACAATATACAGTACTCACACTTGTGATTTAAAAACCACTTTGTTAAAGCAAGGAAACCTTAACTAAGTAAATAAATTTCTAAGTAATAATCTAGGCAATATTTAAGTAATATTCAACGCCTCGCCTCATCTGTGTATAACTTGAAAGAATACAGTGTACGGCCTTAAGGTGCCATATTTGCAGAATTATCCCTTTAATCTAAGCCTTTGAAGAGTTGTTTCTTCCAGCATCAGCTCAGCAACATGAAATGCTGACTGCTAGATGCAAGTATTTGAGTAGCTTTAGGTAATATACGAAAAACAATATAAAAGCCTTTAAAATTTGAGGGTTGGTCTTGATTTCTCTTGGATCCCATCATCAGATCGTGACCTGATGAAAATGGGACAAAATGACAAGTATACTTTTTTAGACAAAAAAGATATTTTTCAAATCGGTCTAGACGTCTTTGAGTAAACGGCGAACAAACATAAAAAATAAAAGTCAAATTGAGAACCTCCTCCTTTTTTTGAAGTCGGTTAAAAACAGCTTAAATGTAACGACAAAAGTATAGCACTGTCTACACATTAAACTTAATGTTTCTCGAAACCTTTTTAGGGAGAGTTTTCACTATATTGTAGAATTCATGATCAGTCGCGGTCCGCCACAACATTAACTAACACTTAACCAAACTTTGTTCGTGAACACTCGCTTAAACTTAAATAACTTTGGATTCTTTGTCCCATAGACTATGAATAAGTGACTTGTGTGCTTGGTGGATAGTTAAGGGTATAAGATAGTGCAAAGATGTGTAAGCCTTGGGGATTTCAGGCCTAAATGTAAAGTAATATAAGTCATTGCGTAAAAGCGTTTCCACTCTTTACAGATTTGAATCAAGTGGTATTTTATCTAGTTATATCTAGTTATCATCAATATGGGGTGCATGAAAGGAGCCTCCCCGAGTGACGTACACAACGATTTCCTACGTCCGGCGCACCCTGGGCAATCGCGAGTTCTTCAAAGCGAATTGGCTAATCCTTTCACCACGATGGCAAGACAAAATAAAATTTGACTCAGCCATCGACACGACGAAGACTGCAAAATCACATTAACAAACTCGCCAGAGATCTTATTAACACCAACAAGGACACAACAAGACTGAAAAGATGGCAAATATTGGAACTAGACCAAAGACCCTAAAAGGGCACCATTTCGCAAAATCCCAGAGAGAGAATTTACTGAAATTCCCCTGCAAATAGAAACAGAAAACAGCCAAAACATCTGATTATGACACTGTCGATCGCAGATAAAAGGAGAAGAAAAAAAAAAGTTATCAGCAATAACATTGTGGTCTAGGAAAAGACTAAAACGAACCAAACCTTTCGAGTTAGTGTAGTGATAAGTGACAAATAAATTAGTGCGATAAGTGTCGTTATAAAGAACACATGAACAAAGTGACTTCCCCTTAACAAAAACTAAGTAAAGTGTTAATGGACACATTCTTAGATTATACTATTACGTAGCAATTTAGGCTAACATAATATTACTTATTAGTCTTGATAGGCTAGATTGTAATGTAAATAAGATATCATAATTTTAATAATTGATTTATTTTATGATAACATTGTGATCGGCTCCTAGTCTAACAGATTTAGCTGAATATCAGTATTTTACGTAGAGCTACTTCCATTAGACCTCCACAACCCAGTACGAGGTAATACGATACTCTTTGTTTGAATAGTTGTCAGACTTTCTGGCCCCTGACTACCCGTAAGGGTCGACACACACCAAAAGCGCGTCGAAGCGAAGCGCAGTTTCAGTGTCATATGAATTTTAACTTTATTTTCATTGCTATAATACTTATTATCGCATGAGAAACTCTACGCTACTACTACTATGGAATACGCCGGCATCCCCACGGCGCCGCGGGCATCCGCGCGACTCGTTTGAGTTTCTCATGCGATAATAAGTATTATAGTTATGAAAATAAAGTTAAAATTCATATGACACTGAAACTGCGCTTCGCTTCGCTGCGCTTCGACGCGCTTTTGGTGTGTGTCGACCCTAACGGCTGCCATAGATGTTCAAATGGCAATCGGGACTGATAACTTAATGTGGTCTCCGAAGCACGAAGGAAAACTTGTTATGTTAAAGATGGTCACCCATCCACGGCCGACTGCGGTTAGCATTGCTTTATCTGCAAGATCAATCGGTCCGCGCGGTTTCGACTTAAAGAAAGAAAGAAACGTTTATTTGCCTAAAACATGGTGACAAAAAGATGGTACGATTCAATAATAATACACATGTTCCACCGGATATTCGGTATGCAAAATATGCAATGTTATATCTAAGTTCTTATATTATATTAAAGTTATAATAAACACTAACCTAATTGAAAAAAAAATGTATATGTTAAAATTTTAAGTACTAACAAATAGTTCCACTCTTTACATTATTCATTATCTCTAGAATCGAATGACATAAATTGGGCTATTGTGTAAAAGCAATGTTCGGTTAACCATTTTTTTAACTGTGCTATATATTTATGAAAGGGCTATTATCCACGAGTGGCATTCTATCTAGTAGGATAGATCATTCATCCAGGTTCAGGTTTTATCGTCTAAAACAACAAGCACCCTCGTTTGTAAGAGAAACCTTAAGAGCATAGGTCATATTACTTTTTCTATTTACATATCAATAATTATTCCTCTGTCTAATCTGCACCTACCTATGCTTATCTCTGCACCACCCTAGGTTGACTGTTAGAGAAGCCATAAGGCATTAAGTCCGCCTATGTACATATTTTATATGTGCAATAAGTTAAATAAATTATATTAAATAAATATTAATCTGGTAACCGGATGCGGATTTTAACTATAATTTCAAAGAGCTGAAGAAAGCTTGTTAAGTAATAAGATTTTATCCGCACATAAATTATTACAGAAAAAATATTGCTTATTTTAGATATATGGTTATTCGCTAATAGTTTAAAATAACAACCAATTAACAAATTGGTTTTTTTTTATATCAACAACATTTTATTATTAATGCCTCGATGGAACTTTTCGTGGGAAATTCACAATAGCAACACGCATTTGGAATTGTGCCCGGTGGATGGCGATAGGCTCACCCCCTATCCCATGAGACCTTAAGATAACAAGTGAAGTGTTGGAGAAATTCACCTCTGCCACATCTTTCTGGGTATTATGGGCGTGATGGTATGTTATGTTATGTTTATTATTTTTGGGATAGTTGGTATAGTGAGAACTTTTTATATGGACGTGTAGCAAAATTTCTGTTACAAAGAAAAAACTTTTGTAATTAAAGAATACCTTCAACTCGAAACTGAAGCCTGACAAGCAACTTCATAATAATTACATTTTGTGTAATACTCCTACCTTTTTGCAGCATAAAAGAATTTTTCTACAACGATCATTTTCATTAATTTAACAAAGTGCATTTAAAATTCTGGTGAGGAAAAAATCTCGCGACATTTCAATTTCGTTTAAAATCCACTTTAAAGTTGGTTAAAAGATTTATTATCTTAGAGACGCGATGATAAAACTCTTTAACTTTTCTATCGGTTTGCCAAAGACCAAAGACTGGCAAAGTGTTATGCAATCACACGATCTCATTTAAGATTAAGTGGTTTCTGAGGGACATAACATACAGGGTGTAAATGACAACGTGACGAAGCCGCTTACTATATAGCGATTCAGTACATTATTTTGTCGGATCCCGAGTCAAAAAAAACCACAGGCAAAAATTAATGATCTTTCCAAGAAAATTGTCACTTTTCGTGATTTTACCAACTGATTATGGAAGGTAAAGCAACCCTAGACTATCCCAATACATTTGCAATTTGCCAGTTAACTTTGCGATTTTCCAGTGTGTGAAATTCGGTGAAAATTCTATGCACCCAGTGTCTCAGTATCATGTACTAAATTCCTGGTAAGTGTCGTCACGATGTAATTTACACCCTGTATAATCCTTTCGAGTTTCGGTCAAATGTTGACATCTTCGCACTGTTTCAGAACTTTGTTGAAGGCTCCATTAGCGTTTTTGTGAACGGTTACGTGATGTGATAAATAGCAGTTATTAACCTTAGAATCTATTATGAATTACAAGTTCTATCGAAAAGGTAATTATTTTTAGATGCTCGACACTTTCAATATATTTATAAATAAAATAAATTCTGTGTAAAGAAAAAAATATTGTAAAATATCCAATTTTAACTATATATTTAACTTACAAGACAAGTACTAACAACGATTAACTGTGGCTTGTGACCAAAACATAAGGTTCCAAACATTAAAGGATTCTACAATTATGAAAATCATCTAAAATTTTATTGATTTCTCAGATTGGTCGAGGCGTCTTCGGGTAATCAGCGAAGAAACAGAAAAAAAATAAAAACAATCGAATAGAGATCTTTTTCCTTTTTTTGAAGCCGTTTAAAAATGACATGACATTTATTTTCCTCTTACATTTTCTAATATTTATAACGCACAAGTAATACGTAATTTTCAAGAAGGTTCAAATACTTTCAGGCCGTAAATGACGTTCTCCACAAACTCGTAAATGTGTTACATAAACTTATTTTGGAAGTTTCATGAATAATTTAGGAAAAAACATTCCAATACTGGGTATCCATAAAAAGGGTCATAAAAATTTTGCACCGTTTCAAGTAGATGTGAAGTTTAAGATTGTTTGCTGAAGGTAGTAAAAACCTGATAACATATTTAAATTCGCAACTATGTTTTGAAGTTTGCTACTTGCAAAAAAATATCCCTTAAAACAGACCGTCATAATGAATTAAAATTAAAAATTGCATTAACATTTGCACTTTCTATTCTTGTATATTATAAGCAAATTTTAGCTTTACTATGCCTTTTTGTATTTTATATATTATTAAAGCCAAGTAAGGTTCGTTTAGCTAAGGTATATATGTATATAAATACCTATGACGCTGGCACAAAAAGAGTTGTGAAATTTCGAGTCATACGAATCCATAGCTGAATTGGCAAAGCACTTGGGGCGTATACCCAAGGGGGCAGGTTCGAGTCCTGCTGGATTCTCAATTTTTCAACTTACTATTCTTGTTAACCCTCTCCAGCTACGTACAATTTGCTTGTGTTAAGAGAAATATCCCTGGTGTAATGGACAGGATTCGAACCCACAACCTCTCGACCGTAAGACCGATGCCTTATCCATTGCACCACGGCCGCTTTTTAATTTATTAGGCATCAGAAGACATGTTATTGTTGGAAAAAAAATAATTCGACACTTTCTTGACTTGCTACCATTAAATACTTAGATAGATAACTCTTTATTGTACACAAATAAGAAAGTCAGTTTCATAAAGCACATCATTTAGATAGTACAATGGGCGGCCTTATCGCTATAAAAGCAATTTCTTACAGGCAACCTTTGGATGGACAAAGGTAACTAATACTTAGTTACTTATCCACGAATTACATACAAGGAAAACCAACTACAACATAATTAAAATAATAAAATCTGTATAAATGTTACCCCTTGAAATTTAAATAATTTGTCTGCCCCGTTTGGATAATTTTGTCAGTGGTCCAAAGAAATATTTTCATAACCCATACAAGGATTTTCATGTTGTGCTCAAATCCCGTGAGGATTCAGTTACGACCTCGGTTTTATTCAAATATAGCTTCAAATAATAAAAACTCGGGTTTGCCGCTTATTGAAGGATATTTTACAGGTAGGTATTGTCAGGTATGTATAAAGTATTTGCTTTGAGGAAAAAGGAATGATTTGATAAATTATACCTTTTTTTTGTTGATAAGACTTTTTTCTTTTTTTTTATATGAGGTAGAACGCCAGAAGCAATTATACTATCCAATGGTTCAATGACAAGGCCAAATACACACATTCACTCACACAAACACACCTAAGACTAAACCGGCCAGTATGTATTTACACAGGACAAAACAATTCGGTATTGTTAGCTCACCCGTTCCTCTCACGATAGATCTAGCCAAAACTACTGTATGCTTACTAGCATAATACCGTTACAACATTTAAAGTTATTCATAAATTTATATTCTACTACTGTAAAGGTTCACTATATTATTAAAACACACAAATACTTATAATTCGTTTTATTGCATCAATGTAACAGACAATCAATAAAATTAAGCAACACAAATCGTTTTCTAATAAACCTCTAAAAACGTAGCTGTATAATGTAATACCATTATTTAATTACCTTAATTTTACAGTTTTCACACAATCATCAATATGCTTCTTAACTTGTTGTTCTTACGAAGGCTGGATCAAAAGTGACCCTCCTCAACCGTTTTTTTTATCATGATACAAAATTAAATACCCGTTTCAATTTGAAATCATGGATGATTAATCGACATGAATCGATTCAAACTTGGCAGTACAAATAATTATCTTATGATTGTACATTATGAAAATAAATAAATTAAAATGAATACAAATAAAATCAAAAAAAATTAAACCTAACAGTATACAGGGCGAGAACGAGAACAACAACGTCAAAGTATAGACGACAAAATTTCGTTGATTTGCGACTATATAAGACAAAATACCCAAATCAGTAATATTTCAGAACAATTTTATCTCTCTTAATACTCGTAATATCTCACATGATCCAACGTTAGCTCTCCTTATTACATATCTTGATTGTCCTGCGACCTTGCGTGGCGGACATACTTGGCTGTTAATACCAGTCAGAAGGTTATTACCATTATATGACTTTATTGCTGAATGCCAGGGATATCCAACAAGATTAAGTATAAATAATAATAAATTTATTCGTCTCAAAGAAAAAAAATCATGACTTAGATTAAAATGTTGCAGTATAGCTTAGTTAATCACTAACAAATTGAAGCATCTGCAGACAATTTAGGCGTTAACCTGTATTTTGGCTGCCAGCGCTAATCCCCACAGTTTAATCTTTTGCTAAGTATACCAATATGAAGATTGCAAGCTCTATCTGTTTGATATATTAACTATGCTAGAAAGACTGTAGTCGATGTTTTAAGTTGAGGCGACTTTGTGAGACATAAACAATTTAGAAAATGATGTATCGTTATCAATTAACTTAACGTCGCCGTCGTCTATGGTTCTCACACGATTTATTGAGTGCTTTTTCGAATTTAGGTAAATACATTACGTACCTAAATACAATACAAATTATGTAATGACATAATATCACATCATTTTCTAAATAGGTTAATGTATAAAACACAAAAGAGTGTGGCAGAGTTGTCTAACTCTCACATTTTACCTGTTTAGCTTAGGTCTAATGTGAAAAGAGGTGAACCCATCGCCATTCACTGGTCACTATTCCAACTCTGTACAGTTCATACAAATTTCCTGATGGAAAAATCCCAAATAACACTTTGGTTATCCCAAAAATCGAACCCAAAACCTCGCGCCCAAAGGTCGCACACGTTAACCACTAGATCAAAGAGGCAAGTGTGTTTTTCTAATGTAAACCTATGTAATGATAAACGAAGAAAACCAATTAATGGGTAAAATTTTCATTGTGATAAATCCACATTTATATTGCCTACCTTTCCGTAGGTACTAGCCCTGTGAGAGAATCCCGAGGGCATCCAAGGCATCTGTCCTTGGCCTATTTGCGCGAAAGATAAACATTTAATAGATATGATTTATTTATACATGTAGCGTACGACTGCTGACGCTACAAATTGTACTTAGGCGCAAATGCGCAGTTGCTCGGCTCGGCAGTCGTCTCTCCACATTCACGCCGTTAGGTCATTAGGTTAAGTTAATAACATAAGTATATATAACTGGTACCAGTGAATAAAGTATATAATTAAACAGAAACTTCTATCATTAACATCAAATAAACAACCCCCTACATACACAATATGAAATAATATATTTCTTTGATGTGGTAACGCCCGCCAATAATTTAAACGAGTCAACACTTTGGTGCGTTTAGTGTGAAATACATTAAAAATATTCTAAGGAAATATTTAAACTGCATAATTTATATTACTGAATGCTGATAGAATATTATGCTGGCGATGCTTCTTATGTGATTTACATTTATAGTTTCAGTAAGTTTCCACTATCAACGGTGCGTGTATATTAGAACAAAAATATTAAAATCTGCAAAACACAAATGGAAATTTATACTTGGTATATTAACTATTGGCTTCCGCTCTTGGCACCGCTCCCGTGGTATGTCGAAAAAAAACAACGATAAAGTAGCCTATATGTTATTCAAAATCGATACAACCTATTTGACGTAAACAAAAAAAAATCGCCGCTTGATGATAAAAATACAAGACGAATTCAATCAACATAAACATGGTATTATAACTTACTTTCTTTCATGCATTTTTCTTTAAAATTGAAAGTAAGATCTCCTGATTAACCCCCTTTAGGATAATGCAAAAATAAAACTCATACCAGTTTTTAAATTTAACTATCCAAATACATTCTGTAGTTTTTGCGTAAAGAGCGTACACTACAAACATACACACAGACAAAGGTATAAAAAAATATTTTTAGCAGAATAACTGCTGCTATAAAGAACCTTCTTTTTATTTATTCTTAAATATCTTCAATGTTCACACGTAGCAAATTTACATTTTTATTGTAATAATATGTAATAACAATTTTATTATATTATGTAATTGATTTAGATGTATAGATTTTAGATATAGTGATCCTATTACACAAAGCTAGCTCTATTGGTTTAAAATATATGTTTAAGCCGACCACGTACAGACGCCTACTGATCAACCTATGCATTTCCAGTAGAAGCTGGGCTCGTATTGCACGGGAAGCCTATAAAACGCGAGACCTTACTGGCAATGTATAGGATGATATAATAATAATAATAATTTGGATTTTTTACATTAAAAAGAACGCCAGAAGCAATTACACTATCCAATGGTCCCAATGACAAGGCCAAATACACACATTCACTAACACAAGCACACCCAGTCTCAGAACAAATCTTTGTGAATCACACAAAGATTTGTCCCATGTGGGGATCGAACCCACAACACCAGTGCAGTGGAGATCGGCGAGGCGACCGCTTAAACCACTACGCCACACGTGCAGACATGATTGGTAGCCCTGTGTACCACATTCAGAGCATGTTAAAGCGCCTTCACGGTTCACTGGTGATATATGTCACGTTGTTCATACGGTGCATATCCAACACAGCACACTACTAAAGAGTTAGTAAATGTACAATACTATGTATAAACGCAAGAGGAAAAATATCGGCAACAGGTGCAGATAAACCATTTTAAGAATGAAATTTTAAAAAAATGCTTGATCTCTTAGGGTGCTATTATTAACACTGAAACTGGGCTATGTAAAAGAATACGTTCCGTCACATTATTAACTAAGCCACAGCCCCGATTTATTGCTGCGTCTACTGGGCTATATCTGCACAATATAATTAATTCATAATTTTAATCTATAATTGAATTAGACAAAATCGATTACATACAGATTTTGGAGACTTTGTCTCATAGACATGGATAAATGAATTAGCCTCTATACCTACAGTGGTCATAATCAGAAACGACAGAAATACAATTTCAAGTTTCACATGGATGGTCCTGCAGGGCACGCAGGTAAGTATTGATTTGCACCAAATCTTTACCGAGATCCGAGTAGGCTTATATCACATTACGTCACGAGTAAGCCAATACGATCACGTTCACTGAGTGGAAAACGAGGGTCGTTGACATCTGTAATTCCTGTAGATATATCACACTTTAATCGTATTTCGCCGATTCGCCGTGCGACACTGGCCGAGTGCGGTCGTGTACACGCGCTCGACCCGTCCCGCCGTACGTACCGCGCTTATCTCGCTCGGACATCGACAGTGTGGGATTACACTCGCCGCCCAGTGGAAATTTCCATTGCAGCGGTCGCGGCCGTCGCACACTCGCCGACACAATTCTATCTGTGTTGTGTTATTTGTTTATTCACTTCGCGCAGTCTCGGCCCTTCCTGGATCACACAAGGTACATTGCTGTTTCGGCCCTCGGCCTGCCACCAGCGGCAATCACCGAGGGTCCGGTTCAGTGGGTGCTTTGTGCCGGGGGATGCCGATTGCGCTCACCATAACTACGAACACCGAGGGACGTCTGACACGCCATGCCGCGTAGTCCGTCCGTTTCATGGCAAGCGCCTACGCGCCGCGCCACTCGCCCAGTGCCACCAACATCAGCCGGCGTCGCAAAGCGAGTATTTTACCGCTCCCGCGGTGCCGCGCTGTCAGCGCTCGACCGCGTGATGGCTGCGGACCAAACAGCCCGCAACAGTGCCATCCCATCGCCGCCACCACCACCACACCGACAACCTACGCCAACCGCGACGGCTGCCTCAACGCCCACACCGGGAGGAGGAGAGGAGTACTTTAATCTCCCACCACTCTCGCGCCCAAGCACGCCACCGACACCTGGCTCTGCAAACACCGACTCGGGTAAGCAGACCCGGCCAGCGTTTGTTCCGCGGACGGCATCACCCGCTGCCATGCTGCACATAGTGGCGCCGGCTGGTGTCGCTCCGCCGGCACTTGCCGTCACACCATCGCCGCTCACCATCGCACTACCGCCGAGCTCCGTGGCGCCACATGAGCCCACCACACACGCGGCGCCCCGCGTTACACCGCCCTCCACGGCTCCGTTCATGGTAGCAGTCCCACAGCCGCAGAGGCCAAAGAAGATTACCCCACAGCCACGATTTACAGCCCCACCAGTTTCCGTCGGACCGGACCGATTTCCGTCTCCACCGCAGCAGGAAAAACGACGTGCGTTATTTACAACGCCACCATTTGGCCTACCGATGACAACAGGTTTGTCCCCAATGGAAGTCACGGTCCCGTCATACGCTGCCGCTACCAGCGCCCCCGCCACTGCTGCCTGCAACACTACATCAGTGGTTGCACCAGCCACTGCTGCCTCCGTTGCCACCACCTCGGAGAAAAAACCACCCCGCTATCCACCAATTGTGGTAGAGGTTCTCCCGGACTGGTCGAAGCATTTTCGGGAGCTAAAACAGCTGCTCGGACACGCCCCAAATGGCAGACCGTTTGGTAAAGGAGTCCGATTTATACCCAAATCGGACATGGAATACCGGACCATCCAGCGATACCTCACCGATCTAGAATCCAGGGAGCAGATCTCCTGGTGGTCTTACTCCCTTCCAGCAGAGCGCAGCCTCAAGGTGGCTATACGTGGGCTACCTGTCAACACGCCGCCAGAGGACATTGAAAGGGAGCTCACTGACCTTGGCTTCACGCCGGAACATGTGCGCCCCATTCGAGCTCGACAGGGCCGCCCCGGATGTCTGTTCTTCGCGCAGCTAGCGCGCACCAGCAACTTAACGCCGGGCATATACGAAGTCAAGGAGCTACTTTGTATGCCCGGCATCAAGATTGAGGCCTGGCGCGGGAAAAAGGGCCCCGCACAGTGCCATCGCTGTCAGCAGTTCCGGCACTCGTCACACAACTGCCACAGGCCACTCATCTGTGTGCGGTGTGGCGAGGCCCACGCCGCTCGCGATTGCCCCCGCCCCCTGGAGGAGCCTCCCACATGCGCAAACTGTGGCGGTGCGCACACGGCAAACAATGCCAACTGCCCGGCCTTCAAACGGGAAATCCGGAACAAGAAGGCCGGCACTGTTGCTCGTACCGCTTCATCGACAACCACGCGCCCGAAGCCTACTACGGTCGAGGACGGAAATGCCCCCGACTCGCTCATGGCCGCTGCCAATGGCCCTCAAGAGCGTGCGCAACGAAAGAAGCGCCGCAACAGGAGGCGCAAGGCAAACCCCCAGACGCAGCAGGCCGAGCAAGCGGCCACTGCGAAATCGAAAGTGTCCAAGGAGGCCACCGTGGTCGCTGCCCCTCTCGAGGGGACGAAGGCGAAGCGGACGGTCAAACCGAAACCGGTACCAAAGCCGGCAGAGGTTCACCTGGACCCCAGACTGACTAGCGTCATCGGCACTCTTCAACAAGTGCTGGTGGCGTTACAGGAGAAGCGTGACCCCATCCCGCTGATCCTACAGTGCCTAGCTAACCTGTGCCAATATGGACCAGCGTAGCTTGCGGATTCTATTCTGGAACGCCGACGGGATGTCACCACAGAAGACCAGGCTATTAAAACTGCTGCTAGCTGTGCAGCATGTGGACATAGCCCTGCTCTGCGAGACCCACCTCAAACCAGTAGACAGATGGAAGATGGGTGGTTACCATGTCTACCGCGAGGACCAACGCTCACCAGCAGGGACTGCTTACAGGGGCTTAGCAGTCCTGGTCAAGAGGAGAGTCGTCCATCAGATGCTGCCAGTACCAACACTGCAATCGTCGTACGCCCTCGGCGTGGAGGTCTGCATCGGATGCCAGCCCACCCGTGTGTACGCATTTTATAGACCGCCGCAGCAGCGGCTGGAAGTGGCAGATGTTCACATACTGCTGAACTCACCACTGCCAACTATCATCGCCGGCGACTTTAATGCGAAGCACACGGCGTGGAACTCTAACATCATCTGTCCAAATGGCCGCCGCCTCCTAGATGATGCAGACCGAAACGGGTACCAGGTTCTTGGACCAGAGGTCCCGACGCATTATCCATACTGTGCAGCCCACGCACCAGACGTCATAGATCTTGCGGTCACCCGCGGCATCAACGCGGCTGTGCATCTAGACGTCCTGGACGACCACCTGATATCAGACCACCAGGCAGTGTGTCTGACTGTGGAAGACATCCCGCTGACGCCACAACTACCCCCTCGATCACGCCAAGATTGGCGGGTCTTTGCCGAGTACATGGCAGAGCACTCGCCTTCCTTTCCGGTCGAAACACCCACCGACGTCGAACTGCTTGCGACAAACCTCAGCGCGACATTCGAGTCCGCGCTTCGAGAGTCAAAGCTCGACGCCGCGACAGCAAAGAGGCCTTCTCAGCTCCCCGTCTACATCTTGGCAATGATCGAGAGGAAGAGGAAACTGCGCCGACAGTGGCAACGCTCCCGATGCCCGACTATGAAGTTCCAGCTGAACGCTCTGGTAGCGAAGATCTCCTCCGCGTTGGCAACACACGCGGAAGAGTCCTGGCAACGCACCATTGAGCGAGCCAGCGACGATTGGTCGGGCATACACCGCCTTTGCCGCCAACTCTCCGGGAAGCCATCTCCGATTAGGCCCCTACTGGCCGGTGACGGAACCCCACGTTACCGTGCCGAGGACCGAGCGGAGATATTCGCCGACTCCCTGGAAGCGCAGTTCCAACCAAACCCTGCCCACAATGTGCAGCACGTAGCGGAGGTCGAGAGGACGCTCGAAATGTATTTCGAGCTGCCGATGGCTCCGACAGAGGATCCCATCACCGTCTCCCCTGGCCAAGTATTGCGGCTGATTCGCCGAACGCCACTCCGGAAAGCCCCCGGCTCTGACCGGGTGACCAACGAAGCCTTGCGTCATCTACCCCCGCGAGGAATCGCGACGTTGACGCGTCTTTTTAACGGCATCCTCCGTACTGGACACTTTCCCACCGCATGGCGACTAGGCAGAGTCATCATGCTGCCGAAACCGGGGAAGAACATCCTGCTGCCGGGAAGCTATCGCCCTATCACGCTCCTCTCGACGACGTCGAAGTTGTTCGAGAAACTGCTACTGCTGCACATGACGCCACACCTTCAGCCACGCGACGAACAGTTCGGCTTCCGCGCTGGACACTCCACGACGCACCAGCTCGCGAGGGTACTGCACGACTTCGCCATCGCTCGCAACAAACGCGAGCGCACCGTTGCAGTATTCCTTGACATGGAGAAGGCGTTCGATCGCGTCTGGCACGCTGGCCTGCTGTACAAGCTGTCCACATCCACTACTCCCCGTCGAGTAGTTAGGATTGTGGCCACCTTTCTGCAAGACAGACGCTTCCAAGTGGCGGTTGAAAGCGCCCTGTCTACAGAGCGCCCCATCCGTGCTGGCGTGCCCCAGGGAAGCTGCCTCTCGCCTGTGTGCTACTCTTGGTACACGGACGACATCCCAGTCACCGACGGTGTCCAGTTGGCGCTCTACGCCGACGACGCCGCCTACCTCTCGACGTCGATGTGTCGTACCCACGTGGTGACCAAGATGCAGCGCACACTAGACGCACTTCCCTGCTGGCTGAAGGACTGGAGACTGACGGTCAACGTGGCGAAGACTCAGGCGATCTCCGTGGGAAGCAGGGCACTGCCCCAGCTCAAGCTCATGGAAGAGGAGATCAAGTGGTCCGCGACGGTAAAATACCTTGGCGTGACCATTGATAGCAACCTCTCCATGAAGCCCCACGTCAACAACGTGATTGCCCAAGCGCGCACCGCGCGCTCCCTCCTATGGCCCGTCCTTTCGTCCCGACTACCGCTCCGCGCGAAGCTTGGCGTGTACAAGGCGTACATCCGCACCCGCATCACCTACGCTGCCCCGGCTTGGTTCGCACTCACCTCAGAGTCAAACCGCCGGCGTCTACGTGCACAGCAGTCGCTTGCGCTACGCACCCTCGCCAACGCCCCTCGCTTCGTGCGGAACAGGACGATCGCCAGGGACCTGCGCATGGAAAGCTTGGACGATTTCGTGGGTCGCCTAAGTACCAATTTGTTCGTGCGCGCCGATCGGTCGCAGGCCCGCCACTTGCGGGAGCTTGCGCCCTACCACCGACGCCCACCGGACAAATTTGCCCTGCCACGTGACCTTGTCTCAGTGGCAACCGACAGTGACGCCGCCTCCAGTGATGGCTGACGGGCGCTCCTCAGGTGCATTGCCCCCGGGGAGCTCGACCTCGCCATACACAGGAGGACTACCGGACATGACCCATGCGCTGCTAGTATGCGTGCCGCCCGCAGCGATTCACGCTCGCGGGCTCGTCATACCTAGCCGCGCCTCCCACCGGAATTGATGTCCCGGACTGACCAGCGGGCCCACCCGGACCCCACCCAGCGACCCGGCTGTCTTAGCAGCCGGCGGTGATACCATCAAGACAGGCTAATGCCTGGAATGATTACCCCGAGACCCCTATGGAGTCTACGAGAAGAACCTCACTACTACTTTAATCGTTTTCATAATATAAATGCCTGCCTTCGTGATCCAGCGGCTAACGTATGCGACTGCCACGCAGATGTGTCGCGTTCAATTCCTGGGTTGGGTAAAAAGAGACCATAGTTCTAATCGCTCGTTTTTGACAAAACAAACGCTTTTTGAATATTGTACTCATAGCTGCCGCCCCAAAATAATATGCTGTATCTAAGTTTCAATTCAACTAGAGCGTAGTAAATATATTTGAGTTGTTCTAGTTGAACTTCATCCCTGATGTTTCTTAGTACGTAACAGGCAAAGCTTATTGAATTTTCTACTTGCGCCAATTCATGCTTCTAATTAAGCAGATTGTCCACATGTATTCCCAAAAATTTGACAACATCTACAGTTTCTATTTTGTCACCGTTCATAGTGCTGTACAGCTTGTCACTCGATTTTGTGGTAGACTGAAATAGTAATAGCTTGGTCTTATTAGTTTTGATACAGAGGCCATTTGCAGTAAACCAATCATCAAACACACTCAATGATTTATCAACACTAGATTTTAGGCTAGGCAAGTCATCAGCGGACACGATGGCATTGGTATCATCAGCAAAGACTGTCAAACTTATTGAGTCTCGAATACTATTTGTTACAAAGTCAATTAGATATAAACAAAAATTGGGACAGACAGATGGGGTGCTAGTAGTGCTATAATGATAATCAATAAGAAGTGGATATTATTTTACTTATAATTAACTAGCTTCCCCGCGCGGCTTCGCCCTCGATAAAATTTTGCCCTCGAAAATATTTTAAAACTATCCTATGTCCTTCTCCCGGTTCTAAGCTACCTACCCACCAATTTTCAGCCAAATCGGTTCAGCCGTTCTTGAGTTATAAATGGTGTAACTAACACGACTTTCTTTTATATATATATAAGATAAGAAGATAGATATTACATAAATAATTTTTGTATTATTTTGTTATAATATTGTTTACCTATTTATATTATTATTCCTTAGTAAACGACTTACTATCAAATATTTATCGATGTTACAACAACAAACAAGATTGCAGTCCGCGTGCAGTAAAAGTTAAACTCCAGACTGTCTCATTAAAACGAAACAGACCTTGTTACGTTATCTATAAAACGAAACGTAGCTTGTTACGTTACTTTTATTATGGTCCTACGTATCCTGAAGCCACGAACGTCCGGATCGTTTCAATTTACGGTCATATAAAAACCATATATTTTAGAGCAACATTGTTGTTTTAATTTCTGTACTAAAACCGAGATTAAGGACTGTTGTATTTATTGTTTCAAGCGTTATCTTTTTGGTTTATGGTTTAAGGTTTACATTTTGCAAGAATTATTTTCTCTTGTTTGAGGTGAAGGTCGAGTTTTGTTTAAAAAAAAAAATAACATCACGCCTATATTATCCAGAAGGGTGTGACAGAGGTGTACAACACACATTTCACCTGTTATGTTTAGGTCCCATGAGATAGGGGTGAGCCTATCGCCATCCAACGGACACAATTCTACCACTACCACTATACACCACCGTCTCACCTTTAACCTGCCGCCAAATAGTAGTGTTCCATTACTTTTTTTTTTTTTTTTTTTCCTTTGTTTTATTTACGATCAGTCGCATAACTATGAGTAAATTTGTTGTGTGGTCATTGGCGGTTGGAATCTGAAAGAGGTTTCACTTCCTCTTCAGTCCCTTATAGAAGCAAGCACGTCGTCTCTTTTAAGACGTTTTGCTGCATTTGGAGTTAGCAGCTGTTGAGCTAGGATGTTTGGATGACTTTCTAGTCGAGCCTTGTATTTGGTTTTGTACTTGCTGATTTCCTCTTTCACCATGGGCATTTCGAGGTATTCATGTATTTCGCTGTTGCGGGCGTACCAGGGAGCTTTTGCTATAGTTCTTAGGATGTTGTTTTGCACACGTTGTATGCATTGGATATGCGAATTACTTGCTGTAGACCACAATTCAACACCGTACAGCCAGATAGGTTTTAGGATTGCTGAATACACCGTTAGCTTGTTATTCAAGTTGAGCGTTGATTGTCTTCCTAGAAGCCATAATAAGTTTTTGAACCTAAAGTTTATGGAATCTCTTTTTGATTTGATGTGGTCTTTCCAGGTGAGACGTCTATCTAAGTGAAAGCCTAGGTATTTTACACAAGTTCCATGTGGTAGCACATCGTCACCCAAGTAAACTGGTGGACAGTCACCTCTTCGTAGGGAGAATGTGATGTGATGTGATTTTGGTGCGCTTGCTTTGATTCTCCATTTTCGCATCCAGTCATTCACGTGGTTCAGTTGTGTTTGGAGGTTTTTGCTCGCTAATTCTGCGCTTGTATTGCACGACAGGAATGCGGCATCATCCGCGAAGGTTGCAACTGTAACTTCAGGGATATGCGGAAGATCACTCGTGTAGATGTTGTATAAGACTGGTCCGAGAACGGAGCCTTGAGGCACTCCAGCTAGGCATTTATGGAGACTAGACATTGCATTGCCATAACTGACGAAGAATGATCTGTCTGTCAGATAGGATTTTACTGTTAGAAACATAGAGTGTGGTAGTTTCATTTTGATTTTGCATAACAGGCCCTTATGCCAGACTTTGTCAAAGGCCTGTTGTACGTCCAGGAAGGCGGCGGAGCAGAATTTCTTAGTCTCTAAGCAATGTCGAGCAACGTTATAGACTCTATGCACTTGTTCTATCGTCGAGTGGCGTTCTCTAAAGCCAAACTGATGTTGGGGGATGACGTTTGTTACCTTTAAATATGTTTTCATTCTGGCTAAAATAACTTTCTCCCACAGTTTAGAGAGTGTAGGCGTCAAACTGATGGGCCTATACGATCCAACTTCATGCGGTGGTTTGTTTGGTTTATGAATCAAAATTATTTTTGAGACTTTCCAGGGCTTAGGAAAATAATTAAGTCTAAAGGTTGCATTAAACATATTCGCCAGGAATACAAGTCCCTTCTTGGGAAGCTCCTTAAGGGTTTTCGGTGTGATTAGGTCAAACCCAGGGGCTTTGTTGATAACCAGCTTTTTGGTTTCAGCCGCAAGTTCTCTAGGCGATACTGGATTAAAAGGTAGACATAACTGGAGATCTTGCCCGAGAATATCATTAATGTCTGGATCTTCCTCTGTGGTTGATGTATTCGGACTAAATACACTTTCCAGATGAGACGCAAAGGCTTTAGCTTTGTCTAAGTCTGTTCTGGCCCAATTAAGACCGGTTTTTATGGCAGGGTGTGATTCTGTTTTATTAATTAGGTTTTTTGTTGCCTTCCAGAGGGAGTATTCATTTTTGCCCGTCGGCGACATTTGTGCAAGCGTGTCATTAAGTGTCTCGTTGGCTGATTCAGAGAGTAACTGTCTAAGCTCTTTTATGGCAGTGTTTAATTTGGTTCTGTCGCTCCTGAATCTGGATTGTTGCCAGATTCTTCTGAGGCGTCTTTTTTCGAGAATTTTTTCCTTTATGAAAGGCGCAAGTAATTTTTGTTTTGCATTGCGAGGGCGAGGTTCTGGAGTGTTTTTCCATGCTGACACCTGTATTAGGTTTGTCACATAGATGCAAGCATCATCCACATCAGTAGTTGTCTGGATTGGCATAAGTAGGTTAATGTTTTCATCAATGTGAGCTCGATATGCCTCCCAATCTGTGTGTGAGTTGTGGAGTCTCTCACAGTATGCAGCTGATTCGATGACAGTGTGGCTTACTGATAGAATTATCGGCGAGTGGTCAGAGGAGCCGTCGTTGCTGGATTCGATGGACGTGTATAGATGTCCAATATTTTTTGTGACAAAGAAGTCGAGCACATCAGGAATTTTTTGTGGATCTGTAGGCCAGTAAGTTGGCGCACCTGTAGAAATTGGCTGTAGGTGGTTGGTATCAAGGCAATGTTTCAGCTCCCTGCCTCGGGTGTTAATGAGTCGGGAACCCCACCAAGTATTTTTGGCGTTCCAATCACCACCAGCGATGAACCGATTGCCCAGTGTTGAAAAGAAGTTATTGAACATGGCTTCTTTGATGGAGTGCTTAGGCGGACAATAAATAGCCGATAGAGTAATACCGCCCATTTGGTCCATAACGTTGATACTAGTGGCTTGGATGTAATCCTTAGCGAATGTTTCTAGCAGGTAATGTTTAATGGTTTCTCTAATAACAATTGCCGTTCCAGCATGGGATGTGTTGTCTGGGTGTGGAGTCAGATATGTGCGGTAACCTGGGATGCTTATGCGGCTTTTGTTGGTGACGTGCGATTCGGACACAAGTACGACGTCAATCTTGTTAATTGTCATGAAAGTTTTTAGCTCATACGTGTTGGGAGATAATCCATTAATGTTCCATGCTGCTATGCGTAAAGATGTCATGGTGCTATTTTACTGACCAGGGATGTGATAAGTCCTAATAAGGAGCTTATTTGTTGAAGGAGCATGTCGATTTTTTCGCTCTGCTTGAGCATTAAGTTTTCGATTATTACCATGGAATGGTTGGTTGGTGTTGAAGCGGCCTCTGCATATGTTTTGTTGGATTTCTCTTTCGAGTCCTGAGAATTGAGGGACTGGGGTTTTTGCATGGTGTTCGTCGCTGTGTTTGCGAGGGGTGGCACTGCTGTGCTTATGGTTGGTTTGGATGGTTTACCTCGTTTTCTTTCTAGGATTTCCCTGTATACTTGACAGCCTTTGTAGTTAGCTGGGTGATCTAGCGTGCATAGAGCGCAGATGGCTGGTGTGTTTCTATCCTTTTTTGAGCATTCAGAGGTTTTGTGTGGTCCGGCGCATTTTACACACCGGAAGGGGCGCATACAGTTGTTCTTGCTATGGCCATATTGCTGACAGCGTTGGCATTGGACAATGGTCGAGGATTTACGTGGATCTTCAATAATAATTTGCTGATGGAAAATGTTTTTGATGTCTTTAGGTGTGACCAATTAAGCCATGCTCTCTTATGAGGGTGATTACTTTCTTGTATTCGTCGGCGGCCTGCACAATTATACGCAGAAGGTTTTTATTCACGAGCCTTAGCTTGAAGTCGTTTGGGTTGCACACAGTTCCAATTAGTTTAGAGAGCTCGTTTACGTTCTCGATGCCGTAGAGAACTATAGGCGGTGGCTTGTTTGCTGGTTTTTGGTAAGGCACTCCGATTTCAGACTGATCGGGGGGATCCAGTGTTAGCGCATCATATTTGTTGGAGGTTGATATGTGTTCCGGTTGTGGCGGAGAGTCACAGGGCCTTGGCCGTTTGCTTGGGTTTTGAGAGGGTTGGGTTCCATTACTGTGTTCCGGTTTGGTGGTGAGATCAGGCACTGAAATTACTGGCACATGAGGCATAACACCGTAGTCCTCAGCTGCAGCGACGCATCTATAATCTGTTTTTGTGGATTGTTGATGTCCATGTGCTGTACTCCACTTACCATCAGGTGGACTACATGTTCGTTCGCTGTGGGCGTAGTATAAAAAAAAATACTACCACTGTTTTTAGGGAGGTAGGGTGTTATAACATCTAAATCGAATGAATGTCGGTCGATACATTTGACGTTTAAACAGCCAATGTTTAAACGTCAAATCATCGATTGACGTCGTTTGATGCTGATGCCCGTATAGTTAAACCTCGATGGTTTTTCAATCAATCAATTATTTATTTGCGAAAGTGGGTACAATACAACAATAGTAGATGTCACAAATATTTAAATGTTTCTCCAGATTCCACCATACAGGCATGCAAACATTAACAATACACAAATTATAATAAAAGTAAGAAATCCAATCTCTAGGCTAAATTAAAATTGAGTTGCCATGTAAAATATAATTAAATTAAAATAAATTCACACAAAATAAAAGTCAACAACATTGCATCTGAATAGAATCTAAAATTGAGTCACAAAATAAAATGTCATTACATGATAATTATAACAAATTCATTAAAATTAAAAATAAAATTAATTAAATTACATTTAGGTGAACAAGATTGATGTCAGAATAAAATAATAAGCATGTCAGTATTTCAAATTTAATGTACTAGTTGTATGTTCCTATCTTCTATGTAGTCTTTGATATTATAGTACGCTTTATCTATCGGTAATTGACGCAGTCGACGTTTAAATGTATAAATATCATCTTATTGTCGTAGTTCAATTGGCAACTTATTGTATATACGGGAAGTCATACACATAATACTTTTATTTACGAGAGTTGTTTTACTGGGTATGGTTCTTATTTTATACTGATGCCTAGTGCTATGAAGGTTGGTTTACGTGATGACCTCAAAACCGTAAGTTATACTCGCAGTGCAATAATGATAATTAATTAAATCATATAATTAATTAAGTTATTAACGCAATGGTGTGGCTATTAGCTCTTTAATTAAGTTAATTTTATGTTATTCCCTAGAGCCTACCGTTTCCATTTGAAGGTCGGTTGGCTGAACACTGCGCAAACTCTTCAATATTTCTTTGACTCTGTTGCCATAAACTGTAATACATGTAGCCATGTAGCATTATGTAAATCAAATACGTATAGATTTATGCGCCATTTTGAGTGTTCCATTCGCCCTGTAGCGCACAATTCTTTTTTCAATAGGAGCAGGAATGTGATTGTAAATTTCGTTTACAGTTCACAACAGGGCGAATCTATTCCTTTTTGATTGCCAAAGTATGTACGAGTACTTCATTGACATATTGAAACCCAGTTTTATAATATACTTGCATCTATACAAGTGGTTGGAAGATTTGCTTTCGAGATTTGCATTTTTTTGATTTGCAAGATTGTGCATCAACAATCATTAACACTAAAAAAACTTTGACGTTTTTATATTTTTTATTTATTTACAATAATAAGCATGTTATTCTAGGGTTATTTTCTTGTTAACTTAAATATAAAAAAATACTTCTAAGCCAATTAGTACAGTTGTAGTATCACAGTTAATAGTACTAGAACTAAATCTTTAAAAAATAAGTTAGTTATGGTTTAATATCATTTGCTATGCTCTCTTGAACAGCCTTCAGGACATCTGGCAGCTAGGAACATCTCCCCGGGATTGTTAACTGCGCATCACCATTTTTTTTTAGAATAAAAAACAGGACTTTGTAAAAGGCGATTAATATATATTTTTTTAAATATGTAATTTTATGACGTCAGGCATTTTGATTTGATTTTGATAGTTTAAATACTGCCCGACATTTATCTGGTTGCGTTATCAAACATGACTAGCTCCTTAACCATAAGAATACACACTTAAGATTGCACTAGAACAAAACAGACATCGTACTGTCTACTTGTTAGCTTTTTATTTTGCCTCGTAAAATGAGCTTATGTTCTTGAACATTAAAAGAAATTCTATTAACTCGCTCTGCAATTCCATGAAAAGCTAAAGCTAAAATGGAGCTAGTAATTTTTGAAGTGCAGCAGTTTTTTAAATTTTCAATGGTGATTATAATATAGCTAGTATCTTTTTATTTTTATACCACGCCCGCAGCAAACGAACGTGTAGTCCACCTGATGGTAAGTGGAGTACAGCCCATGGACATCAAAAATCCACTAAAGCAGATTATAGATGCGTCGCTACAGCTGAGGACTACGGTGTTATGCCTCATGTGCCAGTAATTTCAGGGCCTGATCTCACCACCAAACCGGAACACAGTAATGGAATCACTACTATTTGGCGGCAGGTTAAAGGTGAGACGGTGGTGCTGCCGCCCTCGAGTTCATTCACAAGAGCTCTACCACTGGTGGTAGAGCTCTTGTAAGGATATTATTTCACCAACCAATAGAACGTTGATTGACGACCTTTAACAACGAAAAGCTGTCAACCAATCTAATAAACTGATCGATCGATGCATCGATCGACTTCGATCAATTTCGGCGTAATAGCAAACCAAGTCAGACTCGTATTTCATTGATAAAAGAGAAAGTCATATAATAGTGAAATTATGAAAAATACTTCAGTAGTTGTGTACTTAGGTTCTTTATAAAAACTTAATTTAAATTGTATTGAGTAAATAAGATGATGTGAGGATCACCTGCATTGCCATGATAATACTAGCTGATTTAGCTGTGTCTCAAAAACAACCTTACATCCAACAAAGCATCTTTAACCACGAATGAAATTGTTCGTTTCTCGGTATTTTACTTCAAAATTGGTTGATATTGTTATTGAACATTGGTCATTTTTATCACAGGAATTCAAACAAACAGTATTTTTAAAACTATATTAGTTAGGCCCGATTTCACCAGTTCCCGATAAGGTTTCAAATATTTAAGCTTATCTGCTAGCTGGTTAATTCTATAAATTTGATATTTTACCGTCAAAAAGTGCTGTGCTAAAATTGGCTCTAAATGTCGTAATATTGTGACTGTAACTGAAAAGGCAAGAAATATTAGTGCCGGAATAAGTCCATCATCACAGAGATACCGCATCTCTGTAATAAAGTATTTCTATTATGAGAACCAGATGCGATTTCACTCGGTCTATATTTAGACACAGATGAACCAACACACTAATCGATTGAAACGCGCTGCCAGAACAAATAAACGGGAAAAATCACCAAGCAAAATATTTTCAGGCAAATCAAGAATGTTTAGTGGAAGTTTCTTGGGACTTAGATGAACATACATATATCATCACGGTTATATTACCCAAAGGGTGTAGTAGAGGAGTAAAACACCCACATCACCTGTAATGTTTAAGTCCCAAGGGATAGGGGCCAAGCCTATCGCCATCCACCGAGCATAATTCCGACTCCGTGTTGCTATTGTGAAATTTCTGACGGAAATTTTACAAATAATACTTAGATGACATGATATCTGGTAATAAACCCCTAAAAGAAAGTACTGGTGGTAGAGCTTTTGTGAATGAGCTCGAGGGCGGCTGCACCACCGTCTCACCTTTAACCTGCCGCCAAATAGTAGTGCTTCCATTACTGTGTTCCGGTATGGTGGTGAGATCAGGCCCTGATATTACTGGCACATGAGGCATAACACTGTAGTCCTCAGCTGCAGCGACGCATCTATACTCTGCTTTTGTGGATTGTTGATATTCATGGGCTGTACTCCACTTACCATCAGGTGGACTACACGCTTGTCACTCAAACGGTATCTAAGCTGATCGTCATTAAAAACGTTTTTGATAATAATATTATTTTTGCAACGCCGAGATCGCGGGTTCGATTCCCGCTCAAGGCAAATCTTTGTGTGCATGAACTTGGAAGTTTGTCCGGGTGTTTCTTTATATAAAAAGTATGTATGTATTGGTATCAGTTATTCTAGTACCCATAGTACAAGATCTGCTTAGTTTAGGACCTAGTTGGCGTTGTGTGTCTGTTGTGTTATATATTTATTTATTTAATAATTGCGTTTGTGTCGCAAAAAAAGCTACAGTGTGGAAAAGAATATCTTCAAAGGGTAAGGCAAGCCTAAGGTAACATGTTTTGTTCTTCCCGTAGCACAATATTGCAATAACATTTTAGCATGCCTTATTTCATATTCTCTGAAGAATGAGGTAATACGGTGCCACAAAGGCTTCGTCTTTATATGAACAAGATAACATTTTCATGAATATTATTACTAACACGCTTTAATCTCATAAACATTGTATTATCTGTTTTCTTTTATTCAAAGTTTAATACGTACGTTACGTTATTTAAATGCCTCGATGGTTTTTTGGTTATCGTATGTGCCTCGAACCGCGTGTTCTCGGGTTCGATTCCCAGGTGGGATAAAGTGGTTTTTGTGAAAATTCAGAAAATTCATGTAGCATGGAGTTGGAATTATGCCCGATAATATGGATGGCGATCCAATGGGACCTAAAAAGCATAACAGGTGAAAATTGGGGATTGTACACCTCTGCCACAGGGGTTATATATAGGCTTGATGTTATGTTATGTTTATTTAGGTACTTTATTTATTTTCCTATTCGTGAAATAATAAATGAAATTTTATTGGACGATAGTAAGGAAACTCGAAGAACAACAAAAAAGGTGCCAACTGCAAAGGTTGACGAAAGACAGAAGGACCATTATTATAATTACATCTTTTTATTCTGTAGCTTTCGAAGAAATTACTGCAAAAGTTCGTTTATAAACTGCCGGAAATTACATACGTTTTGCCGTTCAATAACAGGCATGATCACATTTTTTTAATAATAATTCAATTAAAACACCTCTCGATATCAGAAACATAATTAAAATAATAACTTTGATATCACATAAAATTCCTTGTATTATCTCTTAATACAATTTTAAATTCTCATTATTAATAGACTCGCCCAAACTCTCTAAACAAACGTCAACATAGACTATGAATTATGAACTAGATAGTTATAAATTTTGTTTGATAGCTATATGAAAATGGTTTTATTACTAAAGTTGCTAAAATTGTGAGGGTATATTAAATTTTATACTTTAAAATTGGACTGACCTATTCAATTTTGAATGATTATAACATGAGTTTGACTTTAAGTATGTAACTAAAAATTATTGCATTTGGTTTCTGTTTACCTACATATATATTCTGATAAGGTTTTTTTTTACTTTCGTGGGCTCAGTCATCATTTACTTTTAGTTAAAATAATAATATTGTGTAATTAAAAAAAAATGTTATTTAGCGCTTAAGTTCTTAATTAATAAACTCAATAAAACAAATTCTAAGAACTTAGAAACAATGTACTTTAGTATAATATAAAGTAAATATTATATAAAATAATCATAATATAAAGTCTCCAAAACACAGGTCCAACCTAGTTTGGAAACCATTGCTTAACAAAATGTTTGTATCTTTTTAATTAATTGTTTTAAAAAAAAATCGACTCGTAAACTCTACTATCCAGACAAACAGCATACAAACTGCGGTTCAGCTGCATTTGGCTGCTATAACTCAAATGCCTCCCAAATGTAGTTTGAATATAGTTCGTCTGTTTAGGCCTTTAATCAATGTGTAGGATTGTAGATGTAGACAAGTGGTCACATACCTAGCTTACTGTAACTGTCGGCCGATAAAAGGTCCGGTCGGCCTTAGTAGGGCTTCCAACTTCCATTTAATAGTATAAGAACTCTTTCGTCGTTTTTTTATAGGTAATTTAAACAGTACCTTGATTTAAGATCATATAATAATATGCAAACTATCAACAATCCAATCCACAAATACATTGTTTGTTTTTAAACTGTTTGCTCTGTTTATTATACCCAATGGCTGGAATCTGTATCCTGTTAAAAAATAGATTACAGACGAATAAATAACAGATTCCGTGCGTTTTTGCTTTATAATATCTAGCTTTAGAAAATAAATATTGACGTGACGTTGTAAAGATATTTCAGCTGTTTCTGTGTTGTCTCAATGATTACGTTTTGCTCATAGATATTTTCCACTATCTCTCCTTTTAATAAAATATTGTTATACTTGATTGACGTTTTTGTATTTTTCCCTTTGACCCTGGGTTGTATGACGATAGGAAGTAGCTTATATATTATTACGTTTGTTCATACTATAAGCTACATTTGTGTTATGGGCTGCATGAAAGGAGCCCATAACACAAACCACTTTTTCCCACCTGGGAATCGAACCCGAGAACACGCGGTTCGAGGCACATACGATAACCAAAAAACCATCGAGGCATTTAAATAACGTAACGTACGTATTAAACTTTGAATAAAAGAAAACAGATAATACAATGTTTATGAGATTAAAGCGTGTTAGTAATAATATTCATGAAAATGTTATCTTGTTCATATAAAGACGAAGCCTTTGTGGCACCGTATTACCTCATTCTTCAGAGAATATGAAATAAGGCATGCTAAAATGTTATTGCAATATTGTGCTACAGACCCTGGGTTGTATGACGATAGGAAGTAGCTTATATATTATTACGTTTGTTCATACTATAAGCTACATTTGTGTTATGGGCTGCATGAAAGGAGCCTCCCCGAGTGACGTACACAGCGATTCCCTACGTCCGGCGCACCCTGTTCAATTCGCGAGTTCTCCAAAGCGAATTGGCTAATCCTTTCACCACGATAGCAAGTCAAAATGAAATTTGACTCAGCCATCGACACGACGAAGAAGAAGAAGAAGATTTGTGTTATATGTCATTAATATAATAAATAACCAGTTGTTTTTGCTTGCACAAGTAACATACCATCCACACATACATAGCATCACAAAACATCACGCCTATACCTATTACACAAAAGGGTATCCTCCATACAACAGAGCTATTGCTATTACAAAATCCATCGTGGTTCAATATAATCCGTTTGAATTAACTTCTAAATCAGTTCGCTCAATAAAACAGCTTTAGTTTCAAATAATCAACTCAATTCATGCGGCCGTGACGCAATGTATAAGCACGATCTTTCGATCGAGAGGTCGTGTGTTCCAATCCCAGCCATTGCATTACGGACCTCATCTTCCTCCAAGCTCAAGCGAATTAAACTTAGATGGAGCAGGGTTAGCAAATTATTATTATTATAATTTTGACGGCAATTAACGCGAAACATGCATATTATTTGGCTATACGTTTCGGTACGCTATACAGTACCTATACAGTACGCTATAGAAAACGGCCGGTGTAACCCGTTGCCGAAACGTATAGCCAAAAGGTAAATAATAATATATGCATGTTTCGTGTTAATTTGTGTTTGAAAATTACCAGTATGTTAAAAAAAAATACCAAAACGATTGTACAAAGTACCACGGGTATTTACCGGTCGCAATCAAACTCAGGCTTGCGACTTGAGGCAATATTGAAAATGTTAATTAAACAACCAAGATGAAAGAGCCTGCTTTTCTATATGCCTGTAAGAATTTTCTTTGCTTTATATTTCTTGTTTCGTTCGCTAGCAAAGATTATATATTTTGTACTTGGCTTTGTACTGAATTATTTCGCCTTCAGTAAAAGTGTGAATACCCGTTTTATTGTTGACTTTAGCGTCTGTGTGAAGTGAACATTATTTTTTCAGTCGTTCTTTGTAGTATGAAAACAGTGAGCGGAACTCGATTTTGCTTCGAGCTTAGCTCTCGCTCGAAGCAAAGTTGAGTTATGCTTACATTTTTTTATGTCTTACATTTTTCACACCACGTCATCTTGTTTTAAATTAAGCAGATATTGTACTATCTTTGGGTACTATTTTGAGCTGCTGAGGTGAAATTTGTATGTGCGTCACGACTGTAGAACTATAGTGTTAATTACACAAATTCTAGACGTGATTAGTGTTTAGGTTTTTAAACTTTCGCGATTTGAGAACTTTTTTCAAAAATGAGACAACGGTTCTAAATCGCGTAGTGTAAAAAAGTGGTTGGTGTTGGTTTCACGATTTCCAAACAAACGAGAAAGTTCGTTGTCACATACACCCGTGTATTTTACTTTTATACCTGTCAAAGTTGAGCGAGATAGTTTCCACTTACATTACTAACGTCCAGTTTACGACAGTAGTTTGCTGATCGTTCCGACGAGACATTTTTACGACTAACGTTGCGTTTCTGAACTGTTTGGCGAGTAAAAACTGTTTCCCAATATGCTGTGTTGGCTGAACTATATCGAGCTGGTGTTGCTTTTTTACGATGGATGTAGTTACTGCCTTTGGTGTTGTGGTTAGCTATGCGACCTTTACCCGCAAGGTCTCTGGTTCGTTGCCCGCGTCTAGCAAAAGTGTTTTAAGGGATTTTCTGTGAAGAAATTCTCAATAGCAAGACGGAGGTGTAATTGTGCCTGGTAGATAAATAAATAAATATCTCACAACTGTTATGAAACACGGTTTACCTATGTAAACCGTGTTTTCATATCCGTTATGACGATGCGGTTAATTTGTGAAATCAAATTATGTGTAATTTGTAATTATGTGTAATTCATTTTTGAAATATGTGAACTTATTACCTATTGCTAAACTATGGTTGTACATAGCCGGACCAGATGGCGGAGTGTTTACTGTACCTGCCTGCGACGCCGAGGTCGTGGGTTCGATTCCCACTTAAGACAAATCTTTGTGTGCATGAACATGGGGGTTTGTCTTAGTCTGGGTGTTTCTATGTATAATAAGTATGTATTTACAAAAGAAAAGTATAAATGTATTAGTATCAGTTATTCTAGTACCCATAGTACAAGCTCTGCTTAGTTTGGGACTAGATGGCGGTGTGTGTGAGTCGTGGAATATTTATTATTATTATTATTATAGCATAAAATGACACATAAAAAGGTGTGGCAGAAGTGTATAACACCCACATTTCACCTGTTACGTTTAGGCCTCTGTGATTGATGACAAGTCTTATGTAGCGTACGACTGCTGACGCTACAAATGGTACTTAGGCGCAAATGCGCAGTTGCTCGGCTCGGCAGTCGTCTCTCCACATTCACGCCGATAGGTCATTAGGATTAGTTAATAATATAAGTATATATAACTGGTACCAGTGAATAAAATATATAATTAACACGCAACCTCTATCAATTAACAACATTGAAGACCCCCTACATTGGTGACCCTTGACAATGAATATGTAACCTTCGCAAAAGATACAGAATATCGTGTTTTCGGAGTGGATCGAAGCGTGCATACCGAAAGAACGGACATCGTGGCACGTGCACATGGTCAGCGATTTGGACAGCGCATGTGCGGCGGCTGAGCAGCTTCCGGATAGAAGATACGGAGTAGTATGGAGGTAACCTGCACATATTTCAATGGGAGACGACTCGCCCTGTTTGCTTGGACCAACAGGGCTACTGACCTCGGCGAACAAAAACGTACTAGAAGCATATGGACAGACACTACCAGCGGTGAACGTAATCGACTCGAATATTTGTGGCTGCATTGTTAAGCTTACGATGAAGAAGCGACCAAAGCAGTCCACTGTGGAGTTTGGAGTATATGAACGACATGGAGGCAACCAGGGACGGACGCATAAGGCGACTGGAGCTAAGTGCAGGGAGACATACCGCATTAGTCTGAAGGTCGCAGCATACCCTGAGGATCAAGATGGCATGGGACACGGCGGCGGCACTCTGCAAGTACAGTGCGCGCGTCGTAATCGCGTATCACACCAGGGGCGAGGCAGATTCCGCATCGGTGTTGGATGGCGCAACCTGTCATTCTTCAGATATCGGCCTATTTCTCGTGTGTAGTGTACTGGTAGATTTATGAAACTTGTGATTTTGCGTATAATTGTGTTTTTCGTACGAATAGCTCTATAAATTCGCGTCATACGGAAAGTTAAATGTATAAACTGTTTGTACCCTTTATATTGTATAGCGTGATGATAAAAGTTAAAACCCTTATTATAGTTTGTGCTTATAAATTGCGTCAGGCACACCTGCACGGTGTTAAGTTACGAAGTTGTTATTGTGTAAGTCATTTGATCATTTTGATGTGTAAGCAAAAGTGTAGTAGAATTGTTATCGATAAATACTTGAAGGAACATTAGGTCCGTGACACATTAGAATTTTGTTATAATTATTATTGTAAAATTAGATAGTAATTTTTTTTTGTAATAAAAAATTCGAAAATAAGGGGGGGAGTATTGTAGCGTACGACTGCTGACGCTACAAATGGTACTTAGGCGCAAATGCGCAGTTGCTCGGCTCGGCAGTCGTCTCTCCACATTCACGCCGATAGGTCATTAGGATTAGTTAATAATATAAGTATATATAACTGGTACCAGTGAATAAAATATATAATTAACACGCAACCTCTATCAATTAACAACATTGAAGACCCCCTACATCTTACTTATTAAGTATTTTCATTACTGAGTTACGGATTTATGGTTATATAGAATATTATATTTATTTTCTTGCGCACAATAATGCTATAAAAGTGTTACAATCTTATCTCTATAATATAATAATTTTCCAAAGTACGACTTCAATTACAAAAATTGCACTAAAAAGTAAGAAATACATAATTAAGTAATATTTTTTAGTATTAAATGATTAATTACTTAAATATTTACAACTATACACTTATAATTTAAAAAAATATATATTTATATACAATAATATACATAGAAAATATAAAATATAAAAATATAAAAAATAATATTCGACTTCTCATCTCATCTGTGTATAATTTGAACATAATTATACAGTAAATTGGCTTAATGTGCCTATATTTAAAGAATTATTCCCGTACTCCTAACTGTTGAGGAGTTGTACCTTCCAGCATCAGCTCAGCAACATGAAATGCTGCCTGCTAGATGCTAAAATCCGATAGCTTTAGGTAATTTACGAAAAACAATACAGAAGCCTTTTATAATTTGAGGGTTGCTCTAGATTTTTCTGGAATCCCATCATGAGATCGTGACTTGATAAAAAAAAATCACATGACAAGTACTTTTACACAAACGACAAAAATATTTTCTGAAATCGGTCCTGTCGGTAATCGGCGAACACACATGAAAAAAAATATACACTCGAATTGAGAACCACCTCCTTTTTTTGAAGTCGGTTAAAAAATTATAATCTTACAGCAATCTGAGACCCAGTTACTCCAGAGCCACAAAAAATGACAAACCTAATAAAATATTTCAAATTGACGTCTCTTTTTTTTCCTTTATCTTTTTATTACATAGATATGATAATGAAGCTGACTGCAGGCGAGAATCCAGCTCACGTCTGCGTGTTTTTACAAGTTTTATCAAATTACGACCACGTACACTGGAGATAAGCTTTTTGTTCTAAACTGCACGATTACGTCATATCCTGTGAAAAAAAATCGAATGATGACAGTATTCATGCACCAGAGAGTGCCAGGGGCTCTATAATATATTAATATGTATGTTTTGTATTTATGTCTGTTAAAAGCCTTTTAAATAATTAAATTATGTTTTTCTGTGGCTTAAGCTAGGGTTGGAACCAGACATTACTCGGATGTTGAGGTAATATACAATTTTATACTTAAAGAAACTTAGTGGTAGACCCACGAGTATAGGTACTTATAAGTCGACGAGAATATACGACATTGACTATGCCCAAAAATCATGCCAAAAAGGGAGTTAAATTTCTAATATATGTTTTTAAACTTTCGCGATTTAAGAAAATTTTTCAAAAATTAGACAGCGGGTCTAAATTGCGTAATTATTATAAGGGTAAACAAATACCTATGCTCGACGTTTTAAATGACTTGCATCATTCGTGGTCACGACCCGACTGGTCAAGCCGACAAGTCTACAAGTCAGATAGAACCGAACATTTGCTGGAGGCCGGATCCAATCACTGGGTCGAACTACATCAGTCATAAGTTTTATCCACGGATCGGCGCTATTAATTATTCCAGGATAGCACGGGAAGTGGTTGAAATCAAAAATCATTTTTTATTGACAACGCTCTTTTTCCTTTACCTTTTTGTATTACATAGATATGATAATGAGAGACACTGCAGATGAGAATCCGGCGCACGTCCGCGTACCTTTACGAGTTTTAACATAATGCGACCACGTACAACAGAGATAAGCTTTTTGTTCTAAATGCAGGTTTCCGTCATATCCTGTGGAAAAGTTCCGAATGACGACGAGAGTTTCTCATGCACCAGGGCCTCAGTAATACGTTTTTGTCGTAATTAGTTCGTCTAATATTTAATAAAAATATTTTATATACACGTAAGGCTTTAGCAAGGATAAAATAAAAAAAAACAACTTACGTGGCTCGACTGACGACGTACCATCTGAAACATAAAAAATACAATTACTATTTTGAATAAGGATGTATGATAAAAAATACACCATTCTTCTATCATAATTAGATAAAATCAAACCTTACTTCTCGCCTGTATATTATCACCATAAAATACTAGGTCTTTAACTCAAAATTTTCGGCACGTCAACTGGGCATTCCCGCCGGACGCGGCATTTTCATACAAACGTAATTTGGTTGAAGTTTTATAATTGTTACGTTTATTTTTATTTTATTTTTTTGCGTTAGAAAATTAATTATTTATTTACAAAATAATTAATTACTTAAATATTTACAGCTTGTATAGCTGAATAAAAAATATATTTATATACAATAATATACATAGAAAATATAAAAAGATATTTACAAATCTTTATACAGCATCAAAAAATGCCTCCGCATCGATGTCAAATGCCAACATCGTGCTCAGAAGGCTGGCAGCATATTGCCACGTTGTATGGCAATGCTTATTCTTTGAGCCAAGTAGAAACCAGCGCTCTGGTCACGAGTCGTATCGATTAATCTTTTTGAGATATCTTTAAAAAGCAGCTGGACGTTCGGACCCCATGACCCTAAAGTTACAGTTAGTTTTATATTTGTATATATATATTTTTTAATTTCATTATCATTATCTAAAACATTGAAAAACATGATTGATCGTGGCCATTTTTAACCGACTTCAAAAAAAAAAAGAGGTTCTGTATTCGATCCGTATGTATGTATGTATGTCACCTTTTTATGTTCGCGATTTTCTCGGAAACTACTGATCCGATTTGAATGCAGTTTTCGGTATTTTAATCCTTGTGTTTCAAGGAAGGTTTTAGTATATAATTTATCAGAATCTGACGAAGATCTTTGGAGACAGGCAACGGAACTCTTCAAAAACGAATAGCTAATGAACCACGTTTTGTGCAATCGTGTATCTATGTATTGTTTTCACCACTACATAACATAACATCATGCCTGTGTATGCTTTGAAGGGTAAGCAGAGACAGCCTACTTACCTACCCTTAAAGTACCGAAAGCTCTGCTTAGGTTTGGACGGGGCTTACGTTTCAGCACATTTATTATTATCGTAGTGATAACTTATGATCATGAAGATCTCAGAAAGAATTTTTTGATTATTTTGATTGTTTCTATTGTGTTTCATGCGTAATGATGCCTTAGTATTTCTTCCTAACCCCATCGTTAAATCTAAAAAACTAAGACACTAAAAAGCTTAAAATAAAAAAAAAAAATAAAAAAAACAAAAAAAAAAAAAAAAAAAAAACTAATTAAAAAAAAGAATATTCTTAACTCGAGCGTATTCGAAATATTATAATTATGTACTAATTTTTTTCAAAGAAAAAGGAACCACCTTCAAAAACTCAAAAGTAAAAAATAAAATATTCGCTAAACTTTGCTTACCTTTATATTAATTTGTTAAAAACTCAAAAGTAAAAAATAAAATATTCGCTAAACTTTGCTTACCTTTATATTAATTTGTTATTAACAAATTAATATAAAGGTAAGCAAAGTTTAGCGAATATTTTATTTTTTACTTTTGAGTTTTTGAAGGCGGTTCCTTTTTCTTTGAAAAAAATTAGTACATAATTATAATATTTAGAATACGCTCGAGTTAAGAATATTCTTTTTTTTAATTAGTTTTTTTTTATTTTATTTTTTTTATTTGTTTTTTTTGTCAAAATTGATATTTTCATTAAACTACATAAAAAGCTTCCTCTTCGTCTAGTGGTTAGCGTATACGAATCTCACCGCGAGGATTCGGGTTCTATTCGATAGCAGCACGATGTTGGAATTGTGCCGGGTGGATGGCGATAGGATCACCCTCTATCCCATAAGAATTTAAGATAATAATATGATGACATGTCTATAAAAATATATATGTTAAGTTTAATAATATTAAAATTAAAACCAAATTAAGTCTGTATGGCGCGCTCATTGAACATGGTCTCTTAATAAATTAATTGTACCAAATCATAAACTGGAATAAGACTGCAATTCAGAAACTTATCAGATTTACACAATAGTAACTGTAAAACAGAACAGTTGTGAAGTTTCAAGCCGACAGATTTTTGATATGCTAGTTAAGAGCTTCCGCAAAGTTGGGTATTCATTCTCGAGACAAGAATGTTTTGTAGTACTATCAACATGATGTAAAATACGAGAAACAAATTTGAATTGTATTTAGTTTTTAAACAACATCTCATTGAATAATAATGGTGGACAAGATAGAGTAAAATATAAAATTCATTGTTGAACTGTCGTCGGCTTGAAACTTTTAAGTTATTCTTTCGCATGCTGTGTCCACTTCTAGAAGGGAAAACATTTTTTTGTATGTTAATTTTAAGCATGTTTTTTTTTTCTTTTGCTATGTATTGTCCAGTTTAGTGGACCAAACAATAAAAAGAAAAAAGAAAAAGAAAACTGCCTCAATAGACTAGTGGTTAGCGTATTCTGCTCACACCGCGAGGTCTCGGGTTCGATTCCCGGGTCGGTTAATGTGTTATTTGTGAACTTTCAGTCAGGCAATTCACAATAGCAGCACGGAGCTGGAATTGTGCCCGGTGGAAGGCGATAGGCTCACCCCCTATCACATGGGACCTAAACATAACAGGTGAAGTGTGGGTGTTGTACACCTCTGCCACACCCTTCTGAGTAATATAGGCGTTATGTTATGTCATTGTTGAAAGGCGGTATGTAAGTACAATTAATTGTACATTGTATAGACAAAAGGCAGTGTTACTCTTACTAATTCAAGTGTAATTATAAATACAAAAGGGGAGCTGTAAGAAAATTTTATCAAACGTCTAAAATCGTGTCTTGATAACAACCATGGAGTTGACACCAGCATTTGACAATCTAAATTCGTAACTAGCCTTGTGGTAGTTTGCACTAATTGGGCCTTCTAATGCGCAATGCGCCTTGTCAAGCGTTTAATGTTACCTACATTAAACGCTTGAAATGTGGGTGTTGTACACATCTGCCACACCCAGGTGAGTAATATAGGCGTTATGTTATATCATTGTTGAAAGGCGGTAAGTACAATTAATTGTACATTGTATAGACAAAAGGCAGTGTTACTCTTACTAATAATCAAGTGTAATTATAAATACAAAACGGGAGAAGATTTTATCAAGCGTCTTCAATCATGTTTTGATAACAACTATGTAGGTGAAATCAGCATTATGACCAGGGGTCGGAGTAGGTAGATTGATTTTACGTACTTGCATCATGAATAGTCATTGATAGAAATCATAACATGGATAAGCCTTTTGATGGGATTAAATTTTGGTACTCACGGGATTGCATCAAATATTGTGAATGTAAAGATTTTTAAACTTCATTTGAAATTTAATATATATTATTTAATAAAATGTACAAGTAATAAAGTGAAATTTACTTTTGTGCGTCCATTGTATAGCTTACAAATGACTAATTTATTAGTTACTTCTTGCAACTTTATTACGTGCTGTTTGTCATTATTATGTATTATATTCTTGAATAAATAAATAAAAATAACTTTTTATATTCCTTAATACTTTTTACGCATTCAGTGCAATAAGTAAAATAAAACAAAAAGCAGTTTATACCAAAATAAACATCTTTATTGATAAAAATATTTTTAATCTGCTTTTATATAATTTACTTCATTTTCCTGACTCTAAATAATTAAAATAAATAACCATAAGTTTTTCAATATTTTCTAGTTGTAATCTAAATCCCGGCATCCGGTGGCGGTTCATTGACTCCAAATCAATCTACCTACTCCGACCCCTGATTATGACAATCTAAATTCGTATCTCGCCTTGTCGTTGTTTGCGCTAATTTGGACTTCTAATGCGCAGTGTGCCTTGTTAATGTTACCTACGCTTGACAAGGCGCACTGCGCATGGATGCATTGATTGGAATAGTGATCGCTATACGGTCAACTCGGAACTCGTAACTTTGAATTGCCGTCTAACTTTGAACGAAATTGTGAAAATAATTCTTAATTTATCAGTAATATGAGTGTAGTAAATTAAACGTAAAAAAATCCGGCCATGTACATGTCGGAGAGTACGATGGGTTCCATAAAATTATCTATAACAATGGCAAAAAAACATGTCTTAGAACGGGAGCTCGAATTCCTTGAAGGACATATTGGAACGAAGTTCCTTATCGCGCGTTGCGAAAGGGGGCTAGACGGAAAAAAAATGGAACGAAATGTTGTAACGAAACTTTTCGTAGCAATTCTCGTTGCGGCGTAGTATTTACATGCTACGTTACAGCTACGGTGGTACATCACCAGACACCCAGAGAAAAATGCGCACGCCGCTCGCTAATAGAAAAAAAAGATAAATTAAATTAAAAAAAAACTAAAATAAAAAAAAATACTAGAGTTGAGTTTCTAAAAAATAGGGGGCGCTGGCGCGCTGCGAAAGGTCCGCGCAGGCGTACACGATCGCTATTCTAGTCAGATAACAGCGAATTAATAGCTCGATATCGTGCATATTAATCCTCAATTGAATCTGCTGAACATACTTAAACTACAAATCGGTAGACCTTATATATAGGACTTTGTAAGAAACCATAGCGCGATCTAATTCGATCCCAACGCCATCTATCGAGCGGCTTCGGAACTGATTGGTGCTACAGTACTAAATATCTCTCTCGCATAGAGAAAGCAAGCGAGATATTTTCGTTTTGTCTCTCTATGAATAATAAAGTAACTAAAAAAAATATTATCATAACTTAAAAAAAAATACAATTCCTGCCTTTTGTTGAGTGTAGGTGTTTTGTACATAATAAATAATTAAAAATAGTAACAATAATGAATCCTGACAGTGTTTTTGCACAAGTGCCGGATATTACTGATGGATTTAGGTAAGTAGAGATTTTATACACAGACAATAATAAATGCTTTTGTATTTTAGCAAGTACGCATTATAACCTTTCTTTACTATTGTGCTAACCAAGTCATACGCGTTATAATCTCTCCATTATTGTGTGTTTAGCAAGTGTACGCGTCCTAACTATATTAAATTCAAAAGCAAATTATTTTTTAATATTACCACAGAATGTTTACTAATTTTGTTATGTACATTTCATGGAATATCCGATTAGAACACATCTAATTATGTCATTGGGATTGGTGATGAGATTATTGATAATGAGATCTGATATTATCATAGAAATCTTAATAACAAGGCAATAGAAATGTCAAAGACGCGTGACCTTGTCGCCGCGCATGTGTCTAGTCGAACACAAGTGCGAGTTGAGGAGTTGTCGTGGTTACCAGTGTTGTTTGGGACGCCTAAAGATTATTCGTTTTTAGAAAATATTGCTTAATGTCATCGCAAAAAGAATAATTTTGTTTGCAGGAATACAAAATGTATGTGTAGGCGAAATTGTGTTTTTATTGTTTGGTTATGTAGTGGTATTTGAAAACCGGCGACATGCGTCCCAGTGTTAAAAGATAGTCGATAGCATTTCTATTGACTAGTTATTAAGATTTCTATGGATATTATTATATCGCGAATAAACTTGCGAATACAATTTAAAAGAAAGCAAGGTAATCGCAGAAAAATAATGGTAAAGATAAGGTTTGTTATGTGTGATCATAGAACTATTACTCCTAGAAACCGAGTACACGCATGAAATGTGAAGCCACTTTAATTGTGCCGTTTCAGTTCAGTGTAACTCTCTGGTATTTATCAGATTTTCATTTAGTTTGTCTGTCCGCCAAGCGGCGCATTATAAGTCTATGCGTGTGTTTGAATGAACCTCGCTTTTGATATTTTGAAATTCGAATAGCGCGAAAGTTCGAAGATAAGAATTATTTTGAAATTGAGTGTGTAAGGCACAGGAAATATTGTTATGTAGCCATTCAGCCTATAGGAGTATTGTGATAATATCTCCACAATGATTTTAAAAGTATCATTCGATTATTTTAAGAGAATGATTAAGTGATTCTGAATGATCGTGTGTACGCTTGCTACGCTTGATAATTTAAGTGTCTTAATGTTTGTTTTTTTTTTTAATTTGGTTTAAATTTTTTGTACCATATATTTAGTTTATTAATAGACTGTTTTATGTGTTTAGTGGTTAAGGTCGCATACCTTTTACTGCAATGTCGGATGCGAATCCTGATTTGTTGTTATTTGGAATTACCGAACTTCGTTCCAACCGGGTGTCCCTTGACACCTCAGTAGTTTATTATTTTTTATTATATTTTAATGTAATTATTTATTTTTAAATTGTATAAATTATTTAATGTTTTTTAAACATTTAATAATTTATTTATTTATAATATCGAGCTGAAACGAGCAAAAAAAATACGGGTTTGTATGCAAGCCCCAACCCCAAAAAAAATAAATAAATAAATATTTCACAACTTATACACAACGCCATCTAGTCCCAAACTAATCAGAGCTTGTACTATAGGTACTAGAATAACTGATACTAATACATAATTATACTTTTCTTTTGTAAATACATACTTATAAAAAACATAGAAACACCCAGACTAAGACAAACCCCCATGTTCATACACACAAAGATTTGTCTTAAGCGGAAATCGAACCCGCAACCTCGGCGTCACAGGCAGGTACACTACCCAATCCGCCATCCGGTCGTCTAATGTTTATTTTATTCGTTTTTTAGGATTTGTTGTTATAGTTTGGTTATTTTATGTTTTCCCATCCATACAAAAACGTGGCAAATTCTATCTCACGCTCGTCATTCGAGACCCTTTGATTTTGTTAAATGCCAAATGCCAATAAACTACTCAAATTACGTTTGTCATCTTCCGTATGAGAAATTCTCGCCTTCAAAGTCAGAACAACAGCAAATATAAACAAGTAAATTGAGACTTTGCCTGAGGAAGCAAACAACCAATTAGTATTGTTATAACAAGTTTATTTAGTTACCGTATTGCCTGTTTCCGTCGTTCTTCTGTTAGCTGCCTCAAAAGCAACAAATACAAGCTTTGTTATATCTCCAAGAATAAATATTGATTCTGTCTCCGTGAAATTGAATTAAATGATAGACTTAGAGAATTCAATTATTTTTGGCATATTTGCTTCTACAAAACATTTTCGGAATATTTGCTTCAATTTTTCAAAAATTAGACAACGGGTCTAAATCGCGTAATTATTATAAAGGTAAATAAATACCTATGCTCGACGTTCCGAATGACTTGCATCATTCTTGGTCACGAGCCGACTGAGAATGATGCAAGTCATTCGAAACGTCGAGCATAGGTATTTATTTACCTTTATAATAATTACGCGATTTAGACCCATTGTCTAATTTTTGAAAAATGTTCTCAAATCGCGAAAGTTTAAAAACATATTATTATATATTTGCTTCAACAAAACATCACGTTTCTACCTGCACTCCACCGGAACAGTTATCGTAACCAAAACAGTAACAATAGTATAGGTAGTATTGCAAAACCAGTAACAATAGTATAGGTAGTATTGCCGCGTCATCGCCTTACAGAGAACCCTTAACCTCATTTTTTGAAGAATCCAATACTGAATCTCAAGGGAAACTTCAGCGGGATCTTATTCCTTAACCTTGTTGACAGAGTGGGAATTGCCACCCTCGGCCCGATGGCGAACTTGGTATCCGCCTTACCGGTCGACTTTGAACCGAGTCTTTAAACGAAGTGTTTGTACTGCAACTGTCTCGTAAACGACCGTGTTGCAGCGATTTATCACATAACACTGTAATAAATCATACCTTTATTTTTAATCTTACCTTGTCATTGACCATTGGATAGTGTAATTACTTCTAGCGTTCTATCTAATGCAAAAAAATCAAATAAAAAATAAAAAACAATATAACATACCTTCTTTTTTATCCAGAAAAGTGTAGCAGAGGTATATAGCACCTATATTTCGACTGTTAAGTTTAGGTTCCATGTCCCAACAAAGAAAGAGTCAACCGCTATCAACCGGACATAATTTTCAGATATTTTGGCTGACGGTGAGCTGGCGGGCTGGCGGCGAGAGGTTACATACGCTAACCACAAGACCACCGAGTATAAAGCTTTATTAATATTAATAGCCGCACTAAACACTTCTCATTACTAATCGCCATACAAATATTAACGGCGATTATTTATTCATATTTCAAATAAAACCTCCACAGTTATCGCATATTACGCCTGGGGTTAAACCTCTGTGTAACAATATTCCTCTATTCACCAGGCTCGGCTCCGGCCGAATGCAAACTTTACATATTACTTAACTCATATTGATTTAGCTTAATTGCAGCGTACAGGAAAATGAAAGCGGAAAATTCAATCCGTATTTATAATGTAATGAGAATGAATGCAGTGCACTTTTCATTCATTTCAATCCAAGCAATTATTATTGGAGAGGCATATTTTAAATGCACGACTGCAAAGCTCATCGTGTGATATTGGTTTGGCTTCTTTTACTGTATTTAAATATTGTAGACACGGGTCTTAATCGCGTAAATATTTTTAAAGGCAATAATACCTTCAAACACTTAGTCAAGGAACATTATCTCTGTTTATAACATCAGAACCATCACTTTAATCAGCCATGATGAACTTTGCAGTCGTGCATTTAGATAGAACGCCAGAAGAAATTACACTATCCAATGGTCCCAATGACAAGGTATGATTTATAAAAGTGTTATGTAATAAATCACTGAAACACGGTCGATTACGAGACAGTTGCAGTACAAACACTTCGTTTAAAGACTCGGTTCAAAGTCGACCGGCAGGCGGATACCAAGTTCGCCATCGGGCCGAGGGTGGCAATTCCCACTCTGTCAACAAGGTTAAGGAATAAGCTCCCGCTGAAGTTTCCCCTTGAGATTCAGTATTGAATTCTTCAAAAAATGAGGTTAAGGGTTCTCTGTAAGGCGATGACGCGGCAATACTACCTATACTATTGTTACTGGTGTCTGGTTTCGATAACTGTTTCGGTGGAGTGCAGGTAGGAAAGTTTTCGGTCTTGGTGGGATAAATAAAAATACGTTACTTTTACAGTGATCGAACGCATAGATAGAACACCAATATTTAAAAAACGATTAGTGCTTCTCTCTGTTTTATCCCTTTTAAAACACTCTTGCTCGGCTTTCGTAATTTGAAACGTGATTTTAAATAACCTAGATTAGTCTTTGCTAAAAATTTGTCTAACAAATACAAACACAATTTTATCCAAATATGAAAATAGTATCAGATACTAGCGCATTCAATGAAACACTTTTTAGATTTATAATATTGTTTGGTACAAAACAAAATGAAAGTTAAATTGTCACACAATCAATCATTAGTTTATTTGCAAAAAATTGGTACATCAATAAAAAAATAAAATAAATATCTCACAACTTACCTACACACAACGACATCTTGTCTCAAACTAAGCAGAGCTAGTACTACGTGTACTAGAATAACTGATATTAATACATATATACGTTTTTTTTGTAAATATTAAATTAATGTTGCAATGCGATAAGTCCTCCTATTATGCTAAATAATGGACAATCTTCTTTTCTAAAATCAATAATAACAAGTCACATACATCAAACGGCAAAGCTTCTTCAAAGCCGTTTATCTCAAAAACGTAATAAACATACCCTATGTATGTAAAATGGCTTTTACGAGAAAAAACAAGCCATCATAAGTATATTTGACATGAGCACATAAAAAGGGAAGCAAAACGTTTGATGGAAAAAGAATGGAGATACTCGCGGAAAATATGACGATAATTTGAATTTGTATTACCCAAAAGGGTGTACAACATTCACACTTCACTAGTTATGTTTAGGGCCTGTGTGATATAGAAGTGTACTAATATGATAAGTGTTTGTTTAATAACTCCTAAAGTAATCAACGTGGACCCCTTAGGGTTCACGGAAGACCCGACAGGGGTCCACGTTGGCGTGAAGAAAACTGGCGGTGCTCAAATTGGTCCACTAAATATTTTCTAACTGATGATAAAGAACAAAAATGTTAACTTGGATTTTCCTATCAAAGGTAGGAAGAAAGCACACTACTCGAACAAACCAAGGAAGCAAAAATTAGTTATGTTAAAGACAATTAATAGTTATGGGCATTAGCATATTTTTTTCTCGGCACCAATATAGTAGGGCTTCTATTGCCTTTAATGCCATATAATTATTATATGTAAAAAAAATACTGTTCTATTAGTAACAAGCAACGTTTCAGTAATATAACATTTTGTAATGGTGTTACATTAACTTTAACGCTTTTTAATTTTAATTGACATAAGGGTCATCAAAAGAAAAATAAAGGTTGCTATTTCTATTCAAAATTCATAAATACATCACTGTTTTCGGCACTTACATACTTTTAATAAAAAATCACTTTGATGTCGCTTCTTCTGATGGCAAGAACACTCTGGTGCCATTTATTTTGTTATTTTTATAAAAAATACTTGAAAATGTCGGCAATTTCGGCGCTTTCTTACTCTTGGCGGTGAAGCAAGTTTAGAGCGCAAAAGCGTTGCGTGAGGGCAATTGCAAATATAAAAAGAACTGAGAGCTGTAAGCCATACTTTAATAACCTAAAAATACTGACCATGCCATCCCTATACATTTATGAATCAGCTGTGTTTGTTAAACGCAATTTAGATAAATTCTCTCCCATTCGTAGTCTAAGGAGAGCTGACAAACTACATTTAGTTGCCAGCAGAACTACTCTGTTTCACAATAGTATTTTTGTAATGGGCCCTAAAATCTACAATAAATTGCCTAAATCTATAAGACTTTTAGAAAATATAAAAGAATTTAAAAGTCGGTTATTTGCTTATTTAATTGAAAAGACATATTACTCAGTTCGTAGTTTTTTTGAAGACCCACATAATACGTAAGTTATTATTATCATGTAAATATAAATAAATGTGTATTTATTGTTGTGAACGAAATAAACATTGACACTATTTTTACTTTTAACCAGATAAATATGTTTTAATTAAGTCACGTCGTCATTCTGTCATGCTATTGATTTTTCATCGGTATTTAATGTCATTATTTAACTAATTTAACATTTACTACTAGTCATTTTATGGACATTGTATATTATACCATTATTGATTATGAATATTATAAATTTGACATACATTTTATAATTATGTGTTGACCTATTATTAATAATATTTCTTTGCATTAAATCTAATTATGATTGTTGCTTATAAAATTTAACTACTTGCATGTCAAAACTATGTATACTAACATTCAATTAAGATTTGCACACCAATTTTGGTGAAATGTGACGCTAACCTAATTTTATTGTAACATCTGAGTATGTACCACATTTCATGCGAATAAATAAATACAATACAATACAATACAATACAAGATACGACGGTGCCGCTTCTCTTGTTTTTAAAGAAAATACGTAAAAAAAACTCGCTTACATTATTTGGTGGCTAATTTAGTGTCACTTCTTATTCTAAAAAAGGCGGAGTTTTGAGAATACGGTTACATTTTTGGTGCTTTGCAGATGTAGCAACTTAATTGCGACAACTATCAACTTTTTAAATAGTATTATGACATTGCCAGGTGCAGTAGCTAGCAACTTGCAACTTTCCTTTAAAAATATGATAATTGCTGCAACTAAATTGCTACGTCTGCAAAAAATCTTAGCAAAAGAGGGTATACCCGAAAAAGAAAAACTTAAAAAGTGGTCCACGAGAAAGAAGTTTTGGAACCTCTGGTTAAATGATTAATTATGATATAATATAGGATATTAATAAAATATTGTTATTTTGTTCATTTGAATGTCTCTCATAAAATGTAGCGTGTAGCCGGATCATTACGAAAGCCGAGCAGTCACGTTTAAAGAAAAGGCTAATAAAGAATAATGATTTTCGAAGAAAGTAGGTAAGCCATAATACCTTCTTTATCGTTTAATTAGCTATTGATAATGTTTATCATAATAATGAAAAGCTTTTTGGTCGTGATAGAAAATAATTTAACTAAATAGTAGGATTACTAACTGTACCTACGTTTTGACAAAGTACTAAAATACTATATCAAAAAGTTTTATATTTATGAAAACTACTTAAAAGAATATCCCATTACGGTATAAAACAAAACGTTATAGCTTATTGCCATAAAATATTTTACTACCCGCCAAGAATATGAAAGTGGAATAGTGTCGTTACTACTTAGGGTCATCTTTTATTGCATCCTATAAACATCTCTCTTAAAATATGAGTGTAATATTATACCTCTCGCTTACCCTGTAGCCATAGTAACATATAATAGCAGCCCTGTATCTAATACATATCCCACTGCTGGGCTCGGGCCTCTTCTCATGATGAGAAAGGTTAGACCACCACGCTGGCCAAGTGCGGAATGGTAGACTTCACACGACCTCAAGTACTTTTGAGGCACTCTCAGGCATGCAGGTTTCCTCACGATGTTTTTCCTTCACCGTTAGCGAGCAATAATTTATATGATAAATACACACATATCTTCGAAAAGACGAATGTTAACAATTTATTGACAGAGGTGTGTGCCGTGGGTTCGAACCCGAGACCTTTGACTTCGCAATCCTACGGTCTTCCACTCGGCTATCGCTGCTACATAAATTCAAAGTCAAATTCAAATTCAAATCATTTATTTTCATAGGCCCCAGGAGGCGCTTGAACACGTCAAAACATTACAAAAAATGATATTAAAGTAAATAATAAATAATACTAAATTATACTAATTACAATGATTTGAATAACCGGGGCTCAGATTAATTTTAATCAAACTGTTTAGAATCGAATTAAAATCAATCTAAGTACCAGCTCCGATGGGTATTGCATTATGAGAAGAGCTGGTCAGAAACTCATGTGCACCATCTTTTAAAATGAAAAATATAACAATATAAAAGTACATAAAAAAAATCACATAAGAAGAGCAATTCATTTCCAAATACTATTATCATTTATGTTGTCTGAAATACTATAGTAAGCTTTTTGACATAATTTAGTTTTAACATATTTTTTAAATTTACCTATTGATAATTCTATTGCGTCTAAAGGAAGTTTATTGTAAAAGCGTATACATTGACCTGGAAACGAGTTACAGATTTTATGGAGCCTAGTAGTGGGCACAGCGAGTTTGTTTTTGTTCCTTAGATTTAATTTATGGAGATCACTATTTTTCTTAAATTTCGTTTGGTTTTTGTGAACGTACATTAAATTTTCGTAAATGTATTGAGAATGTAACGTCATAATATGTATCTCTTTAAATTTATTTCTTAGTGTCTCCTTGGGACTCATCATATAGATAGCTCGAATAGCTCGTTTCTGGAGCACAAATATTGAATCTATATCCGCGGCACTACCCCAAAGCAATAAACCATATGACATTATACTGTGAAAATAGCTAAAATAAACTAAACGCGCAGTGTCAACATCGGTCAGTTGACGAATTGTTTTTACGGCGTAAGCTGCTGAGCTGAGTCTACCAGACAACGTTTCTATATGTGGGCCCCATTGTAATTTAGAGTCTAATGTTATACCAAGAAAGACAACCTTATTGACCATTTCCAATTCCTCATTGTCCATCACCACACTAGTTTTGACTTGCTTAACATTTTTTGTAAAAAAAAATAGTATTCATAGTAACATGATAGATATTATCTTTTAAACGTTTAAGATTTTATAAAAAAAATATCTAGTCTGCATGGCATCTAGCGCTAGCCTTTTTTCTATCGTTAGACTTAATAATAATAAAAACCCACACACAACAAAACACATAGGCTTCCTTTTATAGGATATAACATTTTTATACCATTGGCGTGTTCATGTTTCTACTTTTCATTTTTGTAATATTCAAACACTATGTAAAAATTGTTTATTGTATTAGTAATAAATTGACATTAAATTGAAATTGAACCAGAAAAATATCCCAAAGCAACAGATTTTGAAGCAATGCCCGTTATACGGGGTGGATGCGACATAGCGACATTTATTGAAACCACAGCTTCTATACATGGTAAGTATCAATTTCCACCGGATAAAAATTCTCTGGCGAAAAAAAAAAAATCACGTTTCCGAACAATTTGAACATTGCGATCGTGCAATTTGTTCGGAAGACGTGGATTTTTTTTTCGCCAGAGAATTTTTTATCCGGTGGAAATGCATACTGGCCATGTATAGAAACTGTGGTTTCAATAAATGTCGCTATGTCGCATCCACCCTGTATGACAAGTATATTATTATGTCCTGTGTTAGGTAAAACCAAAACCGTTAGCCATCATTTTCATCCTTATTACCAACCCTTGTACAGTGGGCCAAACCATTAGGTATGCAGGTCAACAACTTCTACGCCATAGTAAAAATTTACTGCAATGGATACGCAAGTTTGTATTTCATATTTTATAAGTGTAATATACCCACTTTTTAGAAATATAACTCACTTATCCATAACTGTTGTCGTAATTCTTTACTATGACTAAGAAGTTTTTGCCCTGCATACCTAACTCATTGGCCGACAAGCACTCATATTATGTTATCTCTCAATACCTAAACTTTCTAACTGTATGTTTCTATGTGTAAGTTTCTCTTGACACCCATTTCCTCAGAGGAGTTACTCAGTAACTCAAACGCCGTAGTTTTACCTGCCAGGAACTTTGGAACTCTCGGGCGTACAAGTTTTCTTACTTTTCCATCTAATATTTACCTCCATCTTTAATCCTACTGACTCTCACTAAGTGAGTTAGCTTTTATTAATGTGAAAGTTAAGTTTATCTTATGTACAGATAAACATAGCTGTTTGTAGGGTTATTATGTGGTTCTTTGTATTTTATTTCTTTTATCCTATCTGACTGCGTCGATGGTCAATTGGTTAGCGTATGCGCATTTCACCGCAAGGTCTCGAGTTCGATTGCCGTGTCGGCCAAAGTGTTATTTGTGAACTTTCTGACAGGAAATTTTTGCCTGGTGGATGGCGATTGGCTCACCTCCTATCCCACGGGACCTAAACATAATAGGTGAAGTGTGGGTGCTCTGGTACACCTCTGCCATACCCTGCTGGGTAATATAAGCATGATGTTATGTTATGTTCGTCCTATTTTACTAAAGTTTTATAATTTTATAGTTGTAAAATCCTCTACAAAGACTTATATATGTTTAGTTTGTCATTTTAGTATTTAGGGCAGACCAAATTTAATATGTGTGTTATTTCAATTATACAAGATTATCTAATACGTAATCATTACGTACGTATGAGTACTTACAAAGAGAAACCCGCATCAAATGCAATTTCATTTATTCAACATAAGCTTTCAAACAATTTTTTTATCTCTGCTTACCCTTTCTATAACATAAAGTCGTTACAAAATTCTAATATAAATAAGTTTTAGTAAAATGTAAAGAATGTACGAGCAAAGTATTACGTATTTTTGAAAATAAAAAGTTTCAAAAGTTCGCTCAAAAGCATACTTTCTATTGCTTTGAAAAATTCCTTTCACAAAAACGAGGAGCGGAGCGACATTCGTAAATGTCGAAATTATTTGAAGCACGATTCACAAATGCGCAAGAACTTTATGTTTAAATTCATGTGAATTTTGAATGAATTCCTATTATTTATTCCAAACAACGTAACAAGTCAAATTTGGAAATGTTGTTATTATTGTTGGGACGAAGCTTTGGGTTTTCACGTCGACCTCCGTGGGTCTATTGTGATTGTAGCCTCAATACTCAATACTCAATACTTTATTGTGTTTCACAAATTAATGTGTGTGAAACGCAAATATAAATGAATAAATAAATAAAATGGTGGTAAATATTATATCTAGGAACATTGTGAACCCTGTCGGACGTAGCAAAGTAGGAGAGAGGACAATAATTATGTTTCTCTTTATAGACTTCCTCATTATAGACTCTCCTTTAGGCCAATAGCTTCCATAAATTGGAGCAGTCGGCCGATCGAGAGTGACTTGACATCATCCGGATCCAGGATATGGCGATTGGAAATGTTATACACCTTTTTTATGGTGGATAGGCACGCGTTTGGCCACGATCTCAACTGATGGTAAGTAATGATGCGGTCTACGGTGGAGCACGCTTACCTATGAGATACCTATTGACTCTTGCTTTGAAGAGATCCAAGTTGTACTCATGCGGAAACACAGACTCGGGCAAGGCGTTCCACTCTTTGGCAGTTCGCATAAGAAATGTAGAGGCGAAACGCTTAGTGCGTAATACTAGTATCTACCGTGAAACTATGCCTGAGTGCCGTTTGTCTGGTGGTCCGATGGTGAAACGGGGACATATTTTTTTTTAAATATTGCCTCGATTACGCTATGAAAAGTTTGAAAATGCATTTCGTATTTAAAAGGTTCATTTTAAACTAGAAAATAGCATGGCAATAAAAATAGATTTAGTTCAACCAGTTTTGCAATAAAAGCTTGTTAGTTTTAACTGGTTTTGTTAATACAAGCAATTTGTGTGAAAGTATTTTAATGTTTTAATTGGAGCATTAATTGACAACGACATTTTATTATACTTTTATTGTCAGATATTTGCAGTTCTCGTAAAAATTTAAGTACTTGTTAAAATTGGTTACGATAGTTGGAACAATGGAAAATCTGAAGTAGATTTTGACGCGAAATGGGAGTAAAAATTGAAGTTTATCAACTTCAATTTTTTTATTGTATGATTGCCATTGCACTTCTCGGTTACTTTAGTTTGTGTTAGGTGTATTTTTTTTATACTACGCCTACAGCGAACGAACGTGTAGTCCACCTGATGGTAAGTGGAGTACAGCCCATGGACATCAACAATCCACAAAAGCAGATTAAAAATGCGTCGCTGCAGCTGAGGTGTGGTGTACGGTGTTATGCTTCGTGTGCCAGTAACTTCAGGGCCTGATCTCAACACCAAACCGGAACACAGTAATGGAAGCACTACTATTTGGCGGCAGGTTAAAGGTGAGACGGTGGTGCTGCCGCCCTCGAGCTCATTCACAAGAGCTCTACCACCAGTGTATATTCTTGTCAATGGTTTAATTGAGAACCGATAACATTAGAGAATAAGAAACAGGATTGTTTAAGTACATAATTATTTATTTCTTTTATCAGCTCAGTATCTGGCTCGATGGTCCAGTGGTTAGCGTATGCGCCTCTCACCGTGAGGTCTTGGGTTCGATTCCCGGGTTGGGCAAAGTGTTATTTGTGAACTTTCCGCTAGGCAATTTACAATAGCAGCACGGAATTGGAATTGTGGCCTATGGATGGCGATAACAGGTGAAATGTAGGTATTGTTATTTTATATTACTTAATATTTATTACATGTTCATTTCTTTAGTCAGCAGATTGCGAAGCGATAAACACGAACCTTCAGAAAACAATAAATATGACTTCTTAATTAATGGGTGTGCTTTATGTGTGTGAATTGTATGTTTGTGAACACCCCTGCGACACAGGAGTTATTCATGACGCGGGCGTCGTTTAAAAAAAAATGAGTTACAAAGAACAAGTAGAACATAACAACTACCTATGACGTGCAAAAAAGGAAAAGTAGAAAGCACATTAAATAATTAAATCAACCAGGGTAATTCCCATTCAAATTGGGTTAATTTTAAAGTGCAATGTCAACGAAGCTTGTACTAAAACCGTTCTACTGCAGCTTCGTTTCATCTAAGAGAATGCAATTAGCCATCTGGCATGAAGACAAAGCCGAATTTACTAGCGGGAGCTCCTTGACCACTCAAACACGATTGAGATATAATATTCTAATATCTAGCCAGGTTAGACGGTATTGATTTCACACCGATATTCTAGGAAATCTACACACTACGTCGCATTTTTTTGGATTGATCATAACAATGCAGATCATGAGAACTTAGATCAGATTCTTAGGTCATAATTCTTGTAATATATTTTAAAGCAAATTTTAGCTTTGCTATGCCTTTTTGTATTTTATATAATACTAGCTGACCCGGCGAACTTCATACCGCCTTAGCGTAAATTTGATGCACTACTTTATTTTGTATAGCTGACCTTTTTTTTTTTTTTTTTTTTTTTTTCGAGGGGGGAAATCTTCAACAAGATACCTCGCCGCAAGGAAAAGGGTGCGACGAGGGTATGTGAGGTTGCCGGGACTCCGACGACTCACTAAAACCCCCCTCGGTGTCCGGCCTCGATGCGTGTCGAGGGGCTCCGGGATGTCTTACAGAACTCTCCGGTGCCCCTCTGCATATCGCCAATAGCACGTTCCCGGGGCGACTTTTTGTATAGCTGACCTATCTTATGTATGCGTACCTATTCAATTTGAACTGGAATCTATAATATCCTCCATATAAAAATGAATTTAATTTTGAATTCATCACTTTAATTAAAAATTGACATTATAACTATTATTTCAATTTCAATAATCGAATTTTGTTATTTAATTTGTTTTAATTGCATGAATTCATATTATTATTATTAAATTAAAACGATTTGCATGCTACATGGCTGAATGTGGATGAATCAAACAACCTCTGTACCATCTTTATGTATCCATATTCGCAAATGAATAAATAAATAAATAAACTTTTTTTTTTTCCGTAAGATCCTTGTACAGAGTATTAGAAAACTACAAAAAAAAATCAGTCAAATCGGTCAAGCCGTTTTCATGCTATGTCGTGACAACGGAAAACGGGTTTCATTGGGTGCAGGTGCGGGTCCTGCTGGATTCTTAATTTTTCAACTGTAATATTATAACATAATTATTTTTTCAAAAAATAGACAACGGTACTAAATCACGTATTTATTATAAAGGTAAATAAATAAATACCTATGGTCGACGTTTCGAAATGACTGGAATCATTCGTGGTCACGAGCCGACTGTCGTAAATGTCGTCATGTGACTCAGCGTCGTCGCCGTGAAGCGCGGATATTGTCCACTGCTTTCAATTGATCGTCACAATTTTTATTTTTATTTAGTTCGGAACCGTCGGTAGTTCAACACTAAGGGTATCTTTTGGTTTAGCCGTAGTCTAATTTTTGAAAAATGTTCGTAAATCGCGGCAGCTTGAAAATATAATTCTTAATACGAATACACGGAATTCTATACAAAATAGTCTTTCTCCTCACATATTATAGTTGAAGACAGGTTGATTTTAAAAAACCTGTAACATCTTTACAAGAAATGTGCTACAGAGGTCCATTACACTCACATTTCACCTATTATGTTTAAGCCGCATGTGATAGCGGTAAACCACCGTCATTTTTCATGCGCAATTCTAGACTCCGTGCTGTAATTTTTTTTTATTGAAATCCCACAGCCAGCACTATCGTACCGCTCTAAAACGCTTCTAAATCCGTTTCCAGGGTTTTTCGCTAAAAGTATTTACTTCCATTCGTACCCGCTTAGCAAATACTTGAAGCGACTCGTTTGTGGACAACTGGTCGCTGGTTAAATGGGTTAGTCCAAGCGATTTGTAACGTTTAGCGGCACACGTAGGAAATATTATAATCCTTAGTTCTCAGATAAATCAGTAATGGGATCAGTGGATACAAATAAAGATTAATTTAAGGAGACTACAATATAGTATATATATCACCAAAATAAATTTGGCAATAAAATAAAATAAACCAACTTTTACACCTACAAAAGTTTCAAAAATTAGCCTATGCTAGACGTTTCGAATGACTTGCATCATTCTTGGTCACGAGCTGACTGGTGAAGCTCAGTTCAGCCTTTAGACCCGTTGTCTATTTTTTTCCCAAATCGCGAAAGTTTAAATACATATATTCTATGTCATTGTAATTAATACGGTTAGCATCATCATCACACCAAAAAGGTACGGCATAGTAATGTATAACATCTAAAGGTTGCCTGGCAGAAATTGCGTCAAGCGATAAGGGCCGCCCTTTGCATATTGTTATTGTCTTTTAATACTTGTCTTTAGTTTGTAATGAAATGGTATGCAAATTAAATTGTATCTATTTATCTATCTACCGGCCAATGCCAGAACCATTCTGAAAAATCCTAAACAGAACTCTGTATTAATGAAATCAAACACGCTATCGTATATTTCACCGTGTGTTTTTAACGCATTTTAAAATGGCGGCTAATCCTGAAACACATTTGTCAATGTAAATGATGATTATACATAGCCGCGGTTTGTTCTGCAATCCGCTGACTAATGGTTGTTATTTGTGATTGTGACTAGCGCCAAATTGGTATCGGTCAAACCATCCGGGAATCGGGTTTACATCTAAAATGTCATGTTTATCTGTCATACGGACATGCGGTGTGTGTTGCGGCTGCTGTGAAATTATATGAACCACTTCCAGAGGCATATTTGTCATTTGATACCGTTCCTTGTTTATTATTATTATAATGAGTGCAAACTATTATCTTGGTGGGATGTAGGGTTTTGATCATTTACAATAACAACATTTTCAGATACCTATTACTCCGTTTACTCGGTTCTCCGTTTTTTTGTTAGTTATTTATCCGATGAAAAAACATAACATCACGCCTATATTACCCAGAAGGGTGTGGCAGAGGTGTACAATACCCTCACTTACCCAGTTATGTTTTAGGCACCATGGGACTTCTAACGAATTCTAACTCCACTATTGTGAATTGTCTGACGGAAAGTTCACAAATAACACTTTGCCCGACCCATGAATCGAACCCGGGACCTCGCGGTGAGAGGCACATACGTTAACCATTACATTATCGAGGCAGACGAAAACAACGTGTATAATAAACAAATGGTTTCGTCTCAAATAGCCCGAATGAAAAGATGTTACTCTACAAAATGTGCACAACAAACTTTGTGGTAAATAAATCAGAACACACTCACCACGAATTAGAAGTGCAATTAATACTATAAGTGGAGTATGTTTTGCTTTCTGAACACAACAAACATTGCCGGTCACTAATCATCCACATCCGACTCCCTCCCTTATCCCAATTACTTGGGGTCGGCGCAATATGCCGGTCACTGTCATGTTCAGTTCCCAAATGCATTTAACGCGACACGCGATCCCCGGCGTAGAAAAGTTTTATTTTTAAATACGTAGTTATTAAACAACACATTCGTAAGTATATTTTAATTAATATATTTTAGTATAAGTGGAAAAACATGTTAAACGAAAGGCTTAAACATGAATAACTACGAAGATAAACTATCCGGGGCGCGCGTATTTCACACGAGATGCATGTAAGCTTTTATTTGCTCACTCTCTCAATAAACAGAACAGTCAGGAGCGCGTTGTTAAAACTATTCAAAGTATCTGCTGCCTCACACACACGCAAACATTTACATCTATTTAGGTACACAAAAATCCTCAAACGCACACATTGAAACTGAAAATTTTCACGTAAAAGCTTTTGCGAGATTTTATGCACCCATTTCAAAGTCTCCTGGTGAAATTAATTAAGCAGAGTCAGCCTTTACATCTTTACAGACGTAGAAGCGAGTTAAGATGTTCAGTTGAGGGAAAGTATGGCTAGTTGAGAAATTTGTCGAGTTAAAGTTGGCTTCTCGGAGAGTATTCAGATGCAAGCCACAGAAGTAATGAGTTTTCACCTTGTTGATTTGCGGTTCATATTGAAGTTGGTCTGCGGGGCCTTGATTGGAGTTGCATAAATAACTTTGTGAATGTAACTTTACAAAGCTGTTTAGTTATGTATTGTTAAAAGAATAGAATAATCTGTAGTAATAATATTAAATTAATAATAATTATTAATATTATATTATTATATATAATAATATTCTTTTCATCTTCTTCATCATCTTTTATTCTAGTTCAATCATTAATGATTGAACTAACAATGTAGTAAGAATAACGTAAAGACAACGATTTTTTTTTCTATCCATTAAAACCTTGAACATAATAAACAAAGAATCAATCAGTCAATGATAGAGAATGTAGAAAGCCGCCTTGTGGACGTTCAAATTGACGCGTGAAGCAAATCAATCTATTTCAGAGCCAAATCCGATTTCAAAATAAATTATTATACACTTTAATACTGATTCGGTTTTGTTTTGTGGGTTTTTGAACCACAAAAGAGTGGTTGAACCGTATATGTACTGAACCATGTATGTAGTCAGCCGCAGAGTAAACCCACCCCTTTAAAATGCAATAAAGTACACAGCGTATATATTATTGTGCAGATATTTGCGGTATGCTGGTCAAGATATATATTTGTCTTATTATTAAGGTATCCATCTGTACTGTTTGCAAATAAGTCAGAGGATTGACTGTCGGTCAGTATAAATAATGGAGTCTAAGAATCAAAAGGGCACAACATAGCTACGTCTGACCACGGTCTGGTCTGACTGTCTGTTGCTTTGTTGATATTAATCTTGTCCGTATAAGAAAGACAGATATACTACTAATAGACTAATTACTATTTTTTTATTATAATACTCTTATTGATAATAAGTTAGTGCCATGTTTTATAGTTTATTCAATTAATTTTAACTTGTTTTCATGCTTGTAATATTGAATTGTATGGATTATCATAATTTTTATATATTTTGGTAATCATTTGAAACGTAAAGTGATACTTGGGAATAATTTTACACTAGCAACATTTGAACTGTCACGATTATTTTAGGAAAACGACTTTGCTATAATAAAAATCCAGTCAAAACCTTGACCACCTTACTAACTGTCCAAAATGCCCTATCACCTGCACAAGAGAAGCGCTCATGAACACCGATGAGAGCGCTATAACAGCAGTGGTCACTTATTGGACCAATAAATTTGACTCAGCCACCGACACGACGAAGAAGAAGAAGAAGAAGCGATTTTCGTAAATTTCAGCTCAGTCTTTTTGTGTAAATCATGGCGAATAGAAGTGAAACTTTACTGCATGAACAATTTTAATTATAATTTGTATTGAAACCTTTTCCTTTATTATTTCAAAGTAGGTATAAATAAAATAGAAGGTCATGGAATCAGTGTTATCCTATCCCGAATTACCTGACGCATTGGAGTCAAGAGTAAGTATTATGAAACTAGCGCTTTAGGAGTAAAAAAAACATCTGCATTTAATATGCTATTTTAGTTGTTGGTTCGTTGATTCGTTTTGCTTGTTTGATATAATAAAAACATAATTAGCAATGGAATTCAAATTGTATTCTTGCAAAATTTTATCTTATTGTTGTCGAAAGCCAGATGCGTTCCAATTTAGGGCTTATATTGTATGGGATTTTTGTTTGATAACCCTCTATAAATTGAGTTTGTACCAAACAATGAAACAATGGGATCAGGGAGCACATGAGGCTTGTTAGAAGGTTTTATATATTGGAGATTCAGCTGAAATTAACAAAGAACCCTCGTCATGGAAACGTTGTAGACCCGCGCTCGCTAATGTGTGCATTAAAATAAATGATCAAGTCTGTGGCATATTAGGTTTGATATGCAAAAATGTATGAGCATATGAGGTTGTGACTTTTTATCGTCATATGGTTATGAAGTTAATATTTATGGTAGTTAGAAAGTGGAGACTTTGTGAATAGTATGCTGTTTTTCGTTTAATGGTAGACCTTTAAATTACTCTCACTGTGGCCTGGATTAAAAAAATTGTATAATAATGACAAAAGATAAAATAACATCACGCCTATATCACCCAGAAGGGATGGGCAGAGGTGTTTAACACCCAAATTTCACCTGTTATGTTTTGGTCCCATGGGATAAGGGGTCAGCCTATCACCTTCCACTGGGCAGAATTCCAACTACTTGCCTTTCCAAAATTGTTAAAGCCGTACTTCGCTCACATAATGCCATTACAATCAAACTCACTCACGTGGAATAAATCGTACAAAACATTTTCGCCCTCTGCAAGAACATCCATCTTCACCTAACTGTCGATCATCTATTGTTTACCCCCTTTTACAAAGATTTCCATCAAATTCTCTCCGTTCAAGGATTTTCTCCGCGATATACTACAGCTATTTGTATTATGTGGCAGATCCCTTACGCCAAGTGACAAGGATAAAGCTGGGCGGAGAGGGTACGGCCATTAATCACGCGGCGCATTTTACAAGGCTAGCCGTGACAACCAGATGTCGCTAGCTAATGTCTGGCTCACAGATATAGATCTACATAGATAACGCAAATGCATGTACTTCGCGTGTCTCAACCCCGACCAAGGGTCGAGGTTGGTCGCCGCTAACTTCAGTCCACGCGCGTCTTTTGTCAGAGAAAATCATAGCGGACGGCTCCAGTTGAACGTACTGGGCGGATGGGCATCGGCGGCATCGGTGTCTTTGAATCGGTTTGGATTTCCCGTCACTAAATTTCGGCTGTGACGTCACAATAGGTATTAAAAAGTCGGCACGCTTGGTTTCAATACAAATCGTGATACTTGCGTTATCTATGTAGATCTATATCTGTGGTCTGGCTACTAAACGTCCGGATGTAGGTTGATAGGTTTGCTAGAAATGAGGGTACATTTTCATTTATGTACTGAGTAGTGAACTTGGTTTTCTGTGGGTCGTTTGTCGAAGGATTTTGTTACCTTTCAGGTTTTGTATAAATAAGTAGTGGGGAAGTTTCAGATTTATTTTTTAGAGAAATATTTTTTTTTTATTTCGTATTTGCGTTAAAAATACAGTTAACTACGAGTGGCCTTTAACGCAGAAATATTTTGTCATGTCATTAAGAGTATGTACTACTATACTATCTACTATGTATTGTTTTCATATTAACGTAATATGGGTTTAACTTTAAAAATATTAAGTTGTTAGCAATTTTAAAGGACAAAATCATATCTAAAATCTATCTTTGTTTGTGGCCATATTGTTAAAATTGAGTTTCATACACATTGACCTCCAGCGCACCCTGGGCAATTCACGAGTTCTTAAAAGCGAATTGGCTAATCCTTTCACCACGATGGCAAGTCAAAACCTTTACCACCTTAATGACTGTCCAAAATGCCTTACCACCTGCACAAGAGAGGCACTCATGAAAGCCGACGAGAGCGCCATAACTGTGGCCACTTATTGGAACAATAAAATTTGACTCAGCCATCGACACGACGAAGAAGAAGTTTTATTTATAAAAATAGATAAAAACTACGTACTAATATTAAAGTAAAACCCATATTACTTTTTTATGGAGCCAACTAATTGATTTCCCTTAGCAATTACTATTAAGCATTATTTCGTAATAAATATTGTAGTTGAAATTATGTTTAATTTTACGGATAATCTCATTCCACGCCAGAAGCCGCGAACAGTCCCTCGTTAGTCCCATTTGTCCAAACAAAAGCAAATTACCGCTTTATTCAAATTATTAGCATATTTACTGCATTTTATGCAGCAGAGTAACGACCTCTTGCACTTCCTACAGGAAATAAAGTATTAACTTTGGTCTTGCATTTGCTACGTTAAGTTAAATACGTAGCTTTTCTTGAAGGAACTTAATAACTTCGTCAATTAGTTTGGTTTTGTTGATTTTGTTTCATATTTTGCTTGAAGCTTTGCCTTAGTTTAAGATTTGAAACTAAACATGGTCATTTTCTAAAGAAATATATCACGGGATATTTACCATGTATTTTGTTGTAGCGAAATTGCCGATATTTCGCAACCGTTGCAAGCCGCTTGATCACGATAAAACTGACGCTTGGATAACATTTTTCGTTAGCTTAGTTTATCTTTAAATATGAGTTACTATTATTACCGTTGAATATATTAATTCTTTGTCGATTTATTCATAAACAAACTATTCAAAAGCAAATGTTGAAAAAGCCATTTTTTATTTTTTATCGTGGATAGGCACACGTAGTGCGTATTGGTGGAACGATGCCTGAATGCCGTTTGTCTGGTAGTCCGATGGTGAAACGGGGACGGAGGGATAAGGTTGTGTAGTTCCTCTGCACGCTCTCCGAAATGTCTCTATAAAAGACCGATAGGCTGGCAACCTTGCGATTTGATTTGATGCCATTTACTTTTTTAGGTGACATTGTTTATGGTCTAAAGGATCCACTATCTGCCTAACTGAAATATTTACTTCATAACCGCATAACGATAAAAAGTAAAAACCTCTTACACTCATATTTTTTGCATATCAAACCAAACAGACTTGATCATTTATTTTAATACACACATTAGCGAGCGCGACTCCACAATGTTGCCATGATGAGGGGTTCTTTGTTCATTTTAGCTGATTCTCCAACATATAAAACCTTCTAAAAAGCTTCATTTATGCTCCCTGATTCCATTACGTTTCATTGTTTCGAGCAAACCCAATTTATGAAGGGTTATCATACAAAAGATACATTATGGCCTAAAAATATAAGGCATATAGTTTCCGACTAACGAGCTGAATCAACTTTTTCCTTTAATGCAAATTACGTGTTGAAGTTGGAAGAGGCCTATGTGCCTGAAGGACACGCTGATATAAAGGAAACTGGATCACTATAGAATCTTATAATATTATTTAATTAGATTGGTTATAATTTATTGTTTTTTTTAATGTAATTTAATTTAATAAATATGTTAATATCAGCAATAAAGGCGTCTTGAAGTTATTTGTTTTTGTGTTATTGATTTTTTGATGTAGTAGCGTATCACACCTACATAATTTACCACATGTTACATGAAATTTTGACACATGAATCTAATTTAATCACATTGAGCATCTATCTTAATAAAGGGAGCTATTCCTTTGGTACCAAATGTTTACATTTGAATCTAATCAATCATAATCAACATCAATCGTAATAAGGTTATTATATTTTTTCACGAATATAAAGGGGTATATATTATACGATAAAGGGGTCAAATCTGTTTGGCTCCAAAAGACACCGATGGATAAAAACATCTAATATGAGGTTAGTCTGTTTCTTACATTTAATCAAATAAATAAAAACATATGTCACAACCTACACACAACACCATCTAGTCCCAATCTAAGCAGAGCTTGAACTATGGGTATTAGAATACTTATTATACATAGAAACACCCAGACTAAAACAAATCCCCATGTTCATTCACACAAAGATTTGTATTAAGCGAGAATCGAACCCGCGACCTCAGCGTCGCAGGCAGGACCTACTCCGTCATCCGGCCGTCAGAGAGAAAGAGAGAATAAGAGAATAAAATAATCCGTTTAGAGAACTAAATCAGCCGAGGTAGCAAAAGTCATAGCTTTGTCCTTTTTATGATCGATTCGATCCTCTAGCTTATTTGATAACAAAAGGCAATGAAAAACCACATGAATTATTCAACCATCATGGAATAGCATTCTACAGACATCAAAATACCTTAATACAACAAATATACAGCAAGCCAACACACGCAAATGTCTATTATTCAGCACACAATATACGATGTGTACATTGCCTGGCACACACGGTCCGACCACTCTTTTGTGGTCAAAAAACCCACAAAATAAAACTGAATCAATAAAAAATGTTTGAACATTTGTTTTGAAATGAGATTTGGCTCTGGAATAGATTGATTTGCTTCACGCGCCGATTCGCACGTCCACAGGGCATTCACTGCGGCTTTCAACTTCTATCTTTGATTGATATTGGTTTGTCTGTTTAGTGGGTTCCAGACTTTAATGGATAGAAAATACTCTTTATTTTTGGTTAGTTTTGGTATGAATGTGGATGTCATGCTTTAAACTTGACTGGGCTATACTGTTCGACCATGGTTATGTATGTTATGTATTTTTAGTTAGGACCTTCTTGAAGGATTAACTCTATATCTACGTAAAAAACTGGCTTAGCAAGCTCTCAATGTTTTCAAAAGACCTATCTAACGACACCAAAGACCTTGGAGGAAACGAGAGGGGAAATCACATCCCACTTTACATATAACGGCGATATCCGAAAAATAAATATTTTCCAAAATTATTGTTTACCACTTTGTCGGCATAATAAATTCACATATTTATGCAAAATGTCAGCTTTCTAGCACTAACTGTTTCAACGCTATGCCTCGAACAGACAGGCGTGACATACTAAGGTAATGGTCCTCTGTGTTACATTAAAAAATGGCTAATCCAGTCATTACATTAGTAAATTACACATTCCTACTTACCAAATTCCCATTAGTTTTTTCATAATAGGTATGGCTCATGATATAAAATCTATAACTATTCCTTATTATTAACAGAGTTATTTAATAAACATATCCTACATAATAAAATGCAGCAGACAACCTACTTTAATATTAACCGCAAATCTACAAGGTGAAAACTTATTACTTCTGTGGTTTGCATCTGAATAGCCTCCGAGAAGCCAACTTTAACTCGACAAATTTCTCAACTAGCCATACTTTTCTCAACTGAGCATCCTAACTATCTTCCACGTCTGTAAAGATGTAAAGGGTGGCTCTGCTTTATTAATTTCACCAGGAGACTTTAAAATGGGTGCATAAAATCTCGCAAAAGTTTTTACGTGAAAATTTTCAGTTAAGATCTGTGTGTTTGAGGTATTTTGTTTGAGTGAATGTAAGTGTGTGTGTATGTATGAGGCAGCAGATGCTCTGAATACTTTTGAAGCTGTGCTTTTGACTCTTCTGTTTATTGAGAGAAAGAGCAAATAAAAAGCTTGCCTAAATGGTGTAAAATACGCGCTCTCCGGATAGTTTTACTTCGTAGCAGCTCATTTTGAATTTTAATCTTTTCGTATAACATGTATGTTCATTTCTATTACTTATATTATTTTTAATAAAAGGCAACTGAAATATCTCTGGTTTTTTTCGGAATTAAACCTTTTTAATTAAGAAGTTTTTTTATATAATGATTGTAAACGAGTAAGTTTATTGACCATCCTAAAAGGAGTATTGTTATATTCCCTATCAATATTTGTTGTGGTTGTTTTTTGTACGACAACAACAATTCATTTAACACTAAATAAGCTTTAAACGAACACAAACAACAAATAAAAAAATCGTTATAGATTTAATGTTATGCTTTATTAATTGCGGTATTTTAATGTTTATGTTTTTTTAGGTTTCAACAAGCTTTTGTAGTGAGACTTCACCCATGGGATACATAATATAAGACATCGTAGACACTACACAGACTGGAAAATGGCATAACTATTTCAAAAATTTTGTGAACTTTTCCATTTTGGGAACACAGTTAAAGCATTTGGGAATTCAATGTGACAGTGACCTGAAATGCTTGTTGTGTGCAGAATACAAAATTTACTCTATTTATAGAATAATTTATAAACTACCTATTCTAGATAAATGCCATTGACACGTAAGTATTTTTTATGTATTTTAGAATTGTTTATAAAAAGTAATATTACGCTCGCAACATTTTAAGTGTAACTATAGTTTTTGAAAAACGACTCTGATAAATAAAAATGGCAACGGTGACTGTAAATTTGAGTTCAGCCTTAATAGAAGTGAAATCTTCTAATTGGTGTTGAAACCTATTCCTCGTAGTGTCACTGTTATCCTATCTCGAATTACCCGACGCATTGGAGTCATAAGTAAGTACCATCAAATCATATTGAGTCAATATTGTCTGTAAACATACAACTTTTAAACAGTTACAATAGACGATGTATTTCGAATCTCGTTTGACACAATAAACAGAGCGCAATACCAAATATATCTCTGAAAGTTCACAATGTTTCACAGCACCCGCAATTTAGACCGCATGTCCGTATGACAGATAAACATGACATTTTAGATGTAAACCCGATTCCCGGAAGGTTTGACCGATACCAATTTGGCGCTAGTCACAATCACAAATAACAACCATTAGTCAGCGGATTGCAGAACAAACCGCCGCGGCTATGTATAATCATCATTTACATTGACAAATGTGTTTCAGGATTAGCCGCCATTTTATAATATTTTAAAGGCTTTCGCAAACGATGGAGGGACAATTTTTCACCTTAGCAGCTCGTAAAGTCGTTCTTTGTTGTATGATAAACAGTGTGCAAAACTCGATTCTCGAAGAAAAGGTGAGTTTCGCTCTCTGCCTACTTAAATTTATATTTTTTTAATGTCACATAACTTTCACACCGCGTAATCTAGACTACTCTACTATTTCGAGCTGCTGTGATGAAAACTTGTATGTGCAACATGAGATTAAAATTATTTACATCAAGCTCGTGCTTTTGGATCCCTCTTAGTGTTTGGCACTCTAAGGAAATACGACCTTTGCTTTCTTGTTGCACAAATAATTATTTCTCTTGCTGTTCATTCTGAATAAATTATAATTTTGCACTGAAAAATATACTATTCATTTACGTAAATAGTTTTTCTTTAATAAGTTTTAACGATTTAATGTAGTTTGATAAATTAAAATAATTTTTTTATTTAAATATTTACAACTATACATTTTGAATAAAAAAAATATTTATTTACATAGAGAATATAAAAAGATATTTACAAATCTTTAAACAGCATCAAAAAATTCCTCCGCATCGATGTCAAATACCGACATCGTGCCCAGAAGGCTGGCAGCATTGCCACGTTGTATGGCAATGCTTATTCTTTGTGCCAAATAGAAACCAGCCCTCTGGTCACGATTCGTATCGATAAACCTTTTTGAGATATCTGATTATTATTCTTATTTTTGATATTTACTTTAAATTTGGTATTACGTTATTGATATAAAGTTACTAATACCTAGATTGTACTCTCCTAAAATAAATCTTTGTAATAGACCACACCTTTGCGTACTTTTGATGGTGTATCTGTTCTTGGCCTGTAGAGGACATTCTTTTTAATTAGCAGACAGTAGGCTAGCCAATATTTCTTTTTTAGAGCTACTAAAGTAGGCCTACAGACAAGCAACTATTACTGGAGGCAATAAATCGCAGTCTTGTGTAATAATGAAAAATATATAGCTTTTATATACCAAGGTAGTCGTTACATTTAAAAACAAAATCGGTGTCTTCAATTGACCAAAGAAATGTTTGTGATATTAAATTTGCCTATTTTTATTGTAGACTAGCTTAAGGCAAAGGTTTCGTGCAAACAAATATACCAGCGTCAAAAAACATTGTTATTTTAACATCAAAAATAGACTCTTAATTTTTTTTGATTTGTATTTATAACTATTAGCACTTTACTTTCCGCTATACTGACGGCATTTTATCTACCTAATATTTTAACAGTCCCTGTAATTCTGTGTTCTCATTAGTCATTACTAACTATCATTTATAATTTAATATCGAATAAACCCTTGTCTCTCACATCATTTATTTTAATAATACTAAGAACTAAGGATTATAGTATTTCCTACGTGTGCTGCCAAAACGTTACAAATTGCTTGGACTAACCCATTTAACCAGCGACCTAGTTGTCCACAAACGAGTTGCTTCAAGTATTTGTTTAGCAGTTACGAATGGAAGTAAATACTTTGAGCTGAAAAACCTGGAAACGGTTTTAGAAGAGCTTTAGAGCGGTACGAAAGTGCTGACTGTGGGATTGTCCTGTGTCAAAGTAAAGAACATTCGAGTGAAAGAAATACATGAAGATTGACTGATCAAAGGTTTTAATTTTGATATTATTAATAACTTATTAATAATATCAAAATTAAAACCTTAATACATGAAGATTGACTGATCAAAGGTTTTAATTTTGATATTATTAATAACTTATTAATAATATCAAAATTAAAACCTTTGATCAGTCAATCTTCATGTATTTCTTTCACTCGAATGTTCTTTACTTTGACACAGGACAATCCCACAGTCAGCACATTCGTACCGCTCTAAAGCTCTTCTAAAACCGTTTCCAGGTTTTCCAGGTTTTTTTTTTAATGACATGAAAGATAACGAAGTCGCGGGCAAAGGATGGTTATTAATAATAACCATCCTTTGCCCGCGACTTCGTTCGCGTGGAATTTATTGTATTAAGTAGTAGCCCGCGCTTTGACCAACGTTCAACCTTACTGCTACGCTTTCTTGGAGTTTAGCGTAATGTTAAATATATATAACCCTTTATTAAGAGTTAGAATATCAAACACAAAAATAATAATTAACATTCGACTAGTAGTTCTCGAGATTAGCGCTATCGAACAACTAACTGTCTCCCGCGGTTTCATCCGCGCTTTTTAGTCAGTTACCTGCATTTAAAATTTTATTAAAATCGGTTTAGCCGTTTAGAAGATTAGCTGATACAAACCAACAGACAGAAAACCGGAGAATTTTTTTAGGCAATGGTGTCGTGCAAACAATTATAGTTTGAAAAATATCGTTAGTATGGCATTAAAAGCAGACACTTTAATTTATTTGTTGATGGATTGATGATGATAAGAAGGACAATACCAAAATATTTTCTGCGTTACTCCAGTTGAAAAAAAAAACATACAACCGAATTGAGAACCTCCTCCTTTTTTTGAAGTCGGTTAAAAAACAAGCGAACGATTAATAAGTAGAACATAACAGGTACCTAATCAACACTAAAATTCTAAAAATCTAAAAGTTTAGCTGTACACCCAAATTATTATGATACAAAGTTTTAAAGCAAATATCTCGTATCAAATTTTATTTTTGTAAATACCAAACATATTCGGTCATAATTCGGCTATGATATGTCAATTCCGTCATCTACCCATAGTCTATTCTCTACAATTCCGTCATTTACCCATAGTCTATACTCTTCAATTCCGTCATCTACCCATAGTATATTCTCTAAAAATTACTTAAGGGTATACAATCGCTCACATATAAAGGTATTGTTGTCTCTATCGGCCTATGATATAAATGTGTGAGTGAAAATACGCGTTGATGTTCAGTTGTTACTCAACGGTGAAATACCTCGGATTAGTTGTTTGATAAGTCTGCCGATTTTCAACAAAATTTTGTTGCTACGGTAACAATGGCGAGATTTGTATGTGGAACAGGGATGTCTACTGTAAAAATGAGGTATTTTGACAAAAGTTATTGATGAAATCGAAAACTATATTTACCTACTAGTTTCCTTCGTTTTGAAAACTTGTAACAACCTGTTGTATAATACAACAAAAGGCACATTTATCTGACCGTTTAAAACTACGGATGTTTGTATGCCTATAATTTTTAAAATAGGCATACTAAAGATAATTTGAAATCGAAGGAACATGTTTTAAATTGGCTGTGCAAAAGTTATAACATTGTGACGAAAAATGTAAAAGATACAACCATACTCATTTTGTATGAGAATTCCATACCGATTGTTACCCCTTAATCAAAGTTTCGACTTGAGGACCCGCAGAGTTCATCACCCAATGAATTTGTAGACTGTTCTAGATACTCTTTTGATCTTATTTGTCTCATCTCATACATACAAGTGACTTAATTTGATGAAACCTATTGAAGAATTACTTTTGTTGTATTCCTTGAATTGGATGCCACTAGGTTTTCGACTATTATGTACAAATAAATGATATTTTAGTACAAAATAAACTGGACTGGACGACTGAAAATCGGCGTTGCTGGTGTCGTGGCTCGCTGCGCACTGCAACAATAGCCGAGTCTTCTCCTTTTGCTACATCTTGACATTTTAATCTTTCTCTTGTAATTTATTCAATGTATTTCTTCTGCCTTTCTGTAACTTTTATGTGTTTGGTGGCAATAAATGATTTTTTTACTTTTACTTTTTTTACTTTTTTAATATGTATTGCCTCGATGATTTAGTGGTTAGCGTATGCGTCTCTGACCGTGAGGGCTCGGGTTCGATTCCCGGGTCGGGCAAAGTGTTATTTGTGAACCTTCCGTCAGAAAATTCACAATAGCCGCACGGAGTTGGAATTTTGCCCGGTGGATGGCGATAGGCTTACCCCCTATCGCATGGAACCCGAACATAACCGAATAAAATGGGTGTTGTACAACTCTGCCACACCCTTCTGGGTAATATAGGCGTGATATTATAAAAAGGTATTTTCTGTAAATTTCTTAGTTGTCTGTGAAAAGAACCCTTGGTTATAACATATTACCACAGTATTATTGAGAATACGGGCTACTTACGTTACTTTAGCCGGGATATGCCGACTAGTTTCGAATCTAGTACGTAGATTCATCAACTGGGCTTGTTATTCAGCAGTGCTAGACATCGCGCGGAGGCGACGACACGCGAATAACAGCCCAGTTGATGAATTTACGTACTAGATTCGAAACTAGTCGGCATATCCCGGCTAAAGTAACGTAATTAACCCGTATTTTCAATAATAATATTTTAACCTCGTCGGTTTTAATAAAATTATAATTATTACCACAGTATGTAAATTTAATCTAAATAAACCGGTAGGCCGTCTTCTCATTACTCAGCGCGGGGTGGGCGCAGTAAAATATACTTATAGAAAATAAATACGGAGAGAAAAACCGAACGCCTATGTCTCTGAACAGCCATATTTATGGTTGGAAGGCTGGAATACGTAATTTATGGGACAATCATTCTTAATTAATAAAGCATAATACCCAAGTTGTATTCGATCCAAATCGCATAATGTCTTTATGCTTATGCTGCCTATATTAGATATAGTTCAGACCGCAATTTGGGCAAATCAATTATTCTAATGGCTATACAACCATTTTGTTGTGGTTATTTCAAATACTGCCTCAATATTCTAGTGGTTAACGTATGCGCGTCTCACCACGAGTTCTAAGGTTCGATTCCCGGCTCAGGCAAAGTTTTATTTGTAAACCTTCCGTCAAAAAAATCACAATAGCAGTACAGAGTTGGAATTGTGCTCGGTGGATGGCGATAAGTTCACACCCTATCCCATGGGACCTAAACATAACAGGTGAAGTGTAGGTGTGTTACTGTATTATTGTTATTCTTTCACGAAAAACCTATCGAATTTAATTAAATTTGGCAAACATAAAACTTTCAGTCCTAACTAACTCAACTGCTATTCTATTGATATGCAAAGCGGGCGAAGTACTTCTTAAATATAATAGCAGCCCTCAGTGGCGTAACTATACTACCTGGGGCCCGTGGCTAATTCATTTGATGGGGCCCTATCAGTAAAAATTATCACGTTGTACTCAGTTTAATTTTAAAAAACTCAATTACACGTTGTATAATTATGTTGGATTTTAAGTACTTTTCTAATATTATAAAATACTCAGGTACAATGTGAATAAAATATTTTAGAGCTCGCGGCCTCTTGGGACGCGACGGGGCTCTTTTGGGTCCGGGGCCCGTGGCATTTTGCCAGCCCTGCCACCATATTGTTACGCCACTGGGAGCCCTGTATTTAATACTATCCCACAGCTGGGCTAGAGTTCTTCTCATGATGAGAAGGGTTAGGCCATAGTCCATCACACTGGCTAAGTGCGGATTGGTAGATTTCATACACTCTGGAGCTCATTTCAGGCACTCTCAGGCATGCAGGTATCCTCACGATGTTTTTTCCTTCACCGTTAGCGAGCGATAATTCGTATGATAAATACACACATATTTTAGAAAAGACTTATTTTAACGATTTATTGACAGAGGTGTCTGCCGTGGGTTCGAACCCGCGACCTTTGACTTCGCAGTACTACGGTCTACCACTCGGCTATCGCTGCTTCTTAAACATTATTTTAAATATTTTTTTGTAAAACAATAATAATATTTGTTGTATTTCTCGCAACGAATGCAATCTTATTCCGTTACGTAATGTTTACTAGCTACACAATTTAACAAGTTACAGTACAAATAAAATAAGACCACGCAAAGAAACTTTTTTAATCTAGGATCTGTTTGAAACAGTCACTATTACCATTGCATACAAAAATAAAAAAACACATAACTCTCAGGGACAGTATATTACTGGAACTTTCATGTCTTACATGTAGGTAGTTTTATTTGACGTAAGCTGACTTTTAATGACCCTTAATGAGTCCAAACCCATACGTGTAAGGTATCTATTAGTGTTGCCCAAATTCAGTCTTGGTCTTGCAGTCTTGGTCTTGTTCTTGCAAGACCAAGACCAAGACCAAGACCGCCTAATTATAGCAAGACCAAGACCAAGACTGACCGTGCAAGATTTAAGCAAGAACAAGACTAAGCAAGACTCTTGCGTCTTGCAGATAGGACTGAGCGCCGTTTCACGGAGTAGGTAGGTATAACATTTTGGGGTATAGGGTATAGGGACTCTATGAGACGCAAAAAAACTGTTTTAAAGAATATGAAAAACTGGACCTATGCGCATTACGACCAATACCATAAACATACATAGCGAATGAAAATATCCATTAAAAGAAAACAGAGTGCATTCATAGTTTTAACCATCGGCACTTTGATTATGCGCGGCGCCTTGTCGTCGGCATCATCAAAGGTTTTGTACTGACTTCTCAAAGACATTTTGCAGCTTTTCGGCAGTACATGGTGACGATACACGCGCCGCCGGCGCGGCGGCTTCTATTGAGATGACATATACAAACAATCGTCGCAGCCGCGCCGAACGCACAACATTTGACACTATTTGATTGCCGCCACAGGGCCTAGGTATACTCACACAGGCTCACGTTCCGTGCCGCCTATGCCTTGTACATGCATTGGCGCCTTTTTACCTTGCAGTCCCAATTGTCTTCGCGATTTCGTGGTCCAACAATTTAACTGTGCTTCCTTCATCATTCTATTATTCATCAAAGTCAAGCAGAGTACGCATGACCTTGTATCGCTGTCGCTGTGTTCGATGCGCTTAGTACGAGTGTGGGCGGGGCTTGCGCGGGCGCAGCGGCGACGAAGGTCGGCGTATCGGGGCAGCCGGGTGGCCGGGCGCTGCGCTGGCGTCTTGCTTGCGCTCACTCGATGGTTCGTGATGCATACATACGTGCGCCGTGGTTTCGCTCGTTCGTTCGGCGTGTAATAATTTATGACGCGGTTGTTCGCATCCGTTATTACCGCACTTCTTCGCTTCATGCATGCTTACTATATACAATTAAAGCACAATTTATTTTGGCGTACTATGTTCCATCGTTTGTTCGTATCATAGTTTAAAAACTTAGGTCACTTAATCAGTACGTGTTCTGCTTTACACACAGGGCACTTTTTATTATTCATAAATTGTCTTATACCTCAACAAAGAATTTCACTTTTTTCTAATAATGTTTTTTTGTATGGCTATTCGTGTGTATAATAAATTACCTGATGTTTTTAAAACCTTTCATTATGTTAAATTTAGAAACACATTGTTTAATTTCCTATTAGATAAATGTTATTATTCAGTTAAAGATTTCTTAGATGAAAAGTTCGATACTTAATTTAAATTAGTAGACATAGAATAAGGCTTGTCAATTTGATTGTGTTTTTAGTGTATATTTTAATTTAATTATTTTTAAGCATTTATGTTAATCCCCTATTGTTTTTAATATTTGCACGACGGAAACGGTAGAGTATTATGAACTTTCCAAACACTGTAACATCTTGTAACTACAATATTCTAACAAATAAACATATTATTATTATTATTATGTGGTTAACGTTTCCGTATCTCGGGAATATGTTATTATTATTATTCCTCTTTATTTATTTTTAAACTTATTTTATACTATATTTTTAAATATGATTTATAAAAAATACAAAAAAACATTTAAAAATATAAAAAAGTGTCCCACCGACATCAGGTGCAAGGACCAAGCTGCCGATGGTTAGGGCTCCAGAGAGAGGAACCTCCTCACGATGCGTGCCGCGTCCAAAAGGACCGCCTTTTGCATCTGGCTCTTGGTCCAACCGCCTAACGCGAGCCTCTTATGATGTTGGTAGAGGCTCTTTGCTATCAGTCCATCGACTGATATGACTATCGGTACAATGATGGCCGAATCCACATCCCACATGTCGACAATCTCGTGTGCCAGATCAAGATATTTAATTTGTTTATCTTTTTATTATTAAAACAAATGTAAATAGTGTGGGTGTTAAACACCTCTGCCATACCTTTCTGGGTAATAAATGTTCAATGTTATGTTATATTGTTTTTTTTAATTATTAATATATTAAATTACTCACAAGTACTCACAACTTACACAACGTCATCTAGTCCCAAACTAAGCAGAGCTTGTACTATGTAATACATATATACTTTAAAAAGGGGTTGTTTAAAAAGGGGTTGAGGGACCATCTTGTATGGAAATGCTTTTACAATATAACTGACTACTTCAGCGACAAAACATTGCCTTGAGCTACCTTAGATTTAATTACTTTTGTGAATTGTGTTCTTTTTATTTTTTTTTTCTTTTCTCTTGTGCATGCATTTCTAAATAATAATTTTTGTATTTTAATATTATATATTTTTTTTTTGTGTAACTTGTATTTGGTGATATTTATATGTGTAAATTTGCACACCTTAAAGGTAGAATGTGACAGACTGCAATTGTAATGTATATAACAACTTCTATAACTCATGTTCATGCAAATAAATGATTCTTATTCTTATTCTTATTCTTCACTTTTCTTTTGTGCATACATACTTATTATAAATAGAAACACCTAGACTAAGAAAAACTCCCTTGTTCATGCACACAAAGATTAGTCTTAAGCGGGGATCGAACCCGCGACCTCGGCGTCACAGGCAGGTACACTACCCACTCCGCCATCTGGTCGTTAACGATCTGTGGTAAAAATGTGGTGTTGCTCGTTCTATTAATCCTGAAATTCCTTTGATTCCTGTGGTTAGTGCGGTTTTTCATTGATGTCGGATTATACAAGCTAAGCTCTTTGTTGTGGTTTGTTATTCTCCAATTAGAGATTTGTTACATAAGTCAATAAAAGTAGCCTTAAGTGTCTTTGTTAAATATGCTAATCGGGAAAGGGCTCAGAGCTTAGAGCGTCATCGAGTATCAAACTTACTAATATCTTCGCAATCTTTGATATTTATAATACTACTACTGCTACGCTTGCAGCTTTGCTCTTGTGATACGATGATAAAAATAATATAAGAACTAAAAGACCTTTCACAACGCTATCTATAAAATTTTTGCGTCAACTCACTAAAAACCTCTTAATCTCGGAAGTCAAATTTAGAAAAACCCCGGTACAGTTATTCAAGTCTAACAATACGAAATTTCGTTTTTTTAAGTTCAAAAATAATGGACTTCCATACAAACGTTCACCCCTTATTTTACCCCCCTTCGAGTGTTATTGTCAAAAATTCAAGTAAGGAACTTTCTTGCAAAATTTTAAGTATCCTAGCCATAGTGGTGTAGGCTCTGCATTTATGAATCAGTCACAAACAATTATAAACGTTTAAATGAGACGATAAAAGGATGTGGGTATGTACAGGTGATGAAATAGATTTTAAGCCTGAATGAATATATTTATAGACTACTTTTTTCATGTACCCGCCACGAGTGCGGCGTTACAGATAGAAGTTCTCCTCGAAATGTGTTTTCATAACATAACAAAACATCCCGCCTATATAAAGTAAATAACAGAGATGTATAACACCCATATTTCACCTCTAGTGTTTAAGTACCCACGTAGGTGAGCCTAATACCTATCGCAATCAACCGAACACAATTCCTACTCCGTGCTACTATAGAGAATTATCCACCGGAAAAATCCTAAATAACCCTTTTGGCCGACCTGAGAATCACCGGCAAACTCTGAATAATCGACACACGCAAATAGAGGTAACCACTACGAGTTGACAGACTCTATCACTATTCTCCATTATAATTTCCACTAAAAGCTTGGTTGACACTCAATCAGCACTCATATAGGAGTAGATTAACATGAGATCGATATGCTGTGACCTGAATAACACAATACTGTTCCCTTTTCGCTAAGGTATAGGATATGTATTATTCAGCATAGTGGAAGTAATCCTGATACAAATTGTGGTGGTGTTGGTAGAGCTCTTGTGAACGACCTCGAGGGAGAAGCCGAAGACGCCGAATAATAGTGCTTACATTACTGTGTTCTGGCGAACTATTACTTATTCTTTGGTTCTGGTTTGGTGCTGAGATCAGGCTCTGATTTGAAGTGATGTATCTACTCTGCTTTTCTGAAATTGTTGATACCCATGGGCTGTAGTTACCACTTAGGTGGCCTACGCGTCCGTTCGCTACATATACCTTATAAATACACACAAGGTACGTACAAGAGGCGACGATAAAATGGATTAAGGTCATGCTACTGCTTTATTAAGTTCGGATTCATTCTTAGTATTATCAAGGAGATATTTGCAGAGATGGCGTACTGGTTTAAACGATCACCTCGCCGCTCTCCACTGGGCTGGTGTTCTACACGGGACAAATCTGCAAATAATTATTTCAACTCTGGGTGTGCTTTATGAGTGTGATATATAAAAATATGTTTGCGAAAACCCTCGTAATAGAGGATGCCTAGTGCAGGCGCCTCTTTTTTTATTTTAGGCTGACCCCACATTAGAAGTGCGTGATCGTTGGGCGTGTGGGCTCGATGGCTGTAAGCACGTCACATTGCAGCAACATGCAACGTCTTGTGTCGTGTGTACAGTCAGCGCGCCCACTCGCCCGACGATCGCGCACGCCTAATGTGTGCGACGCCTCATGCTCCAATATTGCGAGCAAGCGTATAGTTCCACTAACGATAGGCTATACAAAAGGCTGCAAATAAATTGCTACGCTAAATGCCTTTTGTGTCAATAATTTCATCACAAAACTTGATTACAGCTTTTAGAGCCACTTAGTATTTGGCCACAGGTTTAGGCAACGCGCAGAGTATCGATCAGCGATCTGCTAGGCTGCGCAGCTTAGTTTTTGTATGAATTAAAAGTTCCCAAATAAGTACGTAAAAAGGTCTAAAAGGAAGGAAACACATATTTTAAATAGAAATCCCGAAATACATCAAGGTAGAACCGTGGTGTGCCTGGGAGTGCCTAAAAAGCGCTCTAGGCTGTGTGAAGTGAACCAATCCGCACTTGGCCAGCGTGGTGGACTATGGCCTAACCCTTCTCATCATGAAAAGAGGCCCGAGCCCAGCAGTGGGACATGTATTAGATACAGGGCTGCAATGAATATTATTATTAGATCCGTGGTAGCACCTACTGTAAACCGGCTTTAATTATATCGGTACCAGAACCACCTCTATTAAACGGACATGGTAAAAAACGGCCGTAATCGGGTAATGTTTTTTCTTGAAACATTGTACCACACTTCACCAAACTCATAATTAGGTGTGACGGTGGAAGGGTTGTAGTCCTACAAAATGTTAGACATTCAAAGTCGAAACATCTCGAGAAGTTTATACATACATAATGTTTGGAATAATCTTATTATAAGTTAGAGTTAAGTTACGCCCTTATAATTATCAAGTTATACGCCGGTACAGTACATAGGTAAATAATGTAAATATACACGCTTGTGAGCGTAACCGCGGCATAATACAATTATTTCATCAGTTTTCATTAAACAGCGAAACAAGGTAGCGAGGGGTGCTGTTTGGAAGGTAAATGTATCTTTATTATTAATATTAATACTACCAGTAAATAATAAGTGGTAGAGCCTTTAGAGTAAAACAATTGCGGGAGTTATTACACCGAAATCGATTGACGTTGATTATTAGACAGTTGTTTAGACCTAAAAAAAGTATAAAACTCTTACATTCGCTTTACTCTTATTACTTCTGCAATTCTTACCAATATAATATACCAATATTATATATATATATTTATTTTATCTTTAATTGTTAAGCTTATATAGTGTAATAAAATGTTGATCACCTGAAATTAACAGTTTAAATTTCCTTTTTTTAACCTATTTTTTGGATGCAATTTAGAATCCGCATAAACTAATTATGACTAGACTAAGACTGGTAATAGAAGTACCACATTTAAATGCTTAGTCATGCACTTTTTAGGAAGTAGTTTATAGCTAACAACAATGTCTTTTGCAATATATTATATATACACAGCGATGTGCACTTTAACGTGAAGAATAATATACGTAAGAGTTAAAGCTAATCCTGTCGCGCTCCTAGTCGTTAGTACAGTCCTGCCAGTAAAAGCTTTTAACGATATGAAACTCAGCTTTCCTTTCAATTTACTTGAACTACTTTCCAGTCTATAGGTACCTACTTATTAATTTAGGTATTTAGGTTAAGAATTATTATTGACAATTTTATAGCTGCAGTATCTGTAATAATTTCATAACCCACTTTATGGTTGCGTTTCGTAGAACAAACGTAAATTGATGTTTTAAAAATTGTATATTCGCATCAGTCTTGACAAATTAAAGATCAGTGCGGCAAAGCAAACATATTTTGCCAAATATGTGTATATCTGTAAAATTATAACTTCGGTCCAAAAACGTCGGCAAAACTGTGGAATGTTTTACCCCAATCACTCTTGAAGTAACAAAACATTTGATTGATTAGAATTTACTTCGACAAAAGAATTTTAAGACTTTCCCGAAAAATGTATAAAACGCCGACAATACTCGAATAACATTGGCAGTCCGGACCCTAATTTGAAGTATCCGGAGTCGGAGCAAGTGAAACGTGATAGTATAATAAACATTGAAAAGAAAGGTCGAACGCCACAAGCCATTTAGTCAAATTAGAGACCGGAGCCCTGATTGACATTTTGCTCTGATTAAATCTGGTCCTCCGTTTTCACCGGGAATGCCGAGATTGTGAACTATTCAATGGTTATTTGGAGATATTTGAACAGATAAAAATTAAATGAAGTACGACGGAGTTGACATTTACGAACTGCGGAAAATTTAATTCTATAAGAAAGTATTTCTAGTATATTTCTAAGGAATCCCAGATGGAGCCTGACTTTGAAGATCGTTTATATTATGTTTTTTTTTTTGTATAATCATGCACCGAATAGACTAGAAGTAGACTTCGAAATGAGCTTTTGGCATTAAGTCCGCAAATGTACAAGTTGTTTTGGTTTTTTATTAGTTTCATGTGACTTTAATATAATTTTCTAATTAATTTATATAATATATGAAAAAGAAAAGTAACATAAAAAATAACAAATAATTAATTACAAATTTACACGTAAGATGTCATAGAATTCCTCCGCATATACAAGTTCTTTAAATAAATAAATAAACCGTAAAGAAAATGCATATTTTAAAATCTATCAACTTCAACTACAATTTCTAATTGAATATTTTTATAGCATTTAGCTATGCTTAGCAAATTATACTAAGAAACAGTTGAAAAAGATACTATGGGACCGGCAGGATTTGAACCGTAGCTGGATGGCTAAAGCGGCTGCCCGGTGTGCAGTAAGGTCGCAGGTTCAAATCCTGTCGGTCGGTCCCATATTTTTTTCAATTGTTTTTTAGTATACAACTACAATGTTAATCTTTCTGAGCCATTTCGACTTCAAAACTCGTCTTCTTCTTCTTCGTCGTGTCGATGGCTGAGTCAAATTTTATTTCGACTTGCCATCGTGGTGAAAGGATTAGCCAATTCGCTTTGGAGAGCTCGCGAATTGCCCGGGGTGCGCCGGACGTAGGGAATCGTTGTGTACGTCACTCGGAGAGGCTCCTTTCATGCACCCCAAAACTCGTCTACAAACTGTATAGCAGTTTGTAGACGACCGAGTGCACCAAATATTTCATAAATATCAAAGTATTCCTATAACAAGCAATTTGCAGTAGATACCCAATTTCTGGTGGAACGTGCCTCCATTAAGGTTTGGACAGTAAAGCTGTGTGTCCGCCGCCTGATGCAATAGCCCACCTAGTATAATAGATGCCCGTTCATTAAAGGTTAACTAAGGACTATTTTGCATTTACATTTGCGTACCAAAGATAGTTAAATGAAGCCCATAATGAGTATAATGTTGATGATAAGCAAATTACGAAATAAAAAGTTAGTTTAGGTGCAGAAATATAGTGTAAGCAACTCATAAATACTTTTAAACAGAATAATATTTAAATTATTAGCGTCTTAATACTTACATTACCTTTTAAATTACTAGGTCGGCAGTGTAACCAAACCCAACCCGTGGCTTACTTAGTAATTTTGATGATGATGTATAAATTTATCCGCTCCACTAGTTATTTATTTTTTTTAATTGCTTGTTATAAGCAATTTGCAGTAGATACCCAATTTCTTGTGGAACGTGTTTCCATTAAAGCTTGGGCACTAGCAAAGCCAATGTCCGGCTCGTCTTGATGCAATAGTCCCTGGGCTACTAATTTACTGAGGGGTTAATTTTGGACTGTTTTACAATTAGATTTATGTACGAAAAACGGTTCTATAATTTGATGTCGAGATAATGCTTTTCAATAGATTAAAACACTTGATATAGTAGAGAGGGCACAAAGCGTTATTTTTCAACGAAGGTGACTTGATTGTAGTCTGTATTATAAAGCTTATCTCAGAAACTACTGGTTCGTATAAAAAAATATTTAGTTTTAAATAGCATATTATTATACATTGCAGATGTGGCTAGAAGTACTGGAAGAGGTCGTCCTCGGAAGACATTCAGGAACCAAATAAGTTGAGTCCTTCATAAAGGACAAGTAGTGCACAAAACCGGCAAGCTTGTAAGACTAGATGTATAAATGCTGAGGAAGCGAAAACAGTAGATATGTAAGGAGTGTAGGACATGCGTTCTACCTTCTTTCCCTATCCTCGTGAAGGCGTGATTTTACGTATGTATGTATGTTAAATAGCCTGTTTTACGAGGCTTGGCTTTATATCATTACGTCATCCCACGGCAGAGTAAAACCAACAGGAAAGGCAAGAAACATACATAGTGGAATAAAAAGTAGAAAAAATAAAATTAATGCCATTTTTTACAGCCACGGCTTCCGCTTTAGTTACATCAATTTCAATTTACGCATCACAATACGTACGTTTGAATTGCTGAATATATTCACGTTAAAAACAGACATTTTCTGCGTAAAAAGTTAATTACTTATGTGATTAATCGCCGCGCCCGGAGCCGGGTCGCTATAGTGTCATTAATGGAGGAGAATCTATTGTATATAATTATGACATGTGTGTCGTATGGGTGATGATTTAATCAATCATTCCCTTGATGGGAAAAGGATTCGAAGCTGTTAGTCTTGTTGGACCTTTTTAGGGTTCCGTAGTCAAAAGTGTGTGTTATTTGTTTCAGAAAGTTAACAAATAACACTTTGCCCAACCCGGGAATTGAACACGAGATCTCGCGGTGAAAGACACAATACGCTAACCACTAGACCATCGAGGCAGAACAAAAATGACAAATATGTTTTAATTTTTTTTTATGCTACGCCCACAGCGAACGAACGTGTAGTCCACCTGATGGTAAGTAGAGTACAGCCCATGGACATCAACAATCCACAAAAGCAGATTTATAGATGCGTCGCTGCAGCTAAGGACTACGGTGTTATGCCTCATGTGCCAGTAATTTTCAGGGTCTGATCTCACCACCAAACCGGAACAAAGTAATGGAAGCACTACTATTTGGCGACAGGTTAAAGGTGAGACGGTGGTGCTGCCGCCCTCGAGCTCATTCACAAGAGCTCTACCACCAATATAAAAGAAACTATAATCTGTAGTGATACGTTTAAACGCGTCAACAATTCGTGGGCTTTCAGTACGTATTTGATAGCTAAGGCTAGACATGCACGAATACAGGCTAAACCCTTATTCAAATATTGGGAAATTATTTCCCACTTCACACTACTGTAATATTTTTTTCATTATTTCTTTATTAGCAACTCTAATCAGTACCAATCTCTATAAAAAAACCCCATTTCCCCCCTTTTTATAAATATAACGAGTTTATTTTCGAAATCTATCCAACCCTCTTACCTAAAAACCGTGACAAAATTTCAATTTTATTGAAAAAAAAATGTCTATTTGATTAAGGGATTTACTAATTTATTTTTATAAAAAGGGGGGAAATGAGGGTTTTTTATAGAGATTGGTACTGATTAGAGTTGCCAGTAAATAAATATTTAAAAAAAATATTACAGAAGTGTCAAGTGGGAAATAATTTCCCAATATTTGAATAAGGGTTTAGCCTGTATTCGTGCATGTCAAACTACAAAGGGGCCAAAGAAAGAAAGAAAGAAAGAAACGTTTATTTGCCTTAAATATGGTGACAAAAAGATGGTACAATTTAATAATAAGTACACATGTTTCACCGGATAATCGGTATGCAAAATATACAATGTTATACCTAAGTACTTATATTATATTAAAGTTATAGTAAACACTAACTTAATTGAATAATAATAAAAAAAATGTATAATGTTAAAATATAAAGTACTAACAAATAGTTTCACTCTTTACATTATTCATTAGAATCGAATGTCATAAATTCGGCTATTGTGTAAAAGCAATGTTCGATTAACCATTTTTTTAACTGTGCTATATATTTAGGAAAAAGGAACCACAGGAAGCATTAAGAAAGTAAATATTTCACAACCAAATAAACCGTTTGATATGCACATAACGACCGATATGGGAATCATGCCTCTGCACGTGATGTGAGGTTTATATCACATGAGCCGATTCTGAATGAGCAATACTGAACTAATTTAGATTCCTGTACTGTACTATGTTGACGGTATTCAATTTTACAAAAACAAGTATGATTTTAAAGTCTCCAATGGAACTAATCTTGTTAACAATATAAAATACAAAGACGAACTGGCCAAGTGGGGATTTATAAACACATCCAACATTAGTTGCGAATATGTGGGTCGCCCACCCAAAATATAGCTCATTTGTTGTCCTGCCCACATCCTCCCACCCTTTGTACCATAAAATACCTTATGCAGGCCAACCAAAAAAGGTTATTGTTATTTAGTATCGCCAATATCACACGTAGATACTTGTAGCGCCATCTATGATAACTATGTTGTACTTTTCTCTTTTGAATAAAAGTTAGTTCTCGTCCGTGCCTCATGCGTTTCATTTATAAGAGGTTATGGGACCAGATAAAAAACTGTTTTCTCGCAATTATCTTGGACATTTCTAGTTGAAATAGACTTTGCAGATTGAGTGAAACTGTGATTATCGTTGTGAGTGCTGTGACTGAAAAAATGACGACGAATTATCTTGTCAGTGTGCCAAAACTAAAAGGTCGGGAGAATTACTCAGAATGGGCTTTCGCGGCTGAGAATTTCTTAGTGCTAGAAGGAATGTCGGATTGTATCAAATCGGAGACTGTACCAGAAGCAATAGGAGCAGCAAGTGATGCGAAAACCAAAGCCAAGCTGATCTTAACAATAGATTCGTCGCTGTACGTGCACATTAAAAGTATAGCAACTACCTACAAGCTGTGGCAGAAATTGAAAAACCTATTTGATGACTCAGGATTCACAAGAAGAATCAGTTTACTGAGGAGTTTGATTTCTATCAGACTTGAAAATAGCGCTTCAATGACTTCATACGTGACTCAAATCATTGAAACAAGCCAAAAATTAAGTGGTACGGGTTTCAACATAAATGATGAATGGGTTGCATCGCTTTTATTAGCGGGATTAACAGAAAAATATTCCCCTATGATAATGGCGATCGAGCATTGCGGCATACCATTGACAGCAGACGCCATTAAAACCAAATTATTAGATATGGAAGAAACCGGAACCGGAAATGGCGACGACACGAAATCTGCAAATGGCGCGTTTGCGAGTTTCAAGAAGAATCGGAATGTTGGCAGTACTGCGACCAAAGACAATACAAACGCCCAGATGTCAAAGTCAAAACCAAAAGTCATCTCATGTTACAAATGTAAACAAACGGGACATTATCGCAATCAGTGTCCTGTTTTGAACAAAAATTCACCGAATACAAATAAAAATGAACGTACAAGCAGTAATGCATTCAGTGCTGTGTTCCTAAATGGTGAATTTGGTAAAAACGACTGGTATATTGACTCCGGGGCGAGTGTTCATCTTACCGCGAACGAAGAATGGATGTCAAATACATCGCGGAATCATTCGATAAAGGATATTGTCGTAGCAAACAAAGACAGAGTACCTGTTTCATGTACTGGAGATGTGCAGATAAAGACAAAAACGCACACCAGTGAGTATGATATTCAGGTGAAAGATGTATTATGTGTGCCCAAGTTGACTACAAATCTCTTATCAGTTAGTCAACTCATTGCAAAAGGAAACAGAGTTTCATTTAACAATGATGGTTGTCAGATTTTCAACCAAGCAGGAGTTCTGGTGGCAACAGCAACTTTGTTGAATGGAGTTTATAAACTAAACTTGACTGAAGACTGTTCATTATCTGCAATGATGGTGTCAAGTGAAGTTTGGCATCGACGTCTGGGCCATGTCAACAGCCAGTATTTGAACAAGATGCAAGGAGCAGTACATGGATTGCAAATTGACAGTAAGAAGGATATGATATCAAAATCATCATGTGTTACATGCTGCGAGGGCAAGCAAAGCCGCTTGCCATTCCCTAACGATGGCAACAGAAGCAGTAACTTACTTGAGACAATACATTCAGATCTGTGTGGACCGATGGAGACAATGTCACTTGGAGGGTCAAGGTATTTCCTATTGTTTATTGATGACTATAGTAGAATGGTGCATATTTTTTTCTTAAAAACAAAAAATGAAGTTTTTTCTTGTTTCAAGAACTATAAAGCCTTAGTTGAGAATCAAGTAGGAAGAAAAATTAAGAACCTCAGAACTGACAATGGATTGGAGTACTGCAATAAGGAATTTAATAATTATTTACAGACAGCAGGAATTGTACACCAGAAATCAAATATATATACACCCGAGCAAAACGGGCTCTCCGAACGATTCAACCGCACAATAGTAGAGAAAGCAAAGTGTCTTCTATTTGATGCAGGACTCGAGAAAAGATTTTGGGCAGAGGCGGCACATACTGCAGTGTACTTGCAAAATAGGACTGTGACCTCAACATTGAATTATAAAACTCCTTTTGAATTATGGACGGGTAAGAAGCCTGATGTAAGTCATTTACGCATTTTTGGCAGTTCAATTATGGTACATGTGCCAAAACAAAAGAGGCTCAAGTGGGACAGAAAGTCTGAAAAGTGTATTTTGGTTGGCTATTCAAATGAAGTCAAAGGATACAGAATTTACAATCCACAGACTAATGTTATCACTACCAGTCGAGATGTAATAGTATTGGAGAATACAGAAACAAAGAATGTTGTGGAGACCCAAGTAAGTTGTTCAGATGAAGTGAATATGGTTCCAGTGGGGGATGAAGATGTGACTCTTCAAGAAGATTCACTTGAACAATCAGCCAGTTTAACCGCAGATGACAGTGGAGAATTGTATGTACCTTGTGAAAATGATACATCAGATAGCTCCGAGTCTAGTTTGGTTGAAAGTGAGGATTCCATGATGTTGAATAATGTCAATGTGGCAAGTGATCAACGATCCAGACAGCCGCCAGACAGATACGGTTTTGCAAGTGTTATTACAGAAGATGACAACATGTTCACAGGTGAAATTTCATTGCCAGAAGCCTTGGCAGGTCCTGAGAAAGCACAGTGGTTAGCAGCAGTGCAGGATGAATTACAATCATTTGAGAAGAATAGTGCGTGGGAACTCGTAGATGTACCAAACGGTGGTACTATTGTTCAGTGCAAGTGGGTTTTAAGAAAAAAATATGATAGTGAGAACAATGTTCGTTACCGTGCTCGTCTGGTGGCCAAGGGCTTCACCCAAAAACATGGTATAGACTATAGAGAAACATTTTCACCTGTAGTGAGACATACAACTCTCAGACTGTTATTTGCATTGTCTGTTAAATTAGATTTAGTTGTTTGTCATTTAGATGTTAAGACTGCATTTTTGAATGGTGACTTGGAAGAAACCATTTATATGAAAATGCCAGATTGTTATAATACTCAAGATAATACTCATAAAGTATTAAAACTTAAAAAGGCCATTTATGGACTGAAACAGGCCTCTAGAGCCTGGAACATTAAGGTTGATAATTGTTTAGTCAGTAATGGTTACAAAAGGTCAAAAATAGAACCTTGTATGTATATAAAAGATATTCACAAATGTAAGACCATAGTAACAGTTTATGTCGACGATTTCTTTATATTTTCAAATGACAAAATTGAAACTGAGAACTTGAAACAGATTTTATCTAATCAGTTTAGTATTAAGGACTTAGGTCAAGTTAAACAATGTCTGGGAATGAATGTAACTTTCAATAAAGAAAAAGGATATGTCACACTGAGTCAAGAAACTTATATAGATCAACTTTTAAATAAATTTCAACTAAATGATTGTAAAACAGTTGATACCCCGATGGAGGTAAAACTTACTGTAAATAAAGGTCAAAATGTCAATAGCCAAGTGCCATATCAACAACTGATCGGCAGTTTAATGTACCTGTCAATTTTAACTAGGCCAGATATTAGTTATTGCATAAGTTTTTTAAGTCAATTTAACAATTGTCACACAAGTGAACATTGGGTATATGCCAAAAGAGTGTTAAAATATCTCAAAAGAACTAAATGTTATGGATTAAAATACTGTAAGAAAGGTAATTCACAAATAACAGGCTATGTAGATGCTGATTGGGCCTCCAACTCTTTAGATAGGAGATCATATACTGGCATGTGTTTTTTATTATCTGATAGTGTTATTTCATGGGAATGTAGAAAGCAGAGAAGTGTAGCTCTCTCGAGCACAGAGTCAGAGTATATGGGGCTGTCTGAGGCATGTAAGGAGGCTGTGTACTTAAGGGGTTTACAGTATGAAATAACAAACAAATTGTATACTTTCAGCCTATTTAATGATAACCAAAGTGCACAAAAGCTGTCTTTAAATCCAGTGTTTCACAAAAGGACAAAGCATGTTGATGTCAAGTATCATTTTTGTAGAGATATAGTTAAAAATAAAGTAGTAAAAATACTGTATTTGCCAACAGCTGATATGCCGGCAGACATTTTAACAAAAAGTTTGTGTGCCGCAAAACATTATAAATTTATGCAGCTTCTTGGAGTAGTTAATTTAGAATAATTTTGTATAAAATTGTTTAGTGATATAGCGTTAAGTGGGGGTGTTATTTAGTATCGCCAATATCACACGTAGATACTTGTAGCGCCATCTATGATAACTATGTTGTACTTTTCTCTTTTGAATAAAAGTTAGTTCTCGTCCGTGCCTCATGCGTTTCATTTATAAGACATCCTAGTTGCATCCTATTGGTCTAAAACCATATAGATAGAAGAAAAACATTTTTACTATAGTCATTGACACGACAAGAAGAAGAAGAATATAGAATAGCTAGATAGAGAGACATATTTTTTTACTTGCGCCCGCAAGAAACCCGAGCCGAATGACGTTTAAGGCTAAGGAAAAAGAATACCTAAGAACTAACGACGCGGTTTTTGCCGTACGGTAAACCCATGCGAAGCATCTAGTAGGTTATAATGTACACGGTTATATAACCCGGTGAAGTTATCAAATTTTGTATGGCACTGTCATTTCTACTATAGAAAATTTGACAGTGACAGCGGACCAGATAGCCTGTCAACGAGCGAAGCGAGCGATAATTTGACTATGGTCTGTAACAGGTACGAGTACCTCTTTTGCTAGACATTTTTAATCTTAATTATAATGTTATCAACCGCAAACTCCGTAACGAAGTGTCTTTGAATTTCCTGCAGTTTTAATTAAATGTTTATCAGAAGAAACTGTCCGATACGTTAATTAAAGTGTTCACACTGACGACTAGATGTATTGTGCAAACGAGATAAAGCCGCGTTCAGACGGGCGACAAAGCAATGCAACTTCTTTTGTCTTTGATAGAACTGTTAACTCGTTTAAATGTAGAAACAAAAGAAAATTATTTCAGGAATGTTCAACGGAAATTATTTTATTTCTCTAAGCAATTGTGAACAGAAGTTATCGAAACATTTGTTTATTTTGAAAGATTGAAGGCTGTTCTGGTGTCCATGGTGTAAGAAGAATTCATTTTGATTTTTAGAATTAACCAGAACCTTACTATTCCAAAACATCACTACTAGTAAAATTGGGCCTTACTATTCAATTCAACTCATTTATTTCAGACATAGTCCATATAAAATTACAATCGGATTAAAACAAAAACACACACCACATACACAATAGTCATAATAATAATACATTTAAAATTGAAAATTAAATAGTAAGATTCGATTTAATTAAATTAGTATAGTAAATTTTTAATTGGACATATTAATATTAATATTTCAACAAATAAAAATAAAATTAAAAATAAAATAAAATTAAGACGCACAACGTTAAAAAATACGAGTATAGGTGCCACAATGAAGCTGCATCCACCTTCGCACAAGGGGTAGGTCCCTAAACACTATAACAATGCAAAAAAAGAAACAAAAAAAAAGAATTTTGTGATGGATAGAGTTAGTAACTTGTGATCACTAATATTGTTACTATTATGCTTAGCAATAAGGTTCCTATTAGCCCGTTTTTGTTTCGTAGAAAACGTAATGCAGTAACACAGGTCTGGACAATGTACTTCTTGAAAATGTGTAGTGCTTGCATCAATGTGAATTCGAATTTGACCCGAATTTGACGATGATACGGTTTGGAATATCATGAAGAAATATTTTACAGAACATATTTTAGAAACATTTTTCGTGGTGTAGCAGTATATTTTATGACCACTCACCGCGACCGCAAGGTTTTGGATTCGTTTCTCCGATCGGGCATAAATGTTAGCTGATTATGTTCCATCAGGAAATTTACAATAGCAGCATAGAGTTGGATTTGTGCCTGGTGGATAGCGCCAGGCTTACCTCCATCATATGAAACCTAAACATAACAGGTGAAGTGTGGGTGTTTGCACCTTGCCACAGCAAAGTAAAATTATCATGAGGCTATGTTATGTTTATGTTGAAACAATTTAATCTATTTATTACATACTTTCGCATTATCTTCCCTCTCTACACAACGCCTACAACCACAATTCCAATTACGATACCCAAGTAATATTCGCTATAATACACAATGTATCATATTAAACATTATCGGCGGCAACGGCTCGTTATCACACCGTACGTAATGTGAGTTTGAAGTGAGAGAAATTAAACACTGATAACTAGAGCTAGTATCGATCAACGCCCAATATATGCTAGTCAAATGAGATTAGGTGAGCTTTTGATATAATAACAATTTCTTTATGTTTTCTATTGCCTTTATTAAAAATTAATTTAATAATATAAAAAGCAGTGTCCCACCGGCATTGGATATAAGGACCAAGTTGGTTAGGGCTCCAGACATACGAACCGCTTAACTATGCGTGCCATATCGAGAAACACCGCTTCTGTAGCTGGCCCATGACCCAGCTGCTTCAAGCCTCTAAGAATAGTTATTTAGGCTCTCGGGTACAAGTCTATTGACCGTAACGACTACTAACACAATAACTGTTAAATCTACATCTCTCATGTCAACTATCATATAGACATGCATGGTGACTGATCAATAGATATAATATAGGTAAAAAAATATAAGCCAAATGCAAGAATTTTTAGTTACATACTATAAATCTAACTCATTTTATGATCATTCAAAGTTTCTTTGGCGAGTCCATTTTTAAAGTACGAAATTATTAAAAAATAATTTTATCATTAAATTACCGTCACAATTTATAGCAACTTTTTTAATAAAACCATTTTCCTAAGCGCAATATTTCGTATAGCTATCAAAACAAAATTCATGACTTTAGTGTAGCCGTTTATTTGGAGCGTTTGGGCGAGTCTATTGTTATTTAGAATTTAAAATTTTGATCTCAGGAAGCTTGTCTGATATCAAATTATGCCTGCTGGATTCTTAAGTTTTCAACTTTAATATTATATAAAATACAAAAAGGCATAGCAAAGCTAAAATTCGCTTTAAAATATTACTAATTTCAATTATTATTAAAAATACGGGTAAAGAGTAAACTTACGTTATTTTAACCGGGATATGCCGACTAGTTTCGAATCTATCACGTAGATTCTTCAACTGGGCGATTAATCGCGTTTCGTCGCCCGACGGCATATTTTCAATTATAATGTCTTCACCTCACGTCGGTTTTAAAGAATTTTAAATTTTTATACCTATCATTCAAAAAATTTCCATGTCCGCAATTTCGGCCAAAATTGCCAATGAAGTCGCAACTTCCGAGGCCTGTGTGGCCACATCCTTAGCCCCGTGGCGGAACCGTCCGGCGCTGTAATATCCGCCAGCCATCAATAACGCCGCGGGCTAGCGGTGTTGTGCTGTCGCCAGCCCTCACCGCTTGCGAACGAATTACTGGAGATACTTCCGACTAACACCGTTTATGGCGATTGTTATTGTATCACAATTCGGAATTGTTATGGGCTATTTTCTTGCTAAGGAGTTTGTTGGTTTTTGCGTGAAGACAATGGTTTTCTGACTTATTACGAATGGACTTCATTTTAAGTTTGGCCCTCTTATAAGCTATTTAGTTTCAAGTGATGATATTAAACAAATAATCCATTTATAATATCCATTTTTCCTTTTGATCTTTATTTTTTTATTCTAGTTTATTTTTCTTGTATTGTTGTTTGGTCCTAATATATCTTTGTTTATATTTTCTTATGAGCTTTGACCTACTGTATTGTTCGTTCTGGCAGGGACTAACTGAAAATCAGTGCTGTGCATTGCGCGCAGCGAATACTGAGCTAGATCCCTTACCGCACATTTTCTGTGCACTATAGATATTTTCTGTGAACTGTTTTATTTTCTCTAATTTTAAGATAATAAGGGAAGAATAAATGGTTTAAATAGTTTAAAATGGTTTTAATGATTTAGGTAACGGTGGAGTCTCGCTTACCTGTACCCTATTTACTTTTAGGCTCTAGGTTTATTAGCTTCACTTTAAAAAGAAATGCCTAAATGATCACGTGGTTAGCGTATGCGCCTATCACCGCGAGTTCTCGGGTTCGATTCCCGGGTTGGGCAAAGTGTTATTTGTGAATTTTCCGTCAGGGAAATCACAACAGTAGCACGGAGTTGGAATTGTGCCCGTTGGATGGCGATAGGCTCATCCCCTATCACATGGGACCTAAACATAATAGGTAAAGTGTGAGTGTAGTACACCTCTACAACACCCTGGGTAATATCGGCGCAATTATGTTATGTTTATAATGAAAAGCTTACACTTTTTATTAGAAATTTGCGTAAATCAATTACTAGTACTACCTAGTAGTACCTACTACTAGTTATATAAGCTAATTACTCTCGCAAAGAAAAAGTTTCACGTCGATTGTGCAATGGCCAGGATCCCTAACCTATGCGCGAGCGATACCTGGCACCCCGGTCATATCACGTTTGACGGAACACACTGGGTTTTAGTCCGTGCAACTCGGACATAACCAGCGACTCTGCCTGGGTCGATGGTATGCGTCAGGCATTTCGCAGTTAAAAAAAAAATCCCGAACCTACGACCTTTAGCTTTTCTTACGACTATGGCCCTGTCATATGCTGTGTGTTTATCATTTACTAAAACGTATGCTTGTTCAGCGGCATGTCTTAAAACTTTTTCTTAGATTACTTTTAGCTAGCCACATAAATGAAGTAAGGACGACGACATGAAAAATTGATTATTAAAAAAAATTATATACATGACTAAGCTGGTAACGATTAAGTACATGATTCTGAAACTGCGAAAAGTCTCCCCAGAAAATTTAAAAATGCTTTGATTTTGTTCGTTTTCCGCGATGTTTTCAAAAAATAACGGAAGAACAACGTTACACTTGCCTATCCCAATCCCAGGCAACTTGGGGCTCTTCCGATGATTTATTTTCCTCTTATATAATTTTTAATCACCTATTCTTTATAAACATGTTCTTTATTACTGAAAAGTGCTTCCGCAATCTTATTACGAATGATTAAAATTACGATTTTACTTAAACAATAAAAAAATTCCAACACCGATGTGTCGAAAATTCCGACAGAAAAAATCAAAGTCAAGTCAAAGAATCGTGTACTGAATCACTTGTCACGATTTTATTAACATCCAGTAGGCAGTATGTAAATATTAAAATTTGTTAAGACATCATTCTTTCAAATATTTTGTTATAATTATGTACTCAATAATTCTTGCCTTTGTAAATATCTGATCGCCAAAACATTAAAAGGATAATGAGTAATAATATCGGAAGCTACAGTATTGTTAGAGATTACAGCAAAATAACAATAGATGAAAATCAAACAATCATTCGTTGAATGCGCGAAATCAGTCATTAATAATCATCCAAGTCTAATACGAGCACTGAACTAGAATTTTCTATCATTAATTGATATTGATGACATTATATTGTTGGACTACAACGCTCCCAAAGTTGGCAGATCGTCTCTAATACCTATACTATCCATCGTTTCAACTCACTCAATTCAAACAACAAATACTTAGTAAATTTTGAACTAAGCGGTCACATCGCTGGTTCGTGACAATAACGACTGATTATATCAAACTTTTACAATGTGCGAATCATATAAACTCCTCACAGTTTGCTCACAATAAAATATGCTTAACATAATTGAAATTACAAGCTGAATCACAGACTTGCCAACATTTTTTTGACCCCGAGTAACTACGCCGCGAATACGAAGACGTTTGTACGTTATATACGTAGTACGTACACAATTCTCAAGTACGTACGTAACTAGCGAGAGAGTCATCGGTTATTACATCGCAACAATTCTTTTCATACCTGTACTCTTAAAATGCGTGTAAAAATAACTTTACGGTTTTTTAATGGCTGCAAATAAATGATCTCCTCAATTTCACTAACCTTTATGACTTCACGCCTTTTCAGACTGAGGGCGAACATAAACCGTTAATATAACAAGGTGTCAGAACCTTGACATGAATATCGCTTGTTTTCATACAACTTCCAGAATATGAATCGTACGGGCGAGCTCATCCAAATAAATCTCACGGGCCGATACATTCGTGAGATTCCGAACGCTATTTCTGTATGAACTGTTGCCGAATGGCGAATACCATCACGAGCGTGAGGAAAGATCAGAGTCAGCTGCGAGTCACAATGACCAAAATACTGACAACGACTCAAGGTTGAACGTTCGTATAAAATGGCTGTAAGCTCGACGGATGATTGAGATAAGTCGCCGTCAAAGTTTGCCGGAGGTGTGAGGTGTAAGGTACTCACTGGGAGCGACGACCGCTGATCGGCTGCTGGTGACTCACAACACTGTGCACTTCACTATCAGTGGGTCAACGGTAATGCGTACCAGAGGAGAGTTAGTGGCGTGTAAAATCAGCGCGGCTGGGCAGAGATCAGCGAAGCGACGTCGCTAGGCGAGCGGCGGGCGGCGACTGGGGCGTCTCGCCGGCGCCCGCCTAGCCGCCGCCGTCCGCCCCGCGCCTTATCACACGAATAAAATTTATTTAATGGATAACCAGCCGTCGCCGACGATTGGATGCCCATTGAAAATTTTCCGCTTTACGATGATATTATTAATGACTTAAATGGTGTTTGGCATATTGTCCGGGTCGTTGCACTTTGATTATTATCGTGAATGTGAATTATTGATATTAAATGTAGTATTTGGTCGCGCGGGATTGGTGTGATGAACTGAAAGTAGGTCACATCACTTAGTGCTATGAAGAGCGTGCTAGGAATTAGTTCAATAAACACGGTGAATGGGATACATAATATGCACATTTAGTTCGTTGCTTGGTAATAAACGGGTTACTAAAAGCAGGGATATCATTTCAATTTGAAACGCTGTTCAAATATTACGTAAGCAGATTTATTACAATTATTTACCCTCCCATCCCCCTTGTCAGCAAATTAAAGTAAGCAAAGCTTTTACCCCCTCCCCCCATGTACGTAAACATTTTTCGGATTTCGAATCAACGGTAACACAAATGTTAAGTTGCTTTGCTATGCTTACAGCACGTACGTCTACTTGCTATAGTATCCAAACAAAACAATACACTGACGAGAAGAAATTTAGACAAGTGAACGACGCGCGGTAGTTCCCCGAATCGGTTCTAAAGCGAGTGCCTAAACGTATGCGTGCGGGAATCCCCAAAAATACGTTTCGCTTTCAAGCATAGACAATGTGAGTGTTGCCATTCGTGTAAAAAAGTAAATAACTACCGATGACGTAATCATCATTTAGACTCCCCTACCCCCCATGTCATCCAAAATAAGCCAAACAAAGACCCCCCCACCCCCCCGTAGTGCTTACGTAATACTTGAACGGCCCCTAACCGTATAAAGGAAAATTCAATGGAAACTGCATGTCAAGGATTTTCATAATTTATTTATTTATTTAAGATAAGACTACATACAATACTGTTAATTTAGCTGTAAGTCTTCCATAAGACTTACAGCTAAATTAACAGTATTGTATGTAGTAGTAAAGGAATCTTGCAGCCAATAACAAATTTTCACTTAAATAAAACTGAATAAAAACAAACGTAAACAGTAAAAAATCAGAACAAAATAAATCTAAAGCTAAATTTGTAAGTACCTATATAAACACTTACCACACACTAATGATACCACACACTAATGATACCATATACTGACCAATCACGCCTCCACTGCACCCTTAAAAAAGTCAAGGCTCAAACACCTTCGCACTTTTGACACACTACTATTGAAAGGATCAATATCATGCTGTTTACACATATTATTGAAGCTTCTGCTTGCACGGATCAGAAAGAGTATAATAATCTAAATATACTTTCTATAGAGATGCGTTGTCACACTTGCTCCATCGGAAGATTGTTTGTGAGCTAAAAACGTGATAATTAGTTTCACATTGCAATCCAACCGTACGTTTCTTTAAAAAAAACTATACTGGTATATTTTACTTTAAAACGCATTGAGATAGGATTACAACTTTTTCGATGATTATAAAATATCAAAAACGAAAAAAAGGTAATTTTTTTACAAAGTTTTAATACTCTAGTCTAGTGGTTGACGTATACGCCTTTCACCGCGAAATCTCGGTTTCGATTTCCAGTTTGGGTAGTGCTATTTGTGAACTTTCCGTCAGAAAATTCACAAAAGCAGCACGAAGTTGGAATTGTGCTCGGTAGATGACGATTGACTCACTAAAAACTCGATAGTCTAGTGATTACGCGAGGTTTCGGGTTCAATTCTTGGGTCGGGAAAAGTGTTATTTGGGCATTTTCCTTGACCTAAACATAACAGGTGAAGTGTGGATGTTGTACAACTCTGCCACATCTATCTGGGTAGTAAAATATAGGCGTGATGTTATGTTTTTTTAATACTAGCCCCCAGATCAACCTGATTCAGTAATACTAAGAAACAGTTGAAAAAGATATGGGACCGGCAGGATTTGAACCTGCGACCTTACTGCACACCGGGCAGCCGCTTGGACACCGACAAATGGATGAACTTGACGTCACGAAATGACGTATCATACAGTTGAGAAATTTAGGGCTCCGGTAAGAGGCGACTGCCCGGTGTGCAGTAAGGTCGCAGGTTCAAATCCTGCCGGTCCCATATCTTTTTCAACTGTTTCTTAGTATAATTTGCTAAGCATAGCTAAATGCTATAAAAATAATCAATTAGAAGCTGAATCAGTAATTCCTCAAAAATCGCCTCAATCGATAAGGGCAGGTAGATAGACCTGCCCTTATCCCAATTACTATTTTTTTTTTTAAAAGATCATATATTATTTTTATTCATAATTCTTTATTTGTGAAACATAGGAAATTTACAAAGGTCTTATAATATATTGTATGTGCGCTATGTTCTACCACTAATCGTGGTGTACAAATTAATTAAATGAAAATAACACATAAATTCATGCTTACTTTACAAAAAAAAACATAATAATACTATGAGTATTATTATGTTTTTTTTACTAATCATAATATACAAGTAACAATCAAGATCTATAACATAATAATTTATTGTACCTAATTACTATTGTTAAAAAAATGTCAAATTAAAATAATTATTACTATTACACGTCAACTTAGTAGAGCAAATTAAAACCTGATGTCAAAATAAATCAATATCATTATAAATACAAATTATTAATTAAATACCATGGTTAAAAAAAAATAATAAATAGAGATCAAAATGGAATGTCAATGTCATTAAAATATTCAGCAATTGAGTAATATGATTTTTGCATTAAAATGATCTCAACTTAAATTTAAACTCGACTATTATCATTATATTCATTGATAAAAGCGTTTATTACCTACAATTAATTAGGTTTAATAAACATATTTCACAACAATCCCGAGTGCATGCCACGGTATCCGTAGCCAAAGTTAGGCGGAACTCTGGCATGCTCAAATAATACTATATTCTAGGTTCTAAATGAAATTTCATTTGAATATCTGACTGCTTTCTGCTTCTGCTGATCATGAGTCTATTTTAATTAGTAGCGAGCAGTTTTATTACCGGCTATAGCCTGGAATCGTGCCAGCTTTATTACAATAGCGGATCTATCCTTATTATATTTACCTCCGTTTATGAAATTATGTGAATAGCGTAGACAACATCCTTGGAATATTAATTGTATAACACCACGCCTATATTACTCAGAAGGGAGTGACAGAGGTGTGCAACACTCACATTATACCTGTTATATTTAGGTACCATGGGATAGGGGATGAGCCTATCGCCATCCACCGGGCACAATTCCAATTCCCGCGGTGAAAGGTGAATATGCCACCCACTAGACTATTAAGGCAGTTTTTAATAGTATAATGGCAGTAAAGGCTATTTGTAATCAAAGTTGATCACTAATCAAATTTCTTATTAGCCTTCTGTTCAAATTCGTCCGTTTTCTAGAACGTTTATCTTGATGTCAGAGAAATAAACCAACCGAAGGCGTCATTGTAAGACGTCCTCCGCCGATTTTTGCATAGATATTTACGTTATTTCGAGTCCATATTTTTTTTAAAGCCCTCTCAGTCATGTTTAGCATTTCCTTACGATGTTTTCCCCTAACCGTTAGCGAGCTATAATTTATATGATAAATACACACATATCTTCGAAAAGACAAATCTTAACGATTTATTGACAGAGGTGAGAGGTAGTGGGCAGTCTACCAATCTGCACTTGGCCAGCGTGGTGGGCCCTAACCCTTCTCATCATGAGAAGAGGCCCGAGCCCAGCGGTGGGACATGAATGTATTAGAAACAGGGCTGCTATTATTATTATTATTAATTATGTTTTTTAGTCTGAAATCATTATAAACAGTTTTTGTTATTAAAATTACATATGTAATAACCTTGGTAATATAATAAATATTACTAAAACAATAGCCAGTTCAACGCGACAGGTGTTTTTCAAAACTTAGTAACTATTTCAACTTACAACATATTATTCTTCACAAGATATACCTAAAGTATAGGCAAGTTTTACAAAGAAGCGATTCTTTGATGTTTTTTCACGGGTCGTTAAAGATAGGTTCTGATCGTGTCTGATCGATTTGATCGGTCTGATCGCGTTTGAACGTAACCTTTTGTACGTGATGTTATTCAAAGGCGAGTTCCGGTGCACTTTTATTGGCTTTGTGATAAATTTATCGATTTCATAGGATAAAGCGAGGACATGAGTTTGAGAAATATGTTTAACATTAATATTTTTTTATTACGAAATAACATCAGGTTTATTTACAGACAAATATACATATAGGATCTAAAATTAAATAAGTGTAATAACTTAATCTAAACTTAATAAGTCAATGTCAGAAGGCCTCGTACCCAAAGAGGCTGGCGGCATTACCGCGTTGTATTGCGACACTAAGTCGCTGGCCGAAATATAAGCCAGCATTTCGAGAACGTGTTGCCTCAGTGAGACGCGCTGACAGCTCTTTTTACAGAATATAAGTGGTACGGCCCAAGGCCCTTATGAAGACCCTGCTTATAAACATTATTTAAAATACCTTACTCTATTAATATAATTTTAACGGGAATTAACGCGATTAATTATGATTTACCTTTCGGTGCTTGACGTTTCGATGAGGTTGCACTTTGTCGTTAATTACGTTAATTCCCGTTAAAATAATATCAATAAATATGCAACGCGAAAGGTTTCAAGTTACCTTACTCGATTAGGTTACATTTGTGCATAATTGTTTTTTTTTTTCAACATATCTCAAGTTAGATTAAAAAATATATGTTAAAATATTAATTAAATATGAACACCTATATCTATTATGATATCATTAGGGTGTAAACGATATCTTAACGAACCCGCTTATCAGAAATTGACTACTTGATTCTAAAGGTGCAAAAAAATCTCACTGAAAATGTTTACACATCAAAAGGCAAATGTATGAGAGGTAGCTGAGAACACTTCAATGATTAAGGGCATGATTTTGAAGCTGTAGGGTGCGAAATTTTTTAATTAGAAAATTCTACAAATGGGTACAATATTCATTGGAAAAGCCCAGAGTTGACTGAAACGTTGCAAATGTATTGGGAAAGTCTAACTCTAAGGTTACCGTTTCATAATCTGACGAAAAAATTGCCGAGAACGAAAATTTACATGGAAAAAAAAATCCATCGAACATTTTCGCACCCATTGTTCCAGAATCATGTACTCACTGATAAGTGTCTTCGTCACGATGTCAATCACACCCTATATACTAATATTATAAAGAAGAAGAAGTACCCAATATACTCCGTATCTACTGGACCGACCTTGATTAAAATTAGCATAGAGATAGCTTTAAATTGCAGGAATAACTAAGGTTTGTTTTCATCGATTTACCACGGGCGGAGGTGGGCACGGAAGCAAGTCTTAAGACAAGCTAACTGAAAACTTCCTTCTCTTCTACGACCTAATGTTGGTACAAAGTCTTGGAAACTTACAAAGTTCATGTAATTATTCAGCATGCATCGCTGTATCGCGGCAAACTTGTTGTTACAACTCATCATAGTTTTATATGTAAGCTTATGTGATGCCACTGTACACAAATTTAGAGCTATGATACTAACAAGACTGCTGTAGTCTTACGATATATTTTAAACCCGCTTACCGTGTTGTATCGGGTTCGAAATACTACATTATACAGCAAAAGTATAATTCTGCATGGCTCCGAAGATTTACAACGCCATTCCGCAATGTATCAAAGGTATTGAACAATTTAATTGATTTAGGCATAAATTAAAGGTGTTACTTATCGAAAAAGCTTATTATAATGTTCAAGATTTTTTATGTGATAAGTATTTTCGAACAATGACTGATTATTATTATTATTTTAAGTATTTAATATTATTAATGTGTAGATTTAGATTAATGTTATGTTTTATAAGGCTGTTTTAGAATGCTATTTTGTATTATTATTCACTCATTTAATCTTTTTCTCATTTTTTATATGTTTAAATATAAATTATAAAAGTAAAGTACATTTAAAAATATAAAAAATAGTACCCCACCGGCATCGGGTACAGGGACCAAACTACCGATGGTTAGGGCTCCATAGAGAGGAACCTCCTCACAATGCGTGCCGTGTCCAGTAGTACCGCCTTCTGCATCAGACCCTTGATCCAGCCACCCAACGCGAGTCTCTTTAGGTGTTTGTCGAGACTCTTTGCTATCAGTCCGTTTACGGATACGACTATCGGTACAATAATAGCCGAGTCCACCTCCCACATGTCGACAATCTCATGAGCCAAGTCCAAATATTTTATTTGTTTGTCCTTTTCGGCCTTCACGAGATTCTCGTCATGCGGGATGGTGATATCGACAATTATTGCAAGGCGTTCAGATCGGTCCACCACCACAATATCAGGTCTATTAGCTATAATAGTTCTGTCTGTGATGATGGATCGATCCCAGTATAAAATGACATGGCCATTTTCAAGAACTGGCTCAGGTACATACCTGTAGTACGGCACCTCAGTATCTACAAGTCTGTATTTCAGGGCAAGTTGTTGATGGATAATCCTGGCTACAAGGTTATGCCTGTGCAAGTACTCGCCGTTAGCAAGACGAGAACAACCAGAGATAATATGTCTGAGGGACTCGCCTGGACGGTGGCACGCACGGCAAATATCCACCGTACCGTCCCTCATAATATATCGCCGGTAGTTATTCGTCTTGATAACTTCATCTGCAATCGCACAGACAAAACCCTCGGCTTCTCCAAAAAGGTCACCGAATCGTAGCCAGGCCACGGATTGTAACAAGTCTACATCGGACCCATGTAAGGCCCGGTAGAACCTGCCGTGGAGTTTATTATTATTATTATTATTAGTTTTACTTATGCCCAAGTTTTTGTACATTTGACTTTTAAAAAATGACACGAAAATTTTGGATAACGACAAGATATGGATATAAACCATATAATATTTACCTATATACCACCCATATTTTGCAAATAAAGAATTTTGATTTTGATTTTGATTTCGATCCGGCAAAAGTTTTATTTGAGATTTTTTATTCCTTCTTAGTAGCAGCGGAGTCTGGTATTATGACCAGTAGATGGCAACTGTCTAACCCCCCATCACGTGGGACCTAAATATAGCAGGTGAAGTATGGGTGTTGAACACCTCGGCCACCTGCTGATATTTAAATATAACATAACATAACATCACACCTATAATACCAGAAGGGTGTGGCAGACGTGTACCTACAACACCCACTCTTCACCTGTTATGTCTAGGTCCCATGGGATAGGGGGTGACCCTATCGCCATCCAACAGGCACAATTCCAAATCCGTGCTGCTATTGTAAATTTCCTGACAAATAACACTATGTTCGACCCGAAAATCGAAACCTCGCGGTAAACGCTAAGCACTAGACCATCGAGAAATTCCTGACGGAAAGTTCACAAGTAACACTTTGCCAGGATATTTAAATATTTGAAGTTAAATTTCCGTCTGAGAATTAATATAGTAAATGGCATTGATTAATATAATATTCGTGAGCCTATTGTCATATCGCGTCAACGAGGCGTTGGGTTAACCTTTCACAAAACTACCATTATTAATTGTGACAGAGCTAATCAAGAACAAACCATTCTGTTATTAACAATGCGAGGAAGGTTTGCATTTATATTCTAAAGATTATGGAAGTTGGCATGAACCAAACCACCACAAAGGGAGGATCTTCCGATCAGGCTCGGTGGTATTGCCTGGCGGACAGCTGTCCATCGGTAGCGACTTGGAAGTAGTATTTATAAATACTTGCTATGAATATTTCGCTATCGCGATTCAGCGCTCTTTGGCATTTGTGACGAGTGTGTCACTTCTTGATGTTGTAAATGTCATCCGTCATTTTTTATGTGCAGATACCGCCACAGGGATCTTAATTTTGAGTAAAAATAGATTTGATTGCACCTTGTATAATAAACTTAGATTTAATGCAACCTAAGATCTTTTAATGACTGTGTTACAAATCTTAGTACGCTCTATAGATAACATAACATCACGCCTTCTTCTTCTTCTTCTTCTTGGTGCATGAAAGGAGCCTCCCCAAGTGACGTACACAATTATTTCCTACGTCCGGCGCACCCTGGGCAATTCGCGAGTTCTCCAAAGCGAATTGGCTAATCCTTTCACCACGATGGCAAGGCAAAATAAAATTTGACTCAGCCATCGACACGACGAAGAAGAAGACCGATGTTTAGGTCCTATTTAATAGAGGGTGAGTCAATCGCTATCTACCTAGCACAAATATAATAACCGTGCTGCTATTGAAAATTTCTTAATGGAAAATGCTCAAATAACACTTATCTCGACCCAAGAATCGAACCCGAAACCTAGCGTAATCACTAGACTATCGGGTCTCTATAGATCTCAGCCATAAAGTGCCTACTCCACAATTTGTGTGGGAGAAAGCATATACCAACAATCATGAACGCGAAATGAAATCCGTGTTATTGTAGCCAGTGCAAATATTTGTACATATACAACAATGAAAAATTGCTCCAAGCGTCTATCTGCGTCATACTGCAAAAGAAAGCGTGTTGAAGCGGCCGTGGCGCAATGGATAAGGCATCGGTCTTACGATCGAGAGGTCGTGGGTTCGACTCGAATTCGAAAAAGTGAACTTTCTCCAAACACAAGCGAATAAAAAAATAAATAAATAAATATTTCACAACTCACACACAACGCCATCTATTCCCAAACTAAGCAGAGCTTGTACTATGGGTACTAGAATAACTGATACTAATACATAATTATATACTTTTCTTTTGTAAATACATACTTATTATACATAGAAAGCCAGACTAAAACAAACCCCCATGTTCATGCACACAAAGATTTGTCTTAAGTAGGAATCGAACCCACGACCTCGGCGTCGCAGGCAGGTACACTAACCACTCCGCCATTCGGTCGTTCAATTAGAAATAAGCTAAGCTGGAGGGGGTTAATAAGAATACTAAACTAAATTACTAATATACTTTTTTTTCAAAACAATAATTTGCATGCCGTATCACATTTGTGTTATGCGGTTACGTACTGGCGGTTAAACACAACATTATTGTAACTACAAGCAGCTCCATGCCTTCCATAAAAAAAAATGCCACTGACCCAGTTAACAAAAGTTTCAGAATTTAGTACTATACGTATTCTAGTACACACTGGAACTTGAGCTTTACGTTTTATGACCAAACTTTGTGTAAAAGCTTGCCTGGTACACATGCGTCCCTGCGGCGACACTCGACCATAATATCAATGGACTGGTTAATGCCCTACGGCGGGTTAAGTGCTGTTAATAAAGTGAAATATTCAATGAATGAAGTCGCAAAATAAAGGGTGAATTGACCGTAAACGTTGGTAATGAAGAGAGATGATTTACTTACCGTAATGGGAGGATTTATGGGTTACTGCGGTGACTACGGTGACTGCATGCCTCAAATTTCTTCTTATATGCTGGTTTTTATAAAGCTTTGACTATTCAATACGCGAAATATTGTCAGTAACATTGCATGTATGCGGTGAACCTTATAAGGGGTGCCGTATAACTTTAATAAAGAGAAGGTCAAATCATGAAACTTTTAAGATAATTATTTAGTAAATAATTCTTTGAATCGATATACACATCATTGGGATGGACTGTTGTGTGGTATGACGTCATCTTTATAACTTCATAAACTAGGTTGTTTACGTCGGGCTTTTTTTATATTTATATAGGAATTCATAAATATTTTACACTACTACTAATATCATTAAATCTTTGCGTGTTTTAGTTATGTTATGTTTTAGTTTTTGTTAGAAAATCTGGTGGTCCTAAACAATCGTTTTGATTTTCACTTTGTAATTTTATTAGAGTCTTTAACTAAGTCAATCCGCAGCCTAGTGTGAAGATCTACAGGTTACACTCATTTTTTAACCTAATATTCTCCAAAACTACTAGAGCGTTCTCGATGAAAATTCGTGTAGAGTTTTATAACGACCCCGGAAACACAATCAATTAGACTAATTGATATTGAGTCAGAAAAAAATTAAAGACTTCTTCCTGATATTAGATGACCGTAGTAAGCAGCGTAAGACTTACACAATAAACGTTATTCTCAAATTAGAATAAAACAAGGAAAACTGTGTTTCAAAGCAAAACATTGCTGAAACTCCCAGCATTTTATGGCTTGTCCCGAAATTGTACAACAACCATAACAAGGCATTAGGCAGATTATGCGAAAACAGGTACTGGAATGTATCATATTATTGTGCGAACTTATGTTGTGAACTTCATGAAATCCATAGTAAATTACTTCTTAGTTGCTTTCCTTGGAATCACTCTAGAAAAACAACGAAAAAGTATTAGCACCAACGAAAAAACACACACCAAAAATCACACAATAGCTACAAACTATTGGTGGTAACGCTCTTGTGAACGAGCTTGAGGGCGGAATCACCCTTAAGAGTCCCGAGCGCCGTGTTTTCATACTATTGTAATATGAGTTTAAATTTATAAGTTTTTTACTATTTTCATTGACAAATCATAATAATATCTAAAACACTAAAATGCATGTTTAATTGAGTTACATACAAACTGAAAAAACAAAATGAACTGGAAACTGCCAAATAGTAGTAGAATGCAAGCATTGAATTATTATTATTATTATTCAAGATTGGTGGTGAGATCAGGCTCTCATATAACTGACACATGAGGCATGACATCGTAGATCTCAGATGTTGCATTTACAATCTGCTTTAATTGGTTGTAGATGTTTATGGGTGTTAGTAACAACTTAGCATCAGATGGACTAATTACGTTCTTTACTTACGTCGTATATAGGAAAAATCAAATGCATCAACTATAGTTCATTTTTTAAACCCAGATACTAATTTGACTGCAAGAACAAGAGATTAATGACAGCTCGACATCATTTTTACTGTCAAATTAGTCTCTGCGTTAATAAAATGAACTGTAGTTATATTATGAACGTCCACTGATCCATTTTTTTCTTTAATAGAAAATTTTACTCTTGCCAAGTTACATATGCGACTTTTTAACAACATAAGTAATACACGGGCGAACTAACTAGCTTGAACAATTTTATCTCTTCAACGATTTCTTGTTCAAAAAAATACAAGCTTCAACAAAAACCTTTGAGCCAAAATCCCTTGCATTACTTTGGTTGTGGGAGTTTTTGCGTTCGTTCTTATTCACAGCGAGGCTCTTCTCTGGCGAGGGTGTCATAATGCCAAGTGCGATCCATCACGGTAAGGTCAGAGGTCAGACGGTCGACGTACTGTCGTCTCCTTCGAGTATAATACTTCGTAACAAAACTAAGTCTCACTTATTATTTAGAGAAAAGTTTTTAAGGGGCGCGATAAGTGGTGATTATGTAGGGGTAGACTGGTGATTGTTTAGGTGTTTCTTTCGTATAAGAAACTAGCTGCGTAGTTTGCCAATAAATAGCCTTTAAGTTAATCCAAACCTTAAGAGCGTGTATTCCTTCTCAATATGAAACTGTCAATTTTTGTAGTTTTTTGGGAATATTTCGTAAAAACTGAATAAAAGTATGATTTTATTCAACTAACTTTTTAGAATGTGGGCTTTAAAAGGTAAATATGACAATTTCATTGAATAAAGCATACTTTTCTATTTTATCAGTTGAAAGAGTACTAACTGTTAAGTTGATAAATTACAAAATTATGCTGTATTTACGAATGAAATTGTTATATTTACCTTTCAAAACTTGCATTCTAAAAAGTTAGTTGAATAAAATCATACTTTCATTCAGTTTTTACAAAATATTCCCAAAACACTACAAAAATTGACAGTTACATATTGAGAAGGAATACACGCTCTTAAGCACACAAAATTCATAATTCCAATTTCAATTTTGCCTGAAAGAGTAACACCATAGCCATACATCCTTACAAACTTTCGCTTTTATAATTTAGCAAATTATTCTAAGAAATAGTTAAAGTTGAGGGTTCTGGCAAAAGGTGACAGTAGCTGGTTTGTTAAAGCGGCTGCCCGGTGTGCAGAAGTTAGCAGGTTTAAATACTGCAGATCAACATCGGATCAGGTTTAAATCTTTTTTTGTGTAATGTATATAAATGTAGTAGAAACAGCTGAAACAACATAACCGTTATTAATTCTAAAGTGCATGTGTGTTTACTCAAGTGCACTGTAAACATTTTTACTAATACTATATAATTAAAATTTACTGTAAATATAAACTATTATTATATTTTTTATTTACAACCATGATGTTAATAATTCAAAAGTTATCCATTTAAGTGTAGGAGAGAATACACATCACACCAAAATTGATAAATGTGAATTGATATGCTTCCAAAGGGTCTTTCAACAAGGACGGGTCGATGTTAAAATGGAATAAAACAAAATGTGTGTGAGATATTAACGAAATTTATTTTTTATTTGAAAGGCCCATTTATGCCGTTATGGATGAAGACATGACATCGTTCAAATGTCCACCGCGGCTTCGTATGGTAGCACGAATTCGAGAGGTCCAGTTCTTAATGACCCTGCTGCATACATCCGGCTGAATCTGAGCGATAGCCTGCATTATGTTGGCTTTCAGGGCAACGTAATGCAGGCACGCCACAGATTATTAACATCGACCCGTGGTGGTAGAGCTCTTGTGAATGAGCTCGAGGGCGGCAGCACCACCGTCTCACCTTTAACCTGCCGCCAAATAGTAGTGCTTCCATTACTGTGTTCCCAGAGATGTACAAAATACCCTCTAAAAAGTATCTGGAATACTAAATCCAAGATACTTTGAAAATAAGTATTTCAGATACCAGATACAAAATACTTTCGAAAATGGTATTTGAAATACTAGATACAAGATACGTATCTTCTAAATACTTTTCAAGATGAAAATACTTTTGTAAGAAATCAACATTTTGTTCTATTGAATTTAAGATTATTTTTGACATTATCTCAATAAACATTAATGTTATTTATTTACGAATATATTATGTTAATCGCTGAAATGTGACAAGACAAAATATTATATTTTTAAGGAAAATAATAATCGCAATATCAAAAGTATTTACTTTATTTCACCAATCAAAAGCCATCAATTTACTTGGTTGGCCATCAGGTTACTAATTTTTTCTGACCACCCTGAAGTTTTTCTAAGACAATAAAACAAACATGACATGATACAACATAAGATGTCTCCCCCCCCCAGTGGATACATGTCCTCACTTGAAACCGGAACAAAACCTTTCTATTTCTGTCATTATTGGCATAATATATGAGAACATAGATATAAGACATGCATGACATACATGACATGACTCCTATATTATTCTCATGTAAAAGAAATGTTTGAAGAACTACTTTTACTTAAGTTTTTTTGATGTTCGTCCATTGATCCATTGCCTATTACATTAGTAGAAAGAATGAGTCGCCATCTGTCCATGTGATGTTTAACTAATAATGACACGCTCAGTTTTACGCATTTATAATCTATATATATAAAAATGAAACCCGTTTTCCGTTGTCACGACATAGCATGAAAACGGCTCGACCGATTTGGCTGATTTTTTTTTGTAGTTTTCTAATACTCTGTACAAGGTTCTTACGGAAAAAGATATTAAGAAAATCTCTCAGAAAGATTAAAAAATATACATTTAATTTTGCATATTTTAAAAAAGCGCGTTACGAATGTCAACGTCATTCAATTTAAAACAAAAAGCTCTGTGGTGATCTATGACACCACAGACTTATCCGCGAGCTGTGAAAATATATATTTTGTCTTTTATTTAATAAAATTAGTAAAGTCCTTCTCAGGTATGACGAGACCAGGGAAATAGGTATTCATTTTTATATGGAGGATATTATAGATTCCAGTTCAAATTGAATAGGTACGCATACATAAGATACAAAATAAAGTAGTGCATCAAATTTACGCTAAGGCGGTACGAAGTTCGCCGGGTCAGCTAGTATTCCATAAAAATATTTGGTAGCTTATTCCTAAAAGTATTTTGTCATAAAAAGTATTTGTAAAATACTAAGATACCTAACAAAATGTATTTAAATACAAGACACAAAATGGTTTTTGGAAAAGTATTTTAGATACAAGATGGAAATACGTATCTTGTATCTTGTATCTGTATTTCAGATACTTGTATCTTAGATAAGTCACATCTCTGTGTGTTCCGGTTTGGTGGTGAGATCAGGCCCTGTAATTACTGGCACATGAGGCATAACACCGTAGTCCTCAGCTGCAGCGACGCATCTATAATCTGCTTTTGTGGATTGTTGATGTCCATGGGCTGTACTCCATTTACCATCAGGTGGACTACACGTTCGTTCGGTGGGGGCGTGGTATAAAAAAAATTCGCTCTATTTGAAAGACCCTATAGTAGGTAGCTATTGCAAACATTTGTATATACACATGACATGTAAGTACCATCGAATAAATAATTTTAAAAATAAATGCAATACTGCCTCGATGGTGTTATTGTGAACCGTCAGGAAATTCGTAATAGCAGCACGGAGTTGGAATTGTGCCCGGTGGATGGCGATAGGCTTACCCTCCATCCCATTGGACCTAAACTTAACAGGTGAAATGTGGGTGCTGTACACCTCTGCCACAACCTTTTTGGTAGTATAGGCGTGATAATGTAAAGTGAAATGCAGAATAATTTTGCTTAAAAGTCACACTTAAAACTAAATAATAATTCCTACCCGTGATAAATATATATAAAGTAAAATTCAAAATTCAAAATCCTTTATTTGTAGATCATAGGTATACAGATATTCTCTTAAATAATTATAACACATTGATCGCTATGTCTTGCCATCATTGGCGTACAAATATAAACAAAGCATATTTCGCTGTAATCAATAACCTATGACACGCCATCATAAAACAGCCTTCCTTCCGTCGCTAAAAGTTCCGGTTCCTCGCAAAAAGTGCGATATCAGACCTTTTACGCCCTCCCCCCTCACCCTCACGTCCCTTTAATACATCGTTACATGTTATCGAACGTAATGTCAATGATGTTTAGAAATTCAAATCGTTAAATATAAGTAAGATAGGATAATGGTGAGTGTTCAGTACTAATTTATTAATTATACTAAGAAAATGTTTAAAAAATTATGGTACCAGCAGGATTTGAACATGCGACCTATGCATACCGGGCAGCCGCTTTAACCACTAAGCTATGGTCGCCCTGTTGCCTGCACCCTAAATTTCTCAACTGTTACTGTTTTTTTCATAGCAAGTCTTTATAATATAACATGACGCCTTTATTGCCTAGAGGATTATCCACTTATCATTAACGTCCTTAATTTATTTTCGAAATGTATGTAACATTATGTTATTTTAGAGAATATTTTTATTCTAATGTCTCCTTGGAAAGCTCCTTGGACCTAGAAAGTAGCTAGATTTTCTGACACAAAACTGATTTCCCATTTTGTGTATCACAATTAATAGAGTTGTTATCTACTAAAATAACTAGATGGGTGATTCCTGGGAAGCTTGATTTTGACGGTCACATCGTAATATTATCTAAAATAATAGACATACATAACTTAATTAGCACTCATACGATTCCTTGACTATTATAGTAATGAGGCCTATTGATTAAAATAACAATGTAAAACTGAAAATTGGTTTAAAATCCATTTGAAACTGAAAAACGGGGTGATTTAGCTTGAATTTTACGTGTCACACGCGTAACCTGTACTTTGTAATGACGATTTATTTTGTCTACGCTTATAGCTTTATATTAATTCATATATTTTTGAATACCTAGAAAGTGCTGCTATCCTATTATAATCAAACTGTTATAAAAAAATAAAACTTATAGTAGCTATAGTCATTCAAAAACATGTCACGCGGCGGGCGTCGTTTCAACCGTGCGACGTAAAATAGCAACCAAATTCGGTTCGAACGTGGTAGGCATCTCGCGATTGGTTCTACACATCGCCAGTTTACTGGCAGTGCTCAGACGTAAAGGTGGTGTCGCTCAGTTTCGCGCAAAATAAGTTAGGTGAGTTCTTTGACTACTACACGTTTTGGTCCTACAGGGTTGATACATTCCATAGCTTGTTTTACTACGTAGTTGAAAATACTTTCACCTTAATGCTTTAAGATCATGAATACTTATATCCTTGAGTAAACTTTCAAGTAAAAATATGTATAATATTATTAATAGATTCATTGTTATATCCTAAAATGTAAATTGTCGTGAGATCCGTGGGCGCAGATCCGTGGGTTTTAAGCCACGGATCTTTGTTTTCGGCCATGAATCTTTGTCCTGTACGCTGGCGAGTTCTGCTGTTCTTGCTATTTATCTATTTACTAATGATGTCAATGAAAGTGTTTTTTAGAGTTCCGTATTATCTACTAGAAAGCCATATAGTTTCACTATGTTTGTCTGTCCGGGCCCTAGCATCTAGACTGTTAGTGCCGGTAAGCTGAAATTTTGTAAACATATGTATGATAACTATGGCTACAAAGTGATAAAATTAAATCTTGAAGAAAAAAAAAATTGGGGTAGGTACTTTTGCTAAGAGTAAAGGGGTTTTTTTTCTTTCACGTACCTCTTATTGAAGAGTATCATTAAATAGGTCTTTTAAAAGCATTAAGGGTATGCAAAGGTAATTTTTTATACTCTGAGATCTGCTAAAAATATTTTTAACCATGGATAGTATTATTTGTTTAAATAGCCCTCCCCCTCTAAAAGCTAAACAATTGGCTCAAGAAATACAGAATAATTCGTTACTGTGGTATTACTGAATACGGTACAGAAGACATGCTACATACGTTGCGCGCTCTATGTTTGCGTTGCTCGGGCATCGCTCACAGACACAATTTCTAAGACTACTTTCGTTCGCACGCGTACGGCCCCTGGACCCCCGCGTGCCCGCCGAGTGTAGGTATAGCAACTTAGGTATATGCATGAGCTAGATTTCTGTAGCCAACGATTTTGTGGTAGTATTATAATATAATGAAGGAAAAGTGTCACGGCTAAGTCCGAATTGAAAAATGCAATTACTTGAAATAATTCGTACAAAATCCATAACCTTTGTTAATAATGAATTGTTTGAAGTTGTTACTTATTTAATAAAATTAATTAATACAAGTATATTTAATACAAGTAGGTCAAGCAGTGAGCCCCTCTTAAATCTGAATTACTAGGTATGTTCTAACGGTTGATTATGGAACCCTACACTGCATTTGGCCGTACAAGCACTTGGCCGGTTTATAATTATGCTTTTCCATGCACTGGGAAAAAAAAACGGTAGTCCAGCATTATTAGAGTCCTCAATTGTCTAGTTTTTATATTTACTTTATACGACGTATGTAGCGAACGAGCATGTAGTTCACCTGATGTTATATGTAGCTGTAGCCCATGAATATATCTACAATCCACAAAGCAGATTGTAGATGCGTCGCTTCATCTGAGGGCTACGGTGCTTTGTTTCATGTACCTGTAATTTCAGGACCTGATTTCACCACCGAACTGGATCACAGTAGTGAAAGCATTCGTATTTGGTGGTAGTTTAAGGTAGGATGGCGGCTTTACCACCCCTTGAGCTCCTCTACCACCATCCCTGACTTACCTTTATTATTTGTTAAAATTAAACACGTTTTTATAATTATTCTAACTTTTGTTGTTTTTGTTTTTGCTGATTAAGTGAATAAAAATATTATTACTAGACAAATGATGTTTTATTTACAATTTCGTTTAATATTCTTTAAAATAAACGACTTTTAAGCTATGCCGCCTCGTATTTCATATGCTACCTAAGATCCATGGTTTTTTACGTGAGATCCGTGGCGACCCAAAACAAACATATTTTTATTTCCGAAACTATTATGTTTACGTGAGTTCCTTATGGACAGAAAAGTTTGTTTTTAAGCTCTCTTTTGCTACATATTTTTTGTTTTCACAAAACTTGAAAAAAAAAAATGCCATGGATCTTACGCCAGGAACGCTTCTCTCAGGAATCACCCAGTTACTAAAGATTACATGATCTGAGCAGATTTAATATTATTAATATGATACGGCGACACTTTTTGTTACGTCTATGGCGCATACAACCCCCGCAGCCACCCATCAATCCCCCCATTACGGTAAGTAAATCATCTCTCTTTATTACCAACGTTTACGGTCAATTCACCCTTTATTTTGCGACTTCATTTATTGAATATTTCACTTTATTAACAGCACTTAACCCGCCGTAGGGCATTAACCAGTCCATTGATATTATGGTCGAGTGTCGCCGCAGGGACGCATGTGTACAAGGCAGCTTTTACACGAAGCTTTGTCATAAAACGTACAGCTCAAGTTTCAGTGTGTACTAGATTCGAGATTATAGAACTTTTGTTAACAAGGTCGTAGGTACTGTATAGGCTTCCCGTACAATGCGAGACCAGCTTATACTGGAAATGTATAGCTTTTTATGTAGCATTGTGAGCATGTGTAAACATAGAATAATACAATTATATATATATATATAAGTATATTAGCAGCCCTGTATTTAATACATGTCCCACTGCTGGGCTCGGGCCTCTTCTCATGATGAGAAGGGTTAGGCCATAGTCCACCACGCTGGCCAAGTGTGGATTGGTAGACTTCACACACCCTTGAGCACTTATTTTAGGCACTCTCAGGAATGCAGGTTTCCTCACGATGTTTTCCTTCACCGTTAGCGAGCGATAATTTAATAAATACACACATATCTTCGAACGAATCTTAACGATTTATTGACGGAGGTGTGTGCCATGGGTTCGAATCCGAGACCTTTGACTTCGCAGTCCTACGGTTTCCCACTCGGCTATCGCTGCTGCTCTTGAATAATGCAATTACTCATAGAAATCTTAATAACTAGTCAATAGAAATGCTATCGACTATCTTTTAACACTGGGACGCATGTCGCCGTTTTTCAAATACCACTTTTTGTATTCCTGCAAACAAAATTATTCTTTTTGGCGATGACATTAAGACGACAATTCCTCAACTCGCACTTGTGTTCGATTAGACTCATGCGCTTGTATTCCTGCAAACAAAATTATTCTTTTTGCGATGACATTAAGACGACAATTCCTCAACTCGCACTTGTGTTTGACTAGACAGATGCGCGGCGACAAGGTCACGCGTCTTTGACATTTCTATTGCCTTATTATTAAGATTTCTATGCAATTACTTCTATTTAATATTATTTTCAGAAATTAGACAACGGGTCTAAATCGAGTAATTATTATAAAGGTAATCGTAAAAGGTAAAACGTGTGGCATCTATTAATTTCATAGATAGTTGAATCCATTTTGCATTGTGCATCGATCAAAACCCACAGCCGCAGTCTGGCACAAGCTACTTGGGATTCAGCATTTGTCGCGATCACAATAACTCCCTAATGGAACATTTAAATGCGAGGAGTCCCCGCGAGTCCCGCGACCGCAGGCATGCCGTGACTCAGCATTTATTGACTAAGTCCCTTTATTTACTTATAATTTGTAGCTGTTCTTTAGAAGTTGAGATTCGTACTGCTGACTTGAGTTACTGCTATTTAAATTGAGCATCATGTTCCATTTAAAATAATAAATAATAATAAATAATAAAAAACTCTTTATTGTAGGTACACCAAATACAAAACAATAGAAAATAATAATATGAGATATAATACACAAAATTTACTTGATATAAGTTTCCGCACGTTTACTTTTATGTAAATCGAGACAATAAAATAAATATTCGCTAAATTTTATCGTAATCCATCCAACAGTTTTTACGTGACATTCTCACATTAAATGTTATAAGGTAAGTACTACTGTGGGTACGTGTGCTACAAAGTAAATTTGTACACATGAATATAATAATAATTCTAAAAGCAATCCTGTATCTAATACATGTCCCACTGCTGGGCTCGGGCCTCTTCTCATGATGAGAAAGTTAGGCCATAGTCCACCACGCTGGCCAAGTGCGGATTGGTAGATTTCACACGACCTAGAGCTAAGAGAGCACACTCTCAGGCATGCAGGTTTCGTCACGATGTTTCCTTTACCGTTAGCGAGCGATAATATATAATTATGATAAATACACACATTACTTCGAAAAGACGAATCTTAACGATTTATTGACAGAGGTGTGTGCCGTTGGTTCAAACCCATTCGGCTATCGCTGCTAAACACATGAATAAACATAACAAAAGTTATCAGCTCAATCAGTCTACTATTATAATAATCTATTATCTCCCTTATCAACTACTACACAAATAAACAACAATACAAATACCACACAAACAAGCATCTGCATTAGAGATGCACCGAATACTCAATACTTTTACTAATATCTATGAATACATAGTAGATTTACACGCCGAACATAAAATTATATATACATTTAACGTTTTTACAACGTTATCAAGTGTTTATGTACTCACTAGATTCTGCCCGCGTGCTATGTTGATAAAAAGTAGCCTAATGTTTTCCCAGTAAAGCGTAACAACATCTTAAACTTTCGCATTCATAATATTAGTAGCTTTGATTATCTAATTCTATAGATACTGCCTCATCAACGCTAAATCGTCCAAAAATTTTGTCCGTAAATTACCTGATCCGACAAAAACCGCTGTCAGTGTCATTTATCACCTCAAACAATTAGGTCATTTGAGTGAATTACAAAAAAACATTTTGTGAGTTACAATGTCGTATTGTGCCATAAAAATATGCCGGAATTATAGCAGACGTGCAAATGCTACTAACACAATCTCCTACCATCGGTAATTAATCCAAAAACAATCGTATTTTTTCAAAACAAATCTAGCAAATTCTGACATTTAATCTCAAAACCCACACGCCATTTTTTGGTGTTGCCAGTCTGAGATACTATATTTACCCGTATTTCTGTTTTTTTTATTCTTCAGTTAATAATTTAAAATTAACAGCTGGTTTCAATAGTCTATTCGTAGATTTACTTACTATACAGGGTGTGACAAAATTAAAGAAATTTAATTAATATTAAATTAATATATATATTTTATTGATTATTATTTTATTTGATTATTATTGTGGCATTTGATTATTTAAAAAAAAACAAGTTTTTTAAGGATTTAATTGATTTTTATTTTATTTACAGTATAAAACTTAAATTTTCCAACAGTAACTTGCTAATATATTTTAACTTTGCAAAGTAAAAATATATTTTTATTATTTTGCTTTTGCAAACACACAATAATTTTATAAATTAAAGCGCCAGTAGTTTAACTGCAGTATTGTGTATTTTTACCCCCATTTATTTTTTCTCCCATTACATTGGGGTAAATTCAATTAGTGGTAACTCTCAGATGAATGTCTAGTCATCGTAAAGCAATGGTTTCACGCACACTAGCTTGTCAAATTTCTACGTCTTTGTTGCAATGTTCACTGCACGAGGCTCCCTCTATGTACTCTGAGTATTAGTAGTATTATATGCGAATACTGATACTCACTCGCACAGATATAGATCTACATAGATAACGCAAGTATCACGATTTGTATTGAAACCAAGCGTGCCGACTTTTTAATACCTATTGTGACCTCACAGCCGAAATTTAGTGACGGGAAATCCAAACCGATTCAAAGACACCGATGCCGCCGATGCCCGTCCGCCCAGTACGATTCAAACGGCCGTCCGCTATGATTTTCTCTAACAAAAGACGCGCGTTGACTGAAGTTAGCGGCGACCAACCTTGACGCTTGGTCGGGGTTCGGACACGCGAAGTACATGCATTTGCGTTATCTATGTAGATCTATATCTGTGCTCACTCGTATTTATTCGTTGCATCTCTAACCAGTATCATCGTCTGATATTTATAAGCTTCTCGCACATCACGACGACAGTATTATGCAATAGCTGCAGTTAGTCTGTTTATTTTAACTAAACATGTCTCAGGAACCTTTAGAGTTTTTGCCGTTCGAAAAATGGAGTGAACTTCAAAGTGTCTTTAAGAAAGACTGGCCCAGAAGTAAAGGTGGATATACAGTGTTGGACGCCCAAACGTATTTGAAAGAAAAAGGGTTGGACTACGGTTTTAAAGTGTATTGCCCTTTCGGTGATGTTTGGAATGGAATGGTTGCTCTTAATGTAAAGGTTAGTCCACTTTTTACAGTGTTTTTGATATAGGCAAGTTAAATAAAGGAGACCTTTTGTGTCCTGGCTTCTGTCTTGCATAGTTATGGTCATATTTTTATAAGGAATTGATTTCCATGATATATGAGGATGATTATAAAGGCTAATTTCGCCTGTCCGAGTTCAACCAAACAATCGATTTCGATCTCTTTGTTCCTTGAGAGATATATCGATAACCATATAGCGCTGATTAAATCGATACTAACAGGCCACGCAAATTTTGTATTTACTAGGCATTTCTATATGAATATTAAAATTATCATTTATCATACATAAGGCAACAAAAGTCAATTCGAAAAATCCAAAGTCATTTACATTTTATTGTATTTTTCAGGATCAGTTCTACGAAGTAATAATTCAATGTCCTCGAGACGACACTCAAAAGCTTGAAGAAGCTTTGCGAAGAACTAACATTATTGATTGGGACAGACCAATAATAGTACCGTTTGCTCCATATCATGTGATTGAGTGCGTTCGAAAAGCTGTAGGAGATTATATGAATTTGAGATTGTTGCCTTCGGCGACGTTCGTTTATGAAAACCCTAAGATTTTTGAAGATGTCATGTAAGTATTATCTTTAAGATATTTGCGTTGTTAAATTAACTATGTACATGTATTATAAAAATAATGTGATATTACTGAAATAGACGAGATTATGCCATAGTTATCTTTATAAGCTAGTTTGCTTGCTACGGCCAATGTAATCTTTACCGAAATGTCATCGTAAATATTCCAAGATCGCGTGGTTTGTTATTATAAGTAACTGATAATGATACCATTTGCTCTCTTCAATTACATAAAATAGAGAGCGTTGGTCCAGACTTTAACGTCATTTAACTTTAGACATCTGACTCCTTAAGAGTGCGGCGGAAGGACCTCGTTTTTACATTCGAAGAAGCAGCAGGATTCAAACAGTAGTGCCATCTCTCTTTGGCGCACGCGCGGTTGCATTTATCCCTGTGAGACAGCAATACTGGTCGTTCAAAATGTAAACGCAAAATAAAATATATCTTGACTTCCAAAATATATGAAAAAAAACTTCACATTTTAATATTTTGCTGGTTTCTTTTTGTTAATCCCAAACTAGACAATTGAAACTATATAATATTTCAATGCAAATTATAGCTTTGCTATGCCATTTTGTATTTAATGCAATGGTAAGATTGAAAATTTAAGAATCCAGCAGTATTTGAACCTGCACCCCCCCGGGCAAGCGTCCCTGGTGCTACGCCCATTAAGTCATGGATTCGTATGTTGCAAGACTCAAAATTTCTCAACCGTTTTTACTGCTAACTTGATGATTTTATTTACAGCCTCCCTCCGAACATAACCTTTGGCCAGCTTACATCAAATCACGTGGACTTACTCAATTCCACTTGGCCACATCGCTACCCCAACTCTTCCTGGTATTTCGAGCTTCTCATCAACTCAAAACGCGGCTATGGACTATTCTTCGAAAACAAACTTATAGCATGGGTTTTGTACAACGAATCGGGTACTTTACTCCACATGTTTGCAGTTGAAGAACACAGAAAAAAAGGTTTAGCAGAATTGCTCTTGAAGATGGTCAGTAACATCTTAGTGGAACAAGGTAAACCCGTGTCAGCATATTGCCTTAAAGACAATATTAATGCTTGTAACTTGTATAACAAGGTTGGATTTGCTAAATCTGATCCTGCGGCTTGGTGTTATCTGAATAAAAAATAATTATGCAGTTTCTTGTTTTCTTACTACCTTATTGATTTAAAAAAAAAAGTATCGATCCTGAAGCAATTAAAATGTAGGTAATATAATATTACAGAAAAAACTGACTTCAATTACGAAAAATACACTAAAAAGAAAGAAATACGTATAAGTAATATTCAACGTCTCGTCTCAACTGTGTATAACTAGAAAGAATATAGTAAACGGCCTTAAGGTGCCTATATTTAAAGAATTATCCTCTTAATTCTAACCGTGTTGAGGAGTTGTACCTCGATTTCTCTAGAATTCCATTATCAGATCGGAACCTTGGGATTGCAAATGGGATTGCATCACCACAACTATACTTTAAAAAAAAATAAAAATTTCCCAAATCGATCCAGGCGACTTCGAGTAATCGGCGAACAAACGAAAAAAAAACATTACAATTGAAAATCCTCCTTTTTTTGAAGTCAGTTAAAAATTTAATCCTAACTTTTGCCATTAATTTACCATCAGGGGCTATCCTATCACCAAATCAAAGTTTTAATTAAAATAGTATTTGAGAAGGAACGTTTTATTTAACATCGTAGACATAGAGGAAGTCTTATTGAAACATACAAAATACTCTCCGGTTGTTACAATGTTCCTGGAATACAGAATTTGTACAGTCTGAACGAGAACAAACACCTCAGAGGACATTCACTTAAACTGCTTAAACTGTGTACAGAACCTCACTAAGGAAACCCGCTGAGACACTTCTTGCCGAATCGTGTAGTATCAGCATGGAACAAATTCCAATCCCAGAAATTGTGATAAATGCACCCAGCTTAAACAGTTTTAAAAACCAACTTGCTTGACAAATTCTCCAAATCGCAAAACACACACGCATCAGCTTAATAGCTGCTAATGTGAAATCCTATAAATAAATAATAAAAAAAAATCTATCAACAAAACGCTATGGTACGCTATCATCGTTTTTATCTCAACCACAATCACAACTATTTCAATGAAATGACTAATAAGGAAAACAAACAAATACTTTAACCATCTGGTAAAAATCCGCACGAATACTCAGTATTTATTTTGCCTCGCTGTTGGACGCTCGTCCGTAGCGTCCGTACCTACCCATAATGATTGACGATGACGATCCTTTACGTCTTTTACCTTTTGAGAGATGGATTCCACTTCAGGATACGTTCAAGTTGAATTGGCCTCGAAGTATTTCTGCAGTTGCCGGGTTGGAAATTCAAAGACGATGGAAGAAACAAGGCATTGATTATGACTTCAAAGTTTATTGCCCTTTCAATGACGTTCGGAATGGAATGGTCGCTGTTAATGTGAAGGTTAGTTCATATTTTATACCTACTTTAGTTGTTTATTTATTATTGACATAACAACAATGGTAGAACAGCTGCTAGTTAGTTTATTATGTTGTTTATGTAACTGTTAGATTGATTATTATCTGTGTTGGCTATATTGATAGCCAACATAATTAATTAAATAAATAAAATAAATAAATATCTCACAACATACACACAACGCCATCTAGTCCCAAACTAAGCAGAGCTTGTACTGTGGGTACTAGAATAACTAATACTAATACATATAAACTTTTCTTTTGTAAATACATACATACTTATTATAGGTACATATAAACAACCAGACTAAGTCAGACCCCCATGTTCATGCACACAAAGATTTGTCGTAAGCGGGAATCGAACCCGCGACCTCGGCGTCGCAGGCAGGTACAGTACCCACTCCGCCATCCGGTCGTCGTGATTGGTTACTGCTATTCTAATAGATACAATGGTTAATGGCCTGCACAATGAGTTTTATCTATAATCAGTGCGTTAATAATGTTTAATTATCTAATAATTCAAGGTTATACTAACTAGGCTACAGCTGATAATGGGATGGTATGCTTTTTGTATGTTTCAAAAACAATAATAATTCGTAGTGTATATTTGTGTTTTAATGCCGGTATCTCGACATATGTATGCAGCAAATGACAACAGATTGGCTGCAACAATAATGCTGCATAATACGTTTTTAAGATGACTAATTAAGATGTCAAATAGTACTAGCGATAAAAGCACATATAATAATTGTATACTCTCACAATAATGACGTAAGACAATAGAATTATCTATATAGTAAGGTAGTTACGGGACCTGGCCCACGACGACTTTTAGTAGCGAACAAATCTTTGTGTGCATGAACTAGTACCCATAGTACAAGCTCTGCTTAATTTGGGACTAGATGGCGTCGTGTGTAAGTTGTAAGATATCTTTTTATTTATTTGTAAGGTAATAATATATTATCAGAACATAGGTACTCATGACCAATTAGACAAAAAGTTTGTTTGCAATGTCAAAATCCATGAATATCAGACTGATTAATTTTCGAAACTAAACCATGTAAATAGACTTAAATGTAACAAAATGTCTATGCTAATTACACTTTCAATCATAAATCTATTGGTCAATACATTCTATACATAAAACAATAATTGTTTCAGGCTACATTCTACGAAATAATAATCCAATGCCCAAGCAATGACACGGATAAACTGAAAGAAGCTTTAAAGAAAACTAAAGTAATAGATTGGAATAAAGAAGTAACAGTGCCTTACGTGCATCGTAATGTCATCGATTGTCTTAAGTCAATCGTTGAAGAAATGGATTTGGAACTAGACATACATGAGTTTTATGAAACGTTTGTACTGGAAAAAGCTGAATTTGAGGATGTCAGGTATGAATAAATTTGTTAAATAACTAACCTAACAATAAACAAAATTATTTGCTTTTTAAACGCTATCACCTTCTTGCCCCTTATTTTTTTGAGTAGATTAAATTCATGATCGTGTAAACATCCGAAAATAAAGTAGAATGAATATTTATTTAATAAGAGGCAAGCTTTATTTACAGAAAAATATACATGTTGGATCTTAAATGAATAGAGTCTAATAACTTAAATTTGTAGTAGAATGAATAGTCATAACTTTAAAGCGATTTTCTGCCTTCTATTAACTGACCTTGGTTGCTAAAATAAAATTGCTTAGTTGATCTCACCCTGTCAATAATTAGATTAAAATTTTACAGTTACACTAACTTTTCATTTACAGTCTACCTCCAAACGTGACCTTCGGTCCTATAACCATGGAACATTTGGATCTGGTAGACTCTACGTGGCCAAACCGCTATGACACTTCACCGTGGCACTTCAAACTTCTGATCGAGAACAAATTTGGCTATGGTCTCTTCATTAACGATGCTCTGGTCTGCTGGGTCTTCATGAAGGAAGTTGGGCCACTGCAGCACCTGTATACTGTTGAGGAACACAGGAAAAAAGGCTATGCTGCGCTACTGTTGAAACTAGTCAGCAAAATATGGGTAACCGATGGCATTCCTCTGATTGCGTTTTGCTATAAGGATAATGTTGGCGCTTGTAAAACGTACAAAAAACTGGGATTTGCTCAAACGGAACAAATAGCGTGGTGTGTTTTGAATAAAAAAGCTAAATGAAAGTTTAGTTAGTGTAACCTTTGTTTTATTGTACACAGTTTAAACAGAAAAACACATACAAACACAATATACAATAAAGGCAAGATAAAGTGTTTATTTATTGTCACTTTGATTGAATACAGGGGTCATTATCAGGAAACTCATTATTTGGTTGACTTCGGTGGCCATTTTTTTCTTGGGTATATAAGCAATACTCACATAACATATCAAATTTAGAGTTAATTTAAAACATATTAGTAGTAGAGGGAACCATAAAGACCGAAAGGATACAAAGGAATTCAATTTTTTAAAAATGGTGTTCACCGAGGTCAATATTCTTATCACCGAAATCAAATCTATATATATAAAAGAAAGTCGTGTTAGTTACACTATTTATAACTCAAGAACGGCTGTACCGATTTGGTTGAAAATTGGTGAGGTAGCTTAGAGCCAGGAGACGAACATAAGATAGTTAAAAGAAAAAAAAAACTTTTTAAACATAGAACATTCGTAGAGTTACACAACACAGTGATGACAATATATCTTTGGTGGATTTTTCTTGAATTAAGTTGTTTTTTCTTATCGCAGTTACCATTAACTACATATTTTTACAAAGATAAGTTTCTCTTTTATTTACAGTAGGTAGGTTTCAGTATCCAAAACGGTATTTTTTTGCAAAAACTGGCATAACTAATATTATTTTAGGGATTTGTTTGCTTAAACTTAGTATATAAGTCTTTTAAAGAATCATTTAAGTAGCGTCTTTGTTTTATCATTTTTCTTGATAATGAACTCCTTCTTGTCAGAACACATACGACTGTTTTCATCTTCTTCAAGAAAAGTTTAAATGTCCTCTTCCACATTACTTTTTGTTGTTTTTATAGCGCTAGATTCACTTTGTTGTTTCATAATATCTTTATTATGAGTTTTAATTGTAGGTTCATATTTTCTTTATTCAGCATTTTGGTATCTTAATCTATATAACTGTTTTCTTTGTCGTTCGTTGACAATCTTTAATTCATCAATCTTCTTTTTATTTATTTATTTATTTATTTTAAACTTTATGCACATCAATAAGTACAATGGCGGACTTAATGCCTAAGGCATTCTCTACCAGTCAACCATGAGGAGGTGCAGAGACAATAATGGTAGATGCTTTAGAATTTAAAAAAAAAGAAAGTACAATCTATAAATTTACAATCCTAATTTAATGTTTATTCTAATAATTATATTTTAAACAGGATAATATATAATGTAAATATACTAAATATTACTATTACATAATATAAATAATATATAATATAATATATTAAATACATATAATCAGGTAATACATAATTTAAACGTATATATATAATATAATATATAGGTACACAATATCATTTAATTTTTTAATGACTCTGCTGATGATTCTTTGTACAGAAGATTACGTACTCTAGCTTTTTCTGTAACTGATACATTTTGTTCATGCGGTATTTAAGTCTACGTATAATAACTTTGGTATTTAGATTCTTGTTAACCTTTAGAGTCGGAGGAAACTCCTGTTCAATCACGCGAACGGATGATCTGGTACATGGCTTCTACATTATACTTGTGTTACTAGATGGGCTAAATGGTGCTGTCAAGTATCTTTTATCTGCCAAAACAGATAAAAGATAGCCCGAAATTGTCTACTTTCAATAGAAAATTAAAGACATTTTTAATAGAAAAATGTTTTTATTGTATTGACGAATATTTTAAATGTAAAATTGCAATTGAAACAACTTAAGGTATTTTAACAGTATTATAATTAACTATTATTTGTTTAGATTTAAGATTTATAAAACTGTGTTTTATGTTATTTTTTCTAATTATTACTGTGTGTTGTGACTCCCACTGAGTTATCGAATTATGCAACGTCTGAAAAGGGCTACTAAGCTATCAAGATCTGTATTCTAATATTTAAGACCTGTACACTTAGTAAGCAAATAAAGACTTTTGACTTTTTTGACTTTTTCTGACAAGTCTCGATAAGATGGAACACGCTGATGTAAAGGAGATGAAATGACCGATGAACTTGATGGTAGTAAATCAAAATAGGAACAAGCTTCAGTTTGAAGTAGTCCTAATTGTTTTGGTTGTGATCGTGGAGTCAACAAAGGATCGTCAGTTTTGTCACGTACTTCTGGTGCTATTATTCAATCCTCTTCAAGACACTTTGCCTCTTTGCGCCTTTTTTTTCAAGTTGTGTTTGTTGGAAGATATTCTTCTTCTCTCCCTAGAAATTCGTTGTTGGCGAGGATCTAATACACTCAGACTTTATCTTACCTTCATTCTTCTTTTTATAATACAATTGCCTATCTTTCTCTTTAAGCACTAAGCGCGTAAAGCTCTTGATGCGAGCTTTCCGACGTTGTTCAACCAATCTTTTTTTGCCAACCAATCTTCTTTTGAATCTGCCATAGTCACAATACTGAAACAGGTGACGAGAAAGTGAAATAAAAGATCGTTAAATGTAAATAAATAACTATTGATTGATTTCGGTGATTTAAAAATTGATTTCAGTGCACATATTTCCACCGAAAACACCGAAATTAATGCCACTGGAATCAAAATAATTAGTGAAAACTTAGAAATTTCAAAAAGTAACCCGAATTTTTAATATTTATCTCTTTTATTGTATTGTCATACACATAAGACATAATTGTATTATATTTTAAGAATATTAATTCAATTAGTAGTGGATATAATGAATTCACCGAAATCAATTGTAAGGGTATACCAAGCCACCGAAAACAATTACTTACCTTAATATAAGAGTCGCATAGAGACGCACAGACTTCTTATCCTTACCACCGATGCGGCGCGCCTGACAGTTTGTATTTCTTGAACAAATGTTCTCGAACTTACGAAAACACAGGATTTATGAACGAATGGGTGCGCGCCACTGATATCAAGTCTAAACGTCGGACATGAAGACAACTAGTTGTAACTTGTGTACTGACACCCATAATAGGGTGGAAATATTATAAATTGAGTTAATAACTATCTAGTTGTTAGTGAACGCATGCATTTAGTGCTATGTATTGAAGATAAAAAGATAAAAATATATTTCCGCCTTAATCTGGGGACCGGACGCGGCACCGAGGTCAATATTTTCAAGGTTTTTATTTAAGTCTATATGGTATGTCTTCCATTGTCAATGTGGACAAAATAATATTACTTGGCGATTTTAACATCAACACTCTCAATCATTCTGACAGTAAAACAAAACTATTAAACAGTTTTCTGCAATGTATGAATCTTGTTAATGTAGTATCTGAACCTACTCATTACACTGACCACAGTGAAACATTGATAGACCTTGTCTGCACGGATGCACATGTATCGAAGGTCTCAGTTCTGCATAAGCCTGACCTGGGACACCATGCTGTTGTGTCTGTGGAATTTAAAATAAAAAAGCTTAAACCTATCCCTCAATGGATCAACTATAGGCCCTTGGGCAACATCATACTGGATCTATTCAACGGGGATCTTGAAAGAATATGCTGGGATGATATAATTTCTAAAGACGATACAAATGTTATGGTGAGCTTATTTAATGACTATATCACTAAATTATTTGACTTACATGCTCCATATAAAAAAAAGCTCGTAAAAGAAAAAGGCTACCCATGGATCACTGACACTGTCAAAGATATGATGCGTTTACGCGACAGATATCATAAGCAGTACAAATCCTTAAAATCAGATAACCTCTTTATGACTTATAAGGATATGAAGGGTATTGTTCTGGCCGCAATTGAAACAGAAAAACAAGCTTACTTCACTAATAAAATAAATAAAAATATCAATCAACCAAAAGTACTGTGGAAACATTTAAAATCAACAATAGCAATAAAAAGTAACAAAAATTCTGAACTTCCTCCATCATGTAACGACCCAGAATTACTTAACTTACACTTTTTAGATATACCGGAAGTCAAGGTGACTATAGCAGATATGACTTATTATGAGTTTCACAGATATGGCAAAGAGGTTTTTAGTCTTAGGTGTGTTACTGAAGCTGATGTGCAAAAAGTAGTGTATGGTCTTAAATCTAATGCTCTAGGTGCTGATGGCATCAATTTGGACATGCTTATGTTGATACTACCACAAGCCTTACCTACTTTAACCCACATCATAAACAAATCTATAGTCACCGCAGTAGTCCCAGACATCTGGAAGCTAGCTATAGTAAAACCTATAGCCAAAGTGAGCAATCCTAGCAGTCCTAGGGATCTGCGACCTATAAGCCTGCTGCCATGCCTCTCCAAGGTACTTGAGACAGTGGTTTGTAAGCAGTTGAGAGAATATCTGGAGGCTCAGGAGGTTTTTCCGCAGCTTCAATCCGGTTTTCGCAAATCCCACAGCACAACCACAGCATTACTTGATGTTACTAGTAACATTCTTGAGGCTAGGGACCAGGGTATGGGGACGGTTCTTGTTCTTCTGGATTTCTCACGAGCCTTTGACTCGTTAAATACTTCTCTTCTTCTATCCAAGTTGGCATACTATGGATGTAGTAGTGAGACAATCAGCTGGTTCCATAGTTATCTGAGTAATCGGCATCAATTTGTTCAACTATCTCGGGATGCTAATGACATTGGAACCACATCACTGCTCTGCGGTGTAGAGAAGGGCGTTCCGCAGGGATCAATTATCTCTCCTATTCTCTTTCTTTTGTACAGTGCGGACATAACTAAGGCAATCTTCAACTGTAGATACCATATGTATGCAGACGACGTTCAGCTGTACATGTCATTTCGTCCTCATGATGCTCAGGAATCTGTAAAATTAATAAACCAAGATTTGGATAGAATATCAGAATGGGCTAAGAAAAATTCCTTAATTCTAAACCCAGTAACTACACTAAGGGCACTAAGAATATTATAGGGCAGATAAACAGCCATTGCCTGGATATAAAAATTTGTGGGTCGTCCATTGAGCAAGTACAGGAAGCTCGAAACTTAGGTGTTGTGTTTGACAGTGACCTTCGGTTTGAGACACATATAAAGGAGGCTGTTAAGAACTGTTTTTACCGCCTTAAACTGCTTTACAGGATTAGACCATACCTCAGTGTAGATATTCGAGTCAGGCTGTGTGAGTCATTAGTTTTATCAAAATTGAACTATGCAGATGCTGTGTACGGTCCATGCTTGTTGGGTAGAACGGAGAGACTCATACAGCGGGTGCAAAACTCATGCGCCAGGTTTTGCTTTCATGTGCCTCCACGTGCTCATGTAACACCTTTCCTAAACAAAGGTAATTTAATGAGGATGACTGCTCGCAGGAAGTTGCATTTAGCTACTCTACTGTTTGGTGTGATACTTACCAGGAAGCCTATGTATCTCTGGAACAAGTTGACTTGGTCAAGTGACTGTAATGTACATAGAACAAGAGCGTCAGCTTATCTTTTAACTACGCCATCACATCGTACAGCAGCTTTTCGTGGTAGTTTTGCCTTCATGGCCAGTTCTACTTGGAACGTCTTACTGCCGCCGCTGCGAGCCTGCAAAACTATAAAAAACTTTAATAAGCTGTATAAAAAACACTTACTGCTCGAGCAAAAACAACAGCCTTAATAACTTTTATTCAACTTAATCTTACCTTGACTGTCTTGTCTGAAGAGTTTCAATTTGTTTTTTTTTTTTCTATGTAAATTGTTGATGAGGTTCTGCCCATGCGCAATTTTTGTATCTAGTGTAAGCTCTGCACTTAATTGAGCACTTATTATAATAATTGAGCACTTTTTTATAATAATTTAGCTTAGTTCTCTTTTATTTTTGTTTTCCATGTCTGTTATTCTTTTATGTACTATGTGAATGTGTTTATGCCAACGACGTGACCGCCAATCGTAGCGCTCTCTATCTTTTGCGCATAGTCCAAATGATATTTGAAGCGCTATGATTGGCGATTGCACTTTTGTTTGATATATACGGACGCCACCACTGGCCATTTGTTTCGCGCAGTCGCGCTATGGCCTGAGCGTCATGGTTGCGTTCCGTTTTACTCATGAATCTAGTGAGGTTTTACTAGTATTATGTTTTTATTTTTTATTTTATTTTTATTTTTTATTTTTTGTCTTCCCTGCTTTGTTTTATTAAGTTTAACTCTAGTTTGTTTTTTGTTTTTTATATTTTTACTTTTTTAGTTTTAAAATTTAATTTTAGATCTTACCTTTGTTATTTCTTGATGCTTATAATGTACATACTTAAGTTTTTAATATTATTGTTATTTTTTTTATGTGATATCGTTCGTCCTCTCTCTCTCTGGCGCCATCAGAAAATCAGCGCTGCAGGGCTTTGTTGCTCTGCAGCATATGGCTGAGATGGTGACCATTTCTGGCAAAAAGTTTGTTTAGTTGTAAGTTCTATTGTTTTATTCTCCTATTTATTTTTTTTGTCAGAATAAATGTTTTCTTTCTTTCTTTCTTTCTTTCTATTTTTTTTAACTAACTTCTATTTTACTTATTAAAAAAATAACACTTGCTTCACCTCACATAAGGCCGTACCTATTATAGAAAAAAAATGCAAGTTGTTAGCTACCTATTTTGTACTGGTTTTCAAGCCGGACACGCTAATTTGAGCCGGCTGAGAATGACCCACAGCTATTGAGAGATAAATATAGAAGAGAAGCGCTGTTACTATAGGTCATATTCATCGCTTTATTTTTACCAAAGACTGCATAATGATTATGCAGTGCAATAATAATAAATAAACAATAGAGATCATGTTATTGTAAACCACCTTATCATTTTTATAGCACGAATTAGGTAGTAAAACTGATAAAAACCTTGCATGATAGATAAGATACAATCAAAATAAATAAAAGCGCGCTATCATCGTTCATTCTGTATCCATAAAAATGTGCTATTATTACCTGGCATTAAGTCCGCCTTTGTCACAATTTTTTTGAAAGAAGTTCTTAAATAAATAAAAAAAAGATTTGTCTGCCAGAGAAGCTCGTAGCTAAGTCAAAGCCGCGCCAACCAATCAATCTTACAGGTTAAGCAATGCTAACCGTGGTTGGCCGTAGATGGGTGACCATCCCAACATTACGTTTACCTCCATGCCTTGGAGAGCACGTTGAGCCGTCGGTCTCGGTAGCATATCCTAGGTAGTCAGAGGCCAGAAAGTCTAACAACTAGTCTTACAATGACTAACTATTACCTCGTACTGGGTTATGGAAGGTCTGATGGAAACCATCTCACGAAAAATACTGATATTCAAGTAAATCCGTAAGACTAGAAACCGACCCCAATGTAATTGGAAAAAAGGCCCAGAAGATTGTTTAATTTGCCTGCCTCCCTGTCCTGCCCCTATTAGCCTATCACTGCAGTTAAATTTACCATATTTACTAGAGATGCGCCGAATATTCGTTTAGTATTCGGTACACGGCAAATTCGGCAACTGAACCGAATGTTTGGTGAAAGGGTTTTTTTTCGGTTACCTTTCTAAGTAATAATTATCAACTTATACCATTGTTTTATCGCGGTTCACAATAATATTTAGTATAAATATTATAATACTTCAAATGTTTCATTGATTTTAGCGATTATCTGTTAAAACAATTTATTATAGTCTTCAAAGTAATGTAGTAGTATGATGTAGGTATAATAATAAATCACTTTTTATTGTAATTAGTAGAAGTTTGTCCAATATTACGAGTTTGGCTGGCGCGGCCATTGTAAGGAGACATGTACTGAACCTAAATGCACACCAAAATTGCATTTTGATAAAACCGGATAGCTCGGCCGAATATCCGGTTCGGTAAATAATATTCGGTATTCGTTATTCGAAAAAAAAAACAAAAACCGCCCATCTCTTATATTTACCTATAACACAAACTCTTATAATACAAATTAATATCTTTTAACACTATAGCAAAATAATAAAACAGAGTAATTAGAATTACAACCAGTTATATCTGCGGTATTAATCAACATCGTGATTAGGGTTGCCAGGTTTCAGTGAGTGGATGACAGGACAAAAATAAATTAGATTATTTTACTAGCAATATATATTATAATATTTTAACTTCATACGTAACATAAGCCAATATATTTTAAAACTAGCTAAAGCGACAGACGTTGTCCTGTCTTAACTATAAATACATCTTCTTCGACGATATTTGCAGCTCAAATTCTGTTAATGTTATGTCAAACTCCATAAGGTTACACTAAAAAATATACAGTCAAAAGCGTAAATTTAATATGGTGTTTAAGTATTCTTAAATTATACTAAGAAACAGTTGAAAAAGATATGGGACCGGCAGGATTTGAACCTGCGACCTTACTGCACACCGGGCAGCCGCGTTAGCCATCGCATTAGCACGGTGCGATGTGGGGTCGAGACGGGGTCCACACGTCCTCTTGCTGTTGTCATCTGCTGTTCGTATTTGATATGCATAAACCTTTTTGTGGTAAAATTCGTGAATTAAATCTCCTAAATTTAAATCACTTGATACGAAAGAGTACTGCTTTTACTGAAATATTGCCTGAATTTAGCAGACAGTCTGGTAACCCTAAATTAATGCATTGAAATCTCAAGTTTAACAACCGATCATAAAAATTGACGATACTGCATGCAGATATAGACCACTTTATAAAATTAAATTCAGTAATTATTGTGTGATACTGCAAAACACTAGTGAATATTTTTTAAATGGCTGAAACCCAAGACCCATTGCATCTTTGGCCAATAGAAAGATGGAGCAAACTTCAGAGTGCATTCAAGTTGGATTACCCTCGAGGTATCTCAGGATTTGCAACGCTGGAGATTCAGAAACGATGGAAGTAACAAGGCATTGATATTTATGACTTTAGCGTTTATTGTCCTTTTAGTGACGTGCGGAATGGAATGGTTGCTTGCTCTTAATTTAAAAGTATGTATGACTATACACTACTGTATGATATCTTTTAATCAACTTTTTAAGTTGAGAATATTTTGTTTCATGTGTTGTGTTTAATAAAAGGAAAAATTTAATGTACTACTAATAATAATAACGCCATCTATCGGGATTTTTTTGTAATAATGAAAGGATTTCCATTTGAGCACACAGATGGCGTTAAGAGATATATAAATAGATTTTTCACTACAAATTTAAAGCATTAGCACATGCACACACAACACACATTAGCGTTTGTTTTATTCTTGATGATCTTTGCCAGTTTTGAGTACTAAATTAGTCCTGTATTCCACAGATATACTAGTTAACCACTAAACTAACATGCAAGTCAATTCTAATAACATAATTTATCCTTGCAGGATAAATTCTACAAAGTAATAATCCAATGTCCAAGTGACGACACAGAAAAGCTTGGAGAAGCCTTAAAACTACAAAGATAATCGATTGGGAGAAAGAAGTGGTTGTACCTTTTGCATCTCAAAACGTCATTGATTGTCTCCAAAATGTTGTCAAGGATATCGGGGTGGGGATCACAGGGACTTTCTACTTGGATACCTTTATACTTGAGGAGGCGCCGGGTGATTTAAGGTAAAATAACAAACATGATTTTGGTAATCTAGTTGATCCGTACCGCGGAGATCACGTGACTATTAGTATAACAAATAATAAGTTGACGACGTGATGGTGGAGTTGGTAGTGTACCTACCTGCCTAAGACGCTGAGATCACGCGATCGATTCTGCCTCAAGCTCCATGAAAATGGAGGTTTGTCTTGGTCAAATAAACAACAGGTCTTGGTTGAAGTATGTATTTACGAAAGCTAAAGTATATAATGTATAAGTATCAGTTATTTTAGTACCCATAGAAGAAGCTCTGCTTAGTTTGGGACTGGGTGGCGTTGTGTGTATGTTGTGTGATATTTATATAATATTTTCATATATATATATATAACGTATTTTGCATACCCCCAGAGTTCACTCCCGAATATGGTACGTCGGGATTATCGCCCACGTCACCATCAAGCAAGCTAGTTTATCATCGGACATCGCAAACAATGAAAACGCAGGAATTAATGAACTTATGTCAGTATATTTCAAAGAAACACCAATATACTTTACACACACAATACAAATTTACAATCGTACAAGTAAAAACAATTATAAGAGTACTTACACGCTCGCAGGTTCGGGAATAAAAGGTGAAGCCATTTTTTATTCAGCCCTTATTTATAAGATTAGGTTAGTTCGTTTTTTACCCGTCTGACGGCGCTAAAAATTACAGCGGATGTATACGCAGTACATTCGCATTATTAGAATTACATAGTTTTCCAAACATTATTTCCAGAGATGTACAAAATACCCTCTAAAAAGTATCTGGAATACTAAATCCAAGATACTTTGAAATTAAGTTTTTCAGATACCAGATACAAAATACTTTTGAAAATGGTATTTGAAATACTAGATACAAGATACGTATCTTCTAAATACTTTTCAAGATGAAAATACTTTTGTAAGAAAACAACATTTTGTTCTATTAAATTTAAGATTATTTTTTCTTGACATTATCTCAATAAACATTTATGTTATTTATTTACGAATATATTATGTTAATCGCTGAAATGTGACAAGACAAAATATTATATTTTTAAGGAAAATAATAATCGCAATATCTAAAGTATTTACTTTATTTCACCAATCAAAAGCCATCAATTTACTTGGTTGGCCATCAGGTTACTAATTTTTTTCTGACTACCCTGAAGTTTTTCTAAGACAATAAAACAAAAAGACATGACATGATACAACATGAGATGTCCCTCCCCCCCCCCCCCAGTGGATACATGTCCTTACTTGAAACCGGAACAAAACCTTTCTATTTCTGTCATTATTGGCATAATATATGAGAACAGAGATATAAGACATGCATAGTCATATAGGATGACATAACCAACATCCTATATTATTTTCATGTAAAAAATGTTTGAAGAACTACTTTTACTTAAGTTTTTTTGATCTTCGTCCATTGATCCATTGCCTATTACATTAGTAGAAAGAATGAGTCGTCATCTATCCATGTGATGTTTAACTCATAATGACATGCTCAGTTTTACGCATTTATAATCTATATATATAAAAATGAAACCCGTTTTCCGTTGTCACGACATAGCATGAAAACGGCTTGACCGATTTGGCTGATTTTTTTTTGTAGTTTTCTAATACTCTGTACAAGGTTCTTACGGAAAAAGATATTTAGAAAATCTCTCAGAAAGATTGAAAAATATAGGTACATTTAATTTTGCATTTTTAAAAAAAGCGCGTTACGAATGTCAACGTCATTCAATTTAAAACAAAAAGCTCTGTGGTGATCTATGACACCACAGACATAACCGCGAGCTGTGAAATTATATATTTTGTTTTTTATTTAATAAAATTAGTAAAGTCCTTCTCAGGTATGACGAGACCAGAGAAATAGGTATTCAGTTTTTTATGGAGGATATTATAGATTCCAGTTCAAATTTAATAGGTACGCATACATAAGATAGGTCAGCTATACAAAATAAAGTAGTGCATCAAATTTACGCTAAGGCGGTACGAAGTTCGCCGGGTCAGCTAGTATTCCATAAAAAATTTTGGTAGCTTATTCCTAAAAGTATTTTGTCATAAAAAGTATTTGTAAAATACTAAGATACCTAACAAAATGTATTTAAATACAAGATACAAAATGGTTTCTGGAAAAGTATTTTAGATACAAGATGGAAATACGTATCTTGTATCTTGTATCTGTATTTCAGATACTTGTATCTTAGATAAGTCACATCTCTGATTATTTTAGGTGAGTCATTACATAATAATACTAGTTATGTTTATACATATTCCTAATTACAGTAATTCTTAAGACTTTGGTTTAATGAAAATAAGTACAGAAATTTATCTTTTAATGTAACTCTGTTCAGCCTATGGCGTTATTAGTAATCACCCCATTGGCTAAACAAGAGAAATAATGGAGTATCACATTTTACTACTTATTATGATTACACATAAAATTGAACAGTAATTTACGACTAACTTAACATTATAAATCATGATACATTTTAACTGTGATGTTTAAGCTTGTTATTTACTATGAATTGAATTATAAAGGATTATAAAAACTCATTAACCCGAATCACCTATCAAGGTCAATATAGCAGGAAGTTACGTTTTGTATCAACTAGATGGCGTTACACGTTTCAAAAATACTAAATGTTAGTTATTGATAAATGATAACAGTTAATCATTATTATTAAGCTGTTTATAACTAAAATGTTTTAACCTTAACGTTAAATATGTCGCTCACGGTGACATATATATATATATATTATAAAATCGCCTCGTTCTGGGTTGTAGAGGTCTGATGACTACATTGAATTACGTTTATTTGCATAATATTATGCATCGTACGTATGTAATTAAGAATCTTAGTAAAAGATTAGATAAATCTTAATATTAATCTTAGTAAAAGAGTAAAAGATTCAGTTAATTGCCATTGCCGCAAATGATATGCTTATTCTGAAATCACTTACTGCTTGCACATCAGGCTGGGTATATACATATAAATGTATATGTCTTTTTATAAAAAATATTATATTATTATATAAATATGTCTATTGTTTTAAGCTATTGATTAATTATTTGCAAACTTTAAAAATCTGATCTCTAAATATAACATTAGGTTATAATTAGTCAATGTTTTGGTTAACGATACCACAGACGGTTTTGACTAAGTACATCAACTTCATCAAGCATCTGTCAAATATCTGTGCCATATGTATAAAACATCTGTAGGTAATTTATCTAGAATTGCCGTCCTTTTTAACCGACTTCTAAAAAAGGAGGAGGTTCTCAATTCGATTCGTATATATGGTTACTTTTTTTTTTATGTTTGTTCACGGATATCTCCGTCGTTTATGAACTGATTTTGATGATTCTTTTTTTGTTGGACAGGAGATGATTCCAAGGGGGTCCCATCGTCAGCATGACGTGATCTGATGATGGGATCTCAGAGAAATCGAGGGCAACCCTCGAATTTTATAGGCACATGTAATGTTTTTAATGTGTTTTTCAAAGCTACATCAGTATTTACGTATTTTTATGTGGATGAGCTGATGATGGAAGGTCAACTCCTCAATGGTTAGGAGTTAAAGGATAATTCTTTCACTAATGTACACATATTCAGACTGCTAGTTATGATGTCAAGTGAGCTGTTGGAACGGAGATATTGCAAAGGTGGTACCATTGTCAGCATGTCATGATCTGATGATGGGACCCCAGAGAAATCGGGGCCAACCCTCATATTTTATTAATCGAGGCCAGGATTTACGCTTGGTCGCAATAATTTTATGTGGTTGAGCTGATGATGGAAGGTCAACTCCTCAATAGTTAGGAGTTAAAGGATATTTCTTTCACTACTGTACGGATATTCATTCTGCTAGTTATTGTGTCAAATGAACTGATGATGGAAGGTCGTGACCCTCAATAGTCAGGAGAAAGGATTTAATTCTTGTTTATTATAATAAGTTTTCCGTCTCAAGTAACCGTCGTCTCCTCATTCGAGAAACATTCTTGCTCGGTCTACCCATCACTTAAAATCGTAAAATAAAATAATTTTTAATAAAAAAAAAAACCGACTTCAAAAAGTACGTAAACTAAAAAGCAAAAAATAAATGTACTTCGCACAAAATAATACGTTTTTTCATTTAGGTAAATAGAAATTATTAAATAATTATTTTATAATTCTGAAGTCGGTGCCAAGTAAACAATTAATAACTCTGTATATAGATAATATCAATCGTTCTAACAACTTTTTTCTGACTGAATATTAGTTATATTTCTGTGGTAAGTACCAATACTGGGCGACCGCGCACTAGCACAACTACGCGTCCCTTTTTGTGTGAACTGTAATTTGATATTGTAGAAAGGTTGTTTTTACTTGGCACCGACTTCAGAATTATAAAATAATTATTTAATAATTTCTATTTACCTAAATGAAAAAACGTATTATTTTGTGCGAAGTACATTTATTTTTTGCTTTTTAGTTTACGTACTTTTTGAAGTCGGTTTTTTTTTTATTAAAAATTATTTTGTAAAAATCCCGTTTTACCTAAATGGCACTCATATACAATTTCATGATATTTTTAAATCCACAGTCTGCCTCCAAACATCACCTTCGGGCCAGTCACACTTGAGCACGTCGACCTGATTGATTCCACGTGGCCCCACCGCTACCCAGGTTCTCAATGTTACTTCAAGGTGCTCATCAACGCGAATACAGGGTTCGGTCTTTTAATTGACAATGCTCTTGTTACCTGGGTCTTCCTGAAGGAGTCTGGACCTCTACTGCACATGTATACCTACTGTTGAAGAACACAGAAGAAAAGGCTATGGAGAACTGCTCCTGAAAATGGCTAGCAAAGTATGGATGAAAGAACAGAAACCCATTTTCGGGTTCTGTTTTAAAGATAATGTAAATGCCTGCCGAATGTATAGAAGAATTGGTTTTATTGAAACCGAAGCAATTACTTGGTGTTTTTTGAATAAAATTAAAGGAAAATAAATAAATATAAAAATATTTATCAAGGTCCAAAACAATGAGACACAAATTAAACACAGAAAAATAGAAACAATAATTTATAAAGAAAGAAAGAAGAAAGAAAGAAAAATCATTTATTCTGGCATAATAATAATTGAATACATTATAAAGTGTCTAAAACTAAATAATTTAAAATACCATTCATAATGCCAGAAATGGTACGCATCTCAGCACAATAATGCAGCACTAAATAAAGCTGCCCCAAAGTAAAATTATCCTTAATTGGAACAGGTTTCAACCAGTCCTCTAGTGACTACACCGATGACAATCTGTTCCATTTTTGGGTTCCGTTGCCGAATGGCAAAAAACGGAACCCTTAATGTCCGTGTGTCACAGCCACTTTTTTCCGTAACTGTATATTTTTTTCATCAAACCTATACCAATACCCATATCTATGGATAGGTCTTCAAAAATAATATAAGTTTCTAATATATTTTTTTTCTAAACTGAATAGTTTGCGCGAGGGACGCTTCCAAAGTGAAAAAAAGGGTCCCCCCTGCCGTAACTTGTAAAATAAGGGAATGATAAAAGTAAAAATAATATATTTAATATAATATAAGATACCTACAGGAAACAAGATTTTTTTTTTAAAGTGTGAACTAATTATAAAGCAATTAAAATAACGTAGTAATTCAGATTACTTCGTTATTTTAATTGCTTTATAATTAGGTAGTAGTCTAAAATACAATTTGATAACGCATGTAAAATATATTTGATTAGGGATATATTTATATTTATCATGCCGATCTGACGCTGGGCATTGATTAGATCTCGTTTTAAATTAAGCCTTTAACGTATTTATTGATTTTTTTTGATCGGACGAGGAATGTTATTCCACACTTTGGATGCTGCATAACAAAATATACCTGTAATAGCCGTCGTGTTATGCGGTTGCACAGGCAACACCAGAGTATGAATAAGAACATATTCTGTAAATCTTTTGTACTTACAATAAAGAATAAAAATAAGATGCATCAATCTTAAAAACAAAATTTATCAAGATGGATTCAATAAATTAAGAATTAATGAACAAAATAAAATATATCGCGAAGTAGCTGATGCAAACTGAGATTTATAACGTTAATTCGTTCCAAAATGTATATTTACTAGCAGATTAAATTATCAGTCTTAGGACCGATTTTATTATCTACGGTTTAATTAAACAAATATTTTCATCCCTCTTTTTCATTCAATGTTTTACGGGATAGAGAGATCAAAAGTAGTGTCCTAGCGTTAATCTTAAGTTTATCTCTTGGCGAAATCGGGCCATACTTATTCATAAGTTTCTTCATCAATAACATTTAATAGTAATAAATCAATTTGTTCCGCACCAAAATAGATAGGTTTACGTAAGACGTGCATTAGAGTAAAGGTTTCATTAATTATGCACTAGATATATCAGATAGGAATGTGCCAAGCTTGAGTGGTGCCATTATCTAACTTGTACGGTTGACAAAGCTATCACAGTATGGTGTCTTCATTGATTTACATAATAAGATAAGATAGGCGCGTGCGAACAAATTGTCTTACAAATTTGTCACCTTAAAATGATCTCGGATTTGTGACTCTAAAAGTGTAAATTTTTGTGTAAACACACCAATTCCTTATGTCTTCCTTGACCAAGGGGCCTAAATATCAAGCCTTATAATGAATAAGGCTTGAAATTTAGGCTCTTATTGATTTCAATATATTTTTCAAAATTTTGCACGTGATAAATTACGTGATTAACTATCCCGAGATAAATTACCATTTAGATAGATTTGCTGAAAATTACATTCCCGAATTGGGGTAAATTTGGAGTTAAAAGTGTATGTGGGCAGTACCTAAATTTTGTAGGAAACATTAAATTTCATACGGACAAAATCGCGGGCAACAGATAGTTTTGAATAAAAACATAAATTTTAAGCACAGTTACTGATACAGTAGTATTTGTAACATTTTTAATTACGACTATTGATTACGACAACACAATAGCCTTTAATGAAACCTCCAGTACCGCTATATACAACTTAGATATGGAAACACATGTAATACAAGATATAACAACGTGAAACGATCTGTAAAAGTTGAACAGACACTTAATTGCATAACAAAGCGATTAATGTCGCCGGTGACCTAATAATTCTATAATTAACAAGACAGTGTGTTTTATTTCACTCATTAATGATGGATGTCGGTATTTAGCCCACTGTTTTATATTTTTATTATGTGTGTATAACAACAGAACGTATTATTACAGCTTAATAACCAGGGCTCAGAATTAGGTAGAGTTTTTCATGTACTTACACTGATTTCATACAGCGAAAGAATAAAGTGGATATGCCTCAAATCCCGAGATTAATTTTAAAGAGCAGGAAAAAATCCCATGATTTTTTAAATAAAAGTTATGTACTTTTTTACACAATTTAAACTACTGCACGCGCGACGAAATATTTTAATTCTCACAAAAGTTATACAGTAATGTCGGAAGCGAACACTTCAAATCTTACTGGTAATGAATCGGACAAGAAAAATGATTCTGATGGGCCGTTTGAATAAGCAAAACCTCACGAGTCTAGGCTAGAAGCAAAAGTATTTGCTCGTATTTATAAAAAAGGCGAAATATGCGTATGAGAATTTACTACAGACTTTCAACAATTTGTATTGTGAATTAATGTAAATTAATAAAAAAAATATGTTAATTATCTTTGTTTTATTTGTCTTTCTCTGAGGTTTTTATTATTATTTTTTCGTAATATAGTTGGCCACACGGGATTGTCCATTAGAAATCCCGGGAAGGTCCACATTAATATCAACATTTCGATGCAAGTACATAAAAAACTCTACCTAATTCCGAGCCCTGTTAATAACATATCTATGAGATGTAGTGCTCTAGTTTACTAAAAGTATGTACACATAACTGCACAGCAAGCAAGACATTTCCAGTATAGGATGGTCTTGCATTGTATAGCCTTGCCGTGCAATACGATACCAGCTTATACAGAAAATGTAGGTATAGCTTCATATTGTGTTGTGTATAGCTGTAAGAACATTTTAATTAGCAGGTAGGACTAGTGGTATATCGTAAAAACTAATTATTGACTGTACTAAGAAACAGTTGAAAAAAGATATGGGACCGGCAGGATTTGAACCTGCGACCTTACTGCACACCGGGCAGCCGCTTTAGCCATCCAGCTACGATCGCCTCATACCAGAACCCTAAATTAAAGAAAATTAAATTAATACCAAAACAGCTATATCTGTATAACTATTTCTGTATTTATTATATTTTATAATTTCCATTGTCATTATCGTTTCAATTTACTTTTTATTTTTTCTTTAATTAACGCATCAACAACTGCCCATAACTTTGCTTATTTACTTACTTGTCCATCCTAAGATTGCCTGTAAGAAATTGCTAATAGCATAGCGATAAGGCCGCCCATTGTGCAACATATTTTTGAAGTGCATTTGTTTACAAAATAACCATTGATAATATCGGTGTACAATAAAGATTACTCTATATATCTACCTATCTATAGCTATCTTCGCTGATTTCGATTGCTTTAAAGAATTGTGGTGTAGAATACTTAAATGCTTTAATACTTACCATATAAATAAGACTTAGGTAGTAAACTATAAGTTATATTGTCTTACAATGAGGCCTAAACAGTTTACCACAAAGTTAACTTTAAGGTCTTCCAATACTTTTGCCTTATACCGTAAAACCAAGTCGATCCTGTAATCGCATCCGTCAAGTTTACGATACAATCTGTGAAGGCATATAGACTAAAAGCCCATGGGCGGCCGGCTTACGTCATTTTATAAAAGCTGTTTATTTCCCTTTGTGTACTTATGACAGTATGAACGATCACCCAGTTTGGAATTTGGGTCTTGAAGGCTTTGGACAATATAAAAAACGTTGTTGATAAAAGTAACGTCGAAGAATAAAAAAATATTTTTTGATAATGTTGTGCATAGTGATGCTATAAATCACCCTATATTGGCAGGGACCTAAACTGGTTTCAACCCACACTCCAAACACTCTCTTAACATTTTCTATGTATAATAAGTATGTATTTACCATAAGTATCAGCTTTATAATATGACGCAGGTCTGTCGCCCATGGGCTCCTAGTCTATCAGCAATGGCGACGGCAATAAAACACGACCTTGTTGCTCGTTGTTGCTTGTTGCCAGCAACAAACATCAGTCGAAGGTTTTGCAAAACGCACATAAAAATAAGTGCGATGCTTTATTGGAAGAAGAATAAAATAAATATTTAGTAGTTGTTTGTGACATTGGCGTGTGGAAATAATGTTTGCTTTATAATGTTCAATTTAGGGCACGCAATGGCATTAACAATGATTTTCAAGGTCTCTAGATTTACAGTATTAAGTTAACAGTTAGATTTTAGTCTGCTCTGTTGCGTAGTCTCGCGGTTCCCGGGTCTGGCAATAATGCGGCTAATATCTGCCTGCGACGGAAAGTTGGCGTTGTTTACACCCCCCTGGTCCGGTCACGTACAGCCGTTGTCCTACGCCTAATTTTTCGCTCCGTCCCATCTGACGATGAGGATGAGGGAATAAAGAGTGCTCTTGTACTAAGCGCAGACATAACACAAGAACCCTCTAGTTAGGGACTAGTTCTTGGACGTTTATTTGAATTATTTATTGTGAACGTATTTGTTCACCTTACGTTATCTATAAAAGTCTCATTTCATAAACTATCATGAACTAGATCAAAGCAATCATTAGAAGTTACACCACTTGAACTAATACTTAAAAGGCACCATTAGCAGCAAGAACTAAATAAATCCTTCAACACATATTGAAACAACGAATGCACACTTCTAAATGTTATCAATTTTCTCACAGATTGATAAATGCATACCATTTTGGAGTTCGTTCCCACGCGGCTGTTTTACATGGGGCCTAGAAAAACGAAAAACTTAATCATTATTATCATACAATGAGATTGCGAGTTGACACTGCAATGAGACAACTGATATGGAAATTTAGGTATTAAATGTAATTTAAGAACCTGCACCCCCTGGGTAAACAAATTTATCAGCATAGGAATCCATGGCTGAATTGGCAAAGCATCTGGAGCGTTTACCCAGGGGGTGCAGGTTTGAAGCTAGCTGGATTCTTAATTTTTCAACTTCAATATTACATAAAATACAAAAGGCATAGCAAAGCTATAATTTTCTTTAAAATTATTATAAGTATTGATTTGTTTGGTAAGATTAAAACATAATTATATAAATATAATTTCCACCACAGAGTGTCTGTAGTTCCTGAGGTACGACGGAGAATAAAATAAAATATTCCGTAGCAATTCGTATCAAGCATTGTGAAAGCAAAATCCTCAGACGGAGCCGCACAAACATACCATCAATTTTGCACCACTAAGGAAACAGACAGTACTGAAAGAAAAATCTTTGCAGTACTTGAAAATTCTATTTTTTATCCGCTAGAACACACAATGCCTTGTCACAATAATGTTTATTTTTCACCCAGATGCCGCCTACTGCATCATTTGTGAGACATATTATTATGTACAGTCGGACCACGAGCTCCCTATGCAGGGCACACTTCTACACAAATATGTGTGAATAACGTATAAATAGTGTAAAAATATAATAGGTAAATTATATATGCGAAAGTAAACTCTAATGGAAACAAAATAAAGATATTATTGTGATTCATTTTGAGTTACATTAATTGCAATGTTAAGTAGTCTTTATTATATTTTATTTAAAGTTTATTTTTGCACAGGTGTTCTTTTAATGCTTACCTACACACATTATTGTCTACCGTTACTCATTTCTACACTCACACAAACACAACAGTCGCCCCAGACACAGAGACAGATTTTATGTAAATAATTCATTTGAGTCTTTATATCGTGCTCAATAAAGCTTATATTCGCAAAAATATAATTGACCTACCTATCTACTCTCATACAAAACGTAAGCAACTATTTTGCCACAGTTCTTGTAAATCGCGATCTAAACTTTTATCGCGTTAGGATAGTGTTTGAATCTACCCTCATTATGATTTATTATTTTTGTTTGTCATTGGTAATGAAATTGCATCTACTGACGAAACTTATTAGCTACGGACTGTTGTGCCATACCTTAGATCTTATAGATTACCTACTCGTTTTTTTGTTGAATTACTTATACAATATAAATAATAGTCACCTGACTACGCTATTGAGAGCGGATATATTGTTCTGCATAAACAAAATATTTCAATTAGTGAATTTGCGAGACGTCTAAACATTTCGGTAAGTGATCCAAATTTATATTTTAATTTTAAGTATGTATTATATTTTTATAAAGTGGATTTCGTTATTTATCTTTAAATTATTGTTTACAGGGGAGAACTGTGCAGTTGTGGGTCCACCGGTATGCAAACTTTGGGCACAGATCCTCGTCGGCCTGGCCCACTGGCTATTGCCTATACCGGTGCGAGTTCGTGGCACAAAGATGTGGTGGCCACCCATATGACTGATTCATTTGCTTGCCCGGTCTACTGCGACTACACCATGGTGTTTGTCTTCGAATTGTCCGAAGCCATTTGCGTGCTACGGGATTAAGATGTTCCAAACCAGCACAGAAGATTTTACTGTCTGATCGTCATCGCCAACATAGAATAAGCTTTAAAGGATTTTTTGGATTTTGACTGGTCTTAAAATGTAGTTATTAAGTGTATATTACATTTAGTGATTAAAAGTGATTTAAGTTTGATAAGGATGGACACAGCATTTTGTGGAGAAAGCCAGGTGAGCATTGAAGTGAAAAATTACCTCAAGAAATCAGGGCCATGAATATTGTTCTATTTAAGAAACATCTAAGGACCTTTTCGATAAAAAAAATGCTACTATACCTTGAACGAATTTTTAAATGACAAAATACATAATTTAATACCTCATAGTGTCATCAAGTGGTAGGACAATTATTGTATTAACTATTTTGTATATTGTATTGATTGTAAATAATTGTAGTAGTTGCCCCGGTGAGCTCATTGAAATAAGGGTAAAATATAATACCAGTCAAGGTTACATAGACAATTTAAAAGAGGTAATGTGTGTAATTATCATCTAATACCAAGTAAGGAACCAATAAGTGATTGATGTTATTGTTAATGAGATTAGAAATTATGATACCTCCATAATTTTTAACTATATAACATGTTTATTCATATCACCTATACATACTTACTTGGTATGGCAATAAACCATCCATCCATATCATACTTATTATAAGGATTATTAAATACATAATAATATTATTATGTTATTGCTAATGAGATAAGAAATTATGATACCTTAATAATTTGTAACCAACTAACATATTGATTAATATTACTTATCGTTTACCTACTTACTTAGTATTATATGGCAATAAAGCGTCAGATGGTGTTTATATTATTAAATATAGTTGACACAGGAAATTGTTTTATTTTTTGTTTTTGTCTTATTAATAACTTTTTTTCTATTTGCTGCTCATTAACTTTGCATTGCAATTATTTCCTTTCTTCATTACTATTAGGAGAAATATCCTTAACAAATAATCTACAAGTAAAATAAATCAGATACAAAACAATAAAATTAACAAAAAGAATATTGTTCCCACTTGGTTTAGAACTCAATTCAACGCAATAATCTACAAGTAAAATAAATCAGATCACAAAAAGAATATCGTTTCCACTTGGAATAGAACTCAATTCATCCCATTCACATAGTATTATAACCACCTCTTTAACGACTCGGCTAATTGTGCTTATAATATAAAATGCAAAATATACTTTCTTGTTCAATTACAATTCTAATAATGCATGTTTTGGAATAGTATGCAATTGTGTGAGTGAAGAAATGTGTTATAGGTGGAGTATTTATGCGTGTAAGTAAGTAATAATACTCTAGTTATACGTTACTCACACAAGCTTATATAGTAGTATGGCCTGCATAACGAACTCTTTGGCCGACTGTACATGCATAATCTTTACTAATAATAATATTATAAATGTGAAAGTTTGTGATCATGGATTTGTTGATATATGGCTGTTAGTAACTGCTTCAAGCAAAAACTACTGGGTCGATTTTGATTAAATTTTGTACACATGTAGCTTATAGCCTGGATTCACATATCGGCTACTATTTATCAACATGCAATGCAGGCGGTAAAAAACCATCAATTATTCCACCTCTAAAATGCAAAGATGGACACTTAACTACTTCAACTCTTGAGCAATGTGAAACACTTGCTGATGCTTTTCTTAATAACATGGAACTTACTCATGGATGGGTGAGTTGTCCTGCTATAGAAGGTATGGTAGCGGGATCCTTGTCCAGATTAGAAAACATAAGTAGTGCTGACATTCCATTTCCTGTTACCCCTTTTGAAATCAAAAGAATTATTTTGAAGTTAAAAAATCGTAAAGCACCGGGTGTCGATACAATTAATAACCTTTTGTTAAAACATCTTTCATTTAAAAGTGTTGTATTTCTTACCAAGATATTCAACGATTGTCTTCGATTTTCTTATTTCCCAACTGCATGGAAAATTGCCAAGATAATCACAATAAAGAAGCCAGGTAAAGATGAATGCATACCCGCTAATTACCGACCCATAAGTTTATTACCATCATTAGGCAAGATCTTTGAACTAATTATAACTACTAGGTTAACTAAAATTACTGAAGGCCTGCTTATTCCAGAACAGTTTGAATTTAGAAAAAGTCATTCCACATCTCAACAAATGGCTAAACTTACTGAGCACATTGCACACCATCTCAATCTGGGTCAATCTACTGGCATGATCCTGCTAGATGTAGAAAAAGCATTTGATACCGTGTGGCACTCCGGTTTGCTACATAAACTTATATTGCATGATGTACCGTTAAGTATTGTTAAACTTATCCAGTCCTACCTCAAAAACCGGCTTTTCTCAGTCCATATTGATAACACATCATCAAGTGCACGACAAATTCCTGCCGGAGTGCCACAGGGTTCCATTCTTGGGCCATATTTATTTCTCATCTATCTTAATGACATCCCCAAGCAGCCTCATACTCATCTAGCCGGCTTTGCAGATGACACGGCAAGTTTCACATCGTCTAGCGATTTGGATATAGTTATATCTCGCCTACAATGGTCCCTTGAACTTCTTATTGAGTATTTCACAAAATGGAAGCTTAAACTCAATACCTAAAAAACCGAGGCAATAATGTTTAGTAGAAAACGAGTCCCACCTACAAGGTGCTTGAGAGTTGGGCAGCATTGTATTCCTTGGAGCTCAACTGTCAAATACCTAGGCGTTCATTTTGACAAAAAAGTAAATTGGACTGCTAATACTGATGCCTTTCAATCCAAAGGTTTAAAAGCTATGAATGCTTTAACTCCAATTATGAATCGACGATCTAAACTTAGTCCTGCAACTAAATTAAGAATATATCAAACTTTAGTTAGACCTTGTATATCCTATGCAGCACCCGTATGGTGCAGTACCTGTGATACAAACTACAAAAAGCTTCAAAAAATTCAAAATAAAGCTCTCAAAATTTCATTTAACACACCCTTTTTCACTAACTTAACTAAACTTCAACATCAAATACAATTGCCTTCTATCAAGAAATATATTTTTAAAATATCGCGACGATTTTATTTATATAATAACTACCATCACAAAAATCACCTTATAGCTACAATTGGCTCAACTAAGTTAACTAATATGCCGTACGCAAAATCATATTGTCGATATCGACTGCCCCATCACTATTTTCTTGGTTGCGAGTGACGTCGGCGCATCAACGCAGGACCGGTTGCTTGCTACTACGAGCGCCCGTGTTGTTAAACATTTTTTTTCACCCTACCGCCTTTATTATGATAAATGCACTTGTTTATGCAAATCATTGCAATTATTTATTAAATATTATTTTATTTTGTACGCTGATCAGCTTACCGATTAACTTATTTGTAGACATTGTAGTGTAATACATTTTCTAGCTAAAATTTCTTTGCAATAACATTGTAACACAATTTATTACAAAGATATATTTATGTAAAAACTAAATGTGTATACATGTCATTTTAGTTAAATTTTCTTCATGTTTAACATCAACTTACTATATAAGATAAAAATGTTTTGTAAAGGCGAAGTTTAGCCTGTAAAGAACACCTACTACATGTTTGTTTCGCATAATTTTGTATGTTCTTTAAATATTATGTGTGACTAATTGTTGTAATAATTGAAAATAAAGATATTTTAAAATCAATCAATCAATGCAGGCGGAGCCGCGGGTGGAACAGCTAGTTACTTTATGTTTACGTGAATTGAAGACTGTAAAGGGTCGTAAGAGTCGTAACCAACCTTTCAAAGAACACGTCCCTGATACCTACACTAAAATTAAACTAAAACAACTACTAAAATGAAAGTATTGAAATAATTTGATAAGTTCCTTAATGATTCCATTAGAAGTAGCTTTCTCTTAAATTCATTGAACATGAGAATCCTTATTCGTAGTATCAATAATAGTCCAGCCAGATTTATTTTTGCTATGTGACGTATAATACCATAAGTTGCCTACTACAGAAAGCAGTTACGTATTGCTTATTAATGATATAAAATGTTTATAATAGCTTTCATCCGCGGCTTGGCCTGCGTGCTACATCGATAAACCAGACTATAATCGACTCGATAGTTTTCAACAGACATATCTTTTGCATTTATATAGGTACTAGTTTCACTTGGGGCTCAAAATCTATTTAGTAGACATCAGGTTTTGTGTGCAAACATCCTCACACACACACATCTTCACAAAACTTCACATCATCAATATCACAACAACATAGTATAAAACCAAGTAGCTTCCCTCCCTATAGATAGAATGATTAATAACGAAGGTTATTATGTATATTAGAGTGCTACACAGTACTTGAAACGAAGCCAGGGCGGGTCGCTAGTTTATAATATAAGTAGGATTAGTAGGATATACTAACAATCTCCAGTTACAATCCTAATATCCAGCGGTAACAAAGCAATACTGAGAATACAAAGCGACTGGCGCACGGCAAACTCATCAATTCTCAGGAGAGATTTGCAGACGTATCGTGAGACGTATCTCGAGACTTAGGTTTAAATCTCATCTCGTATGTACTTGTATTACAATACATTAGTAGCTGAAATTTCAGACGATCTTGCAATTTCTCTTATTAACATTATCTAAAAGACAAGACAAGTGAAATGTTACGCGGCAAAACTATATCGGTATACTCGTGCAACGTTATTTTTGCTTAACAAGCAACCAAGAACCATTTCTTCAGAAACAGTAATCAAATTCATTTGGCTAGTTTTAACAAGAAAATAAGCAAATAATAATTCTCGATTTTCTTGCAATTTTACATTTTTGATGTTCAATTTGTATGGAAGACGTGAATTTTTTTCACCGCGAGATTTCAGGATCGATTCCGGCGTCCGGAAAAAGTTTTCAGATTTTTCCATCAGGAAATTCTCGATAGCAGCACGGAGTTGGAATTGTGCTCCTTGAGTGGCAATAGGCTCACATCAAATCGCATGGTACCTAAACATAACAGGTAAACTATACCCATAGGCGAGTTGTCATCCTATGTTGCAACAACAATTTTGCGAATAAATAATCAAGAACACTTAGGGTTGGATAAAAAAACGTGAACAGACAGACTCACAGATGTGAGCAAACGAGTTACTGATCAATATTGAATATCTAGGGTACAATGTGGTTAGCAAATGCTCCGTCTAATCTAAATGTATTGCAACGCCTAACACTGAACCCGGCAAAAACTCAATGTATGCAGCTTGTCATCCTGTATAATGTAAATGAGAAAAGTGTGTTTTCTAATACGCTGATTGTTTAGCAATATTATTTTTAATGAGCCTGCGAATTTATTATTGGTAGAACAATTTGGATCTAGCTAAAGCCGCAAGAGTATAGGGAGCTAGCAAATAGTCGGGATTACAAAACTCATAAAATAGTGGTGACGAGATTAAGCTCTAAAATGACAAGAGAGCAAAAGTTCTAATTCCCCAAATAAGCGAAAAATTCTATACCTAGTATACGCTAAGCTGCGTAGGAGGGACTTAAAAGGGATGTGTATATAACTATGATCTTGTGTCACACATACAACTTTTTGCCTCAGTAGCTCGATTCAGCACAATTCGAATCGTCGGAATGAGGAATATTCTAAACAAAATCGAATATTGTCCAATGAATTGACTCGAATCAAATTCGAGTTATGTTCACAGTTTGCACACAACAAAGAATGACTTTTCGAGCTGTTAAAGTACTACCTAAATGACTAGCGATGCATCTGAAAACATTTGCGAATTGCAGATGTTAATCTTTGGATTTGTGACTTGCCATCAGATGGAATTTTGCTACATAGTATGTTAAAAATTTGAGTATAAGAAGAAAGTGAGTATAAATAAACCTATAAAGTCAAATGTTCAAAACAAAACATAATGAAAATAAAATAAAATTATTTGGATTTTTACCTTAGATAGAACAACCATCCAATGGTCCTAATGACAAAGCCAAATACACACATTCACTCACACGAGCACACCCAGCCTCAGAACAAATATTTGCGAATCACACAAAGATTTGTTCCATGTGGGGATCGAACCCACAACACCAGTGCAGTGAAGAGCGGCGAGGCGACCGCCTAAACCACCACACCACACGTCTGACATTATTAAAGATGTACCAAACAATTTGGCTCGTTAAGTTTACTCAACCGGTAAAGATACGGAGTTTTACGAGACACGTTAAATAAAAGTACGGTGTACCGGCAGAAATAAACAGATATCTAAAATGACAAAATTATTGTAGCAGTTAGTACCCTGTCAAATATAGATAGATAAGAGAGATTTTATAAATCTTTTTTTCAACCACAATGTAATAACATATTTTAGTATTGTCTTAAATGTTAACTGCACATATTTATGTCAAATCTTCATACAAATAAGTTATAGTCCCTTTTCAGGATTCCACAGTACCAACAAGGAACCGCAGTACCAAAAAGTATTAATATTTAAAAAAAAAAAAAATTTCAAACGTGGCCGTAATGCAATATCTGGCAGGCACTCAATGCAAAGCACTGTTTAAAAATAAACAACAATATTACAAAGATATATTGTCATCTATTGGTTTATTATACTCACTCTTAGTTAACTTAGTATGTATCAAGCTAATTTGAATTCTGCTCAAAGTTTAAAGGGACTTCACAAGCGAGTATTCAAATACGACCACAGTGCCCTGGGGAAAACTAAGTTATCTTTAGTTTAACTACAGTACGTGGATGAAATACGCATATTTACATAGATATTTGCCTGAAGAAAGGTAGTCCGATGTATTCTTCTTATTTTTATTAGTAAAAACGTATGAAAGTCATCAAAACTTTCTATTGCATTTTTTTTACACATTAAAATATAACATCACGCCTATATTACCCAGAAGGGTACGGCAGAGGTGTAGAACACCCACACTTCACCTGTCATGTTTGGGTCCCATGTGATAGGGGTCGAGCCTATCGCCATCCACAGAGCAAAATTCCAACTTCTTGCTGCTATTGTGAATTATCGGATGGAAAGTTCACAAATAACAGTTTTCCATCCACTGCGCTAACCACTAGAGCATCGAGGCAGATTTATTTTTTTAATTCCAGATAATATAGATAAATTTAAGCATGCGCATAGCCGTTACTTTGTTGCCTGTCCGCGCCAATTTACTCACTACAAGGAACTTGAACAAGACTTCATAAAACTTTAATAAAAAGCTTGTAGCTGGCAGATAGCTTGCATAATTAGATATCTATCTACAGAATTAGCAAAGTTAGTTAAAATATCAACCTTCTATCAATGCAGTTTGGTGGTAAAATCGTAGTCCTTAGATGAAGCGACGCATCTACAATCTGATGTTGTGGATTGATGATTTTTATGGGATATAGTTACACTACTTACCATCAGGTGGACTATAAGCCCGTTTGCTACATACATCGCATAAAAAAACAATTCCACTACAGAATCGTGGCATTTTTTTCATAAAAGAATATTCATTTAATAAATTCATTGAATTTGAATGCGCCATAGCATAACAAACTATTCACGCCTCCTATATAACCCAGAAGGGTGTAGCAGAAGTGTCTAATACCTACACTTCACCTATAATGTTTCGAAGTCCCATGTATTTATTGTTATATATGTATTTATTTCCCTTTCGCCATCCATCCGTCACAATTCCAACTCCGTACTACTACTTGAGAATTCCTAACGGAAAATGCATACGCTAACCACTACACCAACGAGGCAATTACTTTGTTATAATCTGCCATTCTGACAATATCATCATGATCACCATGAGCTAGACAGAATATTATAATACTTATGTTACTAACACTTACTTTTATAAATCTAGCTAAATCTTAGTATTCTGTTTTAATCGCCTCCACGGAGCGTGCGTGGCTTGACGGCAAAATATTTTCAATAAAGTTAATATGACTTGGTCGCTAGCTCCGTCGCATACACACAGCCACCGTCAACCTATACATTTCCAGTATAAACTGGACTTGGATTGCACGGTAAGCCTATACAACGAGAGCCCATCTCATACTGGTCATGTATAGGTTGATCGATAGCTGTGTGTACTTTATAACATTCTTATAGAATCCAATATCTCTATATTTTTCTACACTCTCAGTGTGACTGTGGACACCTGTCGTGCGTTTCATTTGCTTTATGTTAACCTAGATATTAAAGAAATGGCGAGGGTGTAAAGAAAATGAAGTAAGAGAGAAATAGAGTCACGTGCATGTTATGCCACTGCTTTGCTTTAATAATGTGCTAGATGCTGTCAATATGTATAGAAAGTAAGGCTCCGTTTCCACCATCGTGGAGAGGAGAGATGTTTTAACAAACAATCAAACATAAGAAGACGTTGAAAATCGTATACCTACTATAAATTTCTCGCTTATTTTGCGATGATGAGGGCTAACGTTTTTTGTCTGTACCAGGTGGCGCCACTGTAGAGTAAGGTCTGTTTAAGTTTGATGATAGATATTGATTTATCCCAACCATTGAGTTAATACGTTAAAGAGGCACTCAGATCTTTAGGGCGTTTTGAAGATAATCATTTTAGAAATATAAATATAATGAAGAACGGCTTTTTTGTTCCAATTAACAAGAAACTATCTAGAATCTTTTGAATTCAGCTACTTGGTGAATATTTTGAACGATGTCATTTTTACAAGATTTTTTGTGATAAGTATGGACACATATTAATTGATACCCATAAAATAGTAACAATAAAATAACATTTTGGCATGTTACGATATAATTAACATAGTATCCAAAATATCGGTATGGTGCTTCAAAATATTGGCAGACCACAGGGCTTTTAAACCAAGGTTGCGGTGGAAGTCTAATTGATTCGGACACCACGGGGAGTGATAGATTTATAACGCGGTTTCGGTTCTGGTCAGCAAATCTAAAATTAAACTAATTTTCACTGAAAATGGTTAAAACAGAAAAACTATGCTTTCATAGGCACCCGTTAAGGAATCTTTATGAATATGCAAGATATCTTTTGCCGTTATAACGCGTGGAATTTGTTATATATTAAATAGTAGCTGCTCCCGCGCTTTGACCTGCGATAAACCTTACTGCTCCGCTCCTGTGAAGTTTAGCGGAATGTTAAATATTTAAAAACATTTATTGATAAGTTACACTATCAAACACAAAAATAATTATTAAAATCCGATCCGTAGTTCCCGAGATTAGCGCCAAGAAACAAACTTTTTGCCGCGGTTTCGTCTGAGTGGTAAGTATGTACATCAATAAAAGGAAGCCTATGTTACGCGCCTTGTAGTCAGTTACCTGCATTTAAATTTGTCAAGATCGGTCTGGCCGTTAAGATTTTAGTCGATACAAACAGACAAAAAATTCAAAATTGTATTTCAGGTATAGATGTCGTGCAAATATCTATATCAACTGAAAAATCATTGTTATTTTGACATTAAAAACAGACACTTCAATTTTATTATTTGTATTGATGACAAAAAAAGTAGTTATTAAACTTTTCATCGTCTTATGTGAAACCGACTGCGCATCGTCTACCAATGCAAATACACCGATACTATAAGGACAACGATAATAATGCCCATACCAATTCCATATTGTATTTAAGTAAGCACTAATATCACATTGAAAGATTAACAAGAAATAAAGATGGTGGTCAAATATATCAACTAAAGTAACTCATAACATAACTCATAACTTATTTATTGGTAAAAAATATATTACACGTCAATACAATATTTTCATCAAACAAACCATTTGCATAATGAGAAATTAATTAATTATTGGAAAACTAATAATGAAAAAAAGTAATCGTGAAAAACAAAAACATAAAACAAACAAAAATAAAAAATAAAGAAATACCACTAATGTCAAATAATAATAATAATACAATGCAGAATGTCAATTACAATATGTCAATAAAAACACAAATAAATAAATTCAAAAATTCACATAAATTATTAAAATAGATTTCAGACAAAGTCAAGATTAATTTTTAAATGTTATCAATTCATCGACAGAGTAGAATGCATGCATAACAAGCCATCTTCTGAGAAAGAAGAAGAAAGTAGGTATCATGAAGCTGTATTCAATGAATCAATATTATCTACCGTTTTTCGCAAACTATCACATATTGTCCAATGCATTCAAGATACATTATCGTTCGTATTACATCTAATATCACACAGTAATTACGTTTGTTTGTTCACGAGTGTATTGGCACAGCGAGCCTTTTTGCCATAATTCACATGACAATCAAAATCAAATGGTTTTTACCATCGTTACATTGCTACCAGTTAGGTAATGCTGTATTTACCACTTGTAGCTTTGTTAATTATTCCAACATAATAATATGGTGAAGTGGGAATTGGGCAAATAACTTTAGGGATGTGGTAGCGTATTGTGCAATTTAATTGGATTATCTAATTACTTATTTCGTGGTGGCGTCAAACGTACAAACGTACCTAGATCTTTCTTCAAAATAAAAGTCTAAATCGCGTAATTATAAAAAGGTGAATAAACACCTATGCTAAACGTTTCGAACTGACTTGCATCATTTGTGGTCACGATTAATTTACCTATAAAATAATTACGCGATTTAGACCTGTAGTCTAATTTTTGAAAATTGTTGTCGAATCGCGAAAGTTTAACAACATGTACTAGATCTGTAAGCTCATGTAACTATAGCTAAACTAGACTAGCCCTGTCTATGGAACACAAACTAGATTTTAGCTATGAGTGGTTTTTTACTTGAATTGTAAATAATAGTAAATTGACTCTCTGTAAACTAAAAATGTTCTATTTCTATATATTTCTAACATAATTAATTAGAAGATGGAAGTAAAATACTATTATCTTTTACAACTCGATATGAACATAATCTTCTTCTTCTTATATTTGTGTGGTGTTTCTATGTATAATAAGTATGTATTTACAAAATAAAAGTATAAATATATAAGTATTAGTTATTCTAGTACCCATAGTACAAGCTCTGCTTAGTTTGGGACTAGATGGCGTTGTGCATAAGTTGTGAGATATTTATTTATTAATTTATTATTTATTTCTTGACTCCTGCGCTAATCATTTTAAATCACACAAATCGGACTACAACAAGATTGAAGTTACTCATTCCTTATTAAACAATCAAACGGCCATAACTTTTGAATCATAAAAACGAATAAATCCATTATCAACTGTCACATCAAAAAGCGATAAATAATATGGTAACATGTAACAATATAATGCATTGTTGCATATATCTTGAGAACATGGGCCTTAGAGGCTATGGGGGGGCCTTTTACCTAGTAGTAGGGGTCTTTCTTGTTTGGTAGGCATAGCCCCAATGTTAGTTAGTAGTTCGATAGTGTCCCACGATCGGTGCCGGAGGATTGTTCTTCTAGTACTTTGTATTGTGACTTTTGGATAGACCAGTGTTGTGTGTGGATGATCAGCTAAAATGTTGAGCTTGCTGATATTTTGTGAGTAAAATGTTATGTTTCGCTTTTTATTAATTAACTCGACTATATAATTGTTTTACTAAGACAACACTAGATCTACGCAGGATTCCGTCCTATCACTTTAGAGGGCGGCTTGGATAACTCAGATAGGAGCTAAGTTATCCAAGCAATCTAAGCCCACGAATCCTTTGACTGTAGCACGTCTTTTCGTCTGGACGTCTCCGGCATAATTGTTTACTATGACGATCTCATCGAATGATAGTTACTGTCATCAAAGGAAATAGTTTTTTAAGTATTCTTGTTAAAGCCATAGTTTAAGTTTGCCAGAAGAAGTTTAAGGCTTAACATTAATATGTTGCCGCCTTACTGTAAGGCCGCACTTGTGTAATTTTTGTGATGATGAGGAGTAATAAAAAATACAACGATTAGGTACTTGGAAATAACAACAAGTTAGTACTGATAAAGTAACTTGAAAATTAAAAAATCAGCTTTTTATCATAAGTTAAGTGGTCCGATTCTTGTAATAGATAAGAATTAGTACCTTCTAAAGTAATTAATTTTCTGAAATCTGTATTCATTAGTACCCATCTCGCGTTCCATATATTCGTTTGGTAAAACTTAATTATAACTTGGTTCATACTTTAGTAATACATCCCGCTGAGTGCAATGGCATAAATATTGTTAAGGCAAGGGATTAAGCTTTCTCGGAAGTTCATAATAGACTGACTTCGACGGCGATGAAGAGGAGCACTTCTTTACCAAGATTAATAAAAAGTTGGAACATGGATTATAATATTCACTTAATAATTGATTATATTTAAAAATGTTAATGGAAATAAATAAATGAATAATAAAATATTTATAATAAAGGCTATTAACAGTACGCATTAGTTAAGTTATAACTTATTAGGCATCGTGCTGTATTACATGCGGTTCGTGTTAAATTCTACGTATATATCTAGTCTTATTTTTTAAAAAAAGCTTACTAGTAATTTGCAAATAAAAATTACTAGTATTCTTATTAACCCACTCTAGCTAAGCTTAATTCGCTTGTGTTAGGAGGAAGTTCACGTCCGTGGTGTAATGGCCAGGATTCGAACTCACGACCATTCGATCGTAAGACCGATTTATCTATTGCGCCACGGTAGCAATAACTTTTGAAATGGCTCAGATTCCAAGTAATCTGACACGCTTCTATCCGTTTGATAAAATTTAATTAAAACTTGGTTTAAACTCTGCTGCGCCACCAAGATACAGAATCTTGGAGGCGCGTTGCAAGTTCATACTTTATGTCAGTAATACATCCCGCTGTGTGCAGTTGCATGAATATTGTTATAAGCTCCGAGTTCCCGACGGAGCTTAGGCCATGCCGGAGTGCACTTCTTCATCAAACCGCAAGACTTAAATATTCAGATATTACGTGTGTTATTCTATGCTAATATTTTTATCCTTTAGTACGGTAGCTTACCTTGACATAAAAAAAGTCTTAGGGTGGGCGTCATGCCTCTTTGTTAGTCTTTGTTGCATGTGAACGTGATCATACATATATGTACCACTGCTGGGCTCGAGCGTCTTTTCATGATGAGAAGGGTTAGGCCATAGTCCACCACGCTGGCCAAGTGCGGATTCGTAGACTTCACACACCCTCGAGCACTCTCAGGCATGCATGTTTCCTCAGAATGTTCCCTTCACCTTCCTGATAATTTATATGACAGATACACACAAATCTTCGAAAAGACGAGTCTTAACAATTTAGAGACTTCGACTTAGCAGTCCTACGGTCTTTCACTCGGCATTATACATAGTGATATACTTTTGTTTAGATACAACTAGAGGAAAGTAGAAAGAACTATCTCTCTACAAATGTTTGTCTTCATCATAACAGTCCGGCGTAAAAATATGTGTTTGTTACTCTATTGTTGTAGATTTTTGCGATTCAAATAAACATATCGGATTCTTCAATCAACAGATTTCACCCATTTCCCAATATCCGCGGTACCAAAATCAAGACAATGTGTCACGGATTACGTAAAGCCTCCGTATTAATAAATACATCGAAGCCGTTAAAATTCTACGGTAGTGTGAGATAAAAAGTCTCTGATTTGCATAAGTACAGTGGGCCAAGCAATTAGGTATGCAGGGCAAAAACTTCTACGCCATACTGAAAACTGACTGCAATAGATATGCATGTGTGAAATTCATATTTAATAAGTGTAATATACCCACTATTTAGATATGTGACTCACTTATCCATAACTGGTGTAGTAAGTCTTTACTATGACGTATAAGTTTTTGCCCTGCATAGCTAACTCTTTGGCCCACTGTACACTAAGGGCAAAGATTACGAACACACAAACATTTGATGAAAGCCGACCGAAGAATTGGTAACATACCCGAACCAAAGATCAGGATGAGTTATTGGGTGAGGTGATTTACCGATTTCGTATCAAGATACCGATGGTGCTATTCTGTAAAGGAAACGGTCGATTAAGACATTTGTGTGCATCCTTACAATGATATAAATACGGTCGATATTTGTTTGAGAGAAATTCAAATTATATCTGGATAAATCTGGGCGGATATATAGAACTTTGGATTAATAAATGGGTCATCAGATAAATCATTCGGGCACGGATGAGTTTCCATTACTTTAACATAACACACATGATGCGTCATTAAAAGACCTGTGACAATCGCTAAAGATAGTCCGAGACCTGAAAGTTTTACTGAAAGACAATAGTTCTGAAGCCTGATTTGCATAAGTAGATTTAGGGATAGGGCAAAGGTTACACCAACATTGATTAGAGACTCGAGAGATTGGTAAGGTATCCGAAGATAAAGACAGTTGGTTAATTTATGGGTGACGCTATTAGCCGTTTCTGTATCACGATATTGGCTTTACTTTAGGCAGGATTTCCGTGGTAATAGGAATGACCGTTAAAATCTATCTTGTGAAAGGGGTATGACCAATTGACTATGGAATTGTTTATCGCCGCTGTGCTATTTATTCTATGGCTTTGTCAAGATAAAAACTGCTGTATTGTGTGAAGAATAACGTAAAAGTTAAATTGTGAGCCGGCTATTTTAAAAGTAAGCCGCGGTTCATGGAAAATGTTAGTGAATGCATGTAAAAACACGTGCTTTTTCTATGCAAAATTGTTCAGCGCCCAGTTCATCTTTCATGTTTAAATAGAAAATCAGTTTTTTTTATTATATGCCGCTTATGTTATGTATTTTATTACCAGATAATCATCATACACAAAACTAGAAACTATTTACTATCTTATATTCGTGACACATAGTTGGTGGCGATACAATTTTTGGGCATTGCTTTTTGTAAATAAAACTCAGGATCTTCAGAAAACTGTGGTGAAAATTTAAGCAAGACTTTACAAAGAAATATATGAGAGAAAATGGTTTAAATACAATTTTCCTCATGTCGCTCGTCTTTTCAACCACATAAGGCACATAAAAGTCTCATTTTATTACGTAACACCTAAAATTTCTTAATAGTTCGACAATAAAGAGACCAAAGTGTCAATTGACGTTGTAAATAGGTACTTCTTCTATCTTAATTGTATAGTTTGGGGTAGTTTTATGACAGTGAATCGTCTCGGTGAATATTGAGGTCAGGGTGATTCAATAGCAGTATGCTGTGTTATCTAGGCCATGAAACCTGATATGTTATCGTAAATAATGTGTGCCTACCTATATTCTATAGGTGCATATAGGTAGATAAACATAATTATGTGACACAAAATATGGCTCTTCATCTAATCTTAATCTAAATTATTATTTTAAAGAATTCAGTTTTTTTTTAAATTATTAACATATAAATTAGAATTAGCATTGCCATCCAGCGTGGCAATGCTGCCAGCATTTCGGGAACGTTGGCCACTGGCTCAGATTTGTTAGATTAGGTTAGGTAGTCTTTTAACGCTAGTTTTTAAGTAGTTTGTTTTAGGTTAGTTTATTTAGTTTTTTTTTGTGTTTTAATTTCATTAGTTGTTTTTATATAGATTTGATGTTTGTTTATTTATATTGGACCGACTTCAAAAATATTTTTAACATTAGTATGCTTGATTATCCTTAGGCAACATAAGCTATATTTTATGGATGTACCACGTGGACGAAGTCTGATAGGACGGTGATGAACAAAAATCTAAAATGAGGGTAATATAATATAATTTACAACGCGGTAATGCTGCCAGCATTTTGGGAACGAGGCCTTCTGACAGTGACTTATTAAGTTTAGATTAAGTTATTAGACTATTTTAATTTAGGATCCAATATGTATATTTTTCTGTAAATAAAGAAATTTTTACAAAGAGCAAAGAAAAAAAAATGAGGGTGACTATATCCTGGTATGGTCATTTCGTTACAAAATTTCAACCACCTATTTTAGAAAAGCAGCTCTACCAGTAGGTAGTTTCTTTGAGGAAGGTCTTTGCACCACAGACTTAAAAAACAGATTACAATCTACTCGATACAGCATGTATTGTCAACAACGTATTATTAAATCGAGAGAACAATCACCTCTTTTTACTCTGTGCGTAATTTATAGCAGTTCGCAACTACTACTGATTGTTCCACTCATTTGTTAGTGCTGTTAATAGGTACTTTAATTTAAAATCTCCTTAGTGCCAACTTCGCCAAACTTCTTGATCTACAGTTTTGTTTTTTATAGTTTTAGTTTATGTCTATTTCATTGTGTAATTCAATTAAAATTCAATATTGCAACAAAATACATTCAGCAATTTAATTTAGATATAAACCCTGTCCTCGCAGTATAGTTTACATAGTTATAGGTATGTTTGTTACAAACTGATTTAATGATATTAAGAAAAGCCTTACATAAAATTTAATACAAACGATGTCACATCTGCTGAATTGCCCCAAGTGCCCTTACAGCTGCTCTTTGCATGATCTGAACGACGCTACAGAATGCGAAATTGGTGTGGCCACGCACTGGGCTGGAGTATAATATTACTTCCGCCCTGTTTTTAGTACCATTGACACGAAAGAAGAAGAAGAATACAATTTAAACAATTATTGTCCGAAATACGTTTGTGTCGTGTGTGTGCGTGCGCGCGTATGTATATATGTGTGTGTTCTATTTAATATTCCACCTCATTGTAGGTAATCCAAATCTTTAATCTTTCTCAAATGTAAACTTTAAGCAAAACGGAAAATAAAATTCAAATATATCATCTTTTATAGACCCGACTCTATCTTAGGCTTAACTTTTATTCAATAAATTCGCATAAAGACATCGTTTCAATGCATTTTCTTTTCATGTCTGCGCCACCAAAGAACCGCCGGCTAGTGGAAATGTGATTTAAACTTCCGATAAATAGCTATTGGTCTGGAAGTGATTATGGACCATGCCATAACCTCAAATAGATCGCTTCGAAACTTTTCTTAGTAATTTTTCAAGAGAGAAATGTGAATACAGAAATATTCGTTTTAAATAACAATAAATGGCATCTAGACGGTAAGATGCAAGCTCTAAACCCATAGACCTAAAGTTAAGGACAGGCCTTAACACACGATCTTCTTCATCGTCGTGTCGATGGCTGAGTCAAATTTTATTTTGACTTGCCCTCGTGGTGATAGGATTAGCCAATTCGCTTTGAAGAACTCGCGAATTGCCCAGGGTGCGCCGGACGTAGGTAATTGTTGTGTACAGTAAACGCTCAGAAGTCCATAGGCACGCTAAGGATTACATTGCTATGAACGGTACGAGCCCGATACAGCCAGTACACACACTAACGAAGTCGCTTGCGTGGTTAGCAGTTTATAAGATAACACACACTAATGAAATATTGTCGCATTCGTACTAAACGCGTCACAGTGGCAACCGGTTCTTTGGATTCGCATCTATCTATCATGAGCAGGTAGCTATATCGGGTAAACATTGGGATCACTATCAACTAAATCTGAGTTTGAAGCTTAGTTGATTTGTGGTTGTATTTTGTTTTTACGAAATCATAATAATATTTGTAACATTTTAAGCACAAACTTGTTAGGTATTCATGCTTAAATTGCGATACAATACATGTATACAATACATAAATAGTTACATATTGATATAACAACTAATAAGTTAAATATGTTATTATTATTTAACTATTTACGTAATTTTTTATTTTTATTTTCATTGTTGTAAGTTAGAAATAAAAAAAGTCACGCTGAATGATGATAACAATGTTTATTCGTTTTATTTATTTATACAATTAATAAACTTTTAAGAGCATTGTGACGTCACATTCCTACCTAAATTAAAAAAGTGCTCTTGTAACCGTTTATAAGATTTTTGATTAATATAATAACTAATAAATTAAATATGTTATTATTATTAAACTACTTACGTTTTTTTTATTGTCATTGTTGTGGTAGAAAAAAAGTAATGTTGAATGATGGTAAAAATGTTTATTCGTTATATTTATTTATACAATTAATACATTTTAAAGAGAATTGTGACGTCACATTCCTACCTAAATAAAAAAGTGCCCTTGTAACCGTTTATAAGATTTTTTATTGTAACCCACTTAGTCAATTCATAACATTGATAATACAAATATTACTAAATTGATTCACAATGACAACAAGGACAGGATGTTCTAATAACAAAAATATAATTGTTGATACCCACTTATAATAGGTATTGGTATACAGCAGCGTTTATTGAAGATTAATATTATGATTTACACTTTATGACGATGTTTTTTTTAATGTAACGTCACAATAAATGTATTGAGGTTACAGCTTGTCTTGACGAAAAGAAGAAGGAAACTAAACCTCCATTGAAGATCATTAAATATTTACAGAAGTGCTAATATTCAGTTACAGCGTCTTATTAGTAAAACCAAAACATCTTAAATTAATCTTAAATAATTATAACATTATTAATATTTCGTATAACCCCCATTATTTTCAATGCAGTCAAGTAGACGTTTGCGCATGGACCCTACAATTTTAGCACATATACTGGTTCCTCTTAAGTTTTCCCACACTTCCATGCAATTGCCTTTCATCCCGTGACTCCCACCTTTGCACCATCAAACCCCATACATTTTATATATATTTACAAATGTGTGAACAAAGTGAACAAGATAAAGAATACTATATCCCATTCCTTCTAATCGAGTAAAAACTTCAAAAAGTATAAAAGTAACCAAGTGAGATTTGAACCTGCGGTGAATTGATATACGCATCAAACTGCATGCCTTAACCGCTCAGCCATCTTGTCACTTACATTGGGGATGAAATTATGAAATACAATTATTTGTTAACAACATGTGTCTATTTCTTGGAAATAGAAGGTCGTAAGTCAAACTACACTTCAAACTATTGCCTTTTGAGATTGCTTAAGGACTTTTGGTCGCGACTGTACGTCACTCGGGGAGGCTCCTTTCATGCACCCCAACACACGATAAAAGTGGTGATACTTTCTGGTGGCATGTTACCGAGAGCGGTCGAACGCATCAACATGCCTCGTTGTATGAGGAAAGGTTGCACAAACTACCAAAGGAGACACAACAAATAAAACTTTAATATTTCATAATTATCACCGCTTCGTCACAAATCCGAATTCGCCTATCTTTATATTTAAATTAAAATCTAAACCACAATTTTACCAACGTGTTAAAACAATTCGATCTCTCTCTTTCTCTCATTTAATGTTAGAAAGGGACAGGGCGATCGGAAACCTTAGCTTAGTATTTTACAGTAGATTAAAAAGTTTGTTCAAATTGGCACTAAAATATGAGCTCTAAATTATCGACATAATCAGCCATAAACGTCAAAATTTCTATAAATACCGAAGAAAATTTCTCATAGCCTACTAACCTCTGATGTCGCAGAAATAAGTCCAAAATAGGTAACGATTATCTAATCAATTGTCAACTTTCCACTATAAGAATCTACTATTAAGGTACGGCCTACCGGACACGCATAATTTATTTTAATATATTCCCAAACTTAGACTCATTTAAGTAACTGTTATGTTCGTTATGTAAGATGCCTTCATCTTAACCGTCACTCGCCTAATGGTATTCTGTGACAGATGACAAATTTTGTAGTAAATTAATAATCTCTGTAATAACTAAATAGAAATGGTCTTCTATGCTTAAACACTTTCATGATTAATAGAGTATGTGAGAAGATAAGAAATCTGTGACAAATGACATCAGTTTTATTTAATGATCATTTATTTACATTTTGTATAGTTAATTGCCAACAAGCCTACATTGATTTATGAGCCGATTCAGATATACGACTTTAACAACGTTGAAGATACATAAATTCACATAGAGCTAAAACATTTGTATGTATGTTCGGAACACCATTATAAAAGAAGTTAAAACTCTCCATCGAAACCGTTCTTGTTTTTTTTTTATATTAAACGCCAAAGGTCTCTAAAATTGATTCATGAGCATTTAAATGGGATATTTCAGTTTGAAGTTACTGTTTGATATAATTAAAATATAACGTATTTACTCGTACCTAAATTTACTTACTTAAACGTATTCATGTAAAACTGTTGCCAAGACGAGATCATAGTGGCTCGCACTCCTCATGTAGAGCCAAGCTTCTAACTCTACAAGCCCTAACTTCACAAAGTCACTTTATACTAAGAAACAGTTGAAAAGATATGGGACCGGCAGGATCCAACTATTTACAATTTTTCAACTGTTTCTTAGTATAATTTGCTAAGCATAGCTAAATGCTATAAAAATAATCAACGTTAAAAAGTCACTTTAGTCAAATATAATATAGAATAATCTTTAGTGCATACCAACATAAATACATAAAGAACATTATTATTATATACCCATTTTAGTGGTTAAGCTCGCCTTTGTACATAAATTTAAAATTGTACCTAATATTATTGTATTGTTTTTTCATTTGTACAATAAAGAATTAAAGAATTATTAAACATTTAGACATGTACCTAAGATGGCCGGCCTTATCGCTAAAATTGCATTGCATAGTCTTACAATAATTTACATGATTCGCAAAACGCGAGCAGAATCCTACGGCTTATCGCCCACACGCAACATTATTGTCAATATTTCGTGGATTCACTAGTTTTTATGATTATTTTACGAGTAAATTCTGATAATATTGTCAATATTATTGCGTGTTGCTAGTCTATAGCCAACACAAAACAAGCCAAAGGTACACAGGCAATTTCAATAAATTGAATCCTCAATAGTTTTGATTGATTGGCGCCGGACAAAGGGGGCTCATCGCGAGCTCTACTGAAACGGAGAGAGCCTTCGTTTGTTGATGGCAAACATGGGTCCAGTCAATCGTCAAAATATCGGGACTAAAATTCGTGCATAGGTTTACTGATTTTGATAGTATAAATCAATATATTTTTAACTCAATAATTATCCTGATTATCTAAGATCACTTGCTATCATCTTATTTTATTTCCCTCGATCTTTTAAAATGTGTTGGTTTAAAAAGCAATGTCTTTATCTGTTCATTATACTTATGTAACTAAGCTTTATCAATACAAATAAATAAAATTGAAGTGTCTGTTTTTAATGTCAAAATAACAATGTTTTTTTTTCAGTTGATATAGTTATTTGCACGATACCTATGCCTAAAATAGTTTTTTTTTGTCGCTATCTGTCTGTCTATCTGTCTGTTTGTACGGCTAATCACCTAAACGGCTGGACAGATTTCGATAAAATTTTATATGCAGGTAACTGACTACAAGGCGCGTAACATAGGCTACTTTTTATTGGTGTACCTACCACGCAGACGAAACCGAGGGGGTAAGTTAATTTTTTTGTTAGCGGTAATCTCGGGACCCAATGATAGGTTTTTAAAAATTATTTTGTGATGATAGTCTAACTATCCATTTAATTTTTGATATTTGAAATTAAGCTGAACTCTATGGAAGCGGCAGTAACTTTTAACGCGGGTCCTCGCGGGCAACAGCTAGTACATTATACGGGGTGGATGCGACATAGCGACATTTATTGAAACCACAGCTTCTATACATGGTAAGTATCAATTTCCACCGGATAAAAATTCTCTGGCGAAAAAAAAAAATCACGTTCTCCGAACAATTTGAACATTGCGATCGTGCAATTTGTTCGGAAGACGTGGATTTTTTTTTTCGCCAGAGAATTTTTTATCCGGTGGAAATGCATACTGGCCATGTATAGAAGTTGTGGTTTCAATAAATGTCGCTATGTCGCATCCACCCTGTATAAATAGCATTTGAAACTATTACGCCCGAGTTTCCATTTACCACATTCACACTAAATTGAAACGTAAACAAAGAGGAGAATTGATCAATCGAATTCATGCCTGAATGTCTAGTTGTCGAACCCAAATGGGTTCCAAATAAGCTTAAAGACTCCACTCACAGCTCTGAGAAATCCTTCATGACATTTTGATGCAATATTAAAACGACTATGAGTCATATTAACTGTCTAATTAATACGTAACATGTGGCTATTCGAAATGGCGAGCGTTGCTGAATAATTCTCGTGAGTTTTATTAAATACAAATACCAATTCAATTAGTTTTTGATATTCGCATGTGTAGTTTGTTTGTAATTTTCACTGCTCTGCAGGACTGTGAACTACGCCTGAATTAATAGATTAGCATTTATCATACCTGCGTAATATCATAATGTATCTGTTGCAGGCAAATTGATTAAATCCGCCGTTTACATACGGCGGCGTCGGCATTTTATAAACGCTCGCTATTTTACTAAATGCCGAAGGCAAAATGTATAATGCCGTGTCATTATGTATTATGCCTATTAGTACAAAAAAAATAAACGTTTCGTTAATTATAATGAACCTAGAAAGCTGATTTTTGGATTTGTTGTAGAGAAAGCTTATGAAAGCTTACTTTGAAATTGTCGATCTCAATTTCCTATGAGCTTTCGCCGCCATTTTGGAAAAAGTGGTTAAATTTTTGAAGATCCATGTGTGACTGACTACTTGGCGCGTAACATAGGCTACTTTTTATCAATGTATAAGAAAGTAAGTTTGTTTGTTTGATAGTGCTTATCTAGAGAACTACTTGTCGAATATTGATAATTCTTTTTGTGTTTGATATTCTGACTCTCAATAAAGGTCTTTAGATATTTAACATTACGCTAAACTCTACGGGAGCGGAGCAGTAAGGTTAAACGCGGGTCAAAGCGCGGGCTCAGCTACTACTTAATACAACGAATTCCACGCCGTCAAAGTCGCGGCAAAAAACTAGTTGCGTATAAAACTGTACCTTTTCGAAGTTCAATTTACGTTGAAATTGAATAGCTGTGAATAAATTTTAGCACCTTATCAAATCTTGATACAGTTTGGTAGGTATGTGCTGCGATCTAAAAGTGAAAGCTAGAACTTTATTTGTAGTAAATCCTTATTGATAGGCAGTCAAGATTGATAGTTGAGTAAAACTTGATGATTTGCGCCAAAACCAATAGTGATTGAAATTTTGTACGATATGTCTTAGGTTGTACTCTTTGCGGCAATTTGTCTTTTGGTAATTTTACTACTTAACTGTACGCGACCGCGGCGCAATCGATAGGGCATCGGTCTGACGATCGAGTGGTCGTGAGTTCGAATCCTGGCCTTTATACCATGGACGTGAAATTACTCCTAACACAAGCGAATTAAGCGTGTCTTTGCAAATTACTAGTAAGACTTAAAAATAAAAATAAACTATTGTTTACCTATATCAAACCTGCCTACTTTGAGACGTCTAACTGCCTCGAATATTTAGTATTTTTATGAGTAACTAGCTTCCGCCCGCGGCTCCGCCCGCGTGGTATGTCAATTAAAAGTAGCCTATATGTTAATCCAGACTATAAGCTACATGTGTGCAAAATTTCATCGAAATCGACCCGGTAGTTTTGGCGTGAAAGAGTAACAAACATCCATACATACATCCATACTTACAAACTTTCGCCTTTATAATATTAGTAAGGATTTGCCTTGATACTGTTTTTTAGTACAATTCATTCAATCACCTGATTTGACGACCGGATGGTGGAGTGGGTAGTATACCTGCCTGCGACGCCGAGGTCGTGGGTTCGATTCCCACTTAAGACAAATCTTTGTGTGCATGAACATGGGGGTTTGTCTTAGTCTGGGTGTTTCTATGTGTAATAAGTATGTATTTACAAAAGAAAAGTATCTAATATGTGTTAGTATCAGTTATTCTAGTACCCATAGTACAAGCTCTGCTTAGTTTGGGACTAGATGGCGTTGTGTGTAAGTTGTGAGATATTTATTTATTTATTTATAAAAAGGTGCATAGGCAATTAGATATAATAGGACTAAACCACTACAAACTAAAAGTAAGAGTCTCGGAGTGGCTTCAAACTCAAGATTACACAAGCACAGAATCACTGCTTGCGTACATATCATAACAAAAATCGAACATCACACCAACACAATCATACACACACACACACACAAACACACACACACACACACACACACACACACACACACACACAAGGCCCTTTTTTTTTTTTTTTTTTGCTTGTAATAACTTTAAAAATGGTAGCCCCCTAGCTTTGACACGACTGTCATAGTAAATTTAATTATGGCAATTATGGCTGAACACTGTTTCTTAAGATACAGGTGTTTTACCTAGTTTAAGAAACAGGGTATCAATTGTATGTGTAATTGTACTTTAATCTGTACTTTTGGAAATAAAGTTATTATTATATTATATTATTATTATTATTATTTATTTTATTTATTCTGTCGGCAAATGGTCGTTTGCATTTGAATGCCGACGAAGATAGAACCGCTGCATCCTAACCCAAACCCAAATCATTTTGTTAACTTTAGTCAGAATTTAATGTTAGCGTTGAAATATCGTTCGTTTTGTCAGATGTTTGGATCGCAGGAGACACTGGTGCACGCTTCCTCTTCGGTTACATGTGTTCTAAATGTAACACTGTATTGTTATGTATCTCAGCTCAATAAAAGATAGATCGATTATGTCGTACGCCGTCCGCGTCCTTGTAACAATATAATAATCGTTCGTGTGAGATATCCGCCACATACAAACTTTTTGTCCACCTATTACTGTACTTTGTAAGAAACTATGAGAACTGTCTATATATGACATAGGTAAGTTTACGACACTATTGTCGAAGAAATAGTAGAGCTGAGAACATTAAGAGCTCAATTAATGACTATTTGAGGTAATTCTAGCATATTTAGACGTATAACTGGAGCGTGTCGAAATGTATGACGTAGTTTATGAGGGCATTATGTCATTTAATTGACAATACTTTAACTACGGATCTGGAAGCCTGAAAACTCGTACAGACGTTATAATATACGGTTGAGACATGACTTTATATTGCCCTTGTTTTACCTCGTTTTAGTCAGCACTTATTGTAAGTACTTGATTTTTTATACAACTAACGTAAAAGTTTGATTGAAATCAGTTGGCACTAGGTACAGCTTCATCAGCTGATCTTTAGATAGTATGTTGTGCATAATAAGATATGGATACAAAGGTGAAACTCGTACGAAAAGTCTTCTTCTTTTATATCTTGAAGTTCAATGAAAGTAGCTATCTGCCTTAAACATAAAATAACTGACATATTCCTCAACAAATAGCTGATATAAAATAAAGCGGAAAAAGACGAAGTAAACTTTCGCAATGAAATTAAGGGGAACGTTTATACCTACATTCGGGCTGATTTGGGCATAAAAAGTTGCGCAGAACGAATGAAGCATAATAAACGTGGCGGACCATAATTTTAATGTAGTTATGACCTAGTTGGAATCGCTTGAGCAGTGAAGTCCGTCAAGTAATGAAAAGAATCACTTTGTAAACAAATTTTCATTTATATTTAATTCGTTGAGTTTTCCGGGAAAAGCTTGTTGCAGCATTTTGAGACTTCTAGTTAATTATTAACGATTGAGTAACAAGTGATTTTTAATGGATAAATAAATATCCAGCTGGTTATAATGTCTTAGAAATTCAGAATGAATGTGTTAGAAAAAAATAAAATTCTGTTTCTATTTTATTGTAAGTATTTAGTTTAAATTAATGATATATTTGTCTCATGAATGATTGCTTAGTGTAATTAATATACTTGTCTATCATAATCTTTTTTTTGACGATTTTTAATTTCCACCCCGCACTGAATCACTAGCGACTTTGTCACGATGCATTGCATTTGCTTGATTATTTGGAATATTGTAATTGAAATTTCATAATTGAAGGTGTTAAGTGCTTAGCGGGAGAATACTGACCGTATTCTCTACACGAATTTTGTGTTTCATGTTATAATACTTTACTCTATCTAATTATTTATAATTTACAATTTGTTATCTAGAACCCATTTTGCCCAGCTTTAGCGTTTTAGTGCCGCTCTGGAACTGGGTATAAGAAATTCGGGACAGAACCCGGTTTTGCATGACCTAAAAAAAACTGACATGTCCTGTCTCTCGATCTTGCATCTGCAATTTTAACGTCAAATTTATTGGCGGCTCGCGGGACCGAGAGCGAGATATACAGCGATATACATAGATGTAAAGCGTGAACCCTACACGACTGACTGAGACAGTGTATTTTAGGATCATCTAAGATCTATGATTTTATCTATACAACTATCATTTACAATTTCCACCAGTGGCTGTCAATTCCGTTTTACTTTCATAATATCGTTTAGGTATCTATCAACACGTACCAGAGTTTATACCACGATGAAACAACGAATAGCAAACATTTTTGCTGCCGACCAAATTTTTTTTATCAAGTATGACAAAAGTATCACAATTTACACTTTTCCTGCTCACCAAAAATATTTCCCACATTTTCGTAAAGTAATTCATTAATTAGAGTTCGCTTCATCCGCCAGAGGAGCTGGTTTGCATAGTAACGAGAATTTATTCAGGCAGACGAGCGCACTTCGAAACACTTAACAAATTGAACACCAAAGTTATTGAATCATAAAACAACAGTGCAGCCGGCATTGAACATCGCTACTCTGTTTCAATCCAATCTAGGGTTTATTGATTTGTACCTAAAACATGGCATGAAGAAGAAGCATACCTAAGTGGTTAAGTACAAATGGTAATTAAAAAACCCTAGATTGTCCGGGTAGGTACCAAACGCCTACGTCTTCAATAAGTATTTGTTATGTGTATGCTAGATTAAGATATTAAACAAGATTTCTATGAATTAAGGTCGTAAAAACAATAATACATATATTTTGCAAGTAATGGCTCGATTCGCAGAGAATTTGTCATACTGTTCCTGGATTTGTAAATTGCAATTTTTCTTCTAGTCCAAATCTAACCTAGTGAGAGGTTTCCCGTATCTTCTCACCGGTGTTGGCCTAGTTTCTCAAATTCCAATTTAACAATCATACTCTCTTTTCCAGTTTGCCTCACCTCTTGGGCTGAGGCTCAAAATGGTCGAGGGTCACAAGAGCACAACGGTCACGGGTGGGACATCCGGCTGGCAGTTCCTGGCGAACCTGGCAACGATTACCCCACCCTTGGCGCTATACCCCGGACGGCTTTCTCGTGCGCTGGAAGAAAACCTGGTAAGATTTAAAGTGGCAATACTTTTACAATTTGACAAAATTGCTTGATAAATGAAATCACTAAAATTCCCAATGATGAAGTAAGTAAAAAAATATAATTAGTTTTTGTGAAATTTAGAAAGAATCTGGTGCATAATTATGGAACCGCTACTCATCGATGTTCCATCGACGTGCGATATCGGTTATAAAGACAACTAGAATCCCAAGATTACAACATTAAGCTACTTTAAAGGTCATATCTACCTTTGCTAGATCATCAGTAATTTCAAAACCATAAATCATTTTTAATTGATTGAAAATCTCTTAAGTGTTGCTCTTTGCTTATTTCAGGTTATTACGCAGACGTAGAAGCCAACTGTCAAGTATTCAGAGTCTGTACTGTGGGCTCCACGTACGGCTTTCAATCATTCCTCTGCCCTAATGGAACCTTGTTCAACCAAGCGGTCTTCGTATGCGACTGGTGGATGAATGTAGACTGCAAAAACTCTGAACAGTACGTCAATAACAACAATGACCAGTTTGGCAACCTTCGATTAGGGCCACAGCTTATGAAAGATATAAAGAAAATGCTCACTCATCCTATGCAGAACCCTTACGATAAAAGTGTTATGAAAAGCAAATTGATCGTAATGCAAGACTACAAGCCACCTTTTGGACAGTTATTCCCTAACGGTGCACTTCTCGCTGGACCAGAACGCCCGCCTAATAATGTTTACATTCCGTCAAAACAGATCCAACAAAACTTTATTCAAGGAGCCAATGATTATGCATTCTCTGCATCAACGCCCGATCCAAGATACTTGCCAGCGTCTGTAAATAACTTTGGATCATTCCAATCAGATGATGACTACTTCCAAAGACAGCGACAAAATGAACAGTACACTCGCAGAGGAAGAGTTCAAAATCCTCAAAACGGTCATAATAATAATCTCATATCCAACAGCCATGCGGGTAGATTTATACAACATAGTAACGCAAATTTAAATAATAACAATGCTATTCTACAAACACCACAAGCACCAAGACCGACACAAACATCAAACTTTTTACAAAGGCAAACTAACAATGCTCAGAACTCTCAAACAAGTAATACACAAAACATTCAAAGAGGACACGCGAACAGACAACGATCGCAACACGCTGAACCTAGAAGAATACCTCAACCACGTAATGAAAAGCAAACTGATTTTGGAGTCGCATTTAATAAACAGGAAAATAATCAAAATATCAATACAATCCAGGACACACAGTCATACACATACAGTACGCCTTCTTCCAACTTACCATTTATCTCTGGTGATGTAAATGGCAAAGTTGGTAGAGAGTTAAAAGAAAATTTGGTAAGTACAACTAAAATTATTCCAACCACTATAGTTCCAAAGACGTATAATAGGCTTATTCAGGACACAAAGATAGCAAAACCGAAATCTCGAGTTACAATAAAAACATGGATTGTAAAACCAACTAAATCAGCTAGACAATTACTGGATCCAACTCCATATACCTACGTAAAACCATCACCTCCTTCCCCATCTCCGACCGCAAGACTTGTGGACGAAACAACACCGTATGTCTATGAAAAACCAACAACCTTTTCACAAGCGGAAAAAATTGTATCTACAGAATTAGAATCTGAAGAACCTTACGTCTACAACAAGCCCACACCAGCTGCAAAACAAATTCGTACTACTGAATTTGAGACGACTCTTTTCATAGCGCCCACGGCAACTCCAACACGTCCTACTCTTTCAGGACGGTTAAATTTGCCACCTACATCTCCACTTCCAACTAAAACTGCTCGTTATTATCTTCCACCTTCGCCGTTCAAGTCATCTGGCCGACTTTACCTATCTCCTTCTCGAAGTACAGCATTACCTCGTTTATATTTATCTCCAAATGCCATACCACAACCAGTTTATTATCAAAGTGCTCAGCTAAGAGCTAGTCCAACCATTCCTACCACCACTCGGATTCCTTTTAATGAAAATGTAAATCAGCCGTCATTTTTCTTAACTAAACAATCTCACATCGTCGCCAACCGTAACAATTTAACCTTTGCAGATATATTAACAAAGGAAAAACTTGATATAACCGTCAACGATATAGTGAAAGATACAGATAGTTTTCTGAAAACTGCTTCTCCCCCTACACAATTTAATAAAAGTTTTAAATCTCTGAACTATCGTGAAGATGACTTTATACCGTCAAGAACAACTACAGACAGTGGTGAACGTTTAACATCTCCACCTCCACTACAATCTACTACGATGTTCTCAAAAATTGCACGTCTTGTAGCGACACCAGCTACTAGCTTGGTACCTCCTGACGAAAGTTTTATTTACCAAACAAGTAATCAACTCTCCAAATTGCCTTTTTACAAAGAATCAAGCATACCTAATACTATAGAACGTACAGTTTCTATAAAAATAACTATACCTGAAAGAATCGCTACGTACCTTTTTAAAAATCAAAGCGAGACAGACTATGACAAACTAGAAATTTTAAATACTGGCAGTAGTAACTATTTAGTCTTAAGTAATAACAAAAACTTCTTAACCAGAAAGAATCCTTTGAATTTTATACCCATTGCTAAGTTACCCGAAAATAATAACGCAAAAAATATTTCTGATTCACAGGCACTCGTGTACTCATTTTTGACTGACTCTATTAATGTTGCCAAAGAATACAGTAACATCGCTCAGCAAGAAATACTATCATCTACAGTCACACCAACTCCAGCACAGTTCCAAAACTTGAACAACGAACAGCTGAACGATATCACCAATAACATATCACAGCTGACATCATCACAGTTCTCAAGTAATCAATTCAGCGATATTGGTAAAAGCGCAAAAATTATATCCACTCAGTCAACTACTATTAATCAACCTATTCCATTTACAGGGAGTTTAAAATACTCAAACGAACAAAATCAACAGCCACAACAGATACAGACATCACAATATAATAATGTACCTTCACAACAAACACAGGGACAATTCGTTTCTTCACGATTCCAAGTACCAAATGGCCAGCAAAACCTTCTAGACAGTAATAGCCAAATATACAGTGGACAGTTATACCAGTGGCCAGTAACCGAGGTAACAAATCAAATTTACAATAGACCACTATCAGCAAACTTAGTTAATCCAAACACAATTCATCAACAAACTACACAAATGTTAACTTTACAGAGAAACACAAATCCAAACCAAGCAGCGGACAATTTCAAGCAATCAGGACCTAACTTCGAAATTATTAAGGCGCAAACTGTGCCATTTAGTCCTGCCAAACTGCAACTGGAGCCGCCTAATGAACCCGTGCAGTTTACTAGTCAAGAAAGTCTCACTAATTTGCTTAACACTGAAAATGGCATTTCGGCTCATTTACAAGATAAAATTGTGGGCACCCTACAACATCCATTAGAAGAAAACAAACTTGTAACGTATAAAAAAGATCACTCGTACTATCTTTACACAAAACTAGAAGAAAACACAGTCGATGAGAATCTGCCAACGAATGTACAGAATCTACAAACCAACAGCAACAATCAGCAAAATGCTAAATTGATACAAGGTACCAATATACCTAACATAGTTACATTTCAGCTAGTACCTTCAGTAAATTATGAATTAGAAGACGAAAAAGAGCAGGAGCAAATTCTTAACGCTTTCCGAATTGACGAGTTTGGTGCTCCTAGAGAAATTTCTAAGCCAAATAGGGTTCCAGAAGTGAACAAAGGTGAAATGATGATGACATCGAGTGTAGATTACTCTGTTGATCACCCCACATCAACAAAACGGTCTGACCGATATCGAATAAACAATATTTACTCAGGGCCTTCGTCTTATACAGCACCGCAATCATCAGTGGGTAGTCTGGAAAGTAGACAAGGCACACAACGTTATTTTAATTCTAAGCTAGAAGATTTCGATAGTAATAATGAGAATGGTTATCCTAAAGAGAGGCCTGCGCGCCAGTTCATATTTTAATTTACTTTATATTTATGAAAACTTATTTGGTAGCACCTACCTGACTGTTTAAAATCGAATTAGTATGGAAACCTTGTTACAGCAGAGTACTTAATTTGTGTATACTACGATGTTTTACCATGATAACGTTACCACTTGTTCTGTTACAAATTAGATTTATTAATAGGTGAAGATGACACCCACTGTCGCGTCGATGTAAATAACTTTAAACCTATAAATAAGTATCCATAAAAGGGATGCCTACGATTTTTTCGATTGACTGAAACCAAAAAACATAAAATAAGTTTAAGATTAATTTTATTTTTGTAAATAGACTTAAGAGACTTGTTATACCTACAAAATATGTGATAAATAAACATTTTTTAAAGAATTGCCGGCATTTTTAATCACAATTTTCACTTTAACATTGCTCTTCACTTTTTATACTCCTCCCACCTCCGTAAAAAAGCTTTTAACTTCAAACTTCAATATTTTCTTTGCAAATATGGGTATACATTGATGTTCCAAAATAGTTAAGTCCAACATATTTTACCCTAAGGCATACAATACAGATCATACTTAAATCTATAAGTACTATAGGTACTTATTATAATTTTAGGGTAACTACATTATTTGTTTAAAAACTATTTACAACCAAATTATCAAATATACACAAGAATAACAAAATTAAAATAATAAAGATTGTATCTTTACCCGAGTCTATATTTTTTTTAATTATCTCTTCAGGCGATAAAGTCGTAATTGTTACCCACGGAATAGAAAACCACAAAATATACACAACGCCATCTAGCCCCAAAATAGGCAAACGAGCACTTTGCTTGAGTCAACAATGTCAGCACTCATTCATTCATTCATTCTTCTATGAGATCCTTATAATGCCGAGTCTACACAAATCTGGCCAACGAAGACTAACAAAAAATATCCCCTTTACTTACATACTTACGTTGACTAGTCGGTTATTAGTGACTTGTATAATCAAGTATTGATAATCAAGTGCCAATTACTGATTATTAACTAAAGGTGCAATTTTGAGTTGATTATTTCGGAGTCCTGTCAGTCATCATTGTTCAATTGGTCCAATAAACATTTAAACCCGAGTTCTTGAGCTACACACAGATTTCAAATAAATTCAATTAACTGATTTCTAAATAGGAGGTTCTGTATTCGACTCGTATGTATGTTAGTAACTATGTACTTTGTATTTTTGCAATGTTCTCAGAAACTACTGGTCGGATTTTGATGTGGTTTTTCGCTATTTTACTTACTTACTTGACTAGTCAACGTAGCGAAGCGAAGTTACGTAATTGAAGTGAATTATTTTTTTACATCCTTTTTTAGGGTTCCGTAGTACCTACAAGGAACCCTTATAGTTTCGCCATGTCCGTCTGTCCGTCCGTCTGTCGGAGGCATAGCAACGAAACCGTTGGTGCTAGAAAACTGAAATTTTGCATAAACATGTATGGTAACTATACAAAGAAAGTCGTAGAATAAAATTTGGAAAAATATTTTTTTTTCTGGTACCCACCTACATGTAAAGTAGGGATGTTTTTTTTTTTGTCGCCTACCCCATAGTGTGGGGTATTGTTAGATAGGACTTTTAAAAACGTTTAGGGGTTGCTAAGACAGTTTTTTGATTTAGAGATCCGTTTGCGAGATAAATAACTTTAAAGAGCAAATTTTTGTTCGAGTAGAGCGTCCCCCCCCCTCTAAAAGCTAAAGTACTGGATCCCAAAATCTGAAAAAAATTGTGTCGGTAGTACATGTAATGAACTTTAAAGGAAAACTATAGCGGATAAGTTCACTCCTTTAGTTCAAGAGGAATAGGGGTCCGAAATGTCAGATGCAGTTACTCAGAATATTTCGTTCAAAATTCTTGAAACATAAATAAACATACATAATACATATATAAAATCACGCCTTTATCCCACGGGGGTAGGCAAACACGATGGAACGCCATGTGCTTCGCTCCTTACAAACTTCTTTCGCTTCCTCAACATTCATACATCTCGTCATACGTGCTAGCTGGTTTCGTGTACTACAAACATTTCCTTTCTGAAGGACGCCATTTAAAGCTAATCTGAAAAAAATCACGGTGGTAGTATGTAATAAACTTTTCATGAAAACTATAGCGGTTACTTTAACTTAATTAGTTCTAGAGTAATTGGGGTCCAAAGTATAAAATGCAGTTACTTAGAATAATTCGTGCAAATTACAAAAACCTTTGAAAGTAATTACTTGTATGAAGATGTTACTTGTTTAATACAGATAGTAAATCCCTTTTAAGTCGAAATATGTTGTTACGACTAGCTACGGAACCCTACTGCGCGTGGCCCGACACGCACTTGGCCGGTTTTTATAACCTTAATGTTGGTCTTCGATGGCCAGGCTGGTGTAGACCCGACATTACAAGGATCTAATGAAAGAGTGAATGAGTGAAATTGTTGACTGATATTTCTACGAGAAGACTTATTAATTATGTCTATGGTAATATCCAAACCAGAGAGCCATTGGAAATAAATAGATAGAGCGGGAAAACTCAAATCGCTGTCAAATAATGCCTCGCGTTTCCATGGCAATGGCAGTGAAAAGTTATTGCATAATATTGTTTGCATTGTTTTGTTTACTTCTTGCTTCTAGGTAACGTGTATTTCAATGATTTTATTACTACAGGGCATAAGAAGTTTTAATAAGTGTTAGTTTACTATGTAAATCATAATTAGCGTTCATCACTCGAAAATAAAGTAAGTTGCTGAGGTTGCTGTTCATAACTTTCATAATCGCGTTGATTTTTGTATAATTTCTTATATACACTAATTTCTGCTATTTCAAAGTATTGCTTTGTGTATGAAATCGAAAAGCTTTTACAATAATTTGAAACAACTCATAACAACAACATTTTAACCATTTAACTCTCAACAATTTATGTCAGAGCAAACTTTGCTAAGTTAGATTTAGAGTTTGCTATGATTTATGGAAAACTATTTTCAACAATGTTTTCATAGTTTTATGACCTTAAATATTTATAATAAAGCAATCAATAATATATAGTGACTGTGACAATGCTAGTTTAAATCTGGTGAAGAACATTTGCATATTTATTTGTATCAGAAGTATATTCAATTGATTTTTCAGTGGATAACTATGTACTTTATTTACCTAAAGCTTAGCTAGATTGTTATTAGTCCAAAGTACATCCCTAAACCTTTATTTTAATTTTATCAAGCTATGCATGGGTCCTACTTCAAGGCAAATAAGTATATTGTCTTAAATGTTTTTTAAGCACCCATAGCTTGGAATAATATTCACCAATCAGTTGTTGTTGCATCCTATATTAATGCAATTCTTGTTTGTATATTACAGACACAAATAATCAAACATGTCTGAAGCAGAGATATTGTCTAGAATATCCTCTGCAGATGAGTTTTATGACATAGATTTATACACCGACCCAAGAATACTTTGGATTAAGGATCGGGTCCTAGCTGCTGTGGGCATAGATGATGACAACCTCTTTTATAGCATGTTCGAGGGAGACAATAGACAAAAGTTATTATACTTCATACTGACTACAATAAAACCTCATGAACAATGCTTGGATAAAAGAACTTTTTATGTCACAAAGATAATTGTCGACAAGCTTATACATGAAGATAAGGAGTTTACTGAGTGGAGTAAGTATTTATGCAAATAATTAATAAAATTAAGTGCATACAAATACATATTAGCAGTTTACCAGAGTTTTATGTATTAAAAGATATCTGTATTCTGTATATATATATCCCATGCCGATTTCGGCTACGGTGACTACATCTAGTGGACTGTGTGATAAGCTCTTTTGTGTGCCCTTAGATGGCTGCAGTAGCCAACTATATATCAAAAACATGGAGAATTAATGTGATAGCAGCAATTACAACTTTAATTTCAACTATAAATGTTTATTAGAATGTTTTTAATTATAAGTATTAACATAACATCACATATCTTATTCCTCCGAGAAAGAATAGTCCTATACATCCACATTTTTCATGAAACAGAACCTATAAAATTAAAATTCCGATTTTAGTTCAATGTCAAGGAACTCCTTATATTAAAATTATTAACTAATTTATGTTATTAGGACTTGTACCACCTCCTCCGCCCAGCCCTCCACCACCACCAGCACAAAAAAAAGGGAAAAAAGGAAAACCTCCAAAGGCGGAGGCACCTCCACCAGAACAACCACCACCTGAAGAGCCACCACCGGAGGGAGAAGAGGCAGCTGAAAATGGCAGCAAAACTAGTTTGAAAGCGGTCAAGAGTGTTAAAAGTGCCAAGAGTGCCAAACTCATTAAAAGCATGAAAAGTCTTAGGAGTATGAAAGGTATTGAATTACTAATTGATTATTTTTATAGCATTTAGCTATGTTTATCAAATTTTTAATTTGAGAAATTTAGGGTTCTGGTAAGAGGCGACCGTAGCTGGATGGCTAAAGCGGCTGCCCGGTGTGCAGTAAGGTCGCAGGTTCAAATCCCGCCGGTCCCATATCTTTTTTAACTGTTTCTTAAGTATTTAATTATTCAATTTCTTAAAAATATGTTTTAGTTACTGTAGACAATTTTTGTATAGGGCACACTGTAGCACTTAGTAGGCTACTGTTCTATTGATGCATTTTGAAAATGGCCCTATAAGTCTTATGCAAACCTGGATATCTAATCTAAAATTTGTGCACATTCAGTGAAGTAAAAATTTCACTAATAGATATGATCAGTGAAAAGACTGAATAGTTTATCTCCATAGAAACGGTTGAAACGCCTAACGTGCCTAAGCCTCGGAATAATAACGTAATAAGAGGAACAAATTCAACTAAACTAACATAGTAATAAGGAAATAACTAATATCATTTATAATGTAATTTATTATTTTTCATGGATTAAAAGGCTTTATTATTATTTATTATTATTATTTAAGAGGAACAAAAAAAAAAAGATGGGCATGTGCTGCTACGACGAATGAATAAAAAAAAAATTATAGATGCTCAGGTTCAGACGGCTAAAAACTCTCTACATTTCTATTAGTTGTATAGGCTTACTGTGCAATGCAAGACCAGCTAATACTGAAAATGTATGGGTAGGTGAGCGGTAGCTGCTTGTACATAATATCAAAATACAGTTAGTGGGCAGTCCTATTGTGTATCCCTTGATTGTCTTTTGTTATTTCAAGGAATAGGCTTGAGTCACAGTACTGGGTTATATTTATACTGTGATATATATTATGGTATATTTATAGCTGTTCAAAAAATCTGTTATTTTGCACTAATTTTAACCAATCTATGAGTATTTTGACCCGATATGCTCAGCTACGGTCGCCTCTTTCCTGGGCCCAAAATTTCTCAACTGTATGTTACTTCATTTCGTGACGTCACGTTCATCTATTTGTTACTATCTTAAGTAGGATACACACCAACATGGCGAAGTAAAGCTGCGTACGGATAGCGCGTACCCAGGCACGCGTAGCTGTCCACGCGTATATTGGATACGCGTACAGCTCCTGTACGGACCGCCGCGAACCTGTACGCGAGGTCAATCGATCCAGAGCGCTCCGCGAGCCCCAGTCATTCGTCATGGCTCCGACGAACTTAGCGGTTGCGTGCACCACCACCGCTGCAGCATTACTCATTATTCAACACATTTTAAATAAAAAAAAGAGAAACAAACGGAAACCTAGATGGTGGATGAAAAAATTGTGTCGTGAAAGATTACAGTGTGGAAATAGGCTTGAAGACATTGGCTTGAGAAACTCAAACAACACGCGTGACTATTCATTTTGCCGTCCAAATATAGCGTACCCGGTCGAGCGCGTCCTCTTTGACGCGCGACCGAAAACCGACAGACGGCGGCTCGCGCGCGAGCTAGCTCGCGTGGTACGCGTTCCCCAAGAGTCTACGCGTAGCTGCAGGTATGGACATGGCGTTCCGGACACGCGTATACTGACTACGCGTGCCAGGGTACGCGCTATCCGTACACAGCTTAACATTTAGTACAAATGTTGTAAAGAATGAACGCGTACCTTGTTTCAACTTCGCTTCGTTTGTTCAAAGCGACTGCCCAGTGTGCAGAAGGTCGCAGGTTCAAATACTGTCAATCATGGGATTGATACACTAAGAAACATTTGAAAAAGATATGGATCTTTTTCAACTGTTTCTTAGTATAATTTACTAAATATAGACAAATGCAATAAAAATAATCAATAAGAAGTCAATATTCACATTTTTTATATTTACAGATCTTGTAGTAGCGGCATCTAAAGGGGGTATGTATTATCTTGTAATTTCTACTTTGATTAGTTAGTTTTCTGCCAACATCTTCTTCGTCGTGTCGATGGCTGAGTCAAATTTGATTGGTCCAATAAGGGGTCACTGTTAGAGCGCTCTCGTCGGCGTTCATGAGCGCCTCTCTTGTGCAGGTGGTAGGGCATTTTGGACAGTCAGTAAGGTGGTCAAGGTTTTGACTTGCCATCGTGGTGAAAGGATTAGCCAATTCGCTTTTAAGATCTCGCGAATTGCCCAGGGTGCGCCGGACGTAGGGAATTGTTGTGTACGTCACTCGGGGAGGCTCCTTCCATGCACCCCCATCCTTCTGCCAATATAAATACATAATATTCTACCCTGGTATCCATTAAAACAGAGCCAAGCTATAGATCCTGCGACCGTATTTACTATATTACATATTTTTTAAAGAAATGGACATAGAAACAGCAGCGAGCACGGTAAAAGTGAGCGACGAAGATGTGGCCCTTGGCGTCAGTGAATATCACTTGGAGCCGAGTGAATCAGCGCCCATCATCGCCGAAGACAACTACTACTTTCCACCACGTGAGTAACTAGATAATATAGTATGAAATGAAAGGAAATGAATATCTTTACTGGTGGTAGAGCTCTTGTGAATGAGCTCGAGGGCGGCAGCACCACCTGCCGCCAAATAGTAGTGCTTCCATTACTGTGTTCCGGTTTGGTGGTGAGATCAGGCCCTGAAATTACTGGCACATGAGGCATAACACCGTAGTCCTCAGCTGCAGCGACGCATCTATAATCTGCTTTTGTGGATTGTTGATGTCCTAGGGCTGTACTCCACTTACCATCAGGTGGACTACACGTTTGTTCGCTGTGGGCGTAGTATAAAAATATATTTATATATAATATATATATATATATTACGTCCATGCCAAAATTTTACCCAGACGTTCTACTAACAAAAAGACACCATTGGACCAAAAATTGGGGTCGGTTAATCTTGCGTCCGTATACCGGACGCATTAAGTCGGTCGGACGCAGTATCATTGGTAAAAATCGCCATGTAGGACGCAATATGACCTTCAAGATGTATATATATATATATATATATATATATATATATATATTCATTCCTTAGACTTCACACAGCACTTTCGTCATACAAAAATAATTCAACTCTATTTAATATTTTAAAGCAAATTATAGCTTTACTATGCCTCTTTGTATTTATATAATATTAAAGTTGAAAAATTAAGTTGTAATTCATTGACACAAGAAGAGTTGAGAAATTTCAAGTCTAGCAACCATACATATCCATGATTGAATTGGCAAAGCACTTGGGGCGTTTACCCAAGGGGTGCAGGTTCAATTCTACTCTAAATAAAGCTTAAACTGACTTTCATCAATCATCACAATATTTTGACTGTGAAAGTGAATTTAAGGAGACTAGATATATGATGGTACAGCTTTGAGCTACAGGAAGCTTCACTGTCATAAGGTGCGGCTACATGCTCCATGTTACTTGTGCAAATAATTAAGAGAACAAAAATGTGCACGAAATTTTCCGTTTTGCCGAGGTCACGCCTAATCTTAGTTGAGTAATAAGCTGGAGCGTGAAGCCGCACCATTACCTATAAAAATGGTAAATATTTGTTCTAGTTACTATTTTGCAGTTTGATGGAGAAATTATTAGCACATAAGATGTTATAAGTAAAAACAAAGATCTTGGCGGGTCGTAAAATGCTCTGTCTCAGTCACTCGTGGAGGGTACACGCTTTACGTAATCAAATTTAGTTAGGTATATACAATGCTATAAATTGCAGGTACGACACCACGGGTGATAGATAAATTACAGAAAATTGAAAAAAGTGTTTTATTAAATTCTGATTACAGCACCAAACCCCGAAGATATCGATCCAGAGGTTGAAGGGACTTTGGAGTTTTATAAGATCATCGTAAGTTATCTTATCCTATGTATTATAAATGTGAATCAATGCGAAGGTGATGATGTTTGTATGTGTGTGTGTGTGTGAGTGTGTGAGTGTGTGTGTGTGTGTGTGTGTGTGAGTGTGTGTGCGTGTGTGTTTGTGTGTGCGTGGGTGTGTGTGTGTGTGAGCGTGTGTACATAAGTTACTCTGTTCTTTATTCTCTGTTGTTACTCTTCAACAAATTTTGTACAGATGTCGCTTATAGTCTGTCGATGTACCACGCAGGCGGTATTTCATTGTAATTAAAAAATTGAAGATTTTTAACGTGATACCAATAATGTAGACTTAGTACCTTAGTCACTGTATCTTAAAAATGTTTGTACGATTTGAGGCGGTCAAAAACATAATAGGTTTTTTCTAATTGGACAACATATTTTTTGTTTTTAAACTTTCGCGATTTGAGAACATTTTCCAAAAATACAACAAGTCTAAATCGCGTAATTATTATAATGGTAAATAAACTTGCATCATTCGTGGTCACGAGCCGACTGGTGATGCTCGTCGCCAGCGTCGTTTTCGTGATGCGCGGATATTGCATGTCCACTACCCTCACTTGATCGTCACATTTTTAGGGTTCCGTAGTACCTACAAGGAACCCTTATAGTTTCGCCATGTCCGTCTGTCCGTCCGTCTGTCCGAGGCATAGCGACGAAACCGTTGGTGCTAGAAAACTGAAATTTTGCATAAACATGTATGTTAACTATACAAAGAAAGTCGTAGAATAAAATTTGGAAAAATTTTTTTTTTTCGGGTAGCTCCCCTACATGTAAAGTAGGGATGTTTTTTTTTTTGTCGCCTACCCCATAGTGTGGGGTATTGTTAGATAGGACTTTTAAAAACGTTCAGGGGTTTTTAAGACAGTTTTTTGATTTAGAGATCCGTTTGCGAGATAATTAACTTTAAAGAGCAAATTTTTGTTCGAGTAGAGCGTCCCCCCCCCCTCTAAAAGCTAAACTACTGGATCCCAAAATCTGAAAAAAATTGTGTCGGTAGTACATGTAATGAACTTTAAAGGAAAACTATAGCGGAGAAGTTCACTTCATTAGTTCAAGAGGAATAGGGGTCCAAAGTGTAAAATGCAGTTACTTAGAATAATTCGTGCAAATTACAAAAACCTTTGAAAGTAATGACTTGTATGAAGATGTTACTTGTTTAATACAGATAGTAAATCCCTTTTAAGTCGAAATATGTTGTTACGACTAGCTACGGAACCCTACTGCGCGTGGCCCGACACGCACTTGGCCGGTTTTTATTTTACCGTCGGTAGTTCGACACAATATAATACTAAGGGTATCGGATGGTTTACGCGTAACATTGGTTCGCCAAAAACTGCACTTACTTATTTTTTTTTTTTAATAAATAACCTATTGTTCATTCCAACAGCGGCCAGTACCCCGAGTGATCCAATACCCCAAACTAATACCAGTCTTCGGAGCATTCACTCCTCAATCGGCGCCACGTCACCGTCGTTTTATATACTTCATAAGACGGACGGAAGAGGGCGTTCCGTTGGCTGAAAGCCATGCTGTCACTAAGCTCAAGATGCCGGAGTATATCCTCAATGGCATCACCAGTGGAAAGGCCTTAAGGAGTCTGGGGACGCAGTTACGAGAGGTATGTTAAGGAGGGGTTGTAAACTTTCATGATACCATGCGCAGCCATGAACGTCTCTTGAATCGACATCTTAAGCTGTGATGTCTGCATGATGATCTGACGCGTAACTCGACACGACACGTGGCTTGGCATGGCCAGAGTAGTGGCAGAAACGTGTTCCTGTGCTACCATATGAGCACGAGATAGATTTTACTGTCGAATTTATGTTAATATTTACTCTAACAACACTATGACAAAAACGTTACAAAATCTCGGTCTTGTAGACCTTCGCGAAAGCTCCAACTCAAAAAAAATACATATGGTTATACAATAGGACTAATCAAGTAGAGCACTCAATAAAATGGTTCAATTGGTTACCTTACATAAGTTTAATGTGCCCAGGGCTTCATCCCACTATTTGAGAAGCAGTTTCGGGAAGTCTCGGTCAAGTCCATGGAATCGAATCACGCTTTGCTTCCCCGACAAGTGTCGTATGCTGGATGTCATCATGAGGTTGAAGAGGCTGGTTCGCAGGTAAATATTGCTTTTGTTATATCGTTCAACACATAACAGGAATTAGATATTTGGTGCGTTGTTTTTAATATTATAATGTTAAGAATGGGCAGTTAACTCAGTAGTACTCAAGACGTCTAGGTCTGTGGTTAGAAACAAAAGAGTTGTTTGAGTAATGATAATAACAGTTTCTGGATTCTGAATAAAATTTGCTCGATCTTGCTACTCGCAGCAGCTTTTTATAGCAATACCTACAGACTGAGGCTACCTCCAAGGTGAACGTTCCGGGTTGCCTCACGAGGCTCTTCTCATAGTTCGGACGCGATTATGATCCAAAAGGATGTTATTTCATCGAATTCGATCGATATATAATAATAATAATAAATTTGGATTTTTTACATTAGATAGAACGCCAGAAGCAATTACACTATCCAATGGTCCCAATGACAAGGCCAAATACACACATTCACTCACTCAAGCACACCCAGTCTCAGAACAAATATTTGCGTATCACACAAACATTTGTCCCATGTGGGGATCGAACCCACAACACTAGCGTAGTAGAGAGCGGCGAGGCGACCGCTTAAACCACTACACCACACGTGCAGACAGATCGATGTATCGGTCGACACAAAACGGCGTGCTGCGCTCTTATTGGCTGTTTAAACGTCAAATGTATCGATCGACGGTCATTCGACTCAGATGTTATAGCACCCTTACGCAATGTCGAGCAGTCGACGGGAGAGTGTAACTTATACTTGTCTGCACGTGTGGCGTAGTGGTTTAAGCGGTCGCCTCGCCGCTCTCCACTGCACTGGTGTTGTGGGTTCGATCCCCACATGGAACAAATCTTTGTGTGATTCGCAAAGATTTCTTCTGAGACTGTGTGTGTGCTTGTGTGATTGAACGTGTGTATTTGGCCTTGTCATTGGGACCATTGGATAACCATTGCTTCTGGCGTTCTATATAATGTAAAAAATCCAAATGATATATTATTATATTATATTATTATACTACGATGGGTGCTTTATGCTCACTGAGTCGCTACCGAATGCTGAAGTCCAAGAGCAATAGTTAAAATAAAATCACATTAAATCTTCAGGTGAATTATCTTCGCCCGTCAGACTACAGAAGAATGTCCAATGTAGCGAGGCAGGAAAACGCTGAAAGAAGGTTATACTTATAAATCAAGCAGTTGATAGCACATTCAGTTTTTAGCTTTCACTTTGCACCTAGACTTGTTTGTTTGTTTGTTCTCTATGTTATCACAAGTTTAGTACACACAAACCACATTTTATCCACATTTGAAATCACATAAATGTTTATATTGGTAGTAAATATTCGTGTAAAAAATGTTAGTTCTGCAGAACAGTAAAATAAATTATCCCTGTAACAAAATGCCTCAAGTATGTTCACAAATAGAGAATGCCTATTTTCACCTGTATAAAATATTATGTTATATTTCTTTTAACGTGCCTTTATGCTGCAGCTACACGCTCAATCTTACTTATGCAAATTTTAATAATTTGTGCAAGTAGGCGTGTAGCCGGCAAACGAACATTTCCATGAACAATTTTTCACACTAATTGCTCGCTCAAATACACGTTAAAATCTATCCATGAGTCATCAAACTGAAGTCAAGACCTCTCTATTGTAATTATTGACCGTTGTCTTTCGTTTAGGATGAAAAATATGCATGCGACCACCAAAATTGAAGTTCCTGCTGTGCCAGTCAAGCGTTCTTCGTCATTACTGGTATGTATTCAATTTAAACATAACTTTTAAGATAGCAAAATTTCTTGAACTTTAAAACCGATTGCTGTCAGGGTCGTCTTTACCAGGGGGTGCAAGGGGCGCCTTTCGAGCGAATTTTTGGATATTTCATTGAACTTAACGCCATTGCACAGTTTTATATACTTGTTAGTTACGACAAATACAGGGTGGATGCGACATAGCGACATTTATTGAAACCACAGCTTCTATACATGGCCAGTATGCATTTCCACCGGATAAAAAATTCTCTAGCGAAAAAAAAAATCCACGTCTTCCGAACAAATTGCACGCTCGCAATGTTCAAATTGTTCGGAGAACGTGATTTTTTTTTTCGCCAGAGAATTTTTATCCGGTGGAAATTGATACTTACCATGTATAGAAGCTGTGGTTTCAATAAATGTCGCTATGTCGCATCCACCCCGTATGTACCTACTTATACACAAGCAAAATGAATTATCATCAACAATAATATTGTTTTCTTTTATTAAGCTTTCGGCGCTTGTCATACTGCGGTATACACAAAAAGTAAAAAAAAAACGAGGGCGCAGGCTGAGTCTCGCACCCCGGCGCAAAATAGACTTAATACGGCCCTGATTGCTGTTAAGATGTTTGTTGAGTGTTTGCTTTGCATATTATTACGCATAGTTTATTACCCAATTGATGTCCATCTCCTTGTGTATTAGAGAATGCAAAGTCCTTTTGCCAAATAATTTAGAACGTATTTTTATTAAAACTGACGTGAGTTTGTAACATCATTCAAATTATGAAATATGGGTGTTACTCACGTAATGTTAAGAGCAAGACTGCTGTTAAAATAGTAAATATTTGCCAAGATAGTGGCATGAAGATCTAAGATTTCAGGGTATGCTTTTTGATCTTCGTCTACAGCATCAAAAAAACAGCTTTCTAAGTTAATTTGCATTTGAATAGTTGATTGAGCTTATATTATTAAGTAATTTTTTATGACTATCCAGCCCACCCTATCAGTGGACATAAAACCGTCAGAGAATACGTCAACAGCAGATGAAGTAACGACAGACATTAAAGAACTCGTGGGGATTGTTGATTGGTATGTATTATCTTTTTTATCGCTGGTTTTATGAAAGATTTTGAAATGCACCGTATTTTTGACATCAGGCAGATAGCCCTCTAGTATTTGTTTGCCATGTTTTTTTTAGTTCTAATCATATAAGAGGCGTGTAGTTCTAAAAGGTCCGCAATGAAAAAAAATATGTCCCTTTTTTGCCAGCTTCCGAGTTCGGCCCAGTCCGTAAAATCCTGGCTATGGCCCTACATACAGAATTGTTTTCTGAAATAATGAGTTGTTAACAATCCATTCCTCTACCAGGACGATCCAGCACATTGAAGGTGAGATCCAGCTGCCCATGCCTTCAATCCCCGCGTTGCTGGAGGACCACCGTGGCCACGTGGACATCGTGGACGAAGAACTGCTGCAGCAGCTACAGGAGGCTGTGCTCATGTGGCAGAACCACATCGATGGCACCATCACTGCTTGCTTGGGGAAGGTAAACATCTATTAACAGTAGCTGGACACTTAGCACATAGAAAGTGAGATCCAGCCGCCTATGCCTTCAATCCCGGTGCTGTTGGGGGATCACCGCGGCCACGTGGACATCGTGGATGAAGAACTGTTGCAGCAGCAGTCGAGCTGTGACCAGACATGATTAATACAGGACTAAATTATATAATCTAACGATATCCAGATAGTTCCGTAAACTGCTTAAGATATAAGTCCCTGTATCGCGATCGATCGCGGCCGCGCGTGACTGTCAAATATTTCTATACTTTTAATAAATAATATATAAATTTCAAAGTATAGAAATGTACATATGGCGCCTATGACAAACTCGCGTGGCCGCATTTGATCGCGATGCATGGACTTTTTGCATCCTTTACGGGATATAATCCTACCCACACGCCCACCACTGTGACTCCTGTGACGCCAGGATCTACAGCGGTAACCAACTGAAAGGCACCGTGCATGACACACGGGCAATCCCAAGAAGAGTTAAAATTGTCTTGGAACCCGCAACGAATTTAATCAGAAGTATATAGTTGGAAAATATGTATCTTTACTTCCCTCCAAAGCAAAGCGGGAGACTGAGTAATGCCAAATATAGACAAAGTGTCTATAAGGAAAGAGTGTAGACACCACGGATAGTGTCAAAAAAAAAATCAAGCTTTTTGCATCCTGCACATTATTTCAAATGTTTTACTTTTTTGCCAAAAGTGATTCCTTTTAATATTATAATATTTATCTGTATCAGACTCGTGAAGGTGAAGGCCCAGTAGCAGAATACAAGTACTGGCGTGAGCGAGACGCCGAGATATCGCTACTGGTCGAACAACTGAAGCAGCCGATGGTCGTCAAAATACTGGGCATGCTGCAAAGAGCTAACCCTTCACATTTAGAGGTATATCTCACTATCCACATTGAAACTATAATTTACTTCTTCTTCTTCGTCGTGTCGATGGCTGAGTCAAATTTTATTTTGACTTGCCATCGTGGTGAAAGGTTATTAGCCAATTCGCTTTGGAGAACTTGCGAATTGCCCAGGGTGCGCCGGACGTAGAGAATCGTTGTGTACGTCACTCAGGGAGGCTCCTTTCAAGCTCCCCTATAATTTACTGACTACCCGTAATACCGGCCCTTTTGATTTGACAACAAAGATCGGCTTTTTAAGATTGACGCATGTTCATTTGCAAATTTACAAATAAGAAACACACATAATACATATTTGTATACAACTAATTCTAAAATTCGATTCGTTTGAAGCTTTCAAAGCGGGCGATGGATGCAGACAGATTTGCGTCCCCCTTTATAGTGCCCTAACTATACATACAGAAGTTGCGGTATGATTGCACCAAGCGTGTTGTAATCTCAGTGGTACGAATAATGAATGAAGCAATGCACATCCACAGAGCTTCAAGTACTACAAGGAAAGGTTGCTGGAACAGTATAACATGGCCAGTGATAACTTGAAGTTCCTGTCTACTTTGATGAGATTCTTTACTGTAAGTATTACCCAGATCTTTATTTTTTATCTAAGAATTGTGAGATAAATCAAATCAAATATGTTTTATTTCAAGCATCAGGGCCCATACATAAATACCTTATAACTAACATACATATTTGTATTTTATAACTTAGAAACTATATAACACTAGCTGACCCGGCGAACTTCGTACCGCCTTAGCGTAAATTTGATGCACTACTTTATTTTGTATAGCTGACCTATCTTATGTATGCGTACCTATTCAATTTGAACTGGAATCTATAATATCCCCCATATAAAAATGAATACTTTTTTTTTTTTTTTGCCGTAACAACCTTGTACAGAGTATTAGAAAACTACGAAAAAAAATATCAGCCAAATCGGTCAAGCCGTTTTCATGCCAAGTCGTGACAACGGAAAACGGGTTTCATTTTTATATATATATATAAGATATATAAAATACCTATATAAGCATAATATCATTGTTCTTTTATCCAAAAATACATGTAAATCAATATAAATCAATGGATAAACTCAAAATTACAAAGTTGTTTAATTTTCGTAGATTTTGACTCATAATTAATTTTGTATTGGGTTTTCAAATAGGCTAGAGTACTCACACCCTTAAAACCTTTTTAAAACAAATGTCATCATGAAATGGAACCAGTGGAATGCTTGTTATTGATAAAAAATATAGCTTTGAAACGCCTAACTGTACCTTTTACTGAAGTGGAACCAAATTTCCCCCAATAACACAGGTAATAGAAGATGAATCCCCTCTACATCAAGTGATAGAAATTCTCCCAGAGTTGGTGGAGAGCATCTACATGATGTGGGTGTTATCCAAAGGGTACCGCAGCGATGAAACCATGGTTCCGCTCATGTCACGGATCTCATGGGCGCTCAGCACCAAGCTGGAGAAGTTCCTGAACGTCCATAAACTGTTCGAGTGAGTATTCATTTCATAGGTAATACTCACATCTTAACGAACACACTGGAATTAAGAATGAATCCCCAGAGTGTGACAGGCCTTTGACTCGTACTTTATTAGTTTATCATTACAGGGACCCTAGACAACCGGGTAGCGTTTTCGTTCGAATAGATAACGCAATGTTGGGTGCGAGTGTGGTGATAAATCACTCAATAGCAGCACGGAGTTGGAATTATGGTTGTTGGATGGTGAAAGCCTCACCCGTTATCCCATGAAACCTAACATAACAGGTGGTGGCGTGCGAGATAGACGTAGTTGGAACCCCTTTCTCGCTCCCAGCGTTGCGTTATCTCTTCGGACAAAACCGCTGTTGGTAGTGGTATATTGTTTCTTCCTTTCAGTAAACCAAACGAAGAAGTTCTTTCCCTCGCCCGCGCGGGTCAGAACATAATGGACATGTGGCACAATCTCTATAGAGAGACCAGACGCCAGATCGAACTGTCTGGCAAAGGAGCGAGATGGGAATTCGACCAACCATTGCTGTTCACTAGGACTGATTATATCGGATCTGTGGCTAAGGATCTTGGTGATGTAGTACAAGTAAGTCTGATTTATAAACTAGAGTAGCATTTTTGGCTCCGAGTTTAACAATTTATGTACACACCCAAGAAAGGTTAGAAGGACAAACACAATAAAGAGAGCAAAGTACAAAGGCACTGCTTATTTCTTAAAGATATTTCAAGTATTCAAGTATTCAAGTCTTTATTGCACTCCACAATGTTAAGAAGGTCTTATAAATAGGTACAGTGTCAATTATGGACCCTGACGGGCACGGCAAAAGTAGGAGAGAGGAAGAAAGAGCTCTTTGTGTTTAATAACAAAAAAAAAAAAAGTTTTCATTTTTTCTACCAGCAGATCCGCGAAAGGAGATCATAATAACTATGAAAAAGAAATAATACAATGTGTGATAGAATTAAACAAAAGGATAGGTTATACACGCATACATACTATATTATATATACATAGTATATCATCCTAAATAAAACGTACATATCGATACCTTAAATCTCAAATGGCGTAATCACCATTTTGGACAAAATGACTTTTGAATGCTGTGTTACTCAATTTTTTTTTCTCTATCGATCTGTCTTATCAGAGTATCAAAATTCGCAAAAAAGTGGTGATTACAGCCCACGTATTTAGCATCGATAAACAAGGATTTTCTTATTTTTTAGCTATAGGTACCTTTAAGAATACAATTCTTAAGATTTTGGTCGATACACCAGTTAAAATTATATTGATATGAAAAATACTGACTATCGAGTTAGACGTATAGGACTTATATACTTAACAGTGGCGTTTACGACTAAAAGTAGTTTAAGACTTGAAATAAAATAATTAACTGTTAGGGGGTATCAACCTTTTAGCTTTTGAATCATAAAAATATGTTTTTTTTTTGTCGTATTAACCATGTTGCAAGAAATGTGTAATAAAATACTCCATGAAAAATGATTTACAAGAAGTTAATTTTACGTTATGTGAAAAAGCAAACCTCAAGCATAAAGGGAAAAGTAAAGGTAAGGGAAAGGAAAAAGGCAAGGGTAATTAACGTGTTACTTTTTTGCCTAATAGTACTCGTATTAAAGATTGTTTGACATTTAAAAAAATAAACGTTTGTTTTACTTCTTTACACACAACTCGTATAAGCCAATTTAGGATTTAGGCACTAAGTAAGATTCCTGTCAGTGCGGATGGATGTAAGTAGTCTTAGTTTATACAAAGTATAATTATATTGTTTCTCCTTATCTAAAAACAGAATTAAACATACACAATAACTTTAGTTTGAACTTCAAACCAAAATTATTGCTTTTGTATAATAGGCTATTACACCCTCTTATAAAAAGTGTTTAGGAGGAGTCTAAAAGTTATAAAAGACCATAAAAAAATAGAAATATATTATTTTTATGCCAAAAACATGCTTAAAATCATATTTAAAATATTCAATTTAAATTTTCGCGCTAAAACCTGCGAAAACATGCGCCGCCATATTTGTTCCCCCCGCCCGAGCCTGTGACGTCACTCGCAGCGTAAACAATAAGCTCACGAGAAGATATTTGTGTATTTTATCTGGTATTTTCCATTAAATAATGAGTTACAGTCCATATCATTGGTGTCTTGTGCCTGAATGCAAAAATACCAGTGTTAAAACGCCGGCAAAATTATGGATTCAAGTGCCAACCGATTTAAAAAGGAGAAACACTTGGTTGAAACTTGCACGTAGAGATTCAAAGCAGGCCACCGCCACACGGCCGTACCTACAGTGATAAATGCCTACAAATTCGCGAGGCGCCGGCGCCACTTCGACTGCGAAATTATTTACTTTTTAAATTTTACTGTACTATTTTCTTTTTTTTTGTTAACTGTACTATCTTCAAATTCCCTACAATTACGAGTTTCTAATCGCAGACTACTAATTAGGTATTATTATCTGTGTCTATCTTGTAAATTAATTAAAAACAGTCCCTACTTCAAAACTTATTTTTATTTCAATGAGTATCTTTCTACTTGAGTTGAGTAAAGGTTTGTTTTCATTTTTTTATTACAAATGAGAGACTGTAAAATTCGTTTTAGTATCTACCTAATTGACTGAGTAATCAATCATACGCATCAAACGTAAGATAGAATAGGTGGTCAAATAGGTAGATATATAGACGATGAATATTATAGTAGTAGGTAGCAACGCATCGGCGAGCCGACAACCCTAGCGACATAGGTATCGCGCCACTCAGCGCCAGACAGCGACAGAGCTACGCGTTAGAAGAGAGCGGCAATACTTAGGTGAATATCTCGTTAGGTACTGAGCGCTTATGCGAGCTGAATTGAACTTTGTTGCTTATTAGCAAGAGTCTCTATTTCTATGAATTGTTACGGGAAGTGGTGCTTCTGTACTTGTACTTATTATTCTGTGTCCAAAGTCTTTATCCGCAAAGGTTAAATATTATTTCTGCGAAAATCATTTTGATGTAAGTATAAATTAAATAATATTTATTTCACTCATAAACGTCGCTTAATATTGCAAATAATAGTTAACATTTACCTATTGATAGGTTATGTTTTGATAATTATTATTGGTAACATAAACATAATAATATATTAAATTGGTTTGTATGAATAATATTTTATGTTTCAGCTGGAAAATGACATGGAGAATTATATACAATATAAGATAATGGCCTCAGTAAAACGCATTCGTATGAAACTGGACTGTTTACCATCGAAATTCGACTACCAGGCTGATAGAAAACGCAAGTTCACTCAAAATGAACCTCGAGCTGCCTTAGTTAAGAGACAAAGACTTTCTATAAATAAGGAGATTGAAGAGACAGAGAGTATCAGCGAAATTTGTGATACACCCCTGCCTTCTTGTAGTCAAGGTAAGTCATTTTAATTGGTTTCATAGTCAATCACATTCTGTTCTAATCAAAGGACAAGTTAAAAGAGATTGTCTTGCTTGTAAATGGGAATAGCTTCAGCAAAATTTTAAATAATTGCAATCAAATGTCTAAAAGAGAATAATATAACACCTAGAAGTTTTTATGGGGATGCACTAAAGTAAAAATTCTGTTATTGCTTTTATAGACTAGAACAATCATTCAAGTCAGGCATGGTTTGTTTATACTCTTCCTTTTTTGAAGTTGGTTACAAAACTGAAAAACATTATGCTGCAAAAATCATGAAATTCCATTCAAACTTGCACCTTTTGCTCTATTACCCACTCTTTCTTTTTTTTTAAGTCGCTTATGTGTTAATCGAGGGTGTCAGCTTCCTGCATACCAAATCAAATATGGCCTAGCAATATGTGCATGAAGAAGTAATAATCATACATACACTCACAAACTTTCGCCTTTTTAATATAATTCAGTGGGATGTAATTAATGAATTATCTTAGTAAATAGAAACAGCTAACATCATTTCATATTTTCCAGATTTTCCACTGCCTGAAAATAAATCTAAAACTGATAAAGCTGTTCAGGTAGTACCAGCACGTGAATAGAAGGCAACTCAAGTTAGCCATATTATGACACATTACAGAAGTAAATATGCTCAAATCAGTACAAGGGTCAAAGACAGTACAACATCCCCTTTCAAGGCAACAGTGTGTGCAGCAACATCACCCGTTAAAATAGATGAGGCAAGTACGAGCAAAACATCAACAGCAAAAAGAAAGCTGCGTTTTTTGGAAGACATATGTGAGAGTGATGAATCATTCACACCAGCAACGGTAGGTTCAACTGTTGATTCACTGCTATACAAAAAAAATAAAAAAATCTGCGGCAGGGATTTTGTTAATGGTTTTTGTTAATACTCATATTAGACCTTCACGCTGCATGCTTATTTATTTTTGATTCACTCTGGTTATTGAGATAAACGGAACTAAGAAATAATTGAAATAATTGAAAATACCAGAAATATTTGAAACTATGCGGACTTACCAAACCACTTACCTACCTACCAACCTACGCCTTGAGACTACCTTGTATTTAATAGATATAAATATATAGAATAATAATACCTTTGTTAATCTATCGATTGTTTCTATTTATTCTGCCTACCTAACTAGTCATTTGTAGACCACGTTACAAAACTACCCTACAAACATTGTGGTTCATTGATTTGTTTTCACTTACGTTTGTTATCTTTTCACGGATTTATTTGCAACAACTTAACTTTATAGCTATCAGACCCTGTAGTTATCAGTTATAAATCGGTTGTTTTGTGTTAAAGTGCATTTTTCCTTTCAAAAACATGAGTTTTCCACGTAAACCTTGTTTAAACGATCCTAGATTGAATCTGAAGCATGGTTAAGCTTTGTGTTGGTAGTAAAAAACTTTTTGGGGAATCACAAAGCGCCGGAATATCAAGAACTAGTTGCAAAAATACTACAAAATTTTAACAGAGTAGGAGTCAACATGAGCATAAAATTGCATTTCTTACACAGCCATTTGGACCGATACCCGCAGAACCTGGGTGATTACAGTGAGGAACAAGGAGAAAGGTTCCATCAGGATATCAGGATAATGGAAGAAAGATATCAAGGTCGATGGGACAGCCATATGATGGCTGACTATTGCTGGACCTTGAAAAGAGATTGTCCTGACAAAGTAAATAAGAGAAAATCCCAAAGAAAAGGTTTTCATGATCTTCATTTATTTATTCTAGTTAAAGGTACCAAACTATTATTATTTTTGCGTATTTTTGTAAAGATAAACAATAAAAATAAATTTTAAATACATCTTTTGGCCCATTTATTGAAGCATTTTATGGAAAATGTTAGAAGCGTTTATCTCAAAAACTGGAGTCAATTTGACCATTCTGGTATTTTTCCCGTTATCAGCACACTCGTCATACAAAATCGACTTCAAGTATGCCTTCCGCAAAATGACTGTATAGCAGTGTTATGAGTCTTCTCCATACAAAATATCCAGTCAATCGAAGACTACTTCCGATACTAGCTCTCAAGAGGAATTTAAGAAGGTTGACAAAATTAACCTCAAGGCTACTTTATCTAAAGTAAAAAATAAGCCGCGTTCATATATCGTCGGTGCGACTGCAATAGCGCGTTTGCAATACCGCGTATTTACAAAAGTCGCAAAAATAAGTTTTCGCGCCATCGACTTCTGAGTGTCTATTGGCACCTAATGGAAATCACACCATTTGAATTAGGCAATAAAAAACGCCCATTTCGCCGTTATATCAATACCGCGTATTAGTTCTCAAGGAGTATTTGGCGGCAAAGCCGCGTATTTACTGGCATTGTAGTGGAAGTCTGGATAGGAATTGTGCGCGCTCCTGATTTATGATTGATTAATATTGTAAATAACCAGTGTGTAAGCATATTTATTATATTTGTATTGAATGCTTTTAATAGTGTCATTTGCGTGTTTTGTTATTATCCAAATTTCACTCGGGAATACAACGGAACACAAGAGCTGAAAAAAACAGAGACAAAGAAGCAGCTCAAAAAGGAATTATACATGTATTGACGGTAGATCTTCAAGCCGTTAAACTATGTCCTGTTCTGAATGCGAGCGCACTTTATTTCAAAACCAAACTTGCTGTACATAAATTCGCAGTCTACAATCTGGGAAATAAAAGTGTCACATGTTACTGGTTCGATAAGACTGCCTGTGATTAGAAATCTACGACATACGCATCATTTTTAGAAGATTATGTAACCAAGTTGATTAATGATAGTCCAAAAGATGTGATAATTTATTCAGATGGTTACACTGCGCAAAATTGGAACAATGTTGTGTCAAATACGTTACAGAGATTAGCTATGGCAAAGAACATAGTCATAACACAAAAATATTTGGAAAAAGGGCATACCCAAATGGATGTAGACTCTGATCACTCAGTAATTGAAAGAAAATTAAAAAATCGGGAAATCTTTTTACCCTCATAATAGCCCACCATCACTAAAGAAGCTAGAACCAAACCATGTTGTTACGAAGTAATTACACCTGACCACACATTTTTTAAAGATTTCAGCAACAAGGATTACCATATCTATGAATCAATCCGACCTGATCGTGGGGCTGGTGATCACGTCGTTGTTGATATAAGAGTACTAAGGTATAATCCAAAAGGGACAATAGACTTTAAGCTTCACTTTACGGACGAATTTTCACCTCTGCCTAGAAGACCAAAGAAACCATCATCTGTGATCGACGTGGTTCCTGCACTTTACCAAACGCGGCAGGCAATTGCAAAAACAAAGTTTGATCATTTACAAGAATTGAAGAGTGTGTTTCCACAAGATTGCCATGCCTTTTATGATAATTTACCATACAAATAAAAAGAGCTGAATTTATTATTACCTATAGATCTCATTAAGTTTCCAAAACCAAAGTGGTTATTTTTATTTAGGTTGAAGTTTTATTTTTTTCGAATTACCAAACTGGTTATATTTTGTTTAATTTTTGTTTAACTGATTGTTAATATCATTATTAAGAACTACTTGTATGATTTTATTTTTAGTGTTGTGATTTAAAGGAAAACTAAAGAGACTGAATTTTTTAAGGCTACTTTATTATAATAAGTTAATGTTTTGTTCGAGATATAAAAGTGATTGAATTTTTTTAAGCTACCTACCATAGTAGCAGTTTATGTGTTCAGTTAAAAGTTTATTTTTTGTTGTTTTCTGTTAAAAGCAATGATTACTAATGTATGGTTCCTATAATCATTTTATAGACTGTGCTTTATTTCTAATTGTTGCTTAAGTCTAAGGTACATAGGTACTACATTAGTAAGTGTTTTTTTCATTGTATTGTTCTATAAAAATTTTAAAGAATTTTATTCGTTATATGCATAGAAATCTTAATAACTAGTCAATAGAAATGCTATCGACTATCTTTTAACACTGGGACGCATGTCGCCGGTTTTCAAATACCACTTTTTGTATTCCTGCAAACAAAATTATTCTTTTTGGCGATGACATTAAGACGACAATTCCTCAACTCGCACTTGTGTTCGATTAGACAAATGCGCTTGTATTCCTGCAAACAAAATTATTCTTTTTGCGATGACATTAAGACGCAATTCCTCAACTCGCACTTGTGTTTGACTAGACAGATGCGCGGCGACAAGGTCACGCGTCTTTGACATTTCTATTGCCTTATTATTAAGATTTCTATGGTTATAATATGACATTAAATGATTATAATAAACTAATAAAATGTTTAATTTCAAAACCGCGGCACTACCAAAATAGACATTGTTTTAACTTAACCTTTAGCAGCAATATCGCGTATGTGATATATCTCAATATATAATAAAGATATTTGTAAAATCTTATGACATTCCTATGCAATATCATGCAATGGAACCACAAACAAGTTCAGTTGAAAAAATATATCATATTGACCATTTAGTTTATACGGCATTGAGATTACTCATATATATATGAACTTTTCGAGCTTGGCGCATTGGTTTGGTGAAGAATAAGCCCGGCCTTCACCATGACCGGCTCACGTTGTAGCCACGGACTCCCCAATAACCAATTACTTCTTCCTCCTAAAAAATTGATAAAATACTGATACGCGGTATTGCGAATTGCTCTTACGCGCTATTGCAGTTGCACCGACGATATGTCAGTATGACAGATGTTTGTTTACGCTGCCAGTGACGTCACGAAGATGGCGTACAGCGTTTTGGACATTCGAAGCACAGATAATAAAACATGAATTTTTAATTTAAGATATTTAATTGAGTTTGCATTTTTATGAATGATAAATGACAGTCCTTGTTTGCTTTTTCTTATATCTTTCAGAAAAACACAATTTTAGATTTTTATCGCATGGTACGTAATACCCTATTGAAATAATAAAACTAAATATTAATTTTGTAACAATTAAACTTTATTTTTATTTTCCTCAGTCTTTTATTTATAAAAAACCTAAAATAGCTATTTTAGATGCGTTCACTCCAAGCCAACTAGACTGTTACACCGTAACTTTTTGCAGAACAGCGTTTTTTTGGGTCGTAAACGCAAACTTATCAATTTATTTTTGGCGTAATCACAAATCATTTTTGCAATTAATTAATGGTTAATTTTTTAATACCATAGAACTGTGTTATAAAGCTGCCAATGCCATATAATTATATCCAAGTTTCATTTTAATAACATTATTAGTATAAAAGATATGAATTTTAATCATTTTTTTTTTGTTTTGGCTCTCCTGAAAAGTGACGATTTGGTGATTACGCCATTTGAGATTTAAGGTATCGATATTATTATTGAGAAAAAGGGTTACTCACGTTACTTTAGCTGGGATATGCCGACTAGTTTCGAATCTTGTACGTAGATTCATCAACTGGGCTATTTATCGTCGGTTTTAATAATATTAAAACATACATACATAACATATTATATATATACAAATATATTATATACATAAAATAATTATAATAAAGATATTAAATCATGTCATACATAGGTAGTTAACAGGAAGAGGACAGATAATGATCTTAAAATTTATTTTTGATTTTTTTTTTATACTACGCTCACAGCGAACGAACGTGTAGACCACCTGATGGTAAGTGGAGTACAGCCCATGGACATCAACAATCCACAAAGGCAGATTAGAGATGCGTCGCTGCAGCTGAGGACTAAGGTGTTATGCCTCATGTGCCAGTAATTTCAGCGCCTGATCTCACCACCAAACCGGAACACAGTAATGCAAGCACTACTATTTGGCGGCAGGTTAAAGGTGAGACGGTGGTGCTGCCGCCCTCGAGCTCATTCACATGAACTCTACCACCAGTGAATGAATGCAAAGTGGGACAGACTTAGCGGGTTTCCGAAGGCGGCGCTCAAAACAGCATCGGACAATTCACCGTCGCATCGGGGTGCTGTCCAGAAGAGAACCGTCAATTAAACCAAACTAAGTCCAATTAAATTCTTCAGGTCCTCATAGACTTCGAGCGCGTATTCGGCATAGAACTAAAGTCCATCATCAGCGACCCCACTCAGATCGACGACGTGCGCAAACGCGTCAAAAACCTTGTCTATCCGATCAGGACCATCGATTTTAGCTTGTTCGTGTTCGACAATAAGGAGAACTGGGATGTCATCATGGGAGACTTTTGGCACGAAGTCAGATATTTGGAGGAGGAAGCCAAGACTTATATTAATTCTAGCTTTGCGAGCTTGAGGTGAGTGTAAAAAGAACGCAATCATTTCTTACTATGTTTTACTTTTAATTGTTATCTGATGTATCGAGATACGATACCTTTTTTTACACCTATACTAAGGTATAGGTTTGGGTTCGATTCCCGGGTCGATCAAAGTGTTATTCGTGACCGTTCCGTCAGGAAATTCTTAATAGCAGCACAGAGATCAAATTTTGCCCGGTGAATGGCGAAAGGCTCAACGCCCTATCCCATGGGACTTAAACATAACATGTGGAATGTGGGTGTTGTACACCTCTGCCACACCCTCCTGGGTAATATAGGCGTGATGTTATACATAGCTTAGGTAACTTACAATAATGCAACACGGAAAATGGTTAGTAATTAACGTAAAATTATAGACTATCAATAGCATTAATAGAATTATAATATATTAGATATATTATATTGTATTTTATTTATTTTTCAACTTTTTGCACTTAAAAATTAGTACAACGGCGGACTTAATGCCATAGGCATTTTCTACCAGTCAACCTTAAGGTGATGCAGAGAGAACAAAGGTAGGTGCATAAATAAATTAAAATAATGTGCTAAAAATGTGAATACATACATAGAATAATGTTATATCAACAATTCAAATACATAAATATGCACAACAAATATACTAATACATACATTAAAATAATATATATTATTATATTTACACAGAAGATATTAAGCTTTTAATGACTCTGCTGTCGTTTCACCTTGAAGAAGATATATAATAATATATGTCGCCGCAGAGGCTATTTTTGGCATTAAAAACATAAACCATCAATTTTACGTTTTATCGTGAATCTAATAATCACTAAATTAATTAGCCGAATTTTCGATTCGCTATGATTTAAATCTGTTATTATTACTGTATTATTAAATAATAGTTTGTTAATTGGACAATTGAAGTGTAATGTCTACAATGTAAGACGACACAGTTAGTCGATTTAATTTATGTGATGCCTTTTATCCATTTGATTACGTGTTAATTCATCTTTAATTGCAATTAGATTTAAAGTGAATCAAGAAACAATTTTAAGGGTTCATTTGAAAAATGTTCCAATATAAAGCTAAGTATGTAAATTTAATCTTACCATGTTTTCATGCTATTTACTTGTGTGTAAAATCAGCTGTAATTCCTATTTGATTTATAGAGAATTGCTTATGTATTTACAACGGCTATTCAACATAATTGATTGTTATTAGAAGCTAAATTTATTGCACCGGCAATGCGTTGGCAGCGCCGCCTGTCGATAGCTTGTTGAAATAATGTAAGTGGCGGGAGTAACGGTGCATACGCTAACCTCGTTTTGAAGATGGCGGATTTTGGTTCACTTTTGCTCCTGGCATCAAACTAGAAGGTCGTAACCATTTCATTACTCTGTTACTGATTTTTTATCTGTTTAAAAAGTTATAAAATAACATAATTCAACGTTTGTTTTGCTTTTTAGTTTTATAGCTTTTGCTTGTGGAAAATCAACCATAAATAACAGTGTTTCGTTTTAATTTGAGTTCCTGATAATTATCTTATGGATAATTTGGAAGGCAGTATCGATGATTCACAGCGAATCATCGATGCTGCGCTTTTTAAAAATCCCCTTAACGTCGAAAACCCGATCTTAGAAGTGGGATCGCCCTAGCGATCCCTTTCTGCCGGCCAATATGTTTCAGATTCCATAGACTTCGGCTCGAGCACCGTGGCGCGCGCCGCGATGGACCCTGGCGAAGGTACATCGTCATCGGCAGCCAATGTAGCAGGCACGTCCACCCGTGCTGACCTGTTAACGCAGCCCCGGCAGGCAGGTAGTGTGCCACCCGAATTCTACATGCATATGATGGACATGATGCGGAATATGAGCCAGCGACTTCTTCAGTAAACAGGTGAGAAATTTAAAATTACTTAAGTGTTTTTGCCTTCGTATGACCCTGATGGTAACGTTGGTGTGCGCGAGTGGTGTGACCACATTTCCACTGCAAAGTCTACCTACAAACTCGGTGACTATGATATTCGTATGAGGGTGACTAGTCTGCTAAAAGGGCGTGCTAAGTTGTGGTCTGATAGCTGGCTAGTTACCACGTCTACGTGGGATGAATTACGCCAAAATATTATAACTACGTTCGAACCCGAATGTGCTTAAATTCAGAGACCATGTTTATGACGCTTCTAGGGACATAGCAGAGTTCTTATCTCAAGCTTGGTTCTTATGACGACGCGTTACTAAAAATAAACTAGACGGTAGTGATGCTGTGGAGGCAGTTATCGGCACAATGAAGAATGTTACCTAATTTTGATTATTAGTAGTCTATGTTCTCTGTCAAAAATAAAAATACTAGTGAAAGAATTACTTCGATACGTCAATTAGTTTCCGATTTAGAAGTAAAAAAGAAGGTTACGGTGTGACGTCATTGCACTGCACTCTCTGTCTGGCTCACTTAGTCCACTCGCAGTCGCGCGCCCGTGCCGTCATAATTATACTAAATACTTTTAAAAATGTCCAATCCAAATACTAGGAAATCGTGTGTTGTGCCTAAATGTAAAAATATAGCTACCAATTTGCCGGAAAAGTTGTTTTTTATAGTTACAAAAAACGTTAAAATGCGTAAAAATAGGATAAAATTAAGCCATGAAGAGGTTAGATCCATTTGGAGATAAAAGTACAGTTAATTGTTGTGAAGACCATTTTGACGTTAGTATAGTGATCATATTTTATGTAGGTATATTATAATAATAATAAGTAATAATAATTATTTTCATCTTATAATGAAACAATTTCTAAGCAGATTAATTGCGTGTTTATTGATTTTACATTGGCAGGAAATAAGTAAAATCAATTAGTACGCGATTAATCCGGTTAAAAATAGTTTCATTTTAAAATACAGTGATCGTGAATACCTTTATTACTAATATAATCTTTTGTAGTTTACATTTATCATACCTATATAAACATAAAATCTGGTCAGAGGTGCAAAACCTTGGGTGTCAGAAGTTTCCGTTACGTTTTTTACATAGTATAACATATTAAAATATCTTAAGAACAATGCAGCTGTTTTGCGTTATCCTTTGTTTTCTATACAAGTTTTAATCTATACTAGACTGTGCCTACTGCTCTGCTCGCGTCGGCTAGGTGTAAGTTTTGTTTTTTGTTGAGGATTTAAAATTATATGGAGAACTATATTAAATATAAGTTGGTCGGGGGAAGAATAAAACTAAAACAGGGTATAGCTCCACACAAATTCAAATGTCAACAGGAAAAGAAAGATAAACTTCGGAGATCTGCAGTGCAAAAATGTAACCGTAATAGAATATTTTGAGAAACTATTAAATAAAGATAAAAATTCATTAACAACAAATGAAATATGTCAAACTAAATTCTTTATGATGTTGCAGGCGGTGACAAACGAAGTTATATAGTAGTAACAAAATATTGTTTGTCCCCGCCTGCAACATCATTAAAGAATTTAGTTTGACATATTTCATTTGTTGTTAATGAATTTATTGTAGATAATGCTATACTTGTTTTTATCTTTTCAGTTCTTTTTTTTAAGCAGTCGGGTTTTTTGTTTTTTTAATAATTATTTTTTATTTCACTCTTTTTAGTTCTTTTAACCGACATGTTTTTTTTATATCGGGTTCGAAACCCGAAAGTCGTTACTCTCTTGATGTGCTTAAATTCAGAGACCATGTTTATGACGCTTCTAGGGACATAGCAGAGTTCTTATCTCAAGCTTGGTTCTTATGGCGACGCGTTACTAAAAATAAACTAGACGGTAGTGATGCTGTGGAGGCAGTTATCGGCACAATGAAGAATGTTACCTAATTTTGATTATTAGTAGTCTATATTCTCTGTCAAAAATAAAAAAATACTAGTGAAAGAATTACTTCGATACGTCAATTAGTTTCCGATTTAGAAGTAAAAAAGAAGGTTACGGTGTGACGTCATTGCACTGCACTCTCTGTCTGGCTCACTTAGTCCACTCGCAGTCGCGCGCCCGTGCCGTCATAATTATACTAAATACTTTTAAAAATGTCCAATCCAAATACTAGGAAATCGTGTGTTGTGCCTAAATGTAAAAATATAGCTACCAATTTGCCGGAAAAGTTGTTTTTTATAGTTACAAAAAACGTTAAAATGCGTAAAAATAGGATAAAATTAAGCCATGAAGAGGTTAGATCCATTTGGAGATAAAAGTACAGTTAATTGTTGTGAAGACCATTTTGACGTTAGTATAGTGATCATATTTTATGTAGGTATATTATATAAGTAATAATAATTATTTTCATCTTATAATGAAACAATTTCTAAGCAGATTAATTGCGAGTTTATTGATTTTACATTGGCAGGAAATAAGTAAAATCAATAAGTACGCGATTAATCCGGTTAAAAATAGTTTCATTTTAAAATAGTGATCGTGAATACCTTTATCCTTACTAATATTATAAAGGCGAAAGTTTGTAAGTATGGATGTATGGATGGATGTTTGTTACTCTTTCACGCCAAAACTACCGGGTCGATTTCGATGAAATTTTGCACACATGTAGCTTATAGTCTGGATTAACATATAGGCTACTTTTAATTGACATACCACGCGGGCGGAGCCGCGGGCGGAAGCTTGTTACTAATATAATCTTTTGTAGTTTACATTTATATCATACCTATATAAACATAAAATCTGGTCAGACGTGCAAAACCTTGGGTGTCAGAAGTTTCCGTTACGTTTTTACATAGTATAACATATTAAAATATCTTGAGAACAATGCAGCTGTTTTGCGTTATCCTTTGTTTTCTATACAAGTTTTAATCTATACTAGACTGTGCCTACTGCTCTGCTCGCGTCGGCTAGGTGTAAGTTTTATTTTTGTTGAAGATTTAAAATTATATGGAGAACTATATTAAATATAAGTTGGTCGGGGGAAGAATAAAACTAAAACAGGGTATAGCTCCACACAAATTCAAATGTCAACAGGAAAAGTAAGATAAACCTCGGAGATCTGCAGTGCAAAAACGTAACCGTAATAGAATATTTTGAGAAACTATTAAATAAAGATAATAATTCATTAACAACAAATGAAATATGTCAAACTAAATTCTTTATGATGTTGCAGGCGGTGACAAACGAAGTTATATAGTAGTAACAAAGTATTGTTTGTCCCCGCCTGCAACATCATAAAGAATTTAGTTTGACATTGGTAGCTGTATTTTTACATTTGACTAAATGTAAAAATACAGCTACCAATTTTCCGGAAAAGTTGTTTTTTATAGTTCCAAAAGACGTTAAAATGCGGAAAAATTGAATAAAATTAAGCCATGAAGAGGTTAGATCCATTTGGAGATAAAAGTACAGTTAATTGTTGTGAAGACCATTTTGACGTTAGTATAGTGATCATATTTTATGTAGGTATATTATATAAGTAATAATAATTATTTTCATCTTATAATGAAACAATTTCTAAGCAGATTAATTGCGAGTTTATTGGTTTTACATTGGCAGGAAATAAGTAAAATCAATAAGTACGCGATTAATCCGGTTAAAAATAGTTTCATTTTAAAATAGTGATCGTGAATACCTTTATCCTTACTAATATTATAAAGGCGAAAGTTTGTAAGTATGGATGTATGGATGGATGTTTGTTACTCTTTCACGCCAAAACTACCGGGTCGATTTCGATGAAATTTTGCACACATGTAGCTTATAGTCTGGATTAACATATAGGCTACTTTTAATTGACATACCACGCGGGCGGAGCCGCGGGCGGAAGCTTGTTACTAATATAATCTTTTGTAGTTTACATTTATATCATACCTATATAAACATAAAATCTGGTCAGACGTGCAAAACCTTGGGTGTCAGAAGTTTCCGTTACGTTTTTACATAGTATAACATATTAAAAAATCTTGAGAACAATGCAGCTGTTTTGCGTTATCCTTTGTTTTCTATACAAGTTTTAATCTATACTAGACTGTGCCTACTGCTCTGCTCGCGTCGGCTAGGTGTAAGTTTTATTTTTGTTGAAGATTTAAAATTATATGGAGAACTATATTAAATATAAGTTGGTCGGGGGAAGAATAAAACTAAAACAGGGTATAGCTCCACACAAATTCAAATGTCAACAGGAAAAGTAAGATAAACCTCGGAGATCTGCAGTGCAAAAACGTAACCGTAATAGAATATTTTGAGAAACTATTAAATAAAGATAATAATTCATTAACAACAAATGAAATATGTCAAACTAAATTCTTTATGATGTTGCAGGCGGTGACAAACGAAGTTATATAGTAGTAACAAAGTATTGTTTGTCCCCGCCTGCAACATCATAAAGAATTTAGTTTGACATTGGTAGCTGTATTTTTACATTTGACTAAATGTAAAAATACAGCTACCAATTTTCCGGAAAAGTTGTTTTTTATAGTTCCAAAAGACGTTAAAATGCGGAAAAATTGAATAAAATTAAGCCATGAAGAGGTTAGATCCATTTGGAGATAAAAGTACAGTTAATTGTTGTGAAGACCATTTTGACGTTAGTATAGTGATCATATTTTATGTAGGTATATTATATAAGTAATAATAATTATTTTCATCTTATAATGAAACAATTTCTAAGCAGATTAATTGCGAGTTTATTGGTTTTACATTGGCAGGAAATAAGTAAAATCAATAAGTACGCGATTAATCCGGTTAAAAATAGTTTCATTTTAAAATAGTGATCGTGAATACCTTTATTACTAATATAATCTTTTTAACCGACTTAAAAAAAAGGAGGAGGTTCTCAATTCGGTTGTACTTTTTTTTTTTTTTTTTTTTTTTTTTTTTATGTTTGTTCACCGATTACTCGAAGACGCCTGAACCGATTTGAGAAATTCTTTTTTTGTTTGAAAGGATATACTTGTCATGTGGTCCCATTTTTTTTCAGTCACGTTCTGATGATGGGATCCTAGAGAAATCGAGGGCAACCCTCAAATTTAAAAGGCTTCAATATTGTTTTTTGTATATTATCTAAAACTTCTCGGATATTTGCATCTAGTAATCAGCATTTTATGTTGCTGAGCTGATGCTGGAAGGTACAACTCCTCAACGGTTAGGAGTACGGGTATAATTCTTTAAATATAGGCTCCTTGAAACCGTTTACTGTATTCTTTCAAGTTATACACAAATGAGGCGAGACGTTGAATATTACTTAATTAAATAAATAGTATGAGGTCATGATTTGATGGTGGGATCCTAGAAAAATCATGGGTAACCCTCAAATTTCAAAGGTTTCTATATTGTTTTTCGTATATTACCTAAAACTACTTGGATATTTGCATTTTAAGTTGCTGAGCTGATGCTGGAAGGTACAACTCCTCAACAGTTAGGAGTACAGGGATAATTCTTTTAATTTAGGCTTAAATAAGTTTTCCGTCTCAAGTGACCGTCACTTAAAATCGTAAAATAAAAATAATTTTTAACAAAAAAAAAAACCGACTTCAAAAAGTAGGTAAACTAAAAAGCAAAAAATAAATTTACTTCGCACAAAATAATACGTTTTTTCATTTAGTTAAATATAAATAATTAAATAATGATTTTATAATTCTGAAGTCGGTGCCAAGTAAACAATTACTCTGTATAGATATTAGCAATCTTTTTAACAACTATTTTCTGACTGAATATTTCTGTGGTAAATAGATACCAATACTGGGCGACCGCGCGCTAGCACAACTACGCCTCCCTTTATTGTGTGTACGGTAAATTTATCAATTTACAGTACACACAAGTATTGTAGAAAGGTTCTTATAGCTTTTACTTGGCACCGACTTAAGAATTATAAAATCATTATTTAATTATTTATATTTAACTAAATGAAAAAACGTATTATTTTGTGCGAAGTAAATTTATTTTTTGCTTTTTAGTTTACCTACTTTTTGAAGTCGGTTTTTTTTTTTGTTAAAAATTATGTAGTTTACATTTATATCATACCTATATAAACATAAAATCTGGTCAGACGTGCAAAACCTTGGGTGTCAGAAGTTTCCGTTACGTTTTTACATAGTATAACATATTAAAATATCTTGAGAACAATGCAGCTGTTTTGCGTTATCCTTTGTTTTCTATACAAGTTTTAATCTATACTAGACTGTGCCTACTGCTCTGCTCGCGTCGGCTAGGTGTAAGTTTTATTTTTGTTGAAGATTTAAAATTATATGGAGAACTATATTAAATATAAGTTGGTCGGGGGAAGAATAAAACTAAAACAGGGTATAGCTCCACACAAATTCAAATGTCAACAGGAAAAGTAAGATAAACCTCGGAGATCTGCAGTGCAAAAACGTAACCGTAATAGAATATTTTGAGGAACTATTAAATAAAGATAAAAATTCATTAACAACAAATGAAATATGTCAAACTAAATTCTTTATGATGTTGCAGGCGGTGACAAACGAAGTTATATAGTAGTAACAAAATATTGTTTGTCCCCGCCTGCAACATCATTAAAGAATTTAGTTTCGATACGTCAATTAGTTTCCGATTTAGAAGTAAAAAAGAATGTTACGGTGTGACGTCATTGCACTGCACTCTGTCTGGCTCACTTAGTTCACTCGCAGTCGCGCGCCCGTGCCGTCATAATTATACTAAATACTTTTAAAAATGTCCAATCCAAATACTAGGAAATCGTGTGTTGTTCCTAAATGTAAAAATATAGCTACCAATTTGCCGGAAAAGTTGTTTTTTATAGTTCCAAAAGACGTTAAAATGCGTAAAAATAGGATAAAATTAAGCCATGAAGAGGTTAGATCCATTTGGAGATAAAAGTACAGTTAATTGTTGTGAAGACCATTTTGACGTTAGTATAGTGATCATATTTTATGTAGGTATATTATATAAGTAATAATAGTTATTTTCATCTTATAATGAAACAATTTCTAAGCAGATTAATTGCGTGTTTATTGATTTTACATTGGCAGGAAATAAGTAAAATCAATTAGTACGCGATTAATCCGGTTAAAAATAGTTTCATTTTAAAATAGTGATCGTGAATACCTTTATTACTAATATAATCTTTTGTAGTTTACATTTATCATACCTATATAAACATAAAATCTGGTCAGAGGTGCAAAACCTTGGGTGTCAGAAGTTTCCGTTACGTTTTTACATAGTATAACATATATTAAAATATCTTAAGAACAATGCAGCTGTTTTGCGTTATCCTTTGTTTTCTATACAAGTTTTAATCTATACTAGACTGTGCCTACTGCTCTGCTCGCGTCGGCTAGGTGTAAGTTTTGTTTTTCGTTGAGGATTTAAAATTATATGGAGAACTATATTAAATATAAGTTGGTCGGGGGAAGAATAAAACTAAAACAGGGTATAGCTCCACACAGATTCAAATGTCAACAGGAAAAGAAAGATAAACTTCGGAGATCTGCAGTGCAAAAAAGTAACCGTAATAGAATATTTTGAGAAACTATTAAATAAAGATAAAAATTCATTAACAACAAATGAAATATGTCAAACTAAATTCTTTATGATGTTGCAGGCGGTGACAAACGAAGTTATATAGTAGTAACAAAGTATTGTTTGTCCCCGCCTGCAACATCATTAAAGAATTTAGTTTAACATATTTCATTTGTTGTTAATGAATTTATTGTAGATAATGCTATACTTGTTTTTATCTTTTCAGTTCTTTTTTTTAAGCAGTCGGGTTTTTTGTTTTTTTAATAATTATTTTTTATTTCACTCTTTTTAGTTCTTTTAACCGACATGTTTTTTTTATATCGGGTTCGAAACCCGAAAGTCGTTACTCTCTTGATGTGCTTAAATTCAGAGACCATGTTTATGTCGCTTCTAGGGACATAGCAGAGTTCTTATCTCAAGCTTGGTTCTTATGGCGACGCGTTACTAAAAATAAACTAGACGGTAGTGATGCTGTGGAGGCAGTTATCGGCACAATGAAGAATGTTACCTAATTTTGATTATTAGTAGTCTTTATTCTCTGTCAAAAATAAAAAAATACTAGTGAAAGAATTACTTCGATACGTCAATTAGTTTCCGATTTAGAAGTAAAAAAGAAAGTTACGGTGTCACGTCATTGCACTGCACTCTCTGTCTGGCTCACTTAGTCCACTCGCAGTCGCGCGCCCGTGCCGTCATAATTATACTAAATACTTTTAAAAATGTCCAATCCAAATACTAGGAAATCGTGTGTTGTGCCTAAATGTAAAAATATAGCTACCAATTTGCCGGAAAAGTTGTTTTTTATAGTTCCAAAAAACGTTAAAATGCGTAAAAATAGGATAAAATTAAGCCATGAAAAGGTTAGATCCATTTGGAGATAAAAGTACAGTTAATTGTTGTGAAGACCATTTTGACGTTAGTATAGTGATCATATTTTATGTAGGTATATTATATAAGTAATAATAGTTATTTTCATCTTATAATGAAACAATTTCTAAGCAGATTAATTGCGTGTTTATTGATTTTACATTGGCAGGAAATAAGTAAAATCAATTAGTACGCGATTAATCCGGTTAAAAATAGTTTCATTTTAAAATACAGTGATCGTGAATACCTTTATTACTAATATAATCTTTTGTAGTTTACATTTATCATACCTATATAAACATAAAATCTGGTCAGAGGTGCAAAACCTTGGGTGTCAGAAGTTTCCGTTACGTTTTTACATAGTATAACATATTAAAATATCTTAAGAACGATGCAGCTGTTTTGCGTTATCCTTTGTTTTCTATACAAGTTTTAATCTATACTAGACTGTGCCTACTGCTCTGCTCGCGTCGGCTAGGTGTAAGTTTTGTTTTTTGTTGAGGATTTAAAATTATATGGAGAACTATATTAAATATAAGTTGGTCGGGGGAAGAATAAAACTAAAACAGGGTATAGCTCCACACAAATTCAAATGTCAACAGGAAAAGAAAGATAAACCTCGGAGATCTGCAGTGCAAAAACGTAACCGTAATAGAATATTTTGAGAAACTATTAAATAAAGATAAAAATTCATTAACAACAAATGAAATATGTCAAACTAAATTCTTTATGATGTTGCAGGCGGTGACAAACGAAGTTATAATTCTAGTAGTAACAAAGTATTGTTTGTCCCCGCCTGCAACATCATAAAGAATTTAGTTTGACATAATATGTCAAACTAAATTCTTTATGATGTTGCAGGCTTGTTGTTGAAATATTATTTCATTTGTAATTAATGAATTTACTGTAGATAATGCTATACTTGTTTTTATCTTTTCAGTTCTTTTTTTTAAGCAGTCGGGTTTTTTGTTTTTTTAATAATTATTTTTTATTTCACTCTTTTTAGTTCTTTTAACCGACATGTTTTTTTTATATCTATTAATTTGTAGAAATCAAATCTTTTTGAGATCAATGAGCCTTAATCGTGAGTTAAACTATCAAATGAAAAAACAATTACTCAAATTTGACCGGCAGTTTCCAAGATTAGCGTGAGCGAACATACAAACTAACTTCCACCCACTTCGGGCGCGCGTTTGAATGCCTATAAAATCAAAACTACTTGGTATTATTGACTACAACAAAAACAAGTGTATTTGTATACATACAGGCTTTACTGAGAAAAAATTTCAAGCGATTTGGCACACCTAGTAACATTCTTCATTAGTGATGAGCGGCTTAGGATTGAATTAATAAATGTTCGGGCCACTTCCGTGCCAGAATTGATCTCCGTTGCTTCATCTATTCCCGCTAAACGACCTAGTACTTCTCAGAATTCTAATCAACCACCGCACAAGCGTTCTAAGTATTCTGTTGATAACCGTGCACCGTGCCCCTTATTGTCATTTGTGTAAAAAAGTAGGTCAGAAATCTAATGAATGTCAAACAAGGGGTACCGTTCACGAGTCAAATGTTCAATCTGGGGTGTACGTTACGCCAGCAAGAAAGTGTCACCTAGAGTGATATGAGTAGAACGTATAATTAGTGCGCAATCTGCTGTAAATGTGCGCCGCATAAAAAAATTTTGCGTCTTGTAGTTTTGAAAAAAAAAACGTAAAAACGATTCCTGCTGGAGTAACGTTGTTCTAGCAAGAAAATTCTAGACGAATTATCGGAGAGATAAAATACATACATGGGCAGAGAGCTTATATTTGTGCAAATATGTGCGCCATAAATAAAATTTGTGCGTCTTCAGGTTTTCGAGATATTGCGTTTCCCGCTGGAGTAACGTTTTGCGAATTCGTGTATCTCTAAGACCATTTTATGTGCGCCTGTAGAATGAACATACACGAATAGCTCTTAATTTGTGCATATTTGTGACATAATTAGATGCCAGATAATATTTATAATTTTCAAGTAATTGCGCTTTATTGAAAAATTAAAAAAATATTGTAGCGCCTAAATGAGAAGACGTATAAACTCGCTAAAAACTGTATTCGTTCCATCTTGACGTTTATAATTACCATAAAAAGTTTCAAAACAGAACCTACAAGCGCTAATGAATAATATTACTAAAAGTCAAAACGACGGCATCATAACTTTGACGCCATCAAACAAGAAACTGGCTCAACCTAAGATGTGTTAATGTAAACCAAAAATTAGTGCCTTTATCAAATAATATATAGTAAAAATATCCAACTCCAACCGTTTCGTATTAAGTAAATATTAATACTAAACCAAAACAGTTATTCGGCGCAGGTTATCCGACCAAATTCGAATGACTACAAAAAAGCGACGGATTCATACGTATCGATGACCACCTTTATTAAACGTATTACACCTAAACTGTGTTCGTACAGTTACGCTCAAATGTTCGTTGGGAATTATTATTACAATGACCTAATAAAAATATAATATTATATTAAATGTACTTTCTGATCATATGAAATCAAAGAGCTTGTTGGTTTAAAAAAATATCATTTTTATTATCATAATCATGATTCTTAAAGTAATTATGGCATCAAATCACAGATCAAATTGCCTACCTATAAATATTAGAACAAACATTGTTCAATTAAACTATTTGTACCTTGTATAGTCATTTGGTATTATTTAAAATCACAGATCAGTTTTTCATTTACTTAAGTACACAAACAATAAAATCACTTAAAGTGGCTAAGTACCATCATGGCGTGAAATTTAAATATTAAGTAGTTGTGCCCAAGATATAATTAAGTTTTGGGTTATAATTAAATTATGATTGTATAGTACGCGAACGTAATAAGTACCTAAGGCCTTATTTCCAATATCTGTGTGATAACCACGATAGACACCTTCGCTCTTCCAATAATCTTCTCTTACTATGTCCTTCTCATAATACTGGTTTCGTAAATTCTTCCTTCCCTGTCCAATGTTCTTTGGAATGCCCTCCCTCTCGAAATTAGGACCGCCTCCAGTCGATACGCCTTCAAAATCAAGGTTCGGAATCTTCTCCTCAACAAGAATGAATCGCCACCATAATATTTATTATTCGTTCATATATTTATATATATTTTATTTATTAAATATTTACTTATATTTAAGTATTTTGTTATGTAGGTATTATGCATATATATATACGCACTTATTTTCATTATAAGGCGGACTTAATGCCATAGGCATTCTCTGCCAGTCTTAGAAAGGCCTACGGCATTAAGTCCGCCTTGTATACAAATTCTGTATATAAAGTTTAAATAAATAAATAAATCATAGATAAATAATTTTCTTAAGGGTAATCAAATGCTAAATTCAGATAAACCATGTTATTCTAACAAGAAGACTATTAAATGTGGCATAATATTATAATTAAAATGTATACATGCTTTGTGTATTTTTTTACTGTTGAGGGGTTTTTGTAGTATTCATCACACATTTCTTGAATTTAAAAACAAGAACCAATAAAATTCATGTTTTTTTATAATTCGTTTTTCTACTGATATAATAAATGCAAATGGCTAAATACCTATGTCTAATCAAAAAAAAATTGAATTTATTTTAATAACTATTTTCTACTGCACTGTACTCGGCCACAATACGTTTCAACCAGTTAGCGAGTAAAGTTAAGAAGGTAATCGATACGTATGAATCCGTCGCTTTTTTGTAGTCATTCGAATTTGGTCGGATAACCTGCGCCGAATAACTGTTTTGGTTTAGTATTAATATTTACTTCTATATATTATTTGATAAAGGCACTAATTTTTGGTTTACATCTATACATCTTAGGTTGAGCCAGTTTTTTGTTTGATGGCGTCAAAGTTATGAAGCCTTTGTTTTGACTTTTAGTAATATTATTCATTAGCGCTTGTAGGTTCTGTTTTGAAACTTTTTATGGTAATTATAAACGTCAAGATGGAACGAATACAGTTTTTAGCGAGCTTATACGTCTTCTCATTTAGGCGCTACAATATTTTTTTAAGTTTTCAATAAAGCGCGATTACTTGAAAATTATAAATATTATCTGGCATCTAATTATGTCACAAATATGCACAAATTAAGAGCAATTCGTGTATGTTTATTCTACAGGCGCACATAAAATGGTCTTCGAGATACACGAATTCGCAAAACGTTACTCCAGCGGGAAACGCAATATCTCGAAAACCTGAAGACGCACAAATTTTATTTATGGCGCACATATTTGCACAAATATAAGCTCTCTGCCCATGTATGTATTTTATCTCTCCGATAATTCGTCTAGAATTTTCTTGCTAGAACAACGTTACTCCAGCAGGAATCGTTTTTACGTTTTTTTTTCAAAACTACAAGACGCACAAATTTTTTATGCGGCGCACATTTACAGCAGATTGCGCACTAATTATACGTTCTACTCGTATCACTCTAGGTGATACTTTCTTGCTGGCGTAACGTACACCAATCTGGTGAGAAGAGAAATAAAACAAGTGCGTGTCGGGCCACGCGCAGTAGGGTTCCATAGAAAAATATTTTAATTTTACTTTTTAACTAAATGGCGTCCTTCAGAAAGGAAATGTGTAGTACACGAAACCAGCTAGCACGTATGACGAGATGTATGAATGTTGAGGAAGCGAAAGAAGTATGTAAGGAGCGAAGCACATGGCGTTCCATCGTCTCTGCCTACCTCCGTGGGATAAAGGCGTGATTTTATATATGTATTATGTATGTTTATTTATGTTTCAAGAATTTTGAACGAAATATTCTGAGTAACTGCATCTGACATTTCGGACCCCTATTCCTCTTGAACTAATGAAGTGAACTTATCCGCTATAGTTTTCCTTTAAAGTTCATTACATGTACTACCGACACAATTTTTTTCAGATTTTAGGATCCAGTAGTTTAGCTTTTAGAGGGGGGGGGACGCCCTACTCGAACAAAAATTTGCTCTTTAAAGTTAATTATCTCGCAAACGGATCCCTAAATCAAAAAACTGTCTTAGCAACCCCTAAACGTTTTTAAAAGTCCTATCTAACAATACCCCACACTATGGGGTAGGCGACAAAAAAAAAAAACATGCCTACTTTACATGTAGGGGAGCTACCTGAAAAAAAAAATATTTTTCCAAATTTTACTCTACGACTTTCTTTGTTCAGTTAACATACATGTTTATGCAAAATTTCAGTTTTCTAGCACCAACGGTTTCGTCGCTAAGCCGTGGACAGACAGACGGACATGGCGAAACTATAAGGGTTCCTTGTAGGTACTACGGAACCCTAAAAATAAAAAATCAACGTAAATTGAGACTTAATACTATTGCGTACCATGCCTATTCGTGTGAGCAATTTAGCGATTAATACCATTTTTGATAGCGGCGCGGAATTTGCCCTCATGCGCGAATCAGTATCTAATAAGTTAACAGGGCGTAGGCACCTTGTAGTAAATCATTTACGTGGTATTGGTCCATTTACAGTGATTGCCATAAGTACCTTAACTGCCGTATGCGTTATTGATAATAATCGTAGAAATGTTGTTTCACATTTTGCCTGATTATGAAATTACGTGTGACGTACTTATTGGTGCTAATGTACTTCACGATACGGGGTTAAGTGTAATCGTAACTCAAAATAGTGCTCCTTGATATCCCAACCTCGAATAATGCACATTAGAGAAAATAATTCATTATTTTGTTATTTAAATCACGGTTTAACCGATGAATCAGATATTAGTCAATTGCTTACCTTGCTTTACAAATACTCATTTTTGTTTATCCCTGATTTTGCACGTACAATGGTTCCTTTGTACTATCTTACTAAGAAAGGCGTCAAGTGGCAGTGGACTCACATTCACAAAGAGGCACGTCAGAAGGTGAGCCCATTGAACTTTTTACCGACGCTAGTTCTCTTGGATTTAGGTCTATTTTAGTGCAGATAATTAATGGCCGTCAACATGTGGTAGCATATTTCAGTATGCGTACAACAGACACCTAAAGTAGGTACCACTCGTACGAGCTTGAAATCCTAGCTGTAATGTGGCCCGTCAAGCACTTTCGCCACTTTCTTTATGGCCCGAAGTTTAAGGTGATCACGGACTGCAATGCGCTAAAAGCCTTGCTCTTGAGAGCTTACAACTGGCCTTTAACTGTACTGTACATAAAACTACAGGAGTAGTAGAGGCACCCTTAACATCGCATACTCGTTGTCAAAACTGTGTACCACCTGATTTACTGTCCTTAGTTGACTTCAGCAACGAATCTATCGATATCGAAACACTGCAACGACAAAAAGGATGACTGAAAGATCAGCCAAAGATTAAATCAGGTTAGACAAAGGTCGAGCTAAAATTCATTATTTTCAACTGGGAGACTTTGTTTTGATCAAAAATAACCCCAGGAACCAAACATATTTGGACTTAAAATGTTGTGTGCCTTATGAAGTTCACAGAGTTCTGGACCACGACCGATACCTTGTGAAGGTTATTGGTCACCATGGGCGCCCATGCAAGGTCGCACACGACCAACTGCGACGTGCCCCGCAACCGGATGCCATTCAGGCAACCGTGTCGCCCCCAGAAGAGCAGCAAGCTGGACCTTCCAGCATCGCCACTTCGGTGTCACTACCACGCCGTGACACTAGTGTCGCCGCTGCCATCACTGCTACTGCCGAGCAAGCAGGCGAGGGTTCGCACACGAACCGAGGCACCCTTGAATAATTGAACAATTATATCCGGTGAGCATATTTCATGATGGTTTTACCTTTTCTAAAACACATTCATTACATTACAAACACATTCATTACATTACAAAACACACATTAACAACTAAAAGATGTTATTTGACATATTAGTCAATAACCAATAATCCTATCCTGAAAGAATAATAGTCCCCTGTGTACCACGGCGCTCAGGACCGCCCAGAGCACAGCATCGACCTTAACCCTATATCCCATAGGACCTCTGTATTTTTACAGCATCAACCTCTCACCGACCTATCCTCCCCATACACAATTATATTACAAAGAATTTTAACTGTTGTCATGTGGAATGAGCAGTTAGTGAATTATATCAATAAACTGTTGTCATGTGGAATGAGCAGTTAGTAAATTATAGTAATAAACTGTTGTCGCGTGGAGCGGACAGTAATTACATCTTCTATTTTATGTATTGATTAACTGTTGTCACATTGAGTGTACATGAAACTCACATGTACTTGCATCCATACATAATTATTTCTTAGCTGTTGTCGCGCGGAGCGACAGTGGTATATAAAACTGATAAATGCATGCATACAGATAATCTCATTATTATTTATGTCGTCGCGTGGAGCGAACGGCTATATCTAGAACCAGTTTCTTAATATTTTAATATTGAATTTTGCCTTGGTCTAAGGAAGCCCTCAATAACCAATTTAAAAAGGTTTAGGTGTACTGTGGAAGTACCTAAGCACAATTTACTGTCCTCTATTTCAGCAACACCTGGGACTGCTCAGAAGGAAGCGCCGCAGAGCACGCGTCGCACATCAGTCTGGCCGTGTCGCCGCAGAGGCTATTGGGCATTAAAAACATAAACCATCAATTTTACGTTTTATCGTGAATCTAATAATTAAATTCGCTATGATTTAAATCTGATCTTGGTCTGAATCGGATTTTGGTTCACTTTTGCTCCTGGCATCAAACTAGAAGGTCGTAACCATTTCATTACTCTGTTACTGATTTTTTTATCTGTCTAAAAAGTTATAAAATAACATAATTCAACGTTTGTTTTGCTTTTTAATTTTAAACCCAGCTTTTGCTTGTGGCAATTATATCAACCATAAATAACAGTGTTTCGTTTTAATTTGAGTTCCTGATAATTATCTTATGGATAATTTGGAAGGCAGTATCGATGATTCACAGCGAATCATCGATGCTGCGCTTTTTAAAAATCCCCGTAACGTCGAAAACCCGATCTATATTTTAATTTAAAATGTATAGTTGTAAATATTGAAGTAATTAATTATTATTATAGTTGTATGTTGAAAATAAATGATCATGAAATTATAATATTCTAGTAGAAATAATGGTACTAGTTTGTTGGTTGAGGTATCTTGTAGTACAGATATACCGATCCCTACTGCTCGTACCGAGTAATCAGGAAATGGCGTTACCTTTGTTACAATACCTATTTTATTATTTCAGGTCTTCGGAGGAAGCGCTAGTGGTGTTACTGAAGTTTCGTTACCTTTGTTACAATATTTTATTATTTCAGGTCTTCGGAGGAAGCGCTAGTGGTGTTACTGAAGTTTCGTTACCTTTGTTACAATATTTTATTATTTCAGGTCTTCGGAGGAAGCGCTAGTGGTGTTACTGAAGTTTCTTGAATTCGATATCCGCGATCAGATCAAACGTCAGCTTCGCACCAAATTCGATCTCGTGATGAGGCAGTTTATAAAAGAGATCACTGCATTTGAAGATCAGTTTACTGTAAGTTACAATTTGTGTTATGTTTCAAACACTTCGAAATTGAAATCATTTATTTTCATAGGTCTGGTAAACTGCTTTGATGGTCTAGGGGTTAGCGTATGTGCAAACTTTGAAATTCACAATAGCGGCGTGGCGGTATCCGCACATAATAAATGACGGATGACAAACACGTGACGTGACATATGTCGACGAGTGCTGAATCGCGATAACGAAATGTTCACAGCAAGTGACTATATATATACCACTTCCAATACACTACCGTTGGACAGCTGTCCGCCAGGCAATACCACCGAGCCTGGTCCGAGGATCCTCCCTTTGAGGTGGAGGAACATCACACCCTGTACCCCTGTCAGGGGCTCGAAATCGTCTATTATACCACGAACGTGCAAATTTGCTTGTCTGGAGTCTAACAAGAATACTAGTAAATAGTAGATGCTAATCACAAGAAAGCCAGTTTTAAAATAATAAGAAAGATGAGGGTTTGTAGGCCTTAGCATTAAGTAATTGGTTTTGAGGATGCTTAAGACTAATAGGTCAGGCGCTAATTAATATTTCTTTTTTATTAATATTTCTTTTTTATTAATATTTCTTTTTTATTAATATTTCTTTTTTATTATTTACATAGCGATTCCGCAAAAACCCACCACTGCTCCGCAATCACCCGCCCGTCGCCGGCGCCATCTACTGGGCGAGGGCGCTCTTCAACAAGATGAAAACCACTATCATGAAGTTTCAGAAGGTGAGTGATATGTCTACTTCTATAAATCGTAGCACATGATGTGTAATTTGATAAAGGTGTTAGTTACTTGTCTACTGAGACTTTTTTAACACGCTTATATTATGACTAACACTTCAATTTTACGGATTTTATCGCGATATTTACGTTTCGTTTGCCCAGCACGGCCCTTTTTAAATAGGGGAATTCGCACTTAAGGTGTGCACCAAAGAAATGTACTCGCCTCTCGAAGCATATGTACCGCTTTTTTTTTCAATGTACCGCTGTATTTTTTAAGAAAAACGCAAATAAAGGGTGCCGTGCTAAAATCGTTTGGCTGGCACGGCCCCCGTGTATCTTGAAAACTATACAGCGAATTTAAAAGTTTCATATACTCAAGGAATGTTCTCTATAAACAGAATATATGTACCGCAAAAGATATTCTGAATTCGTGATAACAAATGAAATATCGATGTGAGAAGGGGGCCGTGCTGAAATTTTCGTTTTTAAGTAAATGTGTAAAAAATACTAATCATTCTTAGCCAAAAACTATTTAAAATTAATTGGTATTTGGCAAGTATCATATGTACCGCATTAGCTTCTCATAAAAACTTGCTAAATTATAAAAAATATACATTCGTTCATTCAGCACGGCCAATGGCGGTACATAGGCGCCAATATCTTTTTTAATTTGACATAATTGTTTACAAAATTCAACTTTCTGAATTACATTTAAGGAGTACATTCGTTCTTTCTAAATATATAGCGATTCAACAGTATTACTATTTTAAAAGATACATTGAATCAAAATTATCGTATATTACAACTGATAAGGTGACCATGATTCTACGTGAAAATGGATAAAAACAAAACTAATGCAGAAATTAAGTAAATCTTTAATGAAATAAACAAATCAACAACAACATAATTTAAGAGGAGATAATAACTGAACATAATAAGATGATCGATAAAAAAATAAACTATAGGTAATGAAATAATAAAAATACTATTGGAATGATGCATTGTCTGTCGCTATCACTTGCTTTACGTACTGCCAGCGATTAAAACAGATCATTCTAACGAATAATTTTATAAAGTAAATCTTAACAAAATATCAACTGTGACATAATTTAAGATAAGGGTAGATGAGATAAGTTTCGGATTCTATAGACTTGGCAAAAAAGATAAACAATAATGGCTGACGAAAAAAAATAGTGATGTGAATCATTTAATGAACTGTTGTGAACTACTCAAAATGGCGCTTCAACATTCATTCAGTGAATGATATTAATTAATTAAAAGTCGCTAAAGTCGGTTAAAAATGGACTTTGATTTAGTTATGTGTCGTTCGCGATTGAACGAATCTAAAGAACCGAGTCACGCGAACCGCACAATCGAATGGGTCACTTTAGTTGTAGAAAAGGATTAATTCGTTACGATTTGTTATTCACGATAAATAAATTAAATAAAATTTAATTTAATATAAGTACAGCTTTCAATAAATTTAAGAATGTTTTGAACAATTTTAATTCATCATCACTGACAAAAACGTAAATCAATCCCAATCGTTCTTTCGTTCACTTGTTCCCGTCCCTAAATCAAATGTCAAACTTCCATGTCGTTGTTTTAATCTGTGGTTTGAAGTCTCCTTGGAATAACGAAATTTGCAAAAATAATACATTTGCACAGTGAATTTACAATGAATATATGTGAATATTAGTGTTGGTGTGTGAACTAGTTTATACAACTCAATGTGGTAACGTACAGTGTATTATTCTTTCGCAATATCGTAATTTGTAATTGGGGGGGGGGTTTGTTTACTGTTTTTGCCAAGTCTAAATGAATCGACTATACGATAATTTTGATTCAATGTATCTTTTATAATAGTAATACTGTTGAATCGCTATATATTTAGAACGAATGTACTCCTTATATGTAATTCAGGAAGTTGAATTTTGTAAACAATTATGTCAAATTAAAAAAGATATTGGCGCCTATGAACCGCCATTGGCCGTGCTGAATGAACGAAAAATGTATATTTTTTATAATTTTGCAAGTTTTTATGAGAAGCTAATGCGGTACATATGATACTTGCCAAATACCAATTAATTTGAAATAGTTTTTGGCTAAGGAAGATTAGTATTTTTTACACATTTTCTTAAAAACAAAAATTTCAGCACGGCCCCCTTCTCACATCGATATTTCATTTGTTATCACGAATTCAGAATATCTTTTGCGGTACATACATATATTCTGTTTATAGAGTACATTCCTTTAATATATGAAACTTTTTAATTCGCTGTATAGTTTTCAAGATACACGAGGGCCGTGCCAGCCAAACGATTTCAGCACGATTTCAGCGCACACCTAAAGTGCGAATTCCCCCATTTGAAAAGGGCCGTGCTGGGCAAACGAACATCGATATTTCACTTAAATTTCACTTACTTTGATTTCCCAACGTTTCAAATGCTATTTCAGCATTCATGGTCGCGGGTAGACTGAGCTGGTAGGCGCGACGCTTATATTAGCTTCACCTGTATGTATATATATAACCGACTCCTTTGGACTCGATTTTGACCCACTTTAAACGGACAGATTTAATTAAAATTTTGCACACCTGTCAAAGATCGATGACAATGCAATAATTCGACAAAAAAAAGTTCTTATAAATAAACCAAACTAAAAAGTAGAAAATAAATAATAGTTTAAAACACTAAAAAACACGCTTTTAAAGTACTTCTTACTAAAAATTGAAAAATAATTCCTAATATAAGCTGAAAAAAGCGTGGGGCGCTCTGTGCCATATTGTTCGTCTATCGAGCAACCCTTTAATTAAAAGCGTGTTTTTTAGTTTTTTTAAACTATTTTTTATTTTTACCTCGATTTTATTTCGCAATGTGCTTCCAGCCAAAGGAAAGTCCTTACTAAACGGGCGGGCTTTGACAGTAATTGAGCATAGATTGTTTCAAATGTGGAATGAGCTATACTTCAGACAACGAAACGAGATAATTTTCATGATTTGCAATTATAAACCCAATTTACAGGCCATAAAGTTTATTTTCTATTGCAATTGAGATTGTTTAGGACATTTTTAACAGTTTTTATTATACGAAAATCAACTTTAATAACAAAGCAATAAAATTTATATTCGTGTGATTTGTAATAACATAAATTTATCTTGTTTCGTAGGCTTTTGTATAGGTCATTTTAAAATATGTTTATGTCAGAGAGCATTCATTTAATTAGAGGGAACTATAAGTTTCCAGATAAAATGCACGTCAAAGTTATGAAATGTATGGGTTTTGACGACTTTTACCTGGCCCGAGGAAAAGATCCTATGAAATTTGACAGTCCAATTGTTTTTCATTTCATTTCATTTATTTCATTAACAATATTATTTATTTATTTAAACTTTTGCACATTTATAAGTACAGAGGCGGACTTAATGCCTAGTGGCATTCTCTAACAGTCAACCTCGGGTGGTGCAGAGAAAAGCAAGGGTAGGTGCAATATGAGCAAAGAACTGAAGTGTTTATAGTGTTGATGTGAATATATATATATATTTGGGCGAAACGAGTACAAATCAATACATAAAATACATACAAGAGGTACATAGATATATACAAAATGTTATAAAATATATAATGTAATATACTTATTACATACGTGAATAAATACAATAATATAATACATTGTGTTGAAAATATAGGTACATGTTGCAAAAATATAACCGTCAATTTTGTTTGATTCAAACTTACTTCTATTATCTCTGGTTTACGTATGTACCCAGGTGCCAGAACTAAACGACTGCGAACAAAAACGAGAAGCCTTCCATCTGTACAAGTCGTTTTCCAAAGTGATCAAAGAATACGAGGACACCAAGTTCAAGGAATGGGTGCGCGGCGCCTCCGATTTCGTCGATAATGTCATGAAGAAAAACGTTCTCAAGGTCGAGTTCAAACCTGAGATTGGTAAGTAAATGTAAATAAATATATAAATATGTATATATATTACACAACATACACACAACGCCATCTAGTCCCAAACTAAGCAATGCTTGTACTATGGGTTCTAGAGTAACTAATACTAGTACATATATAATTTGCTTTTGTAAATACATACATAATTATATATAATATATATTAGTTACTTATATGGATTCATTATTAGCAAGTTGATAATTGTGCAGTCATTATGAAGGCTTGGTGCTGAGGAGCAGTACTTATTGTAATAAATTAACACTAGAAAATTCGCATCCGCCATCCGATTTTTCGCTTATATTGAGTGTGTTCCATTTGCCTGTATATAAGCGAACGATTTTAAATAACGTGCCTGTTCCTTTTGAAAACATTCATTTACAATATGACCGGAAAATCTGTTCTCATTTGATTCGCATAGTATTGCCAAGTGAATTAGCGTCAAGTCCACACAAACAGACATGTGATCGATTCCCTCCAAAAACGTATAAATTTTCCTTAATTTCAGATGAAGCTAAGCCACCAGCGCGTGGCATGCAGGTGACAGCGGCGGGGCGCGCACACATCGCCAAGAAGAAAGGCTCCACCGTATCACTGAGCATCACTCCCACTGATGTTGTCAATAAGGAGATCGCTGAGAAACGCCGCAGGGATAAGGCTTGTAAGTTAATTAGATTATGTTTTAATGAAGTACGGTAGTTTTCGCAAACTTTAACTGTTTATAGCGACATTGATAAGTTTCAAAGGTACACTATCACGGACGTATGCAACATTTGACCCAAGGAAAGGAGTATGTCAAAAATGGGAGAAGGGTTTAGGGTACGTCGTATGCACGACATTTTGCATTGTGATTGACCTGAGTTTCCTTGCTGTCAAAAAGTCAGGGAGCGCTGAAGGGGCGGACTTTTTTAAATACCGCAGTAGTGTAAAAAATAACTTTGAATATCTCGAGGTGTAAAAAACGTCAAATCAATTTTCGTCTTACCGTAAATAAAATTTAACATTGACAAATGACATCATATAACACTACCAGGCTAGCGGCCGTAGCCCAATGGATAAGGCATCGGTCTTACGATCCAACGGTCGTGGTTTCGAATTCTGGCCATTACAGCACGGATATGAACTTACTCCTAACACAAGTGAATTAAGCTTAACTGGAGGGCGTAATAATAATAATTAGTAATTTCTATTTATAAATTGCTAGTTAGCTTAATTTTAATCAAGTGCTATCATTTTAATTTACCATTCTCTTCTGAAAACAACATTCAGCATCACAATAAAATAAAACGCTTTCAGTCAGATACATTCCAAAACAAGAAAATAATGATCAATCAAAAGCTCGTACATTTTTACAGCCAAAGTTTGTTTGTAAAACAAAAACGTAATTCGTACAATATACAATATACTTGAATTAATTTATGGAGATGCGAGTTTGTAACAAACTTTACACATTTCCAGAGTTTTAGTTAATATTTCTTACTTAAGTATACACGTGTATTAAATCGAAACGAAGTTTTTTTTTCTCTGTGCTTTGAAGATTATATATTAAGGGTTCCGTGGTACCTACAAGATACCTTTAAATTTTCGCCATGTCCATCTGTCTGTCTGTCCGAGGCATAGCGTCGAAACTATTAGTTCTAGAAAGCTGAAATTTTGCATGAATATATATTATGTTACAACTTGGTATTCTTGAGAAATAAATAAAATCTTAAACTAAAACTTGAAAGGGGTATGACCAATCGACTATGGGATTGTTTATCGCTGCTGTGCTATTTATTCCGTGGCTCTGTCAAGATAAAAACTGCTGTATTGTAATGTAGAATAATATGAAAGATTAATTTTAAGCCGGATATTTTCATAGTAAGCTGGGATGTCATGCAAAATGTTAGTAAACAAGTGCAATAAACGTGATAATTCTATCAAAACAAAATTAGATTCTAGTTCATCCTTCGTGTTTAAATAGAAAATCTCTTTTATTCATTAAATCCCGCTTATACTCTGTCCATTCCTTTATTTTCTTTTTGACAGATCACGCCTATGAATTACCATTTTTTTTGTCAGATTAATGTACTACAATAATAATGTACTTTATTGACATGCGACAATTTTTAGGGAAGTTCACTGTTTGTCAAATCGTGAAATGAAATAAATCGATCATTATGAAAAATAATAATTTGACTTAATAATAATAATACTTAATTTTGTCTATATTAAAATATATAGACAAAAGACAATAGACAAATATTTATTTTTCTCTCCACAATAATAGTTTAATTACAAGTCCTTAAATACAAATATACATATATATCATTATTATAAATATCATTGTGGGAGACTGGTGCCTAAGCTAGGCGGAAGCCTGTATTTCAGGTCACCAGTTCACCCGCCCGGTCTACATTTGATACAATTTGATACCTAATATATTGCATATGATGTTGCTTAATAAAAACGTTCTTATAGTGGAAGCGTCTGTATTAGTATGGGCGTATGTTATTGCATGTTTGTGTGTCTGTGTGTGAGATGTGTGTGTTTGAGTGTGTATGTGTGTGTATTTTGTAGAGAGTGTAATGTAATTATGTTGGTGTCTGAAAAAAAGTTACTTAGTGACTATCAACAGAGTTTCGGTCTGCTCGTAATTCTTAGTCAACAACCACATAACAGCCTCTTTTTGCATAAAAATAAAGTAAGGGGATAAAGTAAAAGAACTTTATTTAATTTATTATAAAGGAAGCCGCCAAGGAAACAGAAAAAACGGCTAGAGAAGTGGGTAGTAAAAGAGATAGAACGGCGGTCGACAGGGTTTTGGCGTCTAGTGACTTGTTCGCCTGGATGAGAGTAATTAAGTAGTGTGTGCTGTTTGATGATAGTGTGCAGAATAAACAGCTGGCGAGTTGATAAAACGCCGCACTTTTTGTATAGATCAAGCGTAGGGTAATCAAATGGTAGGAAATATGCTACTTTAAGAACGGCTCTTTGAGCCCTTTCCAAAACTATGAGGGTGGATTTGTGAGAGCTTCCCCAACTTGTTATACAATATGTGAGTAGTGACTGACAGAGAGCATAGTAAGTCATCTTTCTTAGACTTTCATCCGCAACATTTCTGAGATTTTTAAATATATTATATTATTTATTAAATATTGAAATACTAATCAATATTACACATGTTTTATTGAATAATTATATTTCAGAATGACATATCAAAATGTAAACAAAGGTAACTAGGAAACCGTCATAGACTAAGTATGTGACATTACTATTTTATTATTATTTTGTATATTTATTTCATCTAATAAAAACTACTAATAAACGAATAATTAATAATGAACTAAAACCATTTCGATGTAATTAATCGATTGAAAGTTCTTCTTAGACAACATCGCTTATGATTTCAAATCGAATCAGTAACGTGTGAAGGCATCCAAACGTAATCTGTCAAAAAGAAAATAAAGGAAAAGGAATGGACAGAGTATAAATTATGTCTCTAATTACTAGGTAATCGTCATACACAAAACTAGAAATTATTTACTATCTTATATTCGTGACACACAAGGGTTTTGGCGATACAGTTTTTGGGCATTGCCTTTTGTGTTTTAGTTCCTACCTTCATGTAAAATAAGGATGTTTCTTTTTCTTTGCGATGACTTGATGTTTTAGATATTGTGTTAGTGAGATTCAATCTTTTGCTTATAATCGTTTGATATTATCTGAATAAAATTAAGTGTTACTTTTGAGAATCGTCTATTTCAGTGATGCTTATGAGAATTCCCGGCCAACATTACGAAAATGTCAGATCGCCTAGCTCAGTGTCGCTGCTAGCGAAAGAAGGATTGGTATGTAATATTAACAATTTTTGGTAACTAATATCTTGCATAGTACACTAACAAACATCCAGCAAGACAATACATTGAGATTTGCAAATACGCACAAAAATTACTAAGTCAAAATGTTCATACATTTTGACTTAGTAAATAAGTAAATAAGCATGTTGTTTGCGGCACTAGTAAACGGTAAAATTTGGCATTGCCAAAATATAAAAAAAATCTCTTCTATCTCTTCTTTTTTTTTCTAATTTTTACTTTTTTACTTTCCTTTTTTTACATTTTTTTCTTAATTTCTTTTACTTTTCTTTTTTTATTTTATGTTAAATTAAACCACATGCCGTGGTCAAAAACTAATTCAGACTTATGTTCGCAGACGGATGTAACATGGCGCGATCTAACTGTACACAAGTTGATGCAAGAGTACCAGCTGGACTTCCACCCTAATTTCCGTAAAGAAATATACCAAGTTATAATGGAAGCCGAACTCATGGAACAACTAGGTAAGCATGACATCCTTCTACCGAGCCCAGCTTCCCAATAGACGAGATGACTGAAAACTCAGCTACCAGATGTTGCTCAGATGAGCAAAATTGTATGGCAATGAGAATGTTTGTCTATGGAACGATTTGACAGTAAACTTTTCTGCTACATTGGGGTCGGCTTCTGTTAAAACGAATTGATCGAGGCCAACTGGAATCAGAAGTGTACAGACCTGTACGGGATGATACGATACCCATACTAGTAGTTAGACTTTCTTTTATAAATTATGCTTGCCGTTCTTCTGTCGACTAAGGCATCCTACGTCACCATATATAAGCCAAACACCATGATATACTCGTACATGCCTTGTGTGAAAAAAACACACATTTTGAGATAAAGATAATATAATTTATAATAGATCTTTGTGTGAAACATGGAGGTTTGTCTTGGTATATATATATATTAGTATTAGTTCTAGTACTCATAGTACAAACTCTGCTTAGTTTGGGGCTAGATTGCGTTGTGCTTATGTTGTGTGATTTATTATATTTATTTATTTATTATATTAGTTAGTTTCACCGCCACCAACTGTGATTAGAAACCTACTAACCATGAGTTAACCAAGCGATCTTCAAACCAAATTATAACAAGGTTCCCATTTCCCTGCAGGTTTTGATTTACCCTCAAACATCCGCGACGTAGCCATGCAAAGAGCCCGCATATACTACGAACTGGAGTCCCTCACGGAAGTCATCGGCAAGTACAACGCGGACACCAACGCGCTGAGCCCCGCGGAGACGCACCTCATGAAGCGCCACCTGCTGGACATGGAGCGGCACATCCTGCCGGGACTCACCAGGGTCACGTGGACTGCGCTGGCCATTGGAGAGTATATCAAGGATATTACTAAAGGTAACAATTACTGCTTTAACTTTTAAACTATCGCGTTGCATAATTATTATTATAATTTTGACGGGAATTAACGCGAAACATGCATATTATTTACCTTTTGGCTATACGGTTCGGCAACGGGTTACACCGGCCGTTTTCTATAACGCTATAGAAAACGGCCGTTTTCTATAGCGCCGTCAAAATTATAATAATAAATTACTGCTTTGTTGGTCTAGTGGTTAGCGTATGCGATTTCTGACCGTAAATAAGTTCAAGTGTTATTTAGGATTTTTTTTGTTGAGGTATATGGGTTAGGGAATCAGGTAAACTAGGTTTTCTTGTTAATAATATTTCCTTTATTAACACTGCACGCAAACGTTTACACAGTACAGACACAAGTCAAATATAACAGGTTGTCACAGTTGTATTCCGAACTAAATACATAGACTTCTAAAATGAGGTCAGTGTTTAAGTTTGTATTTCAACATTTTTTTTGTCAAAAAACTCTCAAAAGTACGGAGTTGGGATTGTGATTGGTGAATAATAGTAAGCTCTTCCCCTATCACATTGGACCTAAACATAACAGGAGAAGTGTGGGTGTTATACCCCTCCACCACACGCTTCCCGGTAATGATCGGCGTGATACATAATTCAAAAAGCGACCAACTGGGCATCACGTGACGGCGTACAAAGACGAGGAAGGCCCAAACGGAGATGTGTACGTTACGCCAGCAAGAAAGTGTCACCTAGAGTGATATGAGTAGAACGTATAATTAGTGCGCAATCTGCTGTAAATGTGCGCCGTATAAAAAAATTGTGCGTCTTGTAGTTTTGAAAAAAAAAACGCAAAAACGATTCCTGCTGGAGTAACGTTGTTCTAGCAAGAAAATTCTAGACGAATTATCGGAGAGATAAAAAACATACATGGGCAGAGAGCTTTGTGCAAATATGTGCGCCATAAATATAATTTGTGCGTCTTCAGGTTTTCGAGATATTGCGTTTCCCGCTGGAGTAACGTTTTGCGAATTCGTGTATCTCTAAGACCATTTTATGTGCGCCTGTAGAATGAACATACACGAATAGCTTTTAATTTGTGCATATTTGTGACATAATTAGATGCCAGATAATATTTATAATTTTCAAGTAATCGCGCTTTATTGAAAACTTAAAAAAATATTGTAGCGCCTAAATGAGAAGACTTATAAACTCGCTAAAAACTGTATTCGTTCCATCTTGACGTTTATAATTACCATAAAAAGTTTCAAAACAGAACCTACAAGCGCTAATGAATAATATTACTAAAAGTCAAAACGACGGCATCATAACTTTGACGCCATCAAACAAGAAACTGGCTCAACCTAAGATTTGTAGATGTAAACCAAAAATTAGTGCCTTTATCAAATAATATATAGTAAAAATATCCAGCTTCAACTGTTTCGTATTAAGTAAATATTAATACTAAACCAAAACAGTTATTTAGCGCAGGTTATCCGACCAAATTCGAATGACTACAAAAAAGCGACGGATTCATACGTATCGATGACCACCTTTATTAAACGTATTACACCTAAACTGTGTTCGTACAGTCACGCTCAAATGTTCGTTGGGAATTATTATTACAATGACCTAATAAAAATATAATATATATTAAATGTACTTTCTGATCATATGAAATCAAAGAGCTTGTTGGTTTAAAAAAATATCATTTTTATTATCATAATCATGATTCTTATAGTAATTATGGCATCAAATCACAGATCAAATTGCCTACCTATAAATATTAGAACAAACATTGTTCAATTAAACTATTTGTACCTTGTATAGTCATTTGGTATTATTTAAAATCACAGATCAGTTTTTCATTTACTTAAGTACACAAACAATAAAATCACTTAAAGTGGCTCAGTACCATCATGGCGTAGTTGTTGTTTTGGCCGAGATATAATTAAGTGTTGGGTATGATTGTATAGTACGCGAACGTAATAAATACCTATAGAGCGTTATATTTTGTTATCAGTTTGTTTCTTAAAATATAGCCGGATTTGAAAACTTCAACCCAAGTTTCACATATCGGGCTGCTTAGGTTTGGGTTTTCAAATTAGGCTAATTCCTAAGAAACATAAGCTGATAATAATTTTAACCGGTCTATACTACGTTCGCGTATCATACTATCATATCCAAAACTAAATTATATCTCGGCCAACAAATAGGTAACTACTTTATACTTGAATTTCCCGTTATGATGGTACTGAACCTTTATCACAGAAAATCAGTTTTAAGTATAACATTGCTAATTAAAGCTATATAAACTATGTAAATATTTAACAAATTTTAAATCATAGATAAATAATTTTCTTAAGGGTAATCAAATGCTAAATTCAGATAAACCATGTTATTCTAACAAGTAGACTATTATATGTGGCATAATATTATAATTAAAATGTATACATGCTTTGTGTATTTTTTTACTGTTCTGGGGTTTTTGTAGTATTCATCACACATTTCTTGAACTTAAAAACAAGAACCAATAAAATTCATGTTTTTACCCGACTGCGTCAGAAGGAGGGTTATGTTTTTCGAGCGTATGTATGTATGTATGTATGTATGTCTATTTCTTTGTACCGCCCTACAGCCCAAACGGCTAGACGGATTTTGACATATGAGGTGTCGTTGAATTTGTCGAAACAGTGATAGTAACATTGGCTATATAAATTTTCAAAATGGCGCCGGCAAATGAAAAAAAAAGGGGGGGAGGTATGGATTTTCTTTTCATCATAGTAATATGGGTATCAAATAAAAGGCCATGAAAAGACCATTTCAAAAATATATACTTCTTATCACATTTATATTACTGATTAAACACAATTTACCAATTTATATATCGGCACGCTCGCGCGCCCGAAGTGGGTGGAAGTTAGTTTGTATGTTCGCTCACGCTAATCTTGGAAACTGCCGGTCGAATTTGAATAATTGTTTTTGCATTTGATAGTTTAACTCACGATTAAGGCTCATTGATCTCAAAAATATTTGATTCCTACAAATTAATAGATATAAAAAAACATGTCGGTTAAAAGAACTAAAAAGAGTGAAATAAAAAATAATTATTAAAAAAACAAAAAACCCGACTGCTTAAAAAAAAGAACTGAAAAGAAAAAAACAAGTATAGCATTATCTACATTAAATTCATTAACAACAAATGAAATATGTCAAACTAAATTCTTTATGATGTTGCAGGCGGGGACAAACAATACTTTGTTACTACTAAATATAACTTCGTTTGTCACCGCCTGCAACATCATAAAGAATTTAGTTTGACATATTTCATTTGTTGTTAATGAATTTAATGTAGATAATGCTATACTTGTTTTTATCTTTTCAGTTTTGTTTTTTATTTATAATTCGTTTTTCTACTGATATAATAAATGCAAATGGCTAAATTTATTTATGTCTAATCAAAAAAAAATTCTGATTTTATTTTAATAACTATTTTCTACTGCACTGTACTCGGGCACAATACGTTTCAACCAGTTAGCGAGTAAAGTTAAGGTCATCGATACGTATGAATCCGTCGCTTTTTTGTAGTCATTTGAATTTGGTCGGATAACCTGCGCCGAATAACTGTTTTGGTTTAGTATTAATATTTACTTAATACGAAACAGTTGGAGCTGGATATTTTTACTATATATTATTTGATAAAGGCACTAATTTTTGGTTTACATCTATACATCTTAGGTTGAGCAAGTTTCTTGTTTGATGGCGTCAAAGTTATGATGCCGTCGTTTTGACTTTTAGTAATATTATTCATTAGCGCTTGTAGGTTCTGTTTTGAAACTTTTTATGGTAATTATAAACGTCAAGATGGAACGAATACAGTTTTTAACGAGTTTATTCGTCTTCTCATTTAGGCGCTACAATATTTTTTTAAGTTTTCAATAAAGCGCGATTACTTGAAAATTATAAATATTATCTGGCATCTAATTATGTCACAAATATGCACAAATTAAAAGCTATTCGTGTATGTTCATTCTACAGGCGCACATAAAATGGTCTTAGAGAAACACGAATTCGCAAAACGTTACTCCAGCGGGAAACGCAATATCTCGAAAACCTGAAGACGCACAAATTATATTTATGGCGCACATATTTGCACAAATATAAGCTCTCTGCCCATGTATGTTTTTTATCTCTCCGATAATTCGTCTAGAATTTTCTTGCTAGAACAACGTTACTCCAGCAGGAATCGTTTTTACGTTTTTTTTTTTCAAAACTACAAGACGCACAATTTTTTTATGCGGCGCACATTTACAGCAGATTGCGCACTAATTATACGTTCTACTCATATCACTCTAGGTGACACTTTCTTGCTGGCGCAACGTACACAACGGAGATGGCGGGATGACTTTGACGCATTTCAGAACAAATTGGTCAGAGGTAGCAAATAACAGAAACATTTGGAAGTCATGTGGAAAGGCCAGCATTGGGACACACCCCTAGGCTAATAATAATAAAAAAACATAATGCCTCCAGTTTTTTATGGTGTGCCACCGCGTCGCGACGCGTCTGTACCCTTTTTTCGATGCCTACGCCTTTTCTGTTAGTCCTGCCCCAAGAAGCAGCGACATCTGGTGACTGACCTTTAAGTATATTCACTATTACTTATATCACAGGCGAGAACTCTCTCCGAGCCGTATACAAACAACTAAAGATGGTAGAAAAGGAGATCCAATTCCTCCTCGACCAGATGGAAGCTTTCGATCTATTTCCTGACGTCAAACCTCAGAACTACGTCGATCCTGACACTGGGGAACCTGATGACACGTGGCTGTTTCCTTGCAAGGTTTGACTGTCAAATATATATATATATATTGTATATTTGCATACCAAAATATACTATCAGAGTTTTGGACTGTGTCACTATAAAAATAAAAGTAGATCTTGAATAGCTTTATCTTTAAAATTTTCATATAAAAAAGATTATTTTAATTTAATTTTGTCATATATTTTTTTTGTAAATTATGTAATATTGCGTTATTATTATTATAATATAGTGAACTGCCTTAATGATGATGCGAGATCTCGGGTTCGATTACCGGGTCTGGCAAAGTGTTATTTGTAAATTTGCTGTCAGGAAATTCACCATAGCAGCACGGAGTTGGCATTGTGCCAAGTGGATGGCGATAAGCTCACACCCTATCCTATGGGACCTAAACATAACAGATGATTGATTCTGTTGTATAGTATTATCCTCCTGAATTTATGAAATGTCTATAGTACGTGCCAGATAAACGTGCACAAAAGGTCATTTACCTTTTACCATTTACATTTTATTTTGTACAAACAAATATTTACTACAGCGCCCCCTGGTGAGTAGTCACCGTAAAACCTATCCAAGAACATTGTTGCTCCTGCGATAATAATGCACGTTATAGAAAATACTTAATTTAATAAAATAATGATGACAATATTTTTATCTCATTGTAATACAGAAGCCAAATGTTGGTAATAAATAAATGACAATTTCTCGGACTATGATCGTCTCGTACCAATAAACATTTGTTTACACAGACTTCTATCGCTACGCCTTGTTTAGGTTCGCCGCGATCCCGTTTCGGCGTGCAGTGGTACAGTCGTAGTAATGACCTTTTGTGCACGTTTATCTGCCACTTACTATAGTAACGTTATACCTACGTCATGCAGGCATACTTCGTAGAAATGGAGTACGAGCGTCTGGAACGTATCGCATACCTGAGCCGTATCTACGAGCGCATCGGTCCAATACTCAAGAAGCTGGAGTACTTGATACTGGGGACTAGCACGGGACGGTCCAGCGTTATGAATTCCTACTACGCGTACTGGGAGAAGAAAGTGTTTAGGACTCTTATTGAGTAAGTACTATGCTATTCGACGACCGGATGGCGGAGTGGGTAGTATACCTGCCTGCGACGCCGAGGTCGCGGGTTCGATTCCCGCTTAAGACAAATCTTTGTGGGCATGAACATGGAGGTTTGTCTTAGTCTGGGTGTTTCTGTGTATTATAAGTATTTATTTACAAAAGAAAAGTATATATGTATTAGTATCAGCTATTCTAGTACCCATAGTTCAAGCTCTGCTTAGTTTGGGTCTAAGTGGCGTTGTGTTTAAGTTGTGAAAAAATTATTTATTTAATTTATTTATATGCATAATGTAGTAGTATGTAGTATTATGTTACTATGCTATCGCATTTACCCACGTTGGGCGCCATTGTTACAAGATCGAAGTCAATGTTTTAATGATGGCAGGACACTTGAAGTTTTCTTTTTTTTATGATTCCTTATGTTTATATATTTTGTTTGTAACAGCCTGGTGTTGGAGAACATGCAAGACTTCCAGCAGAACTTGAGCGAAAATCAGCCGCTGTTCCAAGTGGACGCTGTGCTGGTGCCTCCGGACATCAGCATGAGGCCCACCGGCCCTGAAGTGTGCAACATCCTAGGATATAACGTCAAACACTTTCTTAACAGGTATGTATAGTATGTATAACGTCCTAGAGTATATAGAGCAACGGCTACATAAGCTAGAGACAGCTACGGTCAGAGAAGAATTTCGTGGGTTATTTATCTGCTACGGAGTTAAACCCCTTTTGAAATAAAGTTCTAATCCCTTGGGTATGGGACAAAATTAGCTAGATCCAAAAAATAAATTAAAACAAGCACACGCGACGAAATTTTCGTGCCTATTGTAATACTTACGTCAGTAACTCAAGAGCGTGTATTCCTTTTCAAAATGTAACTGTCAATTTTTGTAGTGTTTTGGGAATATTTCGTAAAAACTGAATGAAAGTATGATTTTATTCAACTAACTTTTTAGAATGCAAGTTTTGAAAAGTAAATATAACAATTTCATTCGTAAATACAGCATAATTTTGTAATTTATCAACTTAACAGTTAATACTCTTTCAACTGATAAAATAGAAAAGTATGCTTTAGTTATTAAATGTAATTGTCATATTTACCTTTTAAAGCCCACATTCTAAAAAGTTAGTTGAATAAAATCATACTTTCATTCAGTTTTTACGAAATATTCCCAAAACACTACAAAAATTGACAGTTACATTTTGAAAAGGAATACACGCTCTTAAAATGAAGTCAATAAATTGTTATAAAAGGTTTGAAAAGGCCAATGCTAATATAAATGAAAAACTGAAATCTCAGCCACCAGATATCGGTTAGATAAAAAGTAGAAATAGTCTCTAATTGGTCGAGAAGACACAAATGCCAACCTCAGCCACTAGATGTCGCTTAAATAGTCTTGTCCATTCTATATAGAGTCAAAATTCTTCAGGTTAACATGCGGCATTTCTGAGGAACTAATATAATATCTGTCTCACAAAAAAGTCATAATTGTATGTCGATATTCTGAGACAGATATAGATCTATTGAGCTAGAGACAACCTATTTTTTTTTGTCTCATTTCATTTCATTTCATTTATTTGCATAAAATGTGGTATTAAAAGGTGACAAATAATATAAATAATGTACAGTGACACATTTTTCCATTTGGAAGTAGCATGCAAAAACTTAATAATGACATATTATGAGATATATACTAAAACATAGATATAACAATTGTATAAGCTGTTAACGTCTTATCAAAACAATACAAAGAAATAATACAATTTAGCAATTACTAATGAACGCCATTATCAAATATATAATGAACAGAATAAAAAATACTATTATTGTAATATTAATAACATTTATAACACTTGACATTAAATTAGTCAATAATTTTTATTACAGTGCATTCCTAAAATGATGTGAACGACATGACGATTTTTTAAGAAAATCTTTAACTGAGTAAAAAGATTCTGTCACTAACCATGTGTGCAGCTGATTACAAAACTTATTGTACGGTAGTTCAATAATCCACTCGGGCAATGAATTAAAAATAAGTGGAGCCATGTAAAGACAACTATGTCTAAATAGTTCTAGTTTAGGTACTGGTAATTCTATGTATGTGTGAGCAGGGCCGTCTTAAGTCTATTCTACGCCAGGGTGCGGGTCTCAGCCTGCGCCCTCGTTTTTTTTTTTACTTTTGTGTAGTAATGCGGTATGACAAGCGCCGAAAGCGTAATAAAAAAAATATATTATTGTTGATGACTATTTTTTTTGCTTGCGCATACATATTTGTCGTAAGTAACTTGTATATAAAACTGCAATGGCGTTAAATTCAACTAAATATCCAAAAATTTAGAGCTCGAATGGCGCCCCCGGGCGCTCGTCGCCCGGGTGCACCGCACCCCTTGCACCCCCTGGTAAAGACGGCCCTGTGTGAGTAGCTTTTCGTTTGTTTGTGTCTCTAACATTGATTTGCAGGCTTACTTCATTCCCCCGTTGGATGAAGAACACCTGCATCCCTTGCCTGCCACAGCGCATAGCAGAAGCCACGGGCAACGAGTACTACGTGTTTTCATTCTTTGAGGATATCCTGCGAGTTACGGCCATTAATGACATCACGCTGCTCATACAGGACACCATCTATAGACTCACGCAGGACATCAACAGCTATATACAAAAGTATGTATTATTGTTGTATGTCTATATGGCTAAGACATTTGGGTGGTGTTTATTTCTGTCAGTCAGTGAAAATCTGGAAAGTTTTTAGAATTGGACACATTTAACAGCATTTTTGCTTGCAGAGTCAAGATTTCAAACTTATTTTATTTTATGTTAAAATATTCGGGAAACTTACAGCTTACTTACTTATATATGTTTATAGAATATATATATAGTTATAATATATGAATATATATTATGTCAATGCTAATAAATATCAGAAGGCCATTTAAGATTATCCGCTATTAATACTGCATGGACATCTATTTTGATAGTTAGTCTTTCAGAATAGTTTAATTCTAGGACAGCAACTGTTTTTAAATTACACCCACTATACTTTGTCCATTCCTTTATTTTCTTTTTGACAGATCACGCCTATGAATTACCGTTTCTTTTTGTCAGATTAATGTACTACAATAATAATGTACTTTATTGACAAGCGGCACTTTTTAGGGAAGTTCATTGTTTGTAACAAACAACCACAGACTATAAATCAAATCGTGAAATGAAATAAATCGATTATTATGAAAAAGAATAATTTGTTTTTTTTTGTGTATTGTCTGTATTTATATAAAAAAAAAGAATATAATAATAGTATAAGATTCCATGAATAATTATCTGCAAGAAATTAAGTCGAAATCTTGGAATTAAAAATGAAAATGTAAACAAAGGTAACTAGGAAACCGTCATAGACTAAGTATGTGATATTATTATTATATTATTATTATTATTTTGTATATTTATTTCATCTAATAAAAACTACAAATAAATGAATAATTAATCGATCCATTTCGATGTAATTAATCGATTGAAAGTTCTTCTTAGACAACATCGATTATAATTTCAAATCGAATAAGTAACGTGTAAAGGCATCCCTAAATGTAATCTGTCAAAAAGCAAATAAAGAAATGGACAGAGTATAGGCGCCAGCACTGAGCTGTAACGTCCAGAAACCTAAGTGTGTCAGAACACCTAAATTTCCATACATGCAGCCTTCATTTCATGTAAGCATGCAGCATGATGCAACTTATTCCTCAGTATTGGTAGTGAGAACTTATACCAAAGTGCCACCAACTGGTGGCGAACATTTTTTGTAAACACCATCATTAAAGAAAGAAGGAAAAATAATTTCTTCTGGCACAAGAAAACACATTACAAACCGTCTAAAACTAAATAATACATATTAAAATATTATTCATAATGACAGGAAATGGTACGCATCTTAACTTAATACTGCTAAAAGCATTGAATACTTAATTCCAGGTGGCTCAAATATCAGCATCTCTGGGCATTCGACAAGAACTTATCCTGCGAGAAATACGTTCAGAAATACGACCAAATATTCAAATATGACGAGAAATTTTTCTTCTTCGAGGACATTATAGCCGATTTAGATAAGCACGTGAATTTTGTCGACGTTGGTGCCATAAGGGTGAACCTTCGGCCGATTATCAAGCAGATACAAGACCATGCGCAGGAGTGGAAGGATATACTGGGCAACTGCATCTCTGTCAAAACTAGAATGAATATGCATGATTTGAAGAATACGCTGGATGTAAGTGTTACAAAACTTTCTACTTATTCGTGTAGAAGGAAGTTAAATTAATTATTATTATTTATTAACAAAAATAAATCTTATGATTTTGTTCAACAGTACAGTAATTCATTAATATATTGCCAGATTTTAAAGTTTTTGCGAGATGATACGGTTCATCCCCCTTTCCGATGGGACCTAAATATAACGGGTGAAATGTGGGTGTTTTACACCTATATGTTACGATAAAAAAATGCCAATATACCGAAGCTATGTTTGTAAATAATAATGTTGTTTATTATAGGGTTATCGTGCCACCATAAACATGAACATCAAAGGCTTGGATGACTTCAAGCTGGTAATGGCGACCATCGGCCTAGTGCAGCAATACACCATCACCGCCGAATGCCGCTATCGGAATATGCAGGAGATTTTCCATATGCTGCGACAACATGGCATTCTGGTAAGTTTTTCTTCATTCATCATTCTTTTTTTTTAATACCACGTATGTAATAATTATACACCTCATTATTGACCATGACGAAAATGAAGGTTTTCTGAAATTACGACCACTAGACGACAGCACTAAGACGTCAGGCCTAGAAACCTGTCAAAAGTTCGCTTTGGAGCTATACAGGGTGTCCCATATTTAATGGATAATCCTTTACCTGCAGATTGGGGGCATCACGCCTGATAGGAAAATGCAAAATTTGTAGAAAAAAAGTATCACGGATTTTTAAATATCGAACATTTTAGATTTTTTCACAAATTAGCCACTTTCGTCCACTCTTCTTGATGCCATGTTCGTAAATCTTAGAATTTTTCAAGTCTGTTTTTGGAACTCAATTCTTGAATAGATGTACTATCAAATTTACTATCTCATTATTGTACAATTATTTCATTTAAAAAACTACAAAGATTAATAAAAAAAAAAAATATATGTAATTTGTTTTTACAAAAAGTTTGAACCCTTATGGTGTAAAAAAAATGTATGGAGACCTGTGTGCCCATCACGGAAAAAATATGCCAGTTTCATTGTGATTCTAAAATGGTATAAAATATTTTATATTATTTTTTAATTAAAAAAATAATGTGAGAAATTATGACCATGGTCCGATTTTTTTTAAATCACTTTCTACCAAAATGATATCCTAGTTGATAATATAGTTACTTAAGCGTATTAAACTAAATTAAATAATTACCAACAAGCATAACTTTTACAAAAAAAGGTATTTGGAACGATTGACAGCGATTATAAATCTTATAATACCTATCTATGAAAGTATCGATTAAGATCAAAATACTGAAAGTAATTAAACAATATTTTTTTTAATTTTGCTCATCACTTCTCTCTGGTTACGAAAAAAAAAATGCTGACACTCAAATGTGTTCTGTAAAAAAGGCGCGCAAAATTTCGAAATTTGCGGATGTGAAATTTTCAGTTTTCTCTAAAAGATTTTATGATATTGTGCTGTGACTTCAGACTTGTTTTTTGCTACTTGAATTTGGACTTATCAACATCGGCAAATTAACAAACGATATTGTGCTGTGACTTTGGATTTGTTTTTGCTACGAGAATTGAGACTTGTTATCTTCTTTCGTAAAATGCTGCCATATCTGTATACACCAGGAGATGTATACACAAATGCATTTTATTTATGGCCTGTGTGGCGGCAACGCCACTCGTGCGGCATAACTCTACCGAGAAAGGTTTCCGAACGTTTTTTGTTAATTTGCCGATGTTGATAAGTCCAAATTCAAGTAGCAAAAAACAAGTCTGAGTGTCAGCATTTTTTTTTTCGTAACCAGAGAGAAGTGATGAGCAAAATTAAAAAAAATATTGTTTAATTACTTTCAGTATTTTGATCTTAATCGATACTTTCATAGATAGGTATTATAAGATTTATAATCGCTGTCAATCGTTCCAAATACCTTTTTTTGTAAAAGTTATGCTTGTTCGTAATTATTTAATTTAGTTTAATACGCTTAAGTAACTATATTATCAACTAGGATATCATTTTGGTAGAAAGTGGTTTAAAAAAAATCGGACCCTGGTCATAATTTCTCACATTATTTTTTTAATTAAAAAATAATATAAAATATTTTATATCATTTTAGAATCACAATGAAACTGGCATATTTTTTCCGTGATGGGCACACAGGTCTCCATACATTTTTTTTACACCATAAGGGTTCAAACTTTTTGTGAAAAAAAATTACATGTAATTTTCTTTTTTATTAATCTTTGTAGTTTTTTAAATGAAATAATTGTACAATAATGAGATAGTAAATTTGATAGTACATCTATTCAAGAATTGAGTTCCAAAAACAGACTTGAAAAATTCTAAGATTTACGAACATGGCATCAAGAAGAGTGGACGAAAGTGGCTAATTTGTGAAAAAATCGAAAATGTTCGATATTTAAAAATCCGTGATACTTTTTTTCTACAAATTTTGCATTTTCCTATCAGGCGTGATGCCCCCAATCTGCAGGTAAAGGATTATCCATTAAATATGGGACACCCTGTATATAATAATATTTTTTTTATTATTAACAATTATAATGTAATATAAACTTAATCAGTAGTATCAATTTTAGTAAAAATTGGCTTGTGGTACCGCTCGATAGATGGCGTTGGGATCGAGTTAGATCGCGCTATGGTTTCTTTACAAAGTCCTATAGATTAAGGTCCACCTATTTATATTTTAAGTAAGTTCTGCAGATCCAATTGCTGAATAATGTGCACGATACCGAATTCGTGTGCGTTACCCCAGCAAAATAATGTCGAAAATTGTAATTTTAATCTTACAGATTTTTAGTTGTCCATCTTCTGTAATTGTTGCGCACATTTTTTAAATTTGTTGCACTTATAGTTTTTTAGTTATTTCAAAAAAACTATTCCTGCTGGGGTAACGTTACTGCAGCCAGACATTTTCCTTTTTAATGGGAATATTGAAATAAATATTAGCTATATAATAAGTTGTCTAAACGAGGTAAATGTTGCAAATAATTTTGTAATTGTTCTTTCTTCGGCTGCGAAGTTATTCGAGATCCTGCTGGAGTAACGTTTGTGGTTTTGCTGGATCTCTGAAACGGTCAAGCGGATTCTTATCACCTTTTGTACATGATCTTTTAAGAATTAGTTTTAATTTGTTGGGCAATAAAAAAAATAAATTAATGAACCGTTCAAAAGTTATTTAATGAAATATAAAAACACTTAAATATGTCCTAACCCCTTAAATAAGAACTTTAAAGACTTACTTTAAACGTTATTTTGTAGCTTATAACTGCCTTTAAATGTATGTGAAGTTTCATTAGTATCCTGTGTGTAATTAACAAGTTATGATCAATTTAGTTTACGGTCTCAATGCGCGTGGAGTTATTTGGCCACAGATAACCCTGTATGTGGATATATCAACTGAATGATACGTCAATAATTAGTTGCTTAGTTCAGTTATATACCTGCAAAATCTCAGCGCAGTACATGCAATAATTTACTAGATAATAAATAAAAAGTCATTAGGAAGTGCAAGACCGTGGTAACCCGACCATGTTTAGGTGGTTACAAAAATGCGACCGCGTAGTACATTATGGTATATTCTTAAATATGTAGGATAGTGTAACAAGTTTAGTACAGATATGTACACAAGTGTTTTAAAAAACTATATGTTTCTTAAAGAATATTTATTTACAGGTTCAGTACACAAATTCTGCAGAACTTTTTTACATTCATTTAAATTAAAAAACAATAACAGATAAATATTATAGGTAGCAATTCTGCTTTTATGGCATTTTTCATTTTGTTTTAAATGAATTAATTTAGTTAACGTACAATTTCTCAATAAAATATTAATTTAACCTAAAACAATAACAGATATATATATGTATATAAGATATATCAATTTTGCTTTTATGGTATTCTCCATTACTTTATTAAATTATTGATTTCAATTAACTTACACTTTCTCTTAAATAAATAAAATTTAAAATATTAATTACAAATTATGTGACTGAGGGCCAAGCTTGAGCTTAGCTATGCAAACAATGAAGAACCATTTTTTATAAGTTATAATCTCCTCTCCGCGGGTCTGCTGGAAGAAATTTCTTTAAGAAATAAGCAGTGCCTTTGTACTTGTTGTTGTTAAATCAAATCAAATCAAATCATTTATTTCCATGGGCCCCAAGGGGCGCTTGAACACGTCAAAACAAGCATCAAAACACAAAAAATATAAAATTAAAATAAAACTTAGCTAACTAAATTATAATACTTATTGTAATAAAATGATTAGACACCGGCGCTTCGATTGACTTTAATTCAACTTAGAGAATTGAATTAAAATCAAAATTAAAATCATTGTGTTAGTTTATATTGTGTTTCCTTCTAACCATTCTTGTGTGTACATAAATTGTTAAATAAATAAATAAATAAAATAAAACCCCTTCGCCCCACCCCAACTAAGGACGTGTTACGTGATAAGTGATTCTTGATAATTATGTATTCACATGTGCAATTTGTGCATAATTTTATGATAATTATAATGTTTTCATAGTTCAGATATTATTATATTGTTATCTACTATTTAACTCGGTACGCGTCTGTACCGAACTTGTAAGGTGTATGATACTAAACATTTTAGAAGATACCATAATGTACTACGTGGTCGTTTTTTTGTAACCAACTAAACATGGCCGGGTTACCACGGTCATGTACTTCCTTATGACTTTTTATTTATTATCTCGTAAATTATTGTATGTACTGCGCTGAAATTTTACAGGTATATAACTGAACTAAGCAACTAATTATTGACGTATCATTCAGTTGATATATCCACATACAGGGCTATCTGTGGCCAAATAACTCCACGCGCATTGAAACCGTAAACTGAATTGATCATAACTTGTTAATTACACACAGGATACTAATGAAACTTCACATACATTTAAAGGCAGTTATAAGCTACAAAATAACGTTTAAAGTAAGTCTACAAAAATCTTATTTAAGGTGTTAGGACATATTAAGGTGTTTTTATATTTCTTTAAATAACTTTTGAACGGTTCATTATTTTCATTTTTTTATTGCCCAACAAATTAAAACTAATTCTTAAAAGATCATGTACAAAAGATGATAAGAATCCGCTTGACCGTTTCAGAGATCCAGCAAAACCACAAACGTTACTCCAGCAGGATCTCGAATAACTTCGCAGCCGAAGAAAGAACAATTACAAAATTATTTGCAACATTTACCTCGTTAAGACAACTAATTATATAGCTAATATTTATTTCAATATTCCCATTAAAAAGGAAAATGTCTGGCTGCAGTAACGTTACCCCAGCAGGAATAGTATTTTTAAAATAACTAAAAAACTATAAGTGCAACAAATTTAAAAATGTGCGCAACAATTACAGAAGATGGACAACTAAAAATCTAAAAGATTAAAATTACAATTTTCGACATTATTTTGCTGGGGTAACGCACACATTAATTCACTGTTATCTGACTAGAACAGCGATCATGTACGCCTGCGCGGACCTTTCGAAGCGCGCCAGCGCTCCCTATATTTTTAGAAACTCAACTCTAGTTATTTTTTTTTTTTTTGGGGTTATTTTTTTAGTTTATTTTATCTTTTTTTTTCTATAAGCGAGAGAGAGAGACAGACACAGTAAAATGCGCACGTGCGCATTTTTCTCTGTGTGTCTGATGATGTAGCACCGTAGCTGTAACGTAGCATGTAATTACTACGCTGCTACGAGAATTGCTACGAAATGTGTCGTTCTAATTTTTTCCGTCTAGCCCCCTTTCGCAACGCGCGATAAGGAACTTCGTTCCAATAAATAAATAAATAAATTATTCCATAAGTTTAGTACCGTCACATATCGTTCTTAACGAGACAGACTAGAAGAAAAGTTATGATTCCCTAATTTCGCTCATTGCTTTAGCTTAAGAGAAAACAATAGAGAAGCTTACTGTCAAATTGTTTCATAGACAACTATGCTTATTTCCATAGATTTTGGCTAAGCATCCCTACATCAGGTTGTTGAGTTTGATTCTCGGCCAATCAGATCCGCACATTTCAACTCATCACCTAAGCGACATCTGCTGGCTGAACGTTCAGTAATCTCGTTCAGTACGGCATGCAGCATCTCTCTTATGACACAGGTTGACGACGAAGACATAGCATTCTCCAAAGCGCTGCAAGGTAACTGGGGTCAGTTAGTCCAGTCTTGCATCTTCCGAGGACAGGCGTTAGAACAAACGAAAGAGAAGTTCTCCAAGATGAACGTGGTGGAGATCGCTAACTTCTTGAAAGAACTAGATGAGTTCGTTGAGAAGTTTGACTTAGAGGGCCCGAGTACCGTGGGTGAGGATATGGATAGAGGCATTCTGCTTATGGAGGTAAGAAAAGAACGGTTACAAAATGTAAGTCAGCAACGTAATTCGTTAAACACTAAATTTTCAAAATCATTTATTTATGATAATCGTCGTTGTTAGTTGTATCCTACTTAAGGTAGGAACAAATGGATGAACGTGACGTCACGAAATGACGTATTAAGAAATTCAGGGTTCTGGAAAGTGGCGACCGTAGCTGGATGGCTAAAGCGGCTGCACGGTTCAAATCCTGCCGGTCCCATATCTTTTTAACTGTTTCTTAGTATAATCGTCATAATGTTATGATTTAATGAATAAAAAGAGTCATAAATATCATAAATATTTGTATTATTTTGTGATATCTTAATGTGAAAGATATAAGTTGTATAGCAGTTTAAAATTTGTAAAGTGTTTAACGACATATTGCTGTGGAATATGAACACTGCAATGGAATATAAAATCTGCTGGCTTACCTAATTTTACAATATTTTAGGAATACGGAAAATATATGGACGAGCTCGAAGGTCGGAAGAAGGTGCTCCAGGCAGCAGAACAGCTGTTCGACAATCCTTTGGCAGACTTCTCCAACTTCAACCGCGCCAGGACTGACTTCGCGGCCATGGAGCTCATCTACAGGATATACAAGGCGCAGAAGAACGCCAGGGAACTGTGGGCCAAGACCCTGTGGGTCAATCTCAACCCGCAAGCGCTTGTGGAAGGAATTGAGCAGTTCTTTAAAGAATACAGGTAAGTATGCTCTGGTTGCATGTTTCTTGTAGTTGGTACATTATGTTTAACTCTCTTATGTGAAGAAGTGTCTCTCTCTGCGGTCGGTACCTCATGGCTGAGGATCGTGGTCATCAGTGGACGTGGATGGCTTGCACCTGTCGTGTCTCTGACGACCGAGCTAAACTTAGCTGTGATGGGCCTCGCAATTTGTTGCTGCATCTAGTAGGGGATCGTCCCCGGCCTCGTTCGTGAAGAAGTGTAGTAGACTGAAATAAAATGTTGGAGAAGCAATGGAGTTAAATATAAATCGCAAAACATGATTTATCGTCTCTGCCTATCCTTATAGGATAAAGGCGTGATTTTTATGTTTGATGGTGGTAGAGTCTTTGTGAACAAGCTTAAGGTTTGAAGCACTACAGTGTCATCTGCTGTCAAATAGTGGTGTCTACTCTACTATCTTCCTGTTTGTTGGTGTGATCAGGCCCTGAAATTTCTGGCACGTGAGACGTAACACCGTAATTATCAACCGAAGTGACGCATGTACAGTGGGCCAACAAGTAAGGTATGCAAGTGTAATGGTTACTGATTTACGTGAATATTGTTATATATTTATGTAAATAATCAATATTTCTACCATATAAATAATAGTCTTAGGACGAGACGTAAACCAAAACCTTTTAAAATGTTTTATTCTAAGAAATTAGACATCTGGTTGTTATGATAGTATTGCACGGTCCTAACAATAGTTTTACAGACAAAAGTCCTTAGTTAGACCGTCGCCGTCGTGGCGTAATAAAAACAATACTATCTAAAGATCTTACAAATTTATTAGACAAACTGACACAAATTTATTAGCTGCAACGGGCACACGTGTTTGAGAGTCTTTTCAACGCAGCTTGAACAAAAATCCCTCATCTGGAAAAAACCCGAGAGATGAAGAGGCATAGGGATAGCGTCGGCGACTCGATGTTAAGGACTAAGAGAATTAGGAGGCATTCCTGTTTTGAATCCCGAAGAGTTCGGTACTACTAGTGAGAGAGTTTTCGTGAGTCTTGTTTTAAAGTCGTTAGAAGTCCTATCTTAGTTAATAGAGTCAGTGTCTGAAGCTTCAAGTTCCAACAGTAGCAGTACTTCACGTAAGTGTTTGAAATCGTGCAGCGCCAATGCTTGGTGAGTTTATCAACACTTGAGTGATACATATTACTTGTGCAATTATTTAAGTTAGACCATTGTAAGATTATATATGATTCCTCCATACAATTAGTATAAAACTTAACGCGGGTTAGGGTGGAGAGAGGTACATCCGCCAAAGGCGATGTCGGACCTCCAGCGTTTGAGCAATCAACTTTTATAGATAAGTTAGTCATAACACGTGTACACATAAGTGTAAAGTTGGGTGACTGTGGCTCAAACTTCTAGTCTCTTCCAGACCTCTTCCGATGTGCACCTCGCGCGCGAAAACGAAAAGTTGTTAGACCTTGGTATGAGTTACCGTAATCCGGTTCGAATTGATAACATAACTTCAGCTGGAGATTGGAAAGAGCTGGCGGTGGATTGCACTCTTCTTGTGAAATGGACAGACAGACAGACTGACGTAGTTAGCTTTTCTCTAAAGCTAACTGCCTACAACCAGTGTGTCGAGAGGCACCAGTGTGGGGGGCGTGCTAAGCTTACTAAGCTAATTTGTGGATTGAGTGCTATCTGCATCTGCTAGATGTACGATGTGATGGGGTGCTTCTCTTTGCCACACAAGGTTGTAGTACCTGTCGACATATGCACTGGATTCAGATCTTGGTTCATGGTAAATTCCCCATTTTTTTACTCCCGGGCGTCCGGTTTACCATTACATTTGATGCCGCGTGACCAAGGATTTATGTCATTACATGTACTGATTCACTTCAGTGCAACATAAAAGAACGATATAATGGGTTACTTCGTAAATAACACAACGTAGAAATTATTTAATAATATGTTATAATATAAATTGATGGATAGACTAGATTTGGCCAACTGGTTGCCCCATTAATATCATTTTAAATCGAAATAAATTTGATCTGATCAACTGCTACTTTTAAAATTGCTTCCCTTTATTATTTGCACTCCAAATAAAAACGCATCTTTAGGTATTGCGAGTGGTTTGCATTTTGTTTGTAATGATGACTGTTTTGCTTGAAACTCTTATGCGAGGCATGTGAATGTGATATGCGTATGCTTATGTGTATGTTCGCAATAGTTGTATGATGATTAGATTGTGATTGAGCATATGGTGATATTATGTTACTTCCTTAAATGCACTTATGATGTTTCTTATTATGGTTCTATTTTCATGACGGTTCTTATACGTGGTGTTTTAAGAGTATTCCTATATTATATTATGATGCATGGTATTTTTGTTTGTTGTCTGGTTAAGTTGGTTAGATTTAAAGTCGCGGCAATTACGATTAACTTTGTTATTATTTATTCATAAAAATGTAAAATAACTTCTTCTTTCAACTAGACGATCACACCCATTATAATTTTGTAAAGTGGTAGATTTGTATTGCTAATATAACTCAAAACTTAATTTTATTTGTCTCTTACGTGGAGAAGGGACGTTTCTAAGAATTTAAAGTGCATATGTCTACAGGTAAACTATTTCAAGTCCAGACCTATTTGGCATCCTCGAAACTAGATAAGAGTTAGTAAACAAAAAAATACAAGGAAAGGTTTTGTAACACTCAATTATGGGAAAAGGTTTTTGTTTTCTAAATGTGTGTGCAACGCGCTAATTTAAAATGTCAAACTTATCGTTAAGTTATTGATTCTTAAATCTTAAGTGAGACTTTAGACATTTTAGTTGAGGGACTTAGTTTTTATTTTTTTGGGCACTTCAAAGTGATTCAAAAGGGACTAGAGGTTCTCACATTACACTTATGAATGTGCAACACTTGAATATAAAAAAGGGGAACAGATTATTGCCATTTTTAGAATTTCAAGATAGATCTCTCATAAACTCTTGAACAACATCATGTGGTATTAAATTGTTATGGGTTCATATTAGAAACGGAAATATAAAAATTATGTTATTGCAAAAAAGGACGGATATTTGCGCGCTTTTGTTAACAATTCCAGGAGCATAAAACATCTGTCACGGGTGCATGGGTACCTGGTGCTGAGGTCAAGCAACTGTGAGTAAGGCGCGAAGTTTAGCGGCTGCTTTTAAGTGAGAAAATGGAGACATTGGGCAACACTAACGTCACTGATCATCTTATACAGAGCTAAGTATTTTTATTTAATTATCCCCAATCTTGTAAACTTTCGAATTTGTACATATCCAACCCATGAACGGATACGAATAGCAGAAGCAGGGTTTATGTATTTTAAAGCATTTAGTTCTTTAAGCCTAAGTGTGTATTGTATGTATGGGGCGCCCCGATGAGAGAAGAATGTATCAAGTGAGAAAGTCCATATTGGAGCAACTAAACCTTTTAAAAATTCTTTGCCAAATATTACAACTGCAATATACGAAATAGGGCCCTGAAAGGTCTGAGGGAGGCATCAAAGCCCTTGAACTAGGAAGATGATAATCTTGTAAGATTGCTGTTAAAATTCTAAATATCTATACCCTGCACGTGATTTGACAAGAATATTTAATATTAAATGGACCATGAAGAGTCTGAGGGGGGCATCGAAGCCCTTAAACTAGTAGGCCGATAATATAATAAGATTGCCTTAATAGTTCCAACAAGCAGTGTCGTGCACGTGATCTTACAAGAATATTTAGGATAAATTGTAATGAAAATGTGTGCAAACTATTTCAGAGATTTATATAATGGATATGGAGAAGCTGCCAGCCGATTCAAAAAGAAAACTTCGTCGCCAGCGAGTTTTCCAGAACCGAGTTATCCAAGTCTTCTGAAGGGTTGAGTACGCTAGCCAGTCCAGGTATCACAAACGTAGAAGATTTCTGGTATGTACAATTCCATTCTAAGCATGGACAGTACCTTAAATTGCATAGCCAGGTATCGCAGGTTTTATTACGTTTGTTTTGATTTCTTGGACATGCAATTAGGGCTAGTTAATCTCTAAGAAGAAGAATATCTTGAAGCCATGATTTATTTTATCATAAAAATCTCTGTATTTTTCTGTTATGTACAATTCTATTCCGCATATGAATAGATATTTTTTTTATTTTATAACATTTTGTATATCTATGTACCTCTTGCATTTATTTTATGTGTCGATTTGTACTCGTTTCGCCCAAATATATATATTATATTCACATCAATACTATAAACACTTCAGTTCTTTGCTCATATTGCACCTACCCTTGCTTTTCTCTGCACAACCCAAGGTTGACTGTTAGAGAATGCCACTAGGCATTAAGTCCGCCTCTGTACTTATAAATGTGCAAAAGTTTTAATAAATGAATAAATAAATAAATAAAAATAATTTTAATACGTAACCAGTAATTTGCAATATAATTTATTCATTTTGTACAGTGAAAGGCTAGCTTAAACTGTAATATTATTAAAGTAATGATATTATAATCGTCCTATAATTCACTCTTAAATTACCACAAGCATTGTAAATTTCTAGTACAGGGTACTATTTCTTTTGCACATAGGTTAAACATTTGACCGCGTTACTAGTAATCGTGTTAATTTTATGTACAGCTTGATGTTTATAATTTATGAAAAATTTGAATGAATTTGCGATGAAAGGAATGTCTATGTTTAATATATCGCCAACAGAAACAATAGTTTCAACCTTTGTTGGCCAATTAAACTACAGGCTTATTCATAATTTGAATGAATTACACAATATGTATTTCTGACCATACCATAGAATAGTAATGCTATAGTTCTGAAAAACTTGATACAACAGTTATATAAAAGTTATACTTTAGTTCTAGAATCCTATAGTGAAAAATCATATACCAGCTAACGATCTAGTATTCGATTTATCAGAGGGGGGAATGTAATGGTTAGTGATTTACGTGAATATTGTTATATATTTATGTAAATTATCAATATTTCTACCATATAAATAATAGTCTTAGGGCGAGACGTAAACCAAAACCTTTTAAAATGTTTTATTCTAAGAAATTAGACATCTGGTTGTTATGATAGTATTGCACGGTCCTAACAATAGTTTTACAGACAAAAGTCCGTAGTTAGACCGTCGCCGTCGTGGCGTAATAAAAACAATACTATCTAAAGATCTTACAAATTTATTAGACAAACTGACACAAATTTATTAGCTGCAACGGGCACACGTGTTTGAGAGTCTTTTCAACGAAGCTTGAACAAAAAACCCTCATCTGGGGAAAACCCCAGAGATGAAGAGGCATAGGGATAGCGTCGGCGACTCGATGTTAAGGACTAAGAGAATTAGGGATGCATTCCTGTTTTGAATCCCGAAGAGTTCGGTACTACTAGTGAGAGAGTTTTCGTGAGTCTTGTTTTAAAGTCGTTAGAAGTCCTATCTTAGTTAATAGAGTCAGTGACTGAAGCTTCAAGTTGCAACAGTAGCAGTACTTCACGTAAGTGTTTGAAATTGTGCAGCGCCAATGCTTGGTGAGTTTATCAACACTTGAGTGATACATATTACTTGTGCAATTATTTAAGTTAGACCATTGTAAGATTATATATGAGTCCTCCATACAATTAGTATAAAACTTAACGCGGGTTAGGGCGGAGAGAGGTACATCCGCCAAAGGCGATGTCGGACCTCCAGCGTTTGAGCAATCAACTTTTATAGATAAGTTAGTCATAACACGTGTACACATAAGTGTAAAGTTGGGTGACTGTGGCTCAAACTTCTAGCCTCTTCCGGACCTCTTCCGGTGTGCACCTCGCGCGCGAAAACGAAAAGTTGTTAGACCTTGGTATGAGTTACCGTAATCCGGTTCGAATTGATAACATAACTTCAGCTGGAGATTGGAAAGAGCTGGCGGTGGATTGCCCTCTTCTTGTGAAATGGACAGACAGACAGACTGACGTAGTTAGCTTTTCTCTAAGGCTAACTGCCTACAACCAGTGTGTCGAGAGGCACTAGTGTGGGGGGCGTGCTGAGCTTCACCAGTCGGCTCGTGATCAAGAATGATATGATGCAAGTCATTCGAAACGTCGAGCATAGGTATTTAATTACCTTTATAATAATTACGCGATTTAGACCCGTTGTCTAATTTTTTAAAAATATAATTCACCATATACAGGGTGTCCCATATTTAATGGATAATCCTTTACCTGCAGATTGGGGGCATCACGCCTGATAGGAAAATGCAAAATTTGTAGAAAAAAAGTATCATGGATTTTTAAATATCGAACATTTTAGATTTTTTCACAAATTAGCCACTTTCGTCCACTCTTCTTGATGCCATGTTCGTAAATCTCAGATTTTTTCAAGTCTGTTTTTGGAATTCAATTCTTGAATAGATGTACTATCAAATTTACTATCTCATTATTGTACAATTATTTCATTTAAAAAACTACAAAGATAAATAAAAAAAAAAATTACATGACATTTTTTTTTACAAAAAGTTTGAACCCTCATGGTGTAAAAAAAATGTATGGAGACCTGTGTGCCCATCACGGAAAAAATATGCCAGTTTCATTGTGATTCTAAAATGGTATAAAATATTTTATATTTTTTTTTATTTAAAAAAATAATGTGAGAAATTATGACCAGGGTCCGATTTTTTTTAAATCACTTTCTACCAAAATGATATCCTAGTTGATAATACTAACTACTTAAGCGTATTAAACTAAACTAAATAATTACGAATCGTTCCAAATACTGTTTTTTGTAAAAGTTATGCTTGATAACTTTTACAAAAAACAGTATTTGGAACGATTGACAGCGATTATAAATCTTATAATACCTATCTATGAAAGTATCGATTAAGATCAAAATACTGAAAGTAATTAAACAATATTTTTTTTAATTTTGCTCATCACTTATCTGGGTAACGAAAAAAAAAAACGCTGACACTCAAATGTGTTCTGTAAAAAAGGCGCGCAAAATTTTTAAATTTGCGGATGCGAAATTTTCAGTTTTCTCTAAAAGATTTTATGATATTGTGCTGTGACTTCAGACTTGTTTTTTGCTACTTGAATTTGGACTTATCAACATCGGCAAATTAACAAAAAACGTTCGGAAACCTTTCTCGGTAGAGCAAAGCATTTGTGTATACTCTCCTGGTGTATACAGATATCGCGGCATTTTACGAAAGAAGATAACAAGTCTCAATTCTCGTAGCAAAAACAAATCCAAAGTCACAGCACAATATCGTTTGTTAATTTGCCGATGTTGATAAGTCCAAATTCAAGTAGCAAAAAACAAGTCTGAAGTCACAGCACAATATTATAAAATCTTTTAGAGAGAACTGAAAATTTCACATCCGCAAATTTAAAAATTTTGCGCGCCTTTTTTACAGAACACATTTGAGTGTCAGCGTTTTTTTTTTTCGTTACCCAGATAAGTGATGAGCAAAATTAAAAAAAATATTGTTTAATTACTTTCAGTATTTTGATCTTAATCGATACTTTCATAGATAGGTATTATAAGATTTATAATCGCTGTCAATCGTTCCAAAAACTGTTTTTTGTAAAAGTTATCAAGCATAACTTTTACAAAAAACAGTATTTGGAACGATTCGTAATTATTTAGTTTAGTTTAATACGCTTAAGTAGTTAGTATTATCAACTAGGATATCATTTTGGTAGAAAGTGATTTAAAAAAAATCGGACCCTGGTTATAATTTCTCACATTATTTTTTTTAATAAAAAAAAATATAAAATATTTTATACCATTTTAGAATCACAATGAAACTGGCATATTTTTTCCGTGATGGGCACACAGGTCTCCATACATTTTTTTTACACCATGAGGGTTCAAACTTTTTGTAAAATAAAATGTCATGTAATTTTTTTTTTATTAATCTTTGTAGTTTTTTAAATGAAATAATTGTACAATAATGAGATAGTAAATTTGATAGTACATCTATTCAAGAATTGAATTCCAAAAACAGACTTGATAAAATCTGAGATTTACGAACATGGCATCAAGAAGAGTGGACGAAAGTGGCTAATTTGTGAAAAAATCTAAAATGTTCGATATTTAAAAATCCATGATACTTTTTTTCTACAAATTTTGCATTTTCCTATCAGGCGTGATGCCCCCAATCTGCAGGTAAAGGATTATCCATTAAATATGGGACACCCTGTATATGTTGCAGGCAGTTTTCACTATAGCGTAAAAGTTTTCCCTGCATACCTAATTGCTTGGCCCACTGTACAATCTGCTTTAAGAATTGTTGAGTTTTTGTCCATAAACATAAACAATTCTTAACGATAATTAACGTCCGTTAAATATCGTTAACCATCAGGAGGACGATCAATCGGTCGACACATACGTAGTATAAAGAAAAAAAGCTTTGAAAATATGCGCGCTTGTTCCCAGAAAATTACCGAAGGTGGTACGGCTGTCCCCAACTGGTGTGATGCTGGACGTGAAGATGAAGCAGTTCAAGAACGTAGTGCCGCTCATGGTGTCACTCAAGAACGAGGCCATGAGACCCCGACATTGGAAGGAACTCATGCTCAAGACTGGTTAGTACTAACATCTCATAGGTAACCAAGCATTTTCCCTATAAAATTTTAATATTATTATAAGCTCGAATTTAAACGAATTTTAAATTAATAATTATAAATTTGTTAATTACCATAATAAATAAATATTCCTTTCATTTATATTCTTAATTAGATACTATACATAAAATTACTATTATAATTTAAAGAAGAGTGCAATCAACAAAAAATCTCCTGCACTTGGCTTAGCCTGTCTTGCAGAAGGTTTTTATTAACTACATTTCTTATTTTATTTTACAATGATACCCTATGTGAAATAGCGGTATTTATGCTTATAATAATATTTTGCACAAATAATTTAGATATTAACAGAAAAATATACATATTAGATCTTAAATTAAAATAGTCTAATAACTTCATCTAAACTTAATAAGTCACTGTCAGAAGGCTTCGTACCCAAAATGCTGGCAGCATTACCGCGTTGTATTGCGATACTAAGTTACTGGCCGAAATAAAAGCCAACATTTCGAGAACGAGTTGCCTCAGTGAGTCGCGCTGACAGCTCTTTGTACTGACTATAAGTGGTACGCCCCTAAGGCCCTTTTTTATACTGGGAAATGACTGACGCATACCACTGATCTGGACAAAGTCAGTGGTTATGTCCGAGTTGCACGAACTAAAACCCTGTGTGTTCCGTCTACAAGACTTTTGCCGGGGTTCCAGGTATCGCTCGCGCATAGACACTGACATACGACCCCAATGCCCTAATGATTCGACCGCAAAAGGAGCAAACATGTAGCAGCTATCAAGTGTGCTATATTTGCGCCTCTCGAGGCACTCAGCAGAATCAGCCGCGGCGCCAGCCCTTACATAAGTACCAAGAAGATGTGACAAAGCAAAGGTGTCTACGCAAGTAGCGTCCCACACCGAAGGACGGTCAATTGCACAAATTAACATCTTATGAATAAGCATTTATAATTAACAATACATCTTTACAACTATCAATAACATTTGTAAATATTTTAGAGCAAATTTTAGCTTTGCTATGCCTTTTTGTATTTTATATAATTTTATTATAGCCTTTTAATTCCTTAATTTAAAATTATAATTCATTTCTAATAGTAAGCTAATTCAAATTAAATAATCCAATCAAAACAAAATAAAATAATTCTTACAATTTATAACGGTTCATTACTAATTATATTTTGCTTAATACTACTTATTAATATAATAATTCCTTAAAAAACCCGATTAAAACTAAGATTAGTATAATTATAATGAAAATTTAGTTATAAATTGATTAGAATTGTACATTAAAAATAAATAATTTAAATAATTTCAATATTCATGCATTTTAAATAATTAATTAATTTTATGGAAATTCTAGTAATTTGATTGTAATTAAGGACCTCTCAACGAGTAAAGGCCTCCTCCACTTTATTCCAATTTTGTCTGTTCTGTGCTTTAGTGATCCAATCTTTGCCAGCCAGCATATTAATTTCATCAACCCATCGTTCTTTTGGTCTTCCTCTGTTTCTTTTGTTGGGTGGTCCAGTCCACGTAGTGATCTTTTTAGCCCATCTGATTTTTATTATATTTTTTCACTTCCATTTAATTTTATATAATATTAAAGTTGAAAAATTAAGAATCCAGCAGGACTCGAACTCCATAGCTGAATTGGCAAAGCACTTGGGGCATATACCCAAGGGGTGTAGGTTCGAGTGGTATAATAAAAGGAGTTATATAATAAAATATCAATTAACATCTTATAATTCAGCGTAATATCAGAGTTTTGCGTATGTCGTAGAGCGATTGCTAATTAATCTGCACAAACCAGTATGGGAATGTTTCTAATTCACACCCTGCCCATCTTACCTTAGACTACTACTGCCCACTTTAATCATTAACAAAATACATACTTTATGTTTTAAGTTATTTTATTTCTTCGTCCATAGGCCAGGACTTTGACATGTCACCGGAGCGTTTTACCTTGGAAAACATGTTTGCCATGGAATTGCACAAGTACCAAGAAGTTGCAGAAACTATTGTCAACCATGCTATCAAAGTAAGTTTATTTTTTTACAAAAAATGTTTGGTGGTTTTTGACCTTATCGTTTCAGTTATAAGGTTCAAAACCGCTAACATATTAATAAACTTGACTAAACCAATCTCAAATACGTTTCGATCAATTTTTAAATACAAGTCGATTGGCAACAAAAAATATTTTGTGTAAAATTTTAGTTTTCTTTCTTTCTAAATGTAATGTTTACTATCCTTACTTTTTTTTACTGTCACGTTAGTTTAGTGGTCCGCCTGACCGCTGATCGTAAGGTTTCGGGTTTGATTCCCTGGTTGGAGTAAATTGTATGTAGATATGATAAGCTCACCTCCTATCACATGGGACCTAAACATAACTGGTAAAATGTAGGTATTAATACACTTGCATCGTGTTTAATTTTATTTTTTAAATATTGTTTCCAAATGAGGCTTTCTTTGTATTTCTGTACAGTTAATTTAACTGTGTTAATTTAGTATACAACTATCTTGAATTATAGTAATTGGTGTAATTACCGTTATGATTTCAGTAAATAAATAAAAAAAAATAGTAATAGACGTGATGTTATTTTTGTTCACAGGAGTTGGCTATCGAGCGTGGAGTTAAAGACGTGCAAGAAACGTGGGCAAACATTAACTTCTCTGTATCGCGGCATTGGAACCGAGGCGAAGACCGCGGCTACACGCTCAATCCTTGCGACGAGATCACCGTCAAACTAGACGATGACGCTATGACGTTGCAGAGCATGGCAGCTTCACAGTTAGTATTTCCCATTAGCACTGCATCTTTTTATTTAACCTTGCTATGCAGATTAGCCTGATTACATTTGTATTTGTAGGTTGGCCTCTAAAGAGGGATTTCAGGGTTTTGTACCTTAGGACTCAAACTATACCGTCTTTTGGAATGAAATCCTTTTACTTTTTATTTTATAGTCTGGAGAAGGTCACTGTACGAGCAAACCCGTACAACGCAATAGTTTTAGTTTTATGCTGACATCAACACGAAGCGAAGTGAACAAAGTACATACATTCGACACAATAATCAGTAGTTGCAATAAATCGGTTCGGGCAACAGCAAACGTTCCTTTCGCCGCGTGTCGGTCATTTAGCATTAGTTTTAAGTGTTTTTCTATCTGACTTAAAATACATATTTCTTTTAACTTTTATCTTATGACTTATCATTTTGATGTACCTTCCTCGTACAGTCACAAAAAGCCGCAGTAACTAGTTTAACTAGCTAGTTTTAAATAACTTATTTCTGCTCAGGTTCATTGGCCCATTCCTGAGCGTAGTGAACAAATGGGAGAAGACATTATCTCTCATGTCAGAAGTCATAGAAGAATGGATGGCTACACAACGCAAGTGGCTCTACTTGGAAGGCATCTTCGTTGGAGGAGATATTCGTGTTCAGCTACCCGAGGAAGCTAAGAAGTTTGATGATATCGATAAGAATTTTAGAAAGGTAAAATGCAGTATTTTTTGAGAATTATGTCGTGTCGTGTTATTCAGTAATGATGTGTGTGTGTGTGTATGACGACCGGATGGCGGTGTGGGTAGTGTACCTGCCTGTGACGCTGAGGTCGTGGGTTCGATTCCCACTTAAGACAAATCTTTGTGTGCATGAACATGGTGGTTTGTCTTAGTCTGGGTGTTTCTATGTATAATAAGTATGTATTTACAAAAGAAAAGTATATATGTATTAGTATCAGTTATTCTAGTACCCATAGTACAAGCTCTGCTTAGTTTGGGACTAGATGGCGTTGTGTGTGAGTTGTAAAATATTTATTTAGTGCTTGAACAATGAACGGTTACGCTACGCAAGTGGCTATACTTAGTAGACATTTTCACCGTATTTTTTTTTGTTTTACTACTATGTACCACTATTTGAGATTTTCCCACAAAACAAAAATTCTGGCCTTGATAGATTGCGATAGGCTCACTCTTATCACATGCGATTTTATCATAAGAAGTAACAACGTGTGTATTTTACCTCTGTCACAGCCTTCTGAGTAACATAGCTTAAGTATATATGTTATTCACCTTAAATATACTAAAATGATGATTTTTTTAGATAATGCTGGACACTGCGAAGAGGCTGAACGCTGTAGATTGCTGCACTGTCAGTGGAAGATTGGAAGAGTTCGTCAATCTGGGTCTTGGATTGCAGAAGTAAGTGCTTATCCTAATTATATTATAATGCCAAAATGATAAATCTTATCCGACCCATAAAATATAACCTAACCGAATTTAAAGTTACACTTGAGCAAAGAATACAGCTGTCACTTTCTTTTATGTATGTAATATGCTTATCCCGCCACTAAGATTTATGTAACACCTTTGAAATTGGGGCTATGTGTGGATGTTATGTGCTGTAGTATTTTAGACTGCAGCAATTGCAGAGATATATTGTCTCCTTTTTGGTCTCATACAGGAATGTTCCATGTGTTTACCATGCCTATAATATGTGCTTATTCTTAATTTTACTGTTCTATTTTGTTTAAGTTTACTTTTGCATGCCTTATTTTTACCATTGTACTCCTTTTATGAGTGTAATCCATAGAAATCTTAATAATAAGGCAATAGAAATGTCAAAGACGCGTGACCTTGTCGCCGCGCATCTGTCTAGTCAAACACAAGTGCGAGTTGAGGAATTGTCGTCTTAATGTCATCGCAAAAAGAATAATTTTGTTTGCAGGAATACAAGCGCATGAGTCTAATCGAACACAAGTGCGAGTTGAGGAATTGTCGTCTTAATGTCATCGCCAAAAAGAATAATTTTGTTTGCAGGAATACAAAAAGTGGTATTTGAAAAACGGCGACATGCGTCCCAGTGTTAAAAGATAGTCGATAGCATTTCTATTGACTAGTTATTAAGATTTCTATGGTGTAATCAAATACATATCTTACAACTTACACACAACGCCATCTAGTCCCAAACTAATCAGAGCTTGTACTATGGGTACTAGAATAACTGATACTAATGCATATATACTTTTCTTTTGTAAATACATACTTATTATACATAGAAACACCCAGACTAAGACAAACACCCCATTTTCATGCACAAAGATTTGTCTTAAACGGGAACCGAACCCGCGACCTCGGCGTAGCAGGCAGGTACACTACCCACTCCGCTATCCGGTCGTCAATTAAATGCTTTTTCTTTCTTTTCTTTATTTTTGTTAATATTTCTCGTGAAATTTCATTCAGGTTCGGGTCGATGTCAATGAAGTTTTGCACACATCTTATAGTCTAAAAAAATACTTTGATGTAGGTAATAGTACATTATACTACACCTACGTAGAAAGTACCTCTTTGCAGTATCTAATACGGAGAATATCTATCAAAGAAAGTTAGTCTTTTCAGACGAGTTCTGAAAAGCAACATGTAATGTATGTTAGAGGTCTGAAATATTACTCCTAAATTCATTACTGGGGAGTAATGAACTTTTTTTTAAATTCCTTTTTTTTTTCATTTTGTTTTCTGTACTTTTTGGTAAACCATAAATAAAAAAGAATATTAAAAGAATAAAAAAACTACTTTTATAAAAATAAATAAATTAATGTAACTTAATTATATAATAACTCCATAGATAAACCACTAAAATCACTATTATTACCTGTTACAAAATAATTACAAACGTTTTTCACAAATCAACTTCATAAAGTGTAGCTGGCTGCATGCGATTGTTACCCGTGTCTCTATGCGCGTATGAAAGAAGAAATTGTGAAATTTTTTGCATTTCGCTCCAAATTCCTCATCATTTTAAAACTTTTGAATAAACAATTTGTTGCAAGAACTTAATATGTCGAGTGATAGTGATACTGACGATTTATTGACTCCGGAGGAATTGAAAGTAACTGCTCAAGCAGTGATTGAGGACCTCTTACCACAAAAGTCAAGGATCAGATACAATAAAGCGTATGCAGATTTTCTGCAATGGAGAAGTGAGAAAAATGCACAATCTTTTTTATTTTCCTTGTAGGTGTAGTATAAAGCACAATGTATAACTCGAGCGAAAGTTTGATTTCTTTCGGGTGTATTAAGGCCCTCAGCTACGCTTCGGGCCTCAAACTACACCCTCAATGAAATCAACTACTTTCATCCCTTATCACTCACTCCCATGGGAGTAATGAATTTAGGAGTAATATTTCGCAGACCTCTTACATACATTACATGTTGCTTTTCAGAACTCAAAAGACTAACTTTCTTTGATAGATATTCTCCGTATTAGATACTGCAAAGAGGTACTTTCTACGTAGGTGTAGTATAAAATGACTTTTCAAACATGTGTTTTTTGTGGCAGATGTCAGAAATCTCTGAACGACTACTTGGACTCGAAGAGGCGTATATTCCCGCGCTTCTTTTTCATATCTACGGATGAACTGCTTTCCATACTCGGTAGTAGCGAGTGTTCTTGTGTGCAGGAGCATATGATCAAAGTAAGTGGTCAGGGTCTGATCTTGCTATAATAATAGCAGCCCTGTGTCTAATACATGTCCCACTGCTGGGCTCGGGCCTCTTCTCACGATTAGAAGAGTTATTTATTTATTTATTTACTTATTTATGGCACTCCAACGACAATTCTCATGTACATTTTAGGAAGATAATCTTACGCATTCATATGCTAGGTGAACTTGTCACTTAAAGGTGTGCACAGCACTTACAGTTTATTTTGCGATAACATTATAATTATATTAACTGTTTTAACTAACTAACATGCAATTGAATTTAATCAAAGTTAATAATAATAAAATGTGTTACATTTGAAAAAGGTACATGATTAAAAAAAACAAAATTACATAAAACATTGATACTTGAACAAATTGAACAAATTGCAACATTCAAAAACAAAGTAATATTGCAAAGACAAAGTGAAGTTAATATCATATTAATAAACGCTAATATTAATATTAATACTAATAAAACACATGCATAAAAATTAACATAAATTAAAATTACACGAACATAAATTTATGATAACATTATTATAAATTGAATTCATTACAATATAAAATATTAACAATTTAAAAAAGTCTATTCGATAATTAAGATTTAAAAAAAAATGGTTATGCCATAGTGCACCGTGCGGATTGGCAGACTTCACATCCTCTCGAGCACTGTTTAAGCACTCTCAGGCATGCAGGTTTCTTCACGATTTTCCTTTCACCGTTAGCGAGTGATAATTTATATGACAAATATACACATATCTTTGAAAAGACGAATCTTAACGATTTATTGACAGATGTGTGTGCCTTGGGTCCGAACCCGAGATCTTTGACTTAGCAGTTCTACGGTCTTCCACTCACTATCGCTGCTTTTGATCTTGCTGTGAAGTGTGAAGTACCATTTAAATAATATATGGGTTTGTGTTTTCGATAGATAAAAAAACCTAGCGAGGCTCGGTCTCCAAGTACTATTTATAGGTAGGTATAGATTATAAAAAAGCATTGCTGATTTATTTTCAGATGTTCGACAACATTCGCTCTTTGGAATTGTACGTCGATCACACAAATCGACCCGTCGCTACCAAGATGATATCGGCTGAAGCTGAGGTATGTACCTCTCTCCAATAACTTTTAGCTTTGCTTTATTTCGAAAACTAACGGAGTTTAGTCTATTAAAAAACCATTATGGAGGATCGAGTCTTGTAACATAAATAAATACTAAAATTGTTTTTTTTCCTTATTATCTGTTGGTGTTAAGGAGGTATGGTCTTGCGTTAGTTTCCGGGTCGAGCTAGCGATTTTTCGTTAAGCAATTTTCAGTCACAGCACGACGTGACTAGAATTTCACGTGGTAAATGGCGATAGGCTCACTCAATCACAGACTTACAAATATACCTCTGGCCTACTCTTTTGAGTAATACACGCGGAATGGTGAGGTGTTATTACATCCCATTCGCGTGCGCTCAGCACTCTCATTGGCTCTTCACATGCATTAAGCGAGTAGATTGATTAATTATTTCTGTGAGTGAGTGAGCCTGTCGCCATTCACCACGTGCAATTCTAGTCACGTCGTGCTGTGACTGAATTATATATTATTTATTACATTACCAGATAATGAATTTTCGCAACGTGGTGTACACGGAAGGGCGCGTAGAAGACTGGATGAACCTCGTGCTCATGGAGATGCGGAATTCCAACAAGTTCCTATCTAAGAAAGCCATCTTCTACTACGGGAGAAACTGGAAAGTGCCCAGGTGTGTTGTCATAACCCATAATATATATAATTAGAATTATGTATATTAATAATAAATAATAAATATGATTGTGTAATTGCTTCTGGCGTTCTATCTAATGTATTAAATCCAAATTTATCTTTATATTTAACTGTGAACTGCAGACATGACAAATCTATATATGTATAATTTAGTATTATCTATAATTTATTTTTTATATAATTTTTTGTAATGTTTTGACGTGACAAGTTTTGCAAGACAAATTTCTTGCTATCTCTATTTTTTTAATATAGATGAAAGCAAGCAATAGAATTGCCGCAAATCAAAGAAAGCATTAAGATTGCGGCAATTATATAGAAAATTGCCTCCCAAAACATACACCTTTTTAAATAGGCCCTAACGAAAGTGAACCGAAATCAAGCGTTTTGATTGGCTGTAAATATTGACGTAACATACAGTTGAGAAATTTAGGTTCCTGGCGAGACGCGGCCGTAGCTGGTTGGTAAAGCGACTGCCTGAGAAGGTCGCAGGTTCAAATCCTGCCGGTCCCATGTCTTTTTCAACTGGTTCTTAGTATGACTGTAAATATGTTTTGTTTGTGTTTGGGTCGCAAGAGACACGGCTTGATACACACTGAAGTTTCACACAAATTTATCTTCCACTACTTCATCTTCCTTTGTAGAACGGACTGGATAATGGAGTACATAGGCATGGTGTGCCTGGCGGCCAACGGTGTTTGGTGGACGGCGGAGACCGAGGAGACGTTCATTCGCATCCGCAAGGGCAACAAGCGCGCTATGAAGGAACATCTCGTGCAGCAGAATGAACAACTCGACGCGCTCGTCGTTAAAGTCAGACTAGGTAAAGTATAGTATATGTATCATAATAATAATAGCGGTCCTATATGGGCATGGGGCGAAGTGTAAGACGAAAACGTGTCACGACGCAAAATAACACAAAAGACAGGGTACTATTTCGATACGAAAAATGAAAGGTAATTCTTCTTCGTCGTGTCGATGGCTGAGTCAAATTTTATTTTGACTTGCCATCATGGTGAAAGGATTAGCCAATTCGCTTTGAAGAACTCGCGAATTGCCCAGGGTGCGCCGGACGATCGTTGTGTACGTCACTCGGGGAGGCTCCTTTCATGCACCCCAATGAAATGAATGAATTGAAAGGTAATGAAGTGTCGTGTCCGAATTTTGTCCGCGCCTTGTCTTTTCTGTTTATTTTGTATCGTGTGAAATAAAAAGTTATTTGTTTCCATAACGTTTAAGGCATAGGACTATAATTGCAGCCCTTTATATAATACATCTCCCACTGCTAGGCTCGGGCCTATTCTCATGATGAGAAGGGTTAGGCCATAGTCCACCACGCTGGCCAAGTGCGGACTGGTAGACTTCACACGATCTCGAGCACTGTTTAGGCTGTCTCAGTCGTTTAGGTTTCCTTGCGATGTTTTCCTTCACCGTTAGCAAGCGACAATTTATATACCTAAATACACACATATCTTCGAAAAGACGAATCTTACCGATTTATTATAGATATATTTGTAGTCCTACGGTCTGCTATCGCTGTTATCAGTATATGTATAGTAATAGTTATTTATGCAACTGTTCTATAATTAGGGGTATTAAAACACGAGTGTGATAATAGTATCACATGAGTGTTTTAATACCTAATTATAACAGTTGCATACAAGACTTTATCTACACCCATGATATGAATCCTCTATAAATGTTCTGAAACCATAGGGTATTGTACAGTGTTGTAAGAACTCTTATTATTATTTTTTCAATACTATTATTGAACAAAAATGGCGGGATACGACGTCAATTCAAAAATTCGAATAAGTTTTTATTTAAATTACGGCGCTGTGGTAGTGAAACGCGCGTTTTAATGTTGGCAATAAGCTAACTGTTAGCTTATTGCCAACATTAAAACAGCCAGTGTCATAATAACCATTATAACACCCAAACGGGTGTACTAATGTTGTACTGAAATTCATTATGCAACTCCTTTTTACTCATCGAACAGCCACATTCTCATGGCATCTTTATGAATTTCAAAAAAAGAACATGTCATGCACGCGCGTTTCACTACCACAGCGCCGTAATTTAAATAAAAACTTATTCGAATTTTTGAATTGACGTCGTATCCCGCCATTTTTGTTCAATAATAGTATTGAAAAAATAATAATAAGAGTTCTTACAACACTGTACAATACCCTATGGTTTCAGAACATTTATAGAGGATTCATATCATGGGTGTAGATAAAGTCTTGTATGCAACTGTTATAATTAGGTATTAAAACACTCATGTGATACTATTATCACACTCGTGTTTTAATACCCCTAATTATAGAACAGTTGCATAAATAACTATTACTATACAACTGTTTCAAGAACGTTTATAGAGGATTTATTTCATGGGTGTAGATAAAGTAATATATATATATATATACATTTACTTTGTATATTAGTTTATACTCTAAACTATAACTCAAATGCCTAACTGAGTCGGTTCTTGCGGTATGGGAACGTTGCCGTAGAATAAGATTAGTCTTATGTTACACTTGTAACGTCTAGAAAGGATTGGGGAACGTCTTTAAATTTATCTTACCTGAACGACGGCGTATCCCAGTGATGCACGCTGCACCGAATATTTATATTTATATATATTTTATTTTTTAATATGATACAATTAAAGATTTAAAATAACACTATATTATTTAATACGTTAAAACTAAATATAAACCTAACTATATATACATCATATATAAAATAATAAAAAAATATTGAATAAAATATATCTACTAAAAAGTTTAGGTGTTAAAAAATACGTCCGCATCGATGTCGACCGCGGGTAACGTTCCCAGAAGGCTGGCGGCATTGCCACGTTGTATGGCAATGCTGATTCTTTGTCCAAAGTAGAAACCAGCCTTCTGGTCACGTGAAGAGTGATTTGTATACTCCACAGACCTAACATCAAACGACCGTCTAAAGTTCCGTACAATCACAACGATCGACGTGCACGCGCGTGACATCATCGAGGGCTTCGTGCGGGACAACGTGACGGAAGCCAGCGAGTTCGAGTGGGAGAGCCAGCTGCGGTTCTATTGGCTGAAGAAAGATGACAACCTGTGGATTAGGCAGTGCACTGGTGAGTGATAACCCCACGCTTATATTACTCTTAAGGGTATGGCAGAGGTCTATAATACACCCACACTTCACCTGTTATGTTTAGGTCCCATGTGATAGGGGTTGAGCATATCGACACTTATGGGGCACAATTCCAACTATGTGATGCTATAGATAATTTCCTAATCGAAAAATCCCAAATATACTTTTTTGCCCGATCGGGCAATCGAACCCGAGACCTCGCGGTGAGCGTTACGCAAATCATACCGCTGGACCAACGAAGCAGATTGAAAAGTGATACTTGGTATTTTTCTGTGAGATTTATTTTTATTTTATTTATTTATTAAACTTTTTGCACAAAAAAAAAATAGTACAAAGGCGGACTTAATGCCTGATGGCATTCTCTTACAGTCAACCTAGGGTGGTGCAGAGATAAGCATAGGTAGGTGCAGTTCAGAAAGTGATGAATAAGATGATGATTATTTTTAAATTTAATAACATTTAGCTATGCTTAGCAAATTATATTAGAACCATTGAAAAGTTTTGGGACAAGGATTTGAACCTGCAACCTTCTGCACACCGGGCAGTCCCTTTAACCAACCAGCTACGGTCGCCTCTTGCCAGGATCCTAAATTTCTCAACTGTATGTTACGTCATTTCTTGACGTCACGTTCATCTATTTGTTCCTCGTAACTTAAGTAGGATAATACCTACCTATGCTATCTATGTACTACCCTAGTTTGACTGTAAGAGAATACCATCAGGCATTAACCGCCTTTGTACTATTTTTATGTGCAAAAAGTGAAATAAATAAAATAAATAAATAAAAAATACTCAATAAGAAAAACATAATCTCTTGAATTTACTGTGTGAACAGGTGTATTTGAATACGGCTACGAGTACATGGGTCTGAACGGTCGCCTGGTGATCACTCCGCTCACCGACCGCATCTACCTCACCATCACTCAAGCGCTTACCATGCAACTGGGAGGAGCTCCCGCTGGTAAATATACCCGTATTTAAGTCAGGGAGTCGCTCAAAAGTTTCGTGTTTTTTTTTTAAAGCAGAATAGTATAATATTAAAGTTGAAAAATTAAGAGCCCTATTACAAAAAAATGCGTATGTGCAAGGTTTTCGCCGTCGTAATTGTATACTTTTTGCTGTTTATTACTTAAAAAAATTACATTATAAAGATAGCCCATTTCTTCGTCTTAAACATTAATACAACAGATATTATTTTTTTAATTTAATTATGCAGTAATCATCATTCTGCTGATGTATGATTCAGTAAAAGAGGGGAACAGACCTTGTTTGAGAGCTCTAATTTGTAAAAACTGGCTAACACTGCCCATCAAAATATTATTTTTTGTATTGAATGTATCCTCTACTAACATCATTATAAAATATATTTTTAATATTGACCTTTTATGAGTATAAAAAAAGGTCTGGAATTGATACAAGTTTTAATCAAAATTACCTCAAAACAAGTCAGAATATCTCTGGTATTTCGTATTATTTCAATATAAAGTTTTTACTAAAATAATATTTCACTTTTGCTTTATCCTATAAATTTTTTGTTTTATTTAAAATTGCTATAGTTATTTTGTAATAAATCAAATAAAAGTAGTACTTATTTGACTGCGCCGGGGCGTCCCGGGGCGATGCAATCAGATGCGCACGAGCGCTTGTCGAGGTCGGACCTATGTCAGTTTATTTCGTGCGCTAGTGTGCGTAACTAGGCAAGTAAACGCTACGTCAGTGTGTGTGCGTGTGAGCATCTCATAGTAGGATCGCGATTTCTTGATCATTGTGAGTATAATATTATTTTGGTATTGTGTGTTGTAGTAGCACAATTATTTTACTTCTTTTGTATTATACAGATAATTGCGTTTTATTGTAGTTGTGCTACAGTCAATATGGGTAAATGTAAATACCAATGCTTAAGGAAACGTAAAAGGCATAACATCGAAAACCTGAGCAAAGCTAGAGAAGGAAGGTATGTATTTAATTTCTTTTTCGTCGTTATTTAATTGGTCGTGTTTGTTATGAATTCGGCTGCCCAAATTCAAAACCTAGTAACAGGTGATTTGAGAAAAAGCGGTTTTTGTCATTTTTCGTCTTACTAGACAGTATAGAAAGGATGTAAACCTTAAAACACACAGTTTCATACGTAATTTTAAAAATAACATTTAGCAAGTCTAAGCAATTTGGCATGATTACGAAAATTTCCTTGAAGTACAAATTCTAAACATAGTATGTCAGAATACAAATTTAAAACCCTAGCAGTTCAAGCGACTTACTAAGTTATGAATTTTAAATACCTACTTGCTATGTTTTGAATTTGGTGTCAATTGTAAAATCAATGTAATTTCGTTTAGTAAGTCCAGTGTCACCGGTGCAAGGGGGTCTATTTTCTGGGTTAAAAAATAATAAAATGAGTTACAAGCAATTTTATCGGTCCAGGCGTGTAGTGCGTGCTTTGTAAGTCGAAAACGAATGCAGGTAAGAAATAACGTCGTTCGCTGTGTGGCAAATAGCGCCATATTGCTCGAACCACATGTTGTTCACGTACATATTGTTTAATACAAGCCAAAAGAAACTGTTTATCATTGATCTGTAGCGCTAGCGCTCGCCGTTGACGGTGATGGCCTCGCCAAGGTTGGTTTCGAGGATGTACGGACCAATGACGCCGCCAGACTAAAATATGTACCAAACAGTAACTTTTTGTGGATGCATTGCCACCTGGTGAACCACATGTGTGGGTGGTGGTCATCCCATCCCATACGGCAATACAGCTTGGAAAGTGGACTCGTTTTTCCGCACTTAGACTCTCATTTGGTCCATTGTGCGTGGAGGGCAATATAGCTTATTAACAAAACCATTAATCCAAAAAGTGCCTCGTCGCTAAAAATATTTTGTTTTGCACTAACATTTTTGCGTATTACACTAAAGAACACTCATTTTGATAATAAAGTTTTATCATTTGCACACGCAGTGCTGCTCAACCGTGTGACTTGCCATGGTGATTTGGCATCAGTGACTGAATAAGAAAAAAACTGATTTGACAGATGCCGCCAAAACAAAATGGCTGCCACAGATTATTAACATGGACCCGCTCTATTTGAAAGACCTTTTTAATCAAAATCTGTATTCATAGGACTTATGAACGGTACTTTTGTATTATTTTAATCTTATAAATGCTATTAATGTATAATGAATTTGTTTAGTCTTTACGTTTACCATAGAAATTCAAATTGATAACCTAGCAAGCAGACTTACTAGTATGTTTTGATATTGTTCTTACAGTCATATTTGGGTAAATTTACAAATAAAAATAAAGTATGAGAGATTCAAGTGCAACTATACCCCAAAACGATTACGAGTATTACAACCTAAAATGTCAACAATATAGCACAACTTTTTGCCAAACATTCAAATCGCTATCTGTTCTGGTTTCTTTAGGCGAACGAATCAAAGTGGCCGACGCGTTTTTTGGCTCTCCTGAACATTTTTGTTGGAAGGAGTTACTATGTTTTGATTTTAAGCAGCCGAATTGTTAGAAGGTTCTAATGAAAAAAAAAATAGAAAGGACATCCGCTCCCCTCAATACCTACTTTTTCGGCGTGTTCGAGAAAGTTCTTATGAAAGAAAAATAAGAAATTTGCTCATATTTCCCATTTCTATTAAAACATACTTATACGGGGTGGATGCGACATAGCGACATTTATTGAAACCACAGCTTCTATACATGGTAAGTATCAATTTCCACCGGATAAAAATTCTCTGGCGATAAAAAAAAATCACGTTGTCCGAACAATTTGAACATTGCGATCGTGCAATTTGTTCGGAAGACGTGAATTTTTTTTTTCGCCAGAGAATTTTTTATCCGGTGGAAATGCATACTGGCCATGTATAGAAGCTGTGGTTTCAATAAATGTCGCTATGTCGCATCCACCCTGTATATTCATAATTTATATTTTTTTATAGAAATAATAAAAAACAGAATCTGGAAAACTTTGAAGCTTCAACATCTAGCAACATCAATGAAACTAAGGACATGGTAAAATAATGAACTTTTCTTAATATGAAATACTTCGTATTGAAAATTTAATTTATTTCATGCTTTTTTTTAATTTTTTAGACTTTTGACAGTGAATACGCAGACTTCGACACTAATGATAATTCAATAATTGAAGAAACAGATATAGAAGAAATATCTGTTAACTGTAACGCTGACAAGGTATATATATTATACATTGTATACCAAATAGTTTGTTAAAACTTAGGCAATCCCCATAAGTGATCTTTGTTTTACGCTACACAATGTACTTATATCTTTTTTCTAGGTAATGCTTCGTTTGGGAAAACTATTTAATATGATGTTTTTTTTTTTTAATTTTTTAGAGTGTTGACAATGAAAATCCAGGCTTCGAGACTAATGATAGTTTAATCATTGAAGAAATAGATAAAGAAGAAATATCTGTTAACCGTAATGATGAAAAGGTATGTACGCTAACTAGTTGCTTAAGACTTAGGAAATCCCTATTATAACTAATCTTTGTCTTACGCTACACAATTTACTTATATCTCTTTGATGGGTAATGCTAATGCTTTATTTTGCCTTGTTCACAGGATAATATAGATATTCAAGGAAGACGCTTAATTGATTTTCGTTTCTTCATGAATCAGTTGGTTGCAATTGATGCGCATAGCGAAAAATTGTCATCAAGTCACTATAGTAAACGACACTTATCGACATATTATAATGTATGTATTTATTTTTGTGGATCACACCTACTTTAGCATAATGTTCACGTACTGTAATATTTACTTTATATTAAGTTTCATAATGTTATCAAAAATATACGAAATAAAATAATTTTAATGTGTTTCAATTGACTAAATGTTGTAAAACTGATATACCTGTTATTGATAAGGAGCCAATTCTGCAAACTACTAAACTGGTAAACTGAAAAAATACTTTTTATTCTAACAACAAAGCATACTTTACGATTCGTTTACCGTGGAAGTGCCATAGGAAATCATACTACAGCGGATCAAGATTATTTAGTCACTGTTCACGCAACATGTGCATCGAGTGTCGTAACTTGCCGCTCGGTCGCAGAAACACCTAATTTGGCGCAACGTAAAAATGTAATAGGGCTCTTAAGAATCCAGATTGGAAGTGCTTTGCCAATTCAGCTATGGATTCGTATTCTGCTAGACTCGAAATTTCTCTACTCTTTCTGTGCCAGCGTCTTAGGTATATATTATTATTATTCTAATGTGACGTTTAAAAACTTTTGAATTGTTCTTTTTATTTTTTTATTTTTATTGACATGCTTTAACTGACATTAACAAATTTATATTACAATTTAATTCATGTGTGGAGCTTAAATTATTCAATGATGTTCGCATTTAGTTTAGTAAATTATATTTGCATGTCAATACATTTGACTGAAGTTGCATAAACTATCTGTAGTATGTAAGATCTACATTGTACAACTTTAAGGCAGATAAATGATTATTATTATTCAGCGTTCAGCGTCTGTTGGATTTTAATTTTTCAACTTAATATTATATAAAAATACAAAAAGACATAGCAAAGCTATAATTTGCTTTAAAATATTACAAGCAGAATAGTAGTTTGCAAATACAAATTACTAGTATTCTTGTTACCCCTTCCAGCCTTAATTCAGAAAGAAGTTCACGTCCGTGGTGTAATGGCCAGGATTCTAACCACAGATATAGATCTACATAGATAACGCAAGTATCACGATTTGTTTTGAAACCAAGCGTGCCGACTTTTTAATACCTTTTGTGACGTCACAGCCGAAATTTAGTGACGGGAAATCCAAACCGATTCAAAGACACCGATGCCGCCGATGCCCATCCGCCCAGTACGTTCAACTGAAGCCGTCCGCTATGATTTTCTCTGACAAAAGACGCGCGTGGACTGAAGTTAGCGGCGACCAACCTCGACGCTTGGTCGGGGTTGAGACACGCGAAGTACATGCATTTGCGTTATCTATGTAGATCTATATCTGTGATTCTAACCCACAACCTCGCGATCGTAACACCGATGCTTAATCTATTACGCCACTGTCCTTTAATTTGGAGCGTGACTTGGATAGCTCAGTTGTAAGAGCGACTGAATAAAACGTTAACTGTTCTTCATGTCCCTAGGTATAATAAGCAAAATTTAAAACGAGAAACTTAATTTTTCAGGTCCAGCCGGCACCGGCAAAACCGAAACAACGAAAGACTTAGCAAAATGCCTCGGTCTCCTCTGCGTGGTCACCAACTGCGGCGAAGGCATGGACTTCCGCGCCGTCGGCCAGATCCTGGCAGGCCTGTGCCAGTGCGGCGCCTGGGGCTGCTTCGACGAGTTCAATCGCATCGACATCTCCGTGCTGTCCGTCATCTCCACGCAGCTGCAGTGCATCAGGAGTGCGCTGCTCATGAAGCTGAAGCGATTCACGGTATGTTCCTTATTATAGTGGAATGCCTTGGTCTTCTTACAAACTGCGGCGAAGGCATGACCTTCCGCTTAGTGGGTTAAATCTTCACCGTTGGGTCCACATTTGTAATACTTGTCTGATGCTGATCCGATCACGGCTATAACTGGTCTATGACAGTGCGAAGCTTGAGAGAGCTTCTATAAGTGCAACAGAATTTATTTATTTATTGCCCGCTCCATCCCACGCACTGCAATGTACATGTAATATACTTTTATACTACACCTACGTAGAAAGTACCTCTTTGCAGTATCTAATACGGAGAATATCTATCAAAGAAAGTTAGTCTTTTCAGACGAGTTCTGAAAAGCAACATGTAATGTATGTTAGAGGTCTGAAATATTACTCCTAAATTCATTACTCCCATGGGAGTAATGAACTTTTTTTTAAATTCCTTTTTTTTTTCATTTTGTTTTCTGTACTTTTTGGTAAACCATAAATAAAAAAGAATATTAAAAGAATAAAAAAACTACTTTTATAAAAATAAATAAATTAATGTAACTTAATTATATAATAACTCCATAAATAACCACTAAAATCACTATTATTACCTGTTACAAAATAATTACAAACGTTTTTCACAAATCAACTTCATAAAGAGCTGGCTGCATGCGATTGTTACCCGTGTCTCTATGCGCGTATGAAAGAAGAAATTGTGTTTTTTTTTGCATTTCGCTCCAAATTCCTCATCATTTTAAAACTTTTGAATAAACAATTTGTTGCAAGAACTTAATATGTCGAGTGATAGTGATACTGACCTCTTACCACAAAAGTCAAGGATCAGATATAATAAAGCGTATGCAGATTTTCTGCAATGGAGAAGTGAGAAAAATGCACAATCTTTTTATTTTCCTTGTAGGTGTAGTATAAAGCACTATGTATAACTCGGGCGAAAGTTTGATTTCTTTCGGGTGTATTAAGGCCCTCAGCTACGCTTCGGGCCTCAAACTACACCCTCAATGAAATCAACTACTTTCATCCCTTGGTGTACAATGTACTATTGGCGACGAGGAAGGCATTCGAAACTGATGCTCCGAACACAGGTTACTCGCGCCACGCCACGCAGCAAAGCTATTGAAATCACCTTTAGACGGGCAAGAAAAGTCACATGTTCTAACATGTGATTTTTCTTCAACGTTTCGGCACAGTATAAATATGTACAAACAGTATGGAAACTACCTACAATCGTTCGAAACGGCACGCACACATAAACAAGCACATCGACGAGACTCCTAAGCGATTGTCGCGGTGCTGTCAGTAGCGAGTGCCGCGTGGAAGCGAGTGGTCACGTTTAATTTTTCGCCGACCACCAGATGATTTTGTTCAATATGTCGAGAAAATTGATGAAATTTTTCGTTATTGCTTTAAAAAACAACAAATAAACTGCAAAGTAGCTGAATTAATTTACAAAGAATTAGACAGAATCACTTTTATAGTACCCTGTAATTGTTTATTTAAAAAAAACTGTTTATAAGAATGATAATTTTTTTACACAATTAAATTTAATAATAAAGAATTTCGTACCTGTCGTAGCAGACGAAAGTATTTTTCAGTAAATAATTTGTAACTTTTACCCTTTTAGCCCTCTCTTTTATTTTAATTTGTAATGTTATGTTAAATTGCATTTTGTACGCCGCGTGCTGTAATATTTAGATAAATATTAAACTGTGTATCGTATTTGGTTGAGATTAACCGATTCTCTGAGATTACCTATTTAAATTTTATTTGTACAAACTAGTTATTCCAATACGATTGAATGATCACAGAAAAACACTTTTTTTTTTCATAAAAAGTCAATTTCAAAAAGTTTGAAAGTGTCAACCCTATAGCTTCAATAGAGCGTAGGTAATTATTTTAAGTAATAGGCTTAGTTTCCATACTGTTACATATATATACTGTGGTTTCGGTGCTGGCGCCCAACTCATCCATCGTCCCAAGGTTTAAAATTGAGTACTCATTTATTCAAATGCTCTTGTGAAGTGATCACCTTTGGTCACATTTATCTATTATTATGTAGTTGTTGCATATAAATGGGCGAGTGTCCTTTTACTCAGTACGGTGATAAAGACATGAGCTGAACCTTGTAAAATGATGACAGTTATTGTATCTTACAAAATTGTTTTAAGTTTCAATATTCAGTCTTTATTGCTCTCCATAATGTTGCATTAAGATCTTAAATGTTTAGTATTCAGTCTATATTGCACTCCATAATGTTACAAATATATATATATATCTTAAATATAGGTACAATTATGGGCAAACTTCTTGAGCATTTTATTTCGGGATATTTAACATGTTATTTGTTGAGTTGCCGATATACAAATTATTTATTAATTAAAACTACAAGATACTCTCAGTATCTTACAAATTGTTATCAGTAAACTCATAAATTGTAAGTGTGCGATGCGCAAACTTTCCCCTACCACGTCACCTAATGCTCAAGAAGTTTGCCCATAATTATACAGCATCAATTATGGACCTTGACGGGCACCGCAACAGTAGGAGTTTTGTTTAATTCCTAGTTATTGCATGCCGTTCGTGTAGATAAAGAAAACAGGAAAAAAAGGAAATGAATTATATTAGGAAAATAGGAAAATAAACTAAAGAAACACTGAACCTAGAATGAAAACCAAAAGACTGACATGAAACTTAAATGTCAAAACAAAAGCAAATTCTTAAAAAAACTAAATATGTACAAAAATATACAAAAAGGTCCGATTGGGCACAAGCAGTATAATATGCTATATTTAACTTAACCTTATTTCTATTTCAGTTCGAAGGACAAGAAATAGCGATGGACTGCAAAGTGGGCATCTTCATAACCATGAACCCAGGGTACGCGGGGCGCACAGAACTGCCCGAGTCTGTGAAGGCGTTGTTCCGACCTGTGGTGTGCATTCTGCCGGATCTCGAGATGATCTGCCAGATCTCACTGTTTTCCGATGGGTTCTTGACTGCTAAGGTGAGGGATTAAAGCGAGTTGTTGGCTTATGCCTAAAACGTTGTGGCAAAATAACTTTATTTTCACTCGACACAAATAAACAGAAAAGACAAGGCGCTGACAAAATACAGACACAACACACCATTACCTTTCATTTTTGTATTTTTTTTTTAAAACGACGCCCGCACGAGGAATAACTACTGTGTCGCGGGGGTGTTCACAAACATACATTTCACACACACAAAGCACACCCAGAGTCAGAACAAATCTTTGCGAATCACACTAAGATTTGTCCCATGTGGGGATCGAACCCACAACACCAGCGTAGTTGAAAGCGGCGAGGCGACTGCTTTAACCACTACGCCAACCGTGCACTCATTTTATTAATTCAATTCAATTCTATATTTGCTTTAAATGTGGTACAAAAATGTGTTATCACACAAAACATGTTCATTATTATATCATCGAGATTCGAATGTCAGTTAAAAAGAGAATGTAAAATACCAAGATAATAATAATAATATGTCGGTAATTAATATATATTAATCTATATTTAAATGCAGGATAAATGTTAGTATTAAAAATTTTAATTTCCTTCTGAATAAAGATATAGGCTGCATCTGTAAATCAAGTGTACCCTTAAAGTAGCATACCCTGTCTTTTTTGTTTGTATTTGCGTCATGCCGCGTCTTTGTTTTTCATCCTTCCTGTTTGCCTCACCCCTCAGATTATTTTCCATTGATTGATTCCAGGTCCTGGCCAAGAAAATGACAGTTCTGTACAAGGTGGCCCGCGAGCAGCTGTCGAAGCAGTCGCACTACGACTGGGGCCTTCGCGCGCTCACGGCCGTGCTGCGCATGGCGGGCAAGCTGCGGCGCGACTCGCCCGACCTCAGCGAGATCATGGTGCTCATGCGGGCGCTCAGGTACTGTGGGCCAACGAGTTAGCTATGCAGGTCAAAAACTTCTAAGTCATAGTAAAGACTTTTTTTTTTCTTTTTTGTTTTTTTAAAAAGCTGCAATAGTAATTAGCAAATACAAATTACTAGTATTCTTGTTAACCCCCTCCAGCTAAGCTTAATTCGCTTGTGTTAGGAGGAAGTTCACGTCCGTGGTGTAATGGCCAGGATTCGAACCCACGACCTCTCGATCGTAAGACCAATGCCTTATCGATTGCGCCACGGCCGCTTCGCCACCACTTACTACACCAGTTATGGATATGTGAGATACATATCTAAATAGTGGGTATATTACACTTATAAAATATGAATTTCACACAGAGTAGACAGAATGCGAAATAGGCTGATTGCTAAGTAGGAAATTTGCGAAGTTGTTTCCAAGAAAAGTAGTCAAAATGAGAAATAGACAGTTTGATAAGTAGACCACTGGCGCCTGATCGGCATATCTATTGCATTCAGTTTTGAGTATGGCGTAGAAGTTTTTGCCCTGCATAGCTAACTCGTTGGTACACTGTACCTATTCTTTTTACTTTCGTCGCTTAAGTTCTAATATGACGTGTCATATTTAGCAATTTTTCAGAAGAGCCGAAGAGAGAAACTTTTCGTACTATATCCGTAGGACAGTTCTAATTGATCTCTTCCGTGTTGATACTTTTCTGAAGCATGATAACATGAATTTGCAACTATTGGACTATCCAATTTTATAGAAAATTGTACCCGAATCATTTAAAAGCTGTCAAAACCCGTACATTTCTAAACTTTGACCTAAATTTTATTTGGAACACGCAGCTTTGCTCGCGCAGTGGGTATAAGATAATTTAAAACTTATAGCTCTGGCTAACTCTGGTTAAATGCATGCTCTCTGGACGAAAAGGCGTGTTTTTTCAATCGAATTTAATTTATAAAATTACAAATCCGCCAAAAAATACTTATGTGGTGTTGAAGATCTTTGGTGTTGGAATAGCTGGAACTAAATTTAAACGACCAGTGTTTTGGAATTTTCATAATAATTATTAAGGTTAATCTAAAATCTGTTAGTCTGATAGTATACATGTTGAATTATGAATACCCGAGATAAACAAGTTAATAATATATTGCTATTGCACCACAGGGACATGAACTACCCTAAATTCGTGTTCGAAGACGTGCCTCTCTTCCTGGGTCAAATCAAAGATCTGTTCCCCGGGCTGGAGTGTCCTCGCGTCGGGTACCCGGACTTCAACGCCATGGTCGAAACAGTGCTCAATGAAGGAGGATACATCGTGCTGGGGCATCAGGTGAGACATTGTATTCGTTCTAATACTATACTAGAGAAATGACAGATTTCCATTGGTTAGTGTAATTGCTTCTTACGTTCTATCTATATAAATTATTATGAACTACCTTTCACGACTGAATGACGGAATGGGTAGTGTACCTGCCTGCGACGCCGAGGTCGGGGGTTCGATTCCCGCTTAAGACAAATCTTTGTGTGCATGAGGGTTTGTCTTAGTCTGGGTGTTTCTATGTATAATCAGTTATTCTACTACCCATAGTACAATTACGTAGGATGTACGTACGTACAGTCTACTTAGTTTGGGACGAGATGGGATTGTGAGTGTGTGTTGTATGCTATTATTATTAATTTTCTCTTTATTTTACCCTCTAATTTTTTGTATGTTTAAATACAAATTATAAAATTAACTTGTACATTTAAGAATATAAAACTGTAAATTTCAACATTTTTAAATTAAGTAGGTACAAAAAAATAAAAAAACCCAACTATAACCCCACAGGCATCGGATGCAGGGACCAAGCTACAGGTTAGGGCTCCAGAGAGAGGAACCGCCTCACAATGCGTGCCGTGTCAAGTAGTACCGCCTTCTGCATCATTATTATTAATATTGTTATATATTATACTTTAATTGCCGCAGGTGGACAAAATAGTCCAATTGTACGAGACAATGATGACCCGGCACTGCACGATGCTGGTCGGACCGACGGGCGGCGGCAAGACCGTCATCCTACAGACGCTCGTCAAAGCTCAGACCAACATGGGCCTGCCCACCAAACTCACTATTGTCAACCCCAAGGTATGTTCTGTCTGCCGATGTGTCCATGACTGATTTTTTAATTATATTTCGTATTATACAGGAAGGATGCTACATTTATTGAAACCCTAGCTACACGGTCAGTATTATGTTTACAATTTTCACCTTTGCCAAACAAATTCTATGATCACAATGTTCAATATGTTCGGCAAAGGTGTTTTTTTTTCGTAATAAAAAAATACCCGGTATAAAAGCTATCGTTTCCATTAATGTCGCCGCATCCAATCTATATTATTATTTTATTATTATTTTATTATTATTATCTATTTTGTTTACTTTTGCATGCCTTATTTTTACCATTTTACTCCTCTTAAGAGTCTAATTAAATGCTTTTTCTTTTTTTCTTTCTTTATTTTCTTTTCTTTCAAAAGCTTCATACTCACGTTACTTCGAGTTAACTATCGGCACAGTCTTTCGTTCGCAAATTCAGCTTAGAGCATGTGCAAAGGAATGTACATACATATATATATATTTCATTAAAATCAAATCAAAATCAAATCATTTATTTCCATGGACCCCGAGGAGCGCTTGAACTCGATTCAGATTCAGATTCATTTATTCACAAGAACGTAGTAGTACATACATAGGTGTTACATTACATATTAAGACACTGTGACATTCTACCATAACAACAATGGTGTGCAAATTTTAATCTATACTAATATTATAAAGAGGTAAAGTTTGTGTGTTTGTTAAATTGTCAGGGGTAATCTCGGAATCTACTGCACCAATTTTAAAAATTCTTTCACTAATAGAAAGCCACATTATCGCTGAGTGTCATAGGCTATATAAAAAACCGAAAAATTAAAAGTTTTTTACGTGGTAGTCCGTTTTGTAAAGAGAATCGGAGAAAAACTCATCGTTATACGTGAAGGCCACAGCAGCGCGGCAGCGGCGCGCGATGGTTTCGGCTTATTTCGGTTCGCGTTCGTGCTCACTTCGGAAGAAGGAGGCGTGACCTTCCTTTTACATCTGAGAGCTAGGTACCCGCGCGGCTCTTTACGCAGCGGACGTCCCCAAAATTGAATTTTTCGTAACACACTTTCGACATTCATTAATTTTATTTTCGGTACATTAAAAAAAAAATAAGACACATTATTGCTGAGTGTCATAGGTTATACATATAAAAAACCGAAAAATAAAAAGGCTTTTACATGGTAGTCCGTTTTGCAAAGTGAATCGGCGAAAAAACATTCGAATGAAAACGTTTCTTACGAACGCTGCCTTAACTATGAAAGATATATATTTTTGAACATTATGCCCAACGAAGTGGGCACGGGTCAGCTAGTTAGTAATTAATTTTAAGTAGTAAGTAAATTTTAAGTAGTAGCATATTAAAATTAGTAATTAAATTTCAAAATTAAATTCTAGTTAAATATTAATTCATTATATTAATGTCAAGATAAATACGTAATTATAATGTCAATGAATTTATGAAATGTCCAGTTAATGTCAGCTAAAATAATTGTTAAATAATAAAATATTACAAGTCTAATTTTATTAATGATTAAATTAAGCAATAATCCATACATATCAATATGATAAGTTAATAAAATGTAACATTGATATATTATAAGGTACATGTCATAAATTCTTTCAGGGTGTAAAAACATTTTTCTGCAAGCCACAACGTTAATTTCTTTTTAAATAAGTTCAAGGGCAGTTCTTTAAATTGATTTGGTAGTTTATTGTAAACTTCTACAGCTTTATTATACACATTTCTTTCATATATATCTAAATGACATCTAGGACGGTAAAGTTTGAACTTATTTCTATTATTTCTACTAGCAGTTTCTGAGTGCATACTGAAGTATTGTGGGTGCAGTTTGACAAAAACACAGAGTTCTCTAATATACATGCAGACCAGCGGTAAGATTCTAAATTTCCCAAACAATGGTTTACAACTATCTGTAAACCATGCTCCACATATTGCTCTAACGCATTTCTTTTGAACCCTGAACACTTTTTCGATTTCGCATGAGTTACCCCATAGCAACAGCCCATATGTCAAAACTGAGGACACATATCCATGATAAGCTTGGAAACTCGTCAAAACAAACATCAAAATTACAAAAAATATAAAAGTAAAAAAAAATAAAAAATATTACACATTTAGATCTACAAATATTAAATAATATATCTTTATTTAAAGTAAAATAAGACTTAACTATATGAATTATAATACTTATTGCAATAAAATGATTTGACACTGGAGCTTAGATTGTTTTTAATTCAACTTAGAAATTTGAATAAAAATCAATCCAAGTACCAGCTCCGATGGATATTGCATCATGAGAAGAGCTGGTGAGAAACTCATGTGCATTCCATCCCAGTGGCGTGCACTGGGTCTGAGCTTAAGTAAGGCAGTTTTTTTTAATAAATTTTTCCAATATCCACACCACGTGATATGACGTCACGTGGTGTGGATATTGGAAAAATTCGAAATTCCCGTTAGAATGCTAGTCAACTTAATGAAACTGCGCTCCGCGGGGAAATGCTAGTGATACCCTACCTACCTTATAAGAAAGAAACATTATAATTATATTGGAACTCACCAGCCACCAGTAGTTTAGCTTTCAAATTTTCAAGATTCTGAATACCAAGATTACGTTTTGCCGACAATACCTACAGTTTGACGCAAGATTTCGGTCACTAAATGTTATTTGAGGAAACTTGCTATTTTAAACTTTTAATAAACACACATTGTCAACACAAACCTCACGATAAAATAACATTTTAAAAACCAACAAATAGACTCATAAATGCAAGAACTACAGTTAGTATAGAAACAAACAAATAAATAACGATATTTAAACTAAAATTGTTTCAAATTGAAAAAAATGCAAGAAAACAATAACAATTGTCACATGTCAATGAAAAGCGGTCATTGCTCCGACTTTCATCCCGATATCTTAATTTTTGCGATACTATCGCTTTATCCGTACAAACCTGTCGTACAACTGATATCGCTCGAGTTTCATAATACAGGAACAATCATTTACACCTTGTGTAAAAAGTGCATTAACCCAAAAAAATAGAAAATCGAGCAAAACGTACACTACGAAATTAAATGTTTTAAATATTGTATTTTTGTTGTTTACTCTATTTTATCTTATTGAGATAATTAAACAAATTAAATATATTATTATGCATCATTTAATTATGCATTATTCTATTATAAAATACTGATTAAATATAAAGTTATGTATGGATATAAGTATCTAAATATGCTTATAATATCAAGATGGTAAAAACATTTTATTTTTCATATTGCACATCTTAAAAACTATCTATCTCATCTCATTTCAAAAAATGCTAATTCTAAAGTTATTCGCCTTCGCTTTGCGGGGTGCGTCGCCACGTCGGTCGGACGCAGGTCCTGCGGCATGACTTGGGTAGCGTAATTCATGTATGTGTGCAGTTCACAGACACGAAAATGTACTCAAATTGCTTACTACATGCAAACGTTTTTATTCGCTGTATCCTGCCGCTATATCTCGCAGGAGTTGGACGTGTTTAAGCGCGTTGTCGGTTTATTAGCTGTGCTTGCGATTTGTTACTATTTTAAAGCGTTAGTTTTCTAGTAATCGTTCCACGATTTATTAATTATACTTTAGGTACTTATTGTTTACTCTTTGATGACCGAAATTATCCGTGATAGCTAGGGTAGGCAGTGCCTTTTGCCTTATATGGAGTGCCCGCGCCTGTTCCATCCAGTCGTTGAAAGCGTTCAAGTTGACGTTTGATGTCAAATTGTTAATATTTACTCGTCTAAACGTGATACCATTAAGTTAATTCGTATGTGTAGGTACTAAGCATTATTTTCTGTATTGCAGGCGTGCTCGGTGATCGAACTGTATGGCATATTGGACCCTGTTACTCGAGACTGGACCGACGGCCTGTACTCCAAAATATTCAGGGAAATGAACAGGTGAGTCTTCTGATATACATAAAATTTATATTTCATCACGCCTATATTACGTAGAAGGGTGTGGCAGAGATGTACAACACCCACACTCCAATGTTTAGATCCCATGGGATAGGGGGTGAGCCTATCGCCATCCACTGGGCACAGTTCCAACTCCGTGCTGCTATTGTGAATTTACTGACGGAAAGTTCACAAATAACACTTTACCCGACCCGGGAATCAAACCCGAGACCTAGACCGAGAGGCGCATACGCTAACTACTACTTTACATTGTTTAGATTTAAGTTAATTAGTTTTAGTTTTAAATTTTTCATTATTATGTGTCGCACTAACAAATGCATGCTGGTTAGTCCGTAATTGGAAAATGGATCAGCCATTATTCAAGACATCTTATTGTACAAATGTTATACAGGGTGGATGCGACATAGCGACATTTATTGAAACCACAGCTTCTATACATGGCCAGTATGCATTTTCACCGGATAAAAAATTCTCTGGCGAAAAAAAAAATCCATGTCTTCCGAACAAATTGCACGATCGCAATGTTCAAATTGTTCGGAGACCGTGATTTTTTTTTTCGCCAGAGGTTTTTTTATCCGGTGGAAATTGATACTTACCATGTATAGAAGCTGTGGTTTCAATAAATGTCGCTATGTCGCATCCACCCTGTATATATTTTCTGTGGATTTACCTAATAAATAAATAAAAAATAAAACTACTAAATCGTCGAGGCTATTTTATTAAAGACCAGCAGAAAAAGACGAACGTCGCTATTCCCTCTTCGACGGCGACGTGGACGCTTTATGGATAGAAAACATGAACTCAGTGATGGACGACAACAAACTGCTGACCCTCGCCAATGGCGAGAGGATCCGCCTGGCGCCGTACTGCGCGCTGCTGTTCGAAGTGGGGGACCTCAACTATGCGTCCCCGGCCACCGTGTCCAGGGCCGGCATGGTCTTCGTGGACCCCAAGAACTTGGGCTACGAGCCTTATTGGGAAAGGTTTGTTTCTCTTTTATTAAATTATCCACAGGTTCTTATTGCACAGAATTTCCTATTTTAAGTACCAGCAGAACATTATATTTCGATTTCTTTTGTATCTATATTAAGTGTCCTGCTATGTACCAAATAAAGATTTATGTATTTATATTTAAGTCAACAGCGAGGGGATATGCCTCGCGCCCTACTATTTTCTGTAGTTAGACGTTTAATGGTTCTTTTCAAGATGCTAGTTTTAAAAGGTAATTCTAAGGGTCTTACTACATCTCGATTCTTTGCATGTAACGTTTAAAGAGCCAATAAGAACGTACCACAAGTCTGTTTTGCCCCTCGATGTTTGGCCGATCGATGTATACCCTAACCAGAAACTAAAAAAATCTTGCGCGTGCCTTTATTTAATTTTATTTTAATAATTGAAGATGGTCAACAGACAACAAATTATAATAAAACAACAATAAATACTGTAGTTGTGGTTTCAGTGTTGCACCAATTATAGACAACCACGGCATTAACTAACAAAAAATATAAAAGTCTTAGATACAAAATAGTTCTAGTCATGAAATTATAAGTTTAAGAACTGTAATAACAATCAGTCTTAAGGCTAGATATTTAATTATTGTGACAAACTACTTATTACTATAAGTAGTAAACGAAAAACAAAACAAAAGGTGGTGTCAGCTGTTTGCGTATAGATGCAATAACATCCATTGCATGCTTTGTTTATCGCGATAAAAAATATAGACAAGAGAATTGCCTTACAAAACTTGCATCATTTAAAAGGGGCTTAAGTGAATTTTATGTTCAAAGGCTGTAGTTGCTAATTACCATCAATACCACGATACCTGGTCCAAACAAAGGTAATCACAAATTATTGTGACTTCAAAACGTGAAACTTTAAAAATGTTTCAAAGTGCCACACACCCTTAAACGACCACGCTTTCTCTTTTAAATCTGTCCATCTAAAGGTTGCCTGGCAGAAATTGTGTCAAGCGATGGCAGCCCTTTGCATATTGTTATTGTCTTTAGTTTCTAATGAAAATGGTATGTAAATAAAGTTTTATTTATTTATTTATCTATCTATATAACGTGATGCAATATCGATGCAGTCGCAAAAAAAGGGATAGTATGAGGTGTTCTATTGATATATATATTTGTCTTTATCGCCGTACATCAACATTTTTATCCAGAAATATCTGGTCACAGAACTGAGAATTTATTTTTATTATTTTTTGTACTCTCCATTGTCATTATCATGCCTTTTCATTTTACTTTATTTTTCTTTTTTCTTTAATTAACGCACCAACAACTGCCCATAACTTTGCTCATTACTTACTGGTCCATCCTAAGCTTGCCTGTAAGAAATTGCTTATAGCGATAAGGCCGCCCATTGTGCAACATAATTTTTAAGTGCATCTGTTTGCATAATAAACTTATTTGTTAATATTGGTGTACAATAAAGATTACTCTATCTATCTATCTATCTAATACACACATTCACTCACACAAGCACGCCCAGTCTCAGAACAAATATTTGCGAGTAACACAAAGATTTGTCCCATGTGGGGATCGAACCCACAACACCAGTGCAGTGGAGAACGGCGAGGCGACCGCTTAAACCACTACACCACACGTGCAGACTTTTATCTTTTAAAGATATGATTGCAAAAGTTAAAAGCTTGTGAGTGTAACAGATGGTTGAACGGTCGCACGAACGAGGAGGAGCGCGAGCAGCTGGGCGGGTTGTTCGAGCACTACGTGGCGGGCGCCATCAACTACATCGTGTTCGGACTCTTCGGCCTGCAGCAGCAGACGCCGCTGCGCACCATCGTGCCGCAGACCGCCCTCAACTTGGTAACTACGGACACCACACATCCAAATCTCCATTTCATATTGATTATTATCCGAATCTAAGCCCCAGTTATTCAAATCATTTAATTAGTATAATTTAGGTTTGATGTGTTCAAGCGCCTTCTGGGGCCTATGAAAAAAAATGTTTTTATAGCATTTAGCAATGCTCAGCAAATTATACTACGAAACGGTTGCTAAGCATAGTAAATAAAGTGCTGTAAGAAGTGATCAATAAGAAGTTTTGTTTTGCACTTTCCGTTAGGAAATTCTCAATAGCAGCACGGAGTTGGAATTGTGCTCGGTGGATGGCGATAGGCTCGCACCCTGTCCCATGGGGCTTAAACATAACAGGTGAAGTGTGGTTGTTTTACACCTCTGCCAAGCCCTTCTGTTTAATATAGGCGTGATGTTATGATATGTAATGTGTTACTATGGTAAACTTATTCACTACAAACTTTGAATGATTTAGGTCAAACACGGTAAGGTTTGTTATTAAATAATTCAAAGTAAATTTCATATAAGAGTTATATGAAATTTCAGTTCTTTTCTAAATCTATATGGTGAGTAAAAGAACACGACCTTCTTAAATTTAAATGCCTATTCAAAAACAATATTATGGTAGGCTTTCAATAAATTATCTGAATAGTACATTTCTCTTGACCTCCTATCCTCCTATAGTACTAATACTACAACCGCATCCGAATCGTTTCAGCAATTTTGTCCATCAAATACATTCTTAACACAACATTTAAATTTGTTTGTACGCAGGTGGTACAGCTATGTTATATGATAAGCGGTCTGCTGCCCAACCAAGAGGACACCACTGCCGAGATCGACAGAACTGTTGTGGAATGTGTGTTCATGGTGGTACGTATTTAATTTATTTAATAACTTGTATATTATAATAGCAGACCTGTATCGAATGCATGTCTCACTGCTGGGCTTTGACCTCTTCTCACGAAAAGAACTGTTAGGCCATAGTCCACCACGCTGGCCAAGTGCGGATTGGTAGCCTTCACACGCCCTCGAGTACTTTTTAGGCATGAAGGCATGCAGGTTTCCTCACGATGTTTTCCTTTACCATTAGCAAGCGATAATTTATATGATAAATACACACATATCTTCGAAAAGAGGAATCTTAACGATTAATTGACAGAGCTATGTGCCATGGGTTCAAACCGAGACCTTTGACTTCGCAGTCCTACTGTCTATCACTCGGCTATCGCTGCTAACTTGTATATAGGCGAACTTAATGTCATGGGTATTCACTACAAGTATACCTTTGGGTGATGTTTTTTCCTGTATACTAATAGTAAGTAAGTAAGCAAGTAATCTTTATTTGGATGAATATGGTATATAATAGGCGACTTAAACTAATTACACAGTATCATTATATTCTGCCAATCAAGGCGTGCAAATATTAGTAGGTATATAAAATTTAAATAATTATGATCAGCTGCTTATCTAAATGTCAGCCTCTTCCACATGCAGTTCAATTAATTTTTATTCCAGAATTAGCTTCCTTTTGCTCGTGCCGAAGGTACACTTTTTATGTACACAAGTTGCCGACCTCGTCGTTTGTTGATTGAAAGTAGCATTTATGTTAATCCAGGCTATAAGCTACATGTGTGCAAAATTTTATCAAAATCGACATGGTATCTTTTGAGTGAAAGAGTAAAAAACATGCGCACATTTTTACAAACTTTCGCATTTATTATACTAGCTTACAAGTAGCCAATATGACAATCCACACTATAAGCTACCTTGATATCAAAATTTATCAATATCGGTCCATTCGTTTGAGCCTGAAGAAGTAACAAACATACACACACAAACATACACACACAAACTTTTGCCTTTATAATGTTACTAGGATAGCATAAGATAGGATAAAACGCGTTGACCACAATCTCATCTTCTCATCTGTTGATGAATCTTTCTCAATACTTTTTACCGACATAGTTAGCAAACATGTAAAGCCGCAGTTGTAAGTTAGTATTGTGTAGAGTGGGTAGTGTGCCTGCCTGCGACGCCGAGGTCGTGGGTTCGATTCCCACATAAGGCAAATCTTTGTGTGCATGAACATGGGGGTTTGTCTTAGTCTGGGTGTTTCTATGTATAATAAGTATGTATTTACGAAAGAAAAGTATATATGTATTAGTATCAGTTATTCTAGTACCCATAGTACAAGCTCTGCTTAGTTTGGGACTAGATAGCGTTGTGTGTGAGTTGTGAAATATATATTTATTTATTTATTATTTATTTTCGGTAATGTGTTCCATTGATGATAATGATGACAATTTTTTCAAGAGTAACAGGCAGGCAGTGAAATTTTCGATCACATGATCTAAAATTTCGTTCATATTCAGGCGAATGGATCACATTAAGTATGGCAGAAAAATCTGTACTTATTTGATTCGCATAGTACAAAGCAACTAAATTAATCAAGACAGTATCAGATAATTGTTACCACATTTTGATTACATAAGATAAGTTTCAAGGTTACATTATCTCCATACGTTACATAATAAAAATAAATTACTACCTTGACATTTATTTATACAGTTATTTTTGTTGACCTGGCGAACGATTTCGAAGTAACTATACATCGGGGGCGTAGCTCAGATGGTAGAGCGCTCGCTTAGCATGCGAGAGGTACCGGGATCGATACCCGGCGCCTCCAAATAGATTTTTTGTTGTAGTTTTATTTCATTAGTGTTTCGAGATTTGCGCCTTATCTATATGTACAGTGGCGTAACAATAGGGTGGCAGGGCTGGCAAAATGCCACGGGCCCCCGACCCTAGAGGGCCCCGGCCCAAGAGGCCGCGATCTCAAAAATATTTTTTCACATTGTACCAGAGTATTTTATTTTATTTGTAAAGTATATTTTTATAAGTTCTGCTTAAAATCCAAAGTAAGACAACTAAAGACAATAATACAATATAAAGTTAATTTAAGCATTTCAAATAACCTAAACAAAACGATGTTGATTCATTTTTAGAGAAGTACACGTTACCCGTGACGAGTTATTTTACGTACCTATAACCGTCAAAAAACCGTCAGTCAAAATACCGGTAGTTGCACATCTCTATTCATTTTAGCACCCTGCAGGACGCATCCATTGGTTTCTACATATTATTTTGTCGCGGTGCGTTGGCGGCGGGGCGCCTTTAAACGTTTTTAGAAGAATTGGAAAGGTATCGTCATGATTTAAAAATTAAAAAATGGAAGCAAATAGTGTAGCAGAAAAATGGTCCATCACCCCTGAATTTTCTAAATCTCGTAAAAGGAAGGTAAAACGCAAGGATACGCGAAGATGAGCGTCTCCAAGATCCGTAGAAGTTTAGTGTGCAAAAGTTAAGTGAACATATTTTATCGGGTTTTGGGCATCATTATAAACCAACTGAAATCGCGTTTCCTTGCAATAAATATAATTGTTTCAAATATCAGTGTTTTACCGTTACAGCCTTCTACATTAAAAGTTTTAAATAACACTGATTTATTAAAAAAAGCTTGAGAATTTGTAGAGATATATAAAAAAAACCGGCCTAGTGCGAGTCGGACTCGCGCACGTAGGGTTCCGTACCACTATACATCTAAATAAATGTTTTTCTTTATTCTTTATTAATATTTGAGTTGATTCAATGAGAGGTAAATTCGGTTTACGATTTATAACGTATTAAAAAAAACTAATTATTAGGTCTCGTTCAAACCAATTTTCGGTGGAAGTTTGCATGGACATCATAATTATATTATTTTTACATTTATCATTCCTTTTTTTAGAAGTTACGGGACACACACACACACACACACACACACGCACATTTTTCCACTTCGGAAGAGTCTCTCGCGCAAACTATTCAGTTAAGAAAAAAAATATATTTGAAACCTATGGGTTTGATGAAAAAAAATTTTTTAGTGTCAGTTCTAAGTATAGGGAACCCCAAAACTGTATTGTTATTTTCTATTTTTGTATGAAAATCTTAATGCGGTTCACCGAATACATCTACTTACCAAGTTTCCACAGTACAGCTCTCATAGTTACGGAAAAAAGTGGCTGTGCCATACGGACGGACAGGCATGACGAATCCACAAGGGTTCCGTTTTTTGGCATTCGGCTACGGAACCCTAAAAAGACAAATCTGAATCATTTGCCAAAGAAATTCTCAGTTTTCGATCCACTTTCAGAGACGAAATAGATAAATCTACGTGTATTAGAGATCTTGCTGATGTATTAATATTAAAAAATCATTTTATGTCCTGTAGCTTGCCTGAAGTATGCACTGCATTAATGTTATTTCTTACAATTCCTAAGACTACATATAAGTGCTGAATTTTCAAAACTAAAATTGATAAAAACTTATTCAAGAAAATCTATGAGACAAGACAGCTTGGCTATTCTGTTTATTAAATTTATTCAAAATTCTATGGCCTGGCCTTTAAACTTTCATGATGTTATAGACACTTATGCGGAACAGAAAGCTCGAAAAAAGATTATTCTTTTTAAATATCTTATTAAAATAAAAATTGATATTTTTATTTTATTGTAAATGTTTGCTGGTTTCCTCTGGTGGAGATTTTATGTTCTATGGATTTATGTTAAGTCTGCAATACGCATTGGGCAAGCGCGGGGACTATAGATCATTCCCTCCCATGGCCATAAGTGGGACATTTACAACGTATAATTGAGTACGTTGAAAATCTCGAAGTTAAACTTCGAGATTTTCAACGTACTCAAACTGAGTACAACGTGACGATTTTTACTGATAGGGCCCCATCAAAAGAATTTGCCACGGGCCCCAGATGGTATAGTTACGCCACTGTATATGTAGCTACATAAATAAACTAAAACAATATAGGGCTTATTTATTTTAATCACTGATCTTGGTAATAATTTTATAAAGGTAAAAGTTTGTGTGTAATTGTAAGTTTGTTATTTCTTTACGCTAAAATAGAAAATAGGTATACAAATAGCTTAAAGTCTGCATCAATGTTTTAGGCGATTTTTTATCGACGAGCTGTAGGAAGTTAAGTTTTAACACAATTTTGTATAACTGTAACACGCATTTTTTTTACCTAGACAACGTTGTGGTTCACCTTAAATCATACTCGTTATTATAATATGAGGAAATATATTATAGTTGCCCTGTATCTAATACATGTCCCACAGCTGGGCTCGGGCCTCTTCTCATGATGAGAAGGGTTAGGCCATAGTCCACCACGCTGGCCAAGTGCGGATTGGTAGACTTCACACGACCTCGAGCACTTTTAAGGCACTCTCAAGCAGGTTTCCTCATGATGTTTTCCTTCACCGTTAGCGAGCTATAATTTATATGATAAATACACACATATCTTCGAAAAGATGAATATTAACGATTTATTGTCATACGTGTGTGCTGTGGGTTCGAACCCGAGACCTTTGACTTCGCAGTCCTACGGTCTCCCTTTCGGCTATCGCTGCTGTTATAAGGAATTAATGTAAATGAATTATTCCAGTCGATGTACAACAGCCTGGGAGCTGCAATCGTGGACCACGGGCGGTTTGAATTCGACCACTACATCAAGAAGGCGTGCCCCATGATGCTGGTGGAAGATAGTCCTGAAAAGAAGGCTACTACAAGTAATTAAATTCAATCATTTTTTTTTTATTTAATATAACATTGAAAATACAATACAAATCAATTTCACAGTCATATTACAAATAATCCGAATAAAATTAACTAATTTATTTAAAATAATAAAGTCAATTTACCAATATTAATAATAAAATAAATAAATAAAAAGGCATGTATAATACCTACATTAACACTAGAACACATTCGTTGGACTTCGTTTAGCAGCATCCGGCTAAAGCAGATTGTAGATCAGTCGGAGCTTAATATCACCATCAATCCAGCACACAGTTATGTTACCTTGTAATCAGAGCCCTTGAGCTTGTTCACAAGAGTCTCTTCCACCATTAATTACTTTTACTTACATCTATATCTAAACTACATCTTCTCAACCATAGCATTATTTTAGAAGTGTTTATAGAAGATCAGTTCTGGGCGTTTTGAAGACAAAGTCTATGCGAGTGACGGAGAACGCACATGTCTTCACTGCATAAGTCACAAATGAGAGCAAAAGAGACAAACGTCCCCTCAGTCGAATATGTCCACACTTAGAACCGGAACCATCAATATCATTTAATATCATATAAGAACTGTTGCTCTATAATAATAAATATGATATTCTCTTGGTACATAATAATTAATAACTCAACAAAAATATTATATTCCCACAGAGCATTTCCCAATGGGTTTCGCTACTCTATACGACTACTGCCTGGAGCTAACTACGAAGACTTGGGAAGCATGGGAGTGGCTAGTTCCCGCCTACATCCACGACCGAGATGCCAAGTTCCCATCCATACTGGTTCCTACGGTCGACACCCTGCGCCTAACTTGGCTTATCAAGATTATGGAGAGCGTAAGTATACATAAAATCACGCTTTTATCCCACCGGAGGTAGGCAGAGACAATGAATGCCATATGTTTTGGAAAAAAATGCGTTATTCGCCGCCTCGGATAGATATTGGTTACAAATAGGCATAAACGTGCTGTACGGCGCACCTAGAGTCTACCATATTCCATATATGGGAACCGCTGTGTCAGCCAATACCTATACCTACAGACAGACTAAAGAATATTTCTATTTCTATTTCCAGTTATAACTATAGTATATATTATTTTTAATTTAGGTTGAGAGACCAGTGCTGCTAGTTGGTGAGACAGGAACATCTAAAACGGCTATCATCACAAACTATCTGCGTGGATTGCCAAGCGATAAATATGTAAGTTCTAATCTAATATGGTACTGAATGTTTAATATAACAACACAGTCGTCAACGTCCATACCATGTTGAACACACCGGTTCTCGTCCGATCACCGAAGTTAAGCAACATCGGGCGCGGTTAGTACTTGGATGGGTGACCGCCTGGGAATACCGCGTGCCGTTGGCTTTTTGCTGTTACGTATTATATTTTATTCTCTTTAATAAGATTTTAATTATTTATTGTTTTAATATAATTTTATGTAGGTAGGTCAAAGTTAAATGGTTGTTTTTTGAGCCAATTTATCTAAACATGGATGGACTCTGACGCGATATGGTAAATAAAATAAATAAATAAAAATACTAATGGTGGGCAATTAATGTCATTCTGGTCATCTATAGGAAAAAAATGGCCTGGTCAAATAATAATTAAAACAAGATACACTTAAACGACATCTGATATGTGTTTACATGAAGATATGCTTTAAATCGGCGAAGCATCTATTTTAATACGTGCCTTAATGTCAAAAGCGTTGTGTTACGAGAGTTAGCCAGTCTACTGCTTCTATAAAAAGAAAGGTTAACTAATATTTGTGTTTGCTAATTTTAGATTCATTGTATATCGGGGGCGTAGCTCAGATGGTAGAGCGCTCGCTTAGCATGCGAGAGGTACCGGGATCGATACCCGGCGCCTCCAATAATATCTTTTTGGTCTTGATTCCACTTATCTATAAATATTATATCACAGCTATCACTTGTGTAAATAAAGTACCTAATAATGACGTATGGATTTTGCTGAAACTAGCCCATACAATGTTATTCAATTTTGTCGAGAAACATAACATTACGTCTATTATGTTCTTAGAAGATTCATATATTCATAATTAAAATCATTTGCTGTACATTTTATTTCCCTGACTCTGGTGGTCCGTTATACTAAAGAATAGTCAAACCGACGACTTTTTGTCGGTTGAAATTTTTAAATGAACATAATTTAGCCGTGCGGGGAATCAGTGTGGTTACGTTCCGGGCCCATGGAAATAAATGATTTGATTTGATTTGATATAAAGATGTTTATCTATTGCAGATAATCCAACAAATGAACTTCTCATCGCGCACATCGTCCATGGACGTTCAACGTAACTTGGAGTCTGTCGTGGAAAAGAGGACCAAGGACACGTTTGGCCCCCCCGTCGGCAAGAAGATGCTGGTGTTTATCGACGATATGAACATGCCTATTGTAAGTACAACTAAAAGATATTAGAGCATCCATGTAGGATGGCAGAAATCATATATTCTTAGGGCCAGTAGAGAAGCGTGCCTTAGCGGGACCCGTATAAAAAAAATCCTTAAAAGAAAAAAATGTATGTAATGTATGCATAAAATTATATTTATTATTAAATTCTTACAATCAATTTAAATTAAAAAATAAAAATTAAATACACACTGGTGGTAGAGCTCTTGTGAATGAGCTCGAGGGCGGCAGCACCACCGTCTCACCTTTAACCTGCCGCCAAATAGTAGTGCTTGCATTACTGTGTTCCGGTTGAGTGGTGAGATCAGGCCCTGAAATTACTGGCACATGAGGCATAACACCGTAGTCCTCAGCTGCAGCGACGCATCTATAATCCGCTTTTGTGGATTGTTGATGTCCATGGGATGTGTACTCCACTTCCCATCAGGTGGGCTACACGTTCGTTTGCTGTGGGCGTAGTATAAAAAAAAAAGAAACTCCTTGTCTTTTATTTGGCAAACTGATTTATTAAATCATTCATAGCTGAAGATGACTTAGTTTTTTTTTTTATTCTGCCTCTATAGACAATACTGAGAGGTCTGACAAGTGTTCATGTCCCATCGAAGTTCTTAGGTAGTTTATTACTTTTTTTCTAACGCATTTTGGGGACCTTCGAATGCCGGGGCCTAGTATAATTCATACGGCGGATACAGAGGTGGCTACGCCTCTGCTTAGGGCCAATGCACATACGATATTTTTTTTTTTGCTATTATGTGTGATAACGATGCCGCTACCGAGCTGTTTTGATGGAATCAGTCGCCAAATCGCCCATCGCTTATGCTAAACGTAGCGTTAATAAATCGAAATCAATAATTTGTTTTTTCTGCTTGCTTTCTAATGAATTTGACCTAAATTTAAATTTATTTTTACCGTACAAAATAATGACATCCCTTTCAATCTACCATCATTATCATCGTGTCTGATATTATTAAAATCGTATACATAAAAAGATTATTCAGTTTGGAGGCGCCGGGTATCGATCCCGGTACCTCTCGCATGCTAAGCGAGCGCTCTACCATCTGAGCTACGCCCCCGATATTTATGAATGTTAAATTATTGTATCACTAATACTATATAGCTGTAAGAAAGTTTATTACTGTCAACTCAGCAGTTACACTAGCCTTGGGCAATAGAATAATGACCTCAATAAAGGTGCGTAATCTAGATTGTAATTATCGTACGTGACTTTCTAATTCATATAACTATACTGTTTTGTAATTGCGTCGGTATATCTTCAAAATTAAAGTAGACCTTTTGTGAACACCTCAGAGGCGGGAGGCGGGACAATCACAAAAGTTGTAGGACGAGGACGCTACACCCGAACCCCTGAATGTTCTAACAAAATATTCAAAAGTCTATCCGGTGGTAGAGCTCTTGTGAGCGAGCTCGAGGGCAACAGCACCGTCTCACATTTAACCTGCATTCAAATAGAAGTGCTTGTATTGCTTTGGTGTTGAGATCAGGCCCTGAAATTACTAGCATATGAGGCATAACACCGTTATCCTCAGCTGCAGCAACGCATCTACAATCTGCGCTTTTGTGGATTGTTGATGTCCATGGGCTGTACACTTACCATCAGGTGGACTACACGTTCGTTTGCTGCAGGAGTAGTATAAAAATTAAGACGTCGCGACACAAAACAAACAGAAAAGGGTGCGAATAACACACGGTCACAACTGTTCCTTATTCAGAAACATACAGAAAAACTGAGGCGCAGACAAAACACGGCAGTTGTTGGTGGCTCGTCTGTGCCCCTTCACATAAAAAAATTAACCATGAGGGTAAAATTATTAAGATTATGCCGATGTTGCACTTTTAATAGGTAGCTATTTGACAACAACTTTAGTATCGGGGGCGTAGCTCAGATGGTAGAGCGCTCGCTTAGCATGCGAGAGGTACCGGGATCGATACCCGGCGCCTCCAAAACTATTTTAGGACCAGAATTCCTTCAAATTGATCGCTTTTCAACTACATTTTTTTTTTAAAAAGCTTACTAGCAATTTTGCAAATACAAATTACAGTATTCTTGTTAACCCCCTCCAGCTAAGCTTAATTCGCTTGTGTTAGAAGGAAGTTCACGTCCGTGGTGTAATGGCCAGGATTCGAACCCACGACCTCTCGATCGTAAGACCGATGCCTTATCCATTGCGCCACGGCCGCTTACATTTTACAGATTATTAAAATGATGAAAAGATAATTTGCGTGACATGAACATTTTATAGTTTTATTGCTTGTGTTATTATAATGACTTTTTCTACTGACGGATATATGCGCAAATGCGTACCCAGATCTCAATCATTTTTATTTTTATTTTTATTACTTATGTAAGTTGTATTGGCTTTATCTGAAAAAAATTGTCAGTAGCAGCACGGACTTTGAAATGGGACTTGGTAGATAACATACTTTTATAAATAAAATAATATTTTTATTTATAAAAGTATGTATTTATTATGTTATAAATTATTATATATTTATTATTTTCAATATTATGTAGGTATCTCTATTACGTATTTTCTATAATATGAACTTCTTCTATTTACATATCAATAATTATTCCTGTCTAATCTGCACCTACCTATGCTTATCTCTGCACCACCCTAGGTTGACTGTTAGAGAATGCCATAAGGCATTAAGTCCGCCTATGTACAATTTTATGTGCAATAAGTTAAATAAATAAATAAATAAATAAAATAACGATAGGATCACACCTATCACAGAGAAGCATTACAGTTGAAGTGTGGTTGTACAAACCTCCGCCTATCTGTTCTGGGTCAAATCGTCGTGATGTTATGTCTTATTTACGTTTCTTAGGTGGACACATACGGCACCCAACAGCCGATAGCTCTCTTGAAGCTGTTGTTCGAAAGGAAAGGCTTCTACGACAGAGGCAAGGATCTCAACTGGAAGAACCTCAAGGACATCGGATTCTTGGCAGCCATGGGCAAAGCGGGAGGTGGAAGAAATGATGTAAGTACTAATATTATAGGTATATTCGTAAACATGGCCGTAGCCATGGATGTTTGAAAATACAAAACCACACCACCACCCTAACACTATTATATTAATAAAAAATAGATAAATATTTCACAACTTACACACAACGCCATCTACTCCCAAACTAAGCAGAGCTTGTACTATGGGTACTAAAATAACTGATTCTAATACATATATACTTTTCTTTTGTAAATACATACTTATTATACATAGAAACACCCATGATCATGCACACAAAGATTCAGTTAGACACAAAAAGTCAGTTTAAATCCATGCATCCCTTCCTGTAAATGAATTGGACCTACAGCTATGGCTCTGTTTGTAAACTTGTGGGGTCTGTTGTCAAGAGAAGAAAGATTTCTATAATTTATGATGATTTATTAATTACTAGCTGACCCGGCGAACTTCGTACCGCCTTAGCGTAAATTTGATGCACTACTTTATTTTGTATAGCTGACCTATCTTATGTATGCGTACCTATTCGATTTGAACTGGAATCTATAATATCCTCCATATAAAAATGAATACCTATTTCCCTGGTCTCGTCATACCTGAGAAGGACAAAATATGCAAAATTAAATGTATATTTTTCAATCTTTCTGAGAGATTTTCTTAATATTTTTTTTCCCTAAGAACCTTGTACAGAGTATTAGAAAACTACAAAAAAAAATCAGCCAAATCGGTCAAGCCGTTTTCATGCTATGTCGCGACAACGGAAAATGGGTTTCATTTTTATATATATAGATTTATGATTATGATGCATTTACCAATAGTTGAATAGTAAATAGTTTAATTGGGTCTAAAGAGACTCGATTTAGAATTTTCTTCTCTAAAATACCCAAATAGTAACACACAGGGCAGTTTTCGACGCCACCACGGCTCGTGAATTTTGCAGTGCTTCATTTTGGTGCATTATGCCATTGTATTTGCGACAATTATTTATGACGTTTTATTCTACTTTTTTTGTCTAGGTGGACCCCCGCTTCATCTCGATGTTCTCCGTATACAACCTGCAGTTTCCTTCAGAGACCACTCTCAGGCATATCTACAAGGGTATCCTAAGTGGCCACTTCACGATATTCGCACAAGAAATACAGGATATCGTTGAGAAGCTTGTCATGATGACGCTTGACTTGTATAAGGTAAGATGGACTCACTGGTTAGTAGTAGAGCCTTTGTGAACAAGTTTGAGGGCCTAACCGCCGTCTCACCGTCTCACCAATTGCAATTAAAGTGCTTGCCTAAGAATTCATGACGAGGTTAGCTCCCGCGCCCGCAACGGCTGCGGGCAGATATGTAAAAACTGTGCGGGCGTAAACCGCGCCGTGAAAATTGGTTTAGTTTCTTACATTAATATTTGCTTTTAGCCCTGATTGTGAGATAAGATACTGAAATTATTGGCACATGAGGCATGCCATCATAATCCTTAGACGACGCTTCTAAAACTTTGTTTTGTTGGTTGTTAATGTTCAGGGCCCATACGTAGGTATATTTCTAGGATAATTTTTAAATTACTTAAAAAAAAAAAATATCGATATCGATATCAGTATTCGTAATGCAATAGTCATTACTATCTGTCTGTTATCAGTATTTGTCAAAAAGAAAATAAAGGCTTGGAAAGAGTATAGTTAATTATTGTGAATATATATAATAAAATGTTCATAATATTTTGTAATTGATCGACTAACATGGATAGACTTGTCCCATCTCTAAATTCATTTCTCGTACTGCAATTTTCTTTAAACGAAATCGTGGCCAGCGTCCGGCAAAAAACGCTTTGCTGATGGGCCTATCTGATATAATTGAAACTGTCGAGTCAACGATACGATGATGCATCGCAACGTGCTAATGTGGTCTTTCAGCCTTATATAATAATAGCAGCCCTGTATCTAATACATGTTGGGCTCGGGCCTCTTCTCATAATGAGAAGGTTAAGGCGATAGTCCACTACGCTGGCTAAGTGTGGATTGGTAGACTTCACACGATCTAGAGTACTTTTTTAGGCACTCCCAGGCATACAGGTTTCCTTACGATGTTTTTCCTTCACCGTTAGCGAGCGATAATTTATATGATAAAAATACACACATGTCCGAAAATATGAATCTTAATGATTTATTGACAGATGTGTGTACCGTGGGTTCGAACCAGAGACCTCTGACTTCACAGTCCTGCGGTCTCCCCTTCGGCTATCGCTGCTCATCCTTACTTGCATTTCGTGACCCACTTTACTAATCTGATTTCGATAAAAAATAATTTTTAACAAAAAAAAAACCGACTTCAAAAAGTAGGTAAACTAAAAAGCAAAAAATAAATTTACTTCGCACAAAATAATACGTTTTTTCATTTAGTTAAATAGAAATTATTAAATAATTATTTTATAATTCTGAAGTCGGTGCCAAGTAAAAACAACCTTTCCACAATATCAAATTACAGTTCACACAAAAAGGGAGGCGTTGTTGTGCTAGTGCGCGGTCGCCCAGTATTGGTACTTACCACAGAAATATAACTAATATTCAGTCAGAAAAAAGTTGTTAGAACGATTGATATTATCTATACAGAGTTATTAATTGTTTACTTGGCACCGACTTCAGAATTATAAAATAATTATTTAATAATTTCTATTTAACTAAATGAAAAAACGTATTATTTTGTGCGAAGTAAATTTATTTTGCTTTTTAGTTTACCTACTTTTTGAAGTCGGTTTTTTTTTTGTTAAAAATTATTTTATTTTACGATTTTAAGTGATGGCTAAACCGAGCAAGAATGTTTCTCGAATGAGGAGACGACGGTTACATAAAACGGAAAACTTATTAATAATAAACAAGAATTTAATCCTTTCTCCTGACTATTGAGGGTCACGACCTTCCATCATCAGCTCATTTGACACAATAACTAGCAGTAGGAATTAATATGCGTACAGTAGTGAAAGAATTATCCTTTAACTCCTAACTATTGAGGAGTTGACCTTTCATCATCAGCTCAACCACATAAAATTATTGCGACCAAGCGTAAATCCTTGTGTAATAAAATATGAGGGTTGCCACAAATTTCTCTGGGATCCCATCATCAGATCATGACATGCTGACAATGGGACCACCTTTGAAAAATCTCCGTTCCAACAGCTCACTTGACATCATAACTAGCAGTCTGAATATGTGTACAGTAGTGAAAGAATTATCCTTTAACTCTTAACCATTGAGGAGTTGACCTTCCATCATCAGCTCATCCACATAAAAATACGTAAATACTGAAAAGTAGCTTTGAAAAACACACTAAAATCATTACATGTGCCTATAAAATTCGAGGGTTGCCCTCGATTTCTCTAAGATCCCATCATCAGATCACGACATGCTGACAATGGGACCCCTTTGAAATCATTTCCTGTCCAACAAAAAAAGAATCATCAAAATCAGTTCATAAACGACGGAGATATTCGTGAACAAACATAAAAAATAAAATAAAAAAAAAGTAACATATATACGAATCGAATTGAGAACCTCCTCCTTTTTTAGAAGTCGGTTAATAACGTTATAACCTGTATAAATACAAGTTACTTATTACTCCGCTCGTCAGATAATCGTGGTGGAGCTGCCGCCCACGCCCGCGAAGTTCCACTACATCTTCAACCTGCGTGACCTGTCCCGCGTGGCGGCGGGGCTGTGCCTGACGCACCCGCACTACTTCAACGAGAAGCGCGCCGTGGTGCGCTGCTGGAGGAACGAGTTCACCAGGGTTATATGCGACAGGCTCATCAATGTGCAGGTACCTTTTCTTTTCATTTATTTATTTATTACAATAACAAATTAACATCTTGACACATCTTTTTTGCACCCTTTAATAAATAAATAATAATATAAATAATAATGAATAATTATAATACGATTATATAATGATATAATAATTACTTCTATTACTTCTACTACTACTACATTTATTATCAGACCAGCAGATCCATAGAGTGTAAGTAACAATAATAGTTATTTATGGTACAAGTGAGAAAAAGTTTATATTTCTGTTGTGAGTGCCAATTTTAAATCTTGAGCTTGCGAAGTAGTCTTAAATTGAATCACGAGCGTAGCGAGTGATTCTAATAAAGACTACTTCGCAAGCGAAATATTTTAAGAGGTCACGAACTGGAAATTAAATTTTTCTTACGCGTTACATACAAAACTTTTCACCTCTTCCAGTGAGAAAATATTAAGATTTAAATAAACTCGTACTCGATTGCTTACCCTGGAATAATTCCATGAAATACGACAGTAATACCAATTCAGAACGCGTTTTAGGACCTTTTGTAAGTCGCCACTAATTAAATATGTCGTACGCTTTCAAATACTTTTCACGTGATTTTTCTGGTAAAAAAGCAAACTTCTGTGTTAGAAGCAAGTTGTCGCAACTCTTTTGGAGTTCCACAAAGTTCTGCATCACTGTATTACTTATTTTTTTGTTGAAAAGTGCCAGTTAACAATTAAACATAAACTGAAAAGTATTTATAGTTGCCCGCGATGACTGACACAGACAACACACAGACTTTTTTTTTAAATCGTGCGTTCGGAAATTCGTTCCGTAACATTTATATATAGAGTCTAATATTAAGTAGGTACCTGATTTTAATTAATTTAATTGTTAATCACGAATATAAAACCATTAAAATATTAAATAATTAAAACGTATCGTGTGTAGTTTTTTAATAAAATTGATGTCAATGTTTATTACTAACCTACATGGTGGCTGCATTGTTTTTTTTCCAGTGCCTATTCATTGGAAGGATTTTGTGTTTCGAAATTTGAATCACTTTGCCTCGCTAGTGAGTAAAAACGGTTTTTACTCACTGAATTCTGGCAAGCAAACGATCTTTTTCGTGCTGGTGTGGTGAAAAACTTATATCCTATGTTAGTATGACAACGAGATGTTGATAATGTGAGCAAATCCCCTGGTAGGCAGGTTCACCGATCCTTTGCAATATGTAGTTCGGTGAATCTGCCAACCAAGTCTAAATCAACTCGCTCACTCACCATCCTCAGAACTTGGTTCGAGCTCCGCCGCACCCTATTTACTATTAATAATAAAATCTAGATTTAGTTATTTAATTTAAATGTGAAACTATAATTATATTTGTATTGTATTGTATTGTGTAACTTATTTAAATGTGCTTGTTGTGACCTTCTGTAAGTGAAGGTACACATACAACAATGTTTAAACCTAGATTAATACCACAAACTGTACGACATCTGTGTATCTTTGTTGATGGTCCTAAATAAAATAAAAAAGTCGTGTGGCACTCGGGGACTGCCGCGGTAAAGCTATTGCATAGCATTTTTTATCAACTTATGCAATTATGATTAGGTATTTATTTATTTTATTTATGCAGTATTTTTTTTCCTTTGTTTTTTTTCTTTGATATTAATTCAAGTTACACTTTTTGAGCGTGGTGACCGATAAGAAACATTTTTTTTTTTGTATTAAATAAATGAGAAGTTAATATTGTTCAAAATATTTTTATTATCTTACAATACGGCAGGCGCAGTAACGCCAAAACAACCAATGCCACCTAGAGGCGAGTTTAGTTCGAGACACGCGTGATATTTCAAAAAAGTCATTAAAAGTCCTGCTATTCATCGATAGATGGCAAAACTAAAAAGTATCAACCGCTGTGCCGGTTGGAGTGGGGGGTGTTAGGTTATTTTCGTTACGGAATTTCTGGATTCGGTCTCCACGCTCAAGGCCCGCGATAAAAGCTATGCAATAGCTTAATAAATAAACATTGTGTCTGAAAAATATAACTTATAGGCTTACCTTATGTAGTCTTTATAATCATGCTCTTGGTATGCAGCTGTTTTATATTCATTTGTTTGTGATATACTGAAATTTACCGTACGAGCTTATCTGTGCTAAGCTTACATAGGTTGTCTTGTCAACAACTGAGTGCACGGTTGGCGTAGTGGTTAAAGTGGTCGCCTCGACGTTTTAACTGCGCTGATGTTGTGGGTTCGATCCCCACACGGGACAAATCTTTGTGTTATCCGGCAAAGATTTGTTCCGACTCTGGGTGTATCTGTGTGTAAAATGTATGTATATGAAGAACCCCCCGACACGGGTTATTTCTAATGCGGATGTCGTTATTAAAAAAAACCAAAAACAACCGTTTGACCCTAATTTTACCCCCTTCGAAGTGGTATTTGCCACGAAATCCTTCTTAGTGAGCCCCTCCGATATGTAAGAAACATTGCTGGAATATTTCAGTGATAGTCGGTTAAACTCGTAAGACAAGATAATATGAATATATATATTTCGGTATATATACAGGGTGGATGCGACATAGCGACATTTATTGAAACCACAGCTTCTATACATGGCCAGTATGCATTTCCACTGGATAAAAAATTCTCTGGCGAAAAAAAAAATCCACGTCTTCCGAACAAATGGCACGATCGCAATGTTCAAATTGTTTGGAGAACGTGATTTTTTTTTTTCGTCAGAGAATTTTTATCCGGTGGAAATTGATACTTACCATGTATAGAAGCTGTGGTTTCAATAAATGTCGCTATGTCGCATCCACCCCGTATATGTTAATTTCAGGATAACACTCTAATGGCCGGTCACATACAAGAGCAAGTAGCGAAGTACTTCCCGGAGGAGGAGCCCGTGGTGCTGGAGGAGATCGTCGTCACGGAGGAGGACATGGCCATCGGGGAGCAAGAGGAGGATGGTACGTACATAATAATATACAGCGGATGGTACATTATGATACATGATGATACACCGTATGAAACAGTGATGGTAAGATGGTGATGCTGTCTACGTACTGCACGCAATAAAAATATAGGAAAACCTGAAATTAAAGGAAAAATAACCTAACATCAGTCAGTTTCATTGGTTATCCAAAATACAGTTAAGGTTAAATTTAGTGGCAGTGGTTACAGTTTAAGAATAAAACATTTAAATGGATTTAAGTTACGTCGTGCTAACGGATCTTCGTTTTTACAAATTTGTAAAAATTTCTAATTGATTATTTTTGTAGCATCTAGCTATGCTTAGCAATAGGATTTGACCTTCTACACACCGGGCAGTCGCTTTAACCAACCAGCTACGGATGCCTCTTGCCAGGACCCTAAATGTATCAACTGTATGTTACGTCAATTCGTCACGTTCATCCATTTGCATCTGAAGTAGGATACAAAATTAAATAAATACTCACAACACAATCAAATGACTTAATTTAATGTCCATAGTTATATTTATTCCTAAATATTGACATGGCATAATAATATTATTTCAGAGTACGGTAACCCCATCGAGAAGAAACCTGACGAGGCGGCTGCCGAGGCTGAAGCGGCAGAATTTGTTGAAGAAGAGGAGGAAAAAGAAAAAGAACTCACGGTAATACACACACTACTTCATATAACTTCTAGTTACCGCCTGCGGCTCTGTCCACATAGTACATCAATAAAAAGTAGCCTATCAATGTATCTTGGATATAAGCTATACTCCGTCCATTCCTTTATTTTCTTTTTGACAGATTACATTTAGGGATGCCTTCACACGTTACTGATTCGATTTGAAATCAAAATCGATGTTGTCTAAGAAGAACTTTCAATCGATTAATTACATCGAAATAGTTTTAGTTCATTATTAATTATTCGTTTATTAGTAGTTTTTATTAGATAAAATAAATATACAAAATAATAATATAATAATAATGTCAATTTTAATTTATTTAATTCATTTTTAATTTTTAATTCCAAGATTTCGACTTAATTTCTTGCAAATAATTATTAATGGAATCATGATACTATTATTATATTCTATTTTTTATAAAAAATACAGACAATACACAAAAAAAGTCTTTTAAAATCTTTCTGTAAGTTTAATAAAATAAAATTACATGAAAAATCAGATGTTGGTTACATAATAACATAACATAACATCACGCCTATATTACCCAGAAGGGTACGGCAGAGGTGTACAACACCCACATTTCACCTTATATGTTTAGGTCCCATGGGATAGGATGTCAACCTATCGCCATGCACCGGGCACCATTCCAACTCCGTGCTGCTATTGTGAATTTCCGGACGGAATGTTTAAATAATTTAATGTAAAAATTAAGAAGTGTTCTGGCAGCCGCTGCGGGGTTAGATGCAGTCTGCACGTGAAAGATCCTTGCCTGAAGAGTTATAAGAACCAATATTATTTATAGGAATAATCCATTTTCAGTTGGAGGAATACGTTCTCCGCGACCCGCTGTTGTTCGGCGACTACCGCAATGCTTTGGATGAAGAGGAGATTCGGTACTACGAAGATCTGCTGGACTATGAAGCGGTTTACTTTTTGTTTCAAGAGGTAACACACTTATCAAGAATTGAATAGAATTATATTAATTACAATTTTTATTTAAAGGTACAATAATTAAAAAACAATATTTTTCTACTCTTTGTTCTACTTAATATTGTGGTTATAAATTATAGATCATTAAGTATAAAATAATTATTAATAACATATAGCATTCTTTTTTTTTATAAAATAATGTTATAATAATAATATAAAAAATAAGATGTCAATTTAATTAAATGATTCTGTCATGCCACTGTATCGGCTAGAAAATCTGTCCTTTTAAGTGTTTGAGCACAGCGATAGCCGAGTGGTAGACCGTAGGACTGCGAAGTCAAAGGTCTCGGGTTCGAACCCACGGCACACCTCTGTCAATGAATCTTTAAGATTCGTCTTTTCAAAGATATGTGTGTATTTATCATATAAATTATCGCTCGCTAACGGTGAAGAAAAACACCGTGAGGAAACCTGCATGCCTGAGAGTGCCTAAAAAGTACTTGACGTCGTGTGAAGTCTACCAATCCGCACTTGGCCAGCGTGGTGGACTATGGCCTAACCCTTCTTATCATGAGAAGAGGCCCGAGCCCAGCAGTGGGACATGTATAAGATACAGGGCTGCTATTATTATATATTAAGTGTATTTATTTATTTATTTGGCACTTCAACAACATACATAATACACGTTTGTAAAAATTTCTTATTGCTAATGATGTTCCTATATGTATATCTATTAGAGATGTGCACATCACTCACTGTAAACATTGTTCAAAGTTACAAAAAAAGGAAAAAAATCTTAATTCTAAACAACAGAAACTTAATTAGTTAAAGACCTATCCTACTACCTACCTAAAGGTCATCATCTGTCGAGCCTTTTCCCAACTACATTGGTATCGGCTTCTATTCTAACGGATTTAGCTGAATATCCGTATTTTACGTAGGTAATATATACGTTTTGTTAGACTGGTAGTCAGTTTCTGACTTCTGACCAATAATGTGCACTATTCATGTGCTCTAACAGCTTTGAGCATACAAGACCTGACGTATCAGTGCTGCCACCTTGTGGGCGTTATTTAAGAACACCCTCATTTAATTTAGCATAATTCAAAATCACGGTAGAGTATTAAAAAAAACAATTTGGCCTAATTATTATCAATCGTATTACCTTTTTTACAGATTCTGGACGAGTACAACGAGCGTAATGCCAAAATGTCCATAGTACTGTTCGAGGATTGCCTGGAGCATTTGACGAGAACGCAGAGAATTCTTCGTATGGACCGCGCCAACGCCATGATTATAGGCGTCGGCGGCTCCGGGAAGAAATCTATTTGTAGATTAGCGGCTTTTGCTGCTGGTAATCTTACTATCCAACAATTCTTCTATTGTCCATTATATATGTATAATATATATTTTCAGGTATTTATATATTATATAGTGTATGATATAATAATGCTCATATTGTAGTTGTATGTAAGTATCCATATTGTACCTATACGTAGGTATATTCATCATAATTAATATATTAATGCATATATTCTTTCCCTATTCTTAATTATCTCTATTACACCCTTTCGTGTCTCTTTCTTACTCTCCATCCAATTGTTGTCTGTAAGAGATTGCCTTAGTTGCGATAAGACTACCATTTGTACTATGTATCTTCTTTTTCTGTATATTTATTTTTCCTTGTTGTGCTATTAAGCTTTTTATTATTATAACATCTTGTCCTAATTACCTAGATACCTAGAAGAGATTGGTAGAAGTGTTTGTGTGGTTTTATATAAAAATGTGTCAAAAAAAATGGATTTATGTGTCATTTTAATAATATTTGTAATATTATTAAAATGACACATAAATCCATTTTTTTTTCTAATGAAGCATAATTGCAATGTAATTGTATTATTATAATCATTATTCTACTTATTAATAAGGTTGTATCAGTGCAGCGTATCAAAACTAACCCGTCCAAATAGGTAAACGATCCGTGTCGAAGATACGGATACAGGCGAGTGATACAAATGTGGACCCGGCCTTAGACACACACTTTTCATCTGTTGTTTTGCAGGTTGTGAAATGTTCGAGATAGTAATAATGCGGAACTACAACGAGAGCTCTTTTAAAGACGACATGAAGCGGATGTACAACTCGCTCGGATGCGACAATAAGAAGATGGTGTTCCTCTTCACTGCCTCGCAGGTCATTCTTCTAAATAAACTTTTATTTAATTCTTAAAAAATCTGCCATCTTGGAACATCTACAATCTCCATCTTTATTTATGTTAGGAAGGAAGGGATGTTTCTTCAAGCCCTTTCATTTGATACCAATATTTATGGCGTGAAAAATAAAAATGTAATGTAAATGTAATCTGCCATCTTGGATCCTTTGTTAGTCTACGGATAGTAATGTTGTGACTCTTTCACAAATTGGTAAAAAAATACATTGGAAGACTGGTGTATTTAGGAGAACCTGTGGTTCAGATCACCAGGAGTGTGTGTGTGTGAGTTGTGTATCCAACAAACGGCGTGGTCGACGGCGTTGCTTTGTTTTTGTTTGTCAAGAATCTAGCTAGGAGCGCGCAGAGCTGGTCTTTACGCCGTCGAGTGCAGCTCTGTTATATACGCAGTTTTAGGATTGGTACACACACACATTCGAGTCGGCACGTGCTTTTATATTTCATTGCAACGTTCATTAGTCAATTTAGCCGACTTGCAGACCCAAATATTATTATGTGATGTAACCTTATGTTTACCTTATGTTTCATGTTGCTTCCATGTTTATGTCAATAGATAGTGGAGGAAGGTTTCCTGGAACTGATCAACAACATCCTCATGATTGGAATGATTCCCGCGCTGTTCGGCGACGATGAGAAGGACGCTATCATCAACACCGTCAGGACTGCCAGCGATGAGGCGGGATACGGGGTTGCCAAGTAAGTAGATATAAAGGACCAGATTTCAATATACTAAGACACAGTTGAAAAATATGGAACCTCTGCATACCGGGCAGCCGCTTTAACCACTAAGCTACAGTCGCCTCCTACCAGGATCGTAAATTTCTCAACTGTATGTTACGTCATTACGTGACGTCACGTTCATCTATTTGTACCTATCTTAAGTAGGATACAACGTTAACTTAACAGATGAACTGTAAAATTTGTAATCATAACTACCATTTAACTATCTGGAACTGGAGAGCCAACGTTGGCTTTCAATATTATACAACCGGTCTAGCAGTCTTACTTGGCAAATTGTTATTTAAAATATATAAAAAAATGACACCCGTTTTCCGTTGTCACGACATAGCATGAAAACGGCTTGACCCATTTGGCAGATTTTTTTTGTAGTTTTCTAATACTCTGTACAAAGTTCTTAGGGAAAAAAAAAAAATAATAAATTAAATATATAGGTATTAATAAATTTTCTGTAAAAATATAAGTGAAATTATTGAACCCTACGGAATAAACACTATTATTAAAATATATATTTTGTTTTTTATCTAATAAACACCAGGGAAATAGGTATTTATTTTTATATGGAGGATATTATAGATTCCAGTTCAAATTGAATAGGTACGCATACATAAGATAGGTCAGCTATACAAAATAAAGTAGTGCATCAAATTTACGCTAAAGCGGTACGAAGTTCGCCGGGTCAGCTAGTTTAAAATGTTTTCGTTAGGAATGTCCCAGTAGCAGTAGTAGCACAGAATCTCACCCCCATTACGTGGAGCCTATACATAACAGGTAAAATGTGCGTGTTATATACCGCTGCAGAACCTTTCTGTGTAATATTTATGGGTGTGATGTTTTGTTTTATATTGAAATCGAGGTTAAGTGCCTTACTTATGTGATTTAGCAACTGGGTAGGTTCCACTCATCTAAAAATAGTTAGTCAATAAAGTTAAAGATAAATTTGGATTTTTTACATTATGTAGAACGCCAAGCAATTACACTATCCTATGGTCCCAATGACATGGTAAAATACACATAAACTGACACAAGCACACCCAGTCTCAGAACAAACCTTTACGAATCACACAAAGATTTGTCCCATGTGGGGACTGAACCCACAACACCAGTGCAGTGGAGAGCGGCGAGGCGACCACTGAAACCACTACACCACACGTGCAGACATGTGATTGTATTCTAATAAGCACACAATACTGCCTTCCAGTGATTCAGAACATGAAAATCCCCTATATCCTAAAAAATATATTGGCAATTTAATTTAGTATTAATAATTTGTAATTAATTTATAAATAGCATTTTGCCAGGCTTAGCATTCTAATACTAAGAGTCGAAAAAACTTGGACTTGGAGTCGGGCTTTGGAGTGGGCTTGGATAGCTGAGTAGTAAAACGAAAGGTTGGAATCTCAAAGCCCGCTTCAAGTCCGAACATTTTTTCGACTGTTCTTATTATTAATAATAATAATGTTGAGTCTAGGTTGTAAATCGTTTTTCTTTTTTACCCAGGGACGCAGTGTGGCAGTTCTTCTGTGAGCGTTGTTCGGACAACCTTCACGTCGTGTTGTCTATGTCTCCCAGCGGCGATATCCTACGAAACAGGTAAATGTCTACATACTATCTTGATCATGGGCACCGGTAGGGAGTGCGACGGGGTGCCTCAACAAAATTAAAGAATGCTTTGCGTGATATCGGTACTTGTAGCCCCTAAAAATAATAGGTAAAATATACATCTCCCTAAAAATATATTCGCCGTACCCTAGGCGGTTCTAAGGCAGTAAGAAGAAAGAAAGAAGAAGAAAGAAAAGAAAAATAATTTATTCTGGCAAATAGAATACATTATAACGTCTAAAACTAAATAATTTAAAAAAACGTTCTTAATGCCAGAAATGGTACGCATCTCAGTACAACTATTGCCACTCCTAATTTCGAAGCAAGCGTCAGCGTCAACGCCCGGGATATGTTAACATATTTTCATACATAAAAGATGCGCACCCATACATCTTTTTTGTATGAAAAATTGCATTGACGCTGCTCTCCCTCCCAATTGCGATCGTAATGCAATCGAGTTTTGAAAGATCGCCACAATAACTTCTTCTATTTTGACAAGCTTCCATATAGGCCACTAACTTCTCCTGGGAAATAAACCAGTTGTACTAAAAAAACTGCATATCTCTCTACGATCGGTCCCTCATGGCTGAGGATCGTGGTCATCATCGGATGTGGATGGCCTGCACCTGGCCTTAATAATCTGCCTCCACCGGCATCTGTTTGTCGCGTCTCTGACAACCGAGCTAAATTTAGCAGCTGATGGGCCTCGCACTTGATCGCTCCATCTGGTTGGGGATCGTCCACGGGCTCGTTTACCCTCCGTATTCCCCACCACGATCAGCTTTTCTAGGTTCTCATCACCCCTCCTAATTATGTGGCCGAAGAAGGACAGTATCCTAAAACTGCATATAGATAATCCTAAAATAACCTTTCAATATTTCCTTCTTCGACGGTTATATCTCACTAATTTACTTGTGGTATTTTTGTGTTCAGATGTCGAAGTTTCCCCGGCTTGGTGAACAACACGACTATAGACTGGCAGTTCCCGTGGCCGAAGCAAGCGCTGCTCGCTGTCGCTAACGTTTTTCTGGCTGACGTACGTATTACCTTATAATTATAAAATATAATTATTGATTGAAAAATATCGTGACTAAAGACGTTATTATTTCATTATCAATGCTGTGACGAACTAGTATGTCGACTTGATCTACCCTCTTTTAAGTATTTTAATGTACAGTGGGCCAAGCAATTAGGTATGCAGGGCAAAAACTTCTATGTCATAGTGCAAACTGACCGCAATAGATATGTATGTGTGAATCACATATATAATAAGTGTAATATACCCACTATTTAGATATGTAACTCACTTATCTATAACTGGTGTAGTAAGTCTTTACTATGACTTAAAAGTTTTTGCCCTGCATAGCTAACTCGTTGGCCCACTGTACAATGGGCCAACGAGTTAGGTATGCAGGGAAATAACTTCTAAGTCATATCGTAAATACTTACTTCACCAGATATGGATAAATGGTTTATATATCTCAATAGTGGGAATATTACACTTCTTAAATATGTAATTTACACATGCATATCTATTGCAGACAGTTTTCACTATTGCGTAGAAGTTTTGGCCCTGCATACCTAATTGCTTGGCCCACTGCACTTCGATCTCTAATTTTAACCGACTTTAAAAAAAATATCTCAAACCGATTGTAGTTTTTTTTTGTTTGTTCGCCGATTACTCGAAGATGCCTGGACCGATTTGAGATTATTTTTTTTGTCTGAAAGAGTATACTTGTCATGTGGTCTCATTTTCATTAGACCACGACATAATTATCACGTTTTATTTAAAATTGATTCGCGACCATGCAGGGGGTATTTCAAATATACTGAAGTGAACCTAAATTAAGATAATGAGTTTACGTAGTGACCTTCATAACTATTTTATTCTCAGGTACAAAAAATCCCAGATGAATTCCGTTCAATAATCGTGGAGCACGTGGTCCACGTGCACATGTCCATTGCGTACTACTCCCTGGAGTTCTTGCTGCGGCTGCGCAGGAACAACTTCGTCACTCCCAAGCATTACATGGACTACCTCACCATTTACCTCAACCTGCTCAACGAGAAAGACGCTTTTATCAATGCACAGGTAATGTTATACTTTTTTTTTTTTATATAATAAAAACGACGCCCGCGCTTGGAATAACTTCTGTGTCGCGGGGTGTTCACAAACATACATTTCACACACACAAAGCACAACCATAGTCTCAGAACAAATCTTTGCGAACCACACAAAGATTTGTCCCATGTGAGGATCGAACTCACAACACCAGTTCAGTGGAGAGCGGCGAGGCGACCGCTTAAACCACTAGACCACACGAGCAGACATATGATATATCAATTTTTCAAAAGTTTTTCAACGGGTCTAAATCGCGTAATTATTATAAAGGTAAACTACAAAAAACTTTTGAAAAATGTTCTCAAATCGCGAAAGTTTAAAAACATGATGTTTCAATGTTTTCCTAAAAATAGAATACATTATAAAGCGTCTAAAACTAAATAATTCCAAATACCATTAATAATGCCAGAAATGGTACGCATCTCGGCACAATACTGCAGCGCTAAAAGCACCGCAGCGCTGATATTCTGATGCGCCCAATAAATAAGTAAAAAGTAGTGTGACAAAAGAAAAAAAAAATAAAATATAGTAATAGTGATACAATTTTTTGTGCCACAAAATTTAAAAAAATAAATAAATACAATATAATATACAATACATTTATAGTGCAACAACTAAAATACATTACGATGAAACAATTACAACTAAACCTATACAATATTTCATTAGCATTACATTGTGGCACCTTTACTCGTATTTTTTAACGTTGTGTGTCTTAATTTTATTTTTAATTTTGTTTTTATTTATTGAAATGTTAATATTAATATGTCCAATTAAAATTTTATTTTATTAATTTAATTTAATCGAATCTTACTATTTAATTTTCAATTTTAAATGTATTATTATTATGACTATTGTGTATGTGGTGTGTGTTTTTGTTTTAATCCGATTGTAATTTTATATGGACTATGTCTGAAATAAATTAATTGAATTGAATTGAATTACAAAAAACATATTAGTATCTCAATTTCAAAATTAACAAATAATTACCATTTCCAATGATATCTCTCGTATTCTCTGTATGGTTAATAAATTTAACTGTGTTAATTACATCGCGCCTAAATTACCAAGAAGGATATGGCAGAGATGTACAACACCCACATTCCACCTGTTATGCTTTAGGTCCCATGGGATTGGGGGTGAGCCTATCGTCATCCACCGGGCACGGTTCCAACTCCGTATTAATATTGTGAATTTTCTGCCGAAAAAACTGGAAATTGAACCCGAGACCTCGCATACGCTAACCACTAGACCTTCGCGGCATCGAGTTATATGTTTTTGGTGAGATCTATAAAGTTGTACAATATAAAATGGTACTTTCCATTGTAGTGCGAGCGTCTAATAGGAGGTCTGGCAAAGATCGAAGAAGCGAACGTTCAGCTCGAGGACCTGAACCAGAAGCTGGTGGTGCAGAAGGTCATTGTGGCCGAACAGACCAAGGAGTGCGAGGTGCTGCTCGTCGAGATCTCTTCTGGTGAGCCAAGCAATAATAGTCAATCTGCCGAGCCTTTTTCCAATTATATTAGAGTCGGCTTTTAGTCACTGTCAGATATGCAGATTTCCACACGATTTTTTCTTGCACCGAAAGCAAGCCATACATATCTTTGAAAAACCGGCCAAGTGCGATTCGGACTCGCACACGACCACCGTTCATCTGAAAATGGCAAAAAAGCACGTTTATTGTATGGGAAATACTCACTATATTTGGTTTTTACTGATTGTTGTCATAACAGTTATACATAATCAGTGAAAATTTCAACTGTCAAGCTATCACGGTTCATAAGATAAAGTCTGGTGACAGATGGACAGCGAAGTCTTAGTAAAAGGATAATTTAATTTAAGGATAAAAAATATATTTGATTTGATTTGATAATCAAAAAATTTGTCAAAACTTTGTGCGCAAGCAGCCATCTTTGATTATCAAATATAACCTTTCTCTTCCAGCTACGGAAGCTGCCGTGGCAAAGCAAACAGTAGCGTCTGTGAAATCTGCGGAGATCACCGTGCAGAGTGTGGTCATCCAAGAGGAGAAGGCGGACGCTGAGGAAGCGCTGTCTGCCGCCATGCCTGCCTTGGAAGCTGCCAGACTTGCTTTAGCGGATCTTGACAAGAATGATATTACTGAAATTCGCTCTTTTGCTACACCACCTGAAGCTGTACAGGTAATATTCAAACTTTGAACTTAGGGGTATAAAAAAGTCATTGAGAAAAAGTCAGACAGCAAAAATTGCTTTTTGCTGTCATGCCTGCCTTGAAAGCTGCCTGACTTGCGTTAGCGGACCTTGACAAAAATTATATTACTGAAATTCGCTCGTTTGCTACTCCACCTGAAGCTGTACAGGCTGTGAATTTGATGATAAAAAAGTGGTGACACACTTCTTTATTAACTTAGGTATAAAATAGTCAGTAAGGAAAAGTCAGAAGGCAAAAAACCGGTCTTTGCTGCCATTCCTGTCTAAGAAGTCGCCAGACTAGTTTTAGTGGACCTCGACCGCAGTGATAACACTAATTCGCTCCTTGGCGAAACCGCACATTCATACATACATAACAGAATAGTGTGTCTGTGTTATTACATAATGAGCCGCTCGCGAACTGCGTTTTTTTAATTAAAATATCTGCAGCGGTTTCCGCATTAGTGACCCGGCTTATAATTTTATTCAGGTTGTATGCGAGTGCGTGGTGATAATCCGCGGCATCAAGGACGTGAGCTGGAAGGGCGCCAAGGGCATGATGGCCGACCCTAACTTCCTGCGCAACCTGCAGGAGATGAACTGCGACCTCATCACGCAGAAGCAGGTCAAGGATGTCAAGACGCACATGAAGAAGAGCAAGAAGCTTGATACTATGCAGCAAATTAGTAAAGCTGGGTAAGGAATTTATTCTTTACTCTGTCCATTCCTTTATTTTCTTTTTGACAGATTACATTTAGGGATGCCTTCACACGTTACTGATTCGATTTGAAATCATAATCGATGTTGTCTAAGAAGAACTTTCAATCGATTAATTACATCGAAATGGTTTTAGTTCATTATTAATTATTCGTTTATTAGTAGTTTTTATTAGATGAAATAAATATACAAAATAATAATATAATAATAATGTCACATACTTAGTCTATGACGGTTTCCTAGTTACCTTTGTTTACATTTTGATATGTCATTCTGAAATATAATAAAGTCTGAGTCTGAGTCTGATTAATCATTGTAACAAATAATATTAAATATTAATTTTACATGCTTCATTTTTAATTCCAAGATTTCGACTTAATTTCTTGCAAATAATTATTCATGGAATCATGATACTATTATTATATTCTTTTTTTTTATAAATAATACAGACAATACACAAAAAAAAAGTCAAATTATTCTTTTTCATAATGATCGAGTTATACTAGAGCTTGTACTATGGGTACTAGAATAACTGATACGAATACATATATACTTTTCTTTTGTAAATACATGCTTATTATATATAAGACAAACCCCCATGTTCATGCACACAAAAATTGGTCTTGAGCGGGAATCGAACCCACGACCTCGGCGTCGCAGGCAGGTACAGTGGGCCAACGAGTTAGGTATGCAGGGTAAAACTTCACAGTCATAGTAAAGACGTACTACACCAGTTATGGATAAGTGAGTTACATATCTAAATAGTGGGTATATTACACTTATTAAATATGTAATTCACACATGCATATCTATTGCAGTCAGTTTTTACTATGGTGTAGAAGTTTTTGCCCTGCATACCTAATTGCTTGGCCCACTGTACACTACCCACTCTGCCATCCGGTCGTCAGACAAATAACACTTTGCCCGACACGGACCCGAGACCTCGCGGTGAAAGCGCATACACTAACGACTAGACTAGACCATCGTGACAATCAACCTTTGGTTAGGGGCCGTTCAAGTATTACGTAAGCACTATGGGGGGGTGGGGGGGGTCTTTGTTTTGCTTATTTTGGATGACATGGGGGGTAGGGGAGTCTAGATGATGATTACGTCATCGGTAGTTATTTACTTTTTTATACGAATGGCAACCCTCACATTGTCTATGCTTGAAAACGAAACGCATTTTTGGGGATACCCGCACGCATACGTTTAAAAATACATTTTTATCTGAAAAATGTTTACGTAAGCATGGGGGGAAAGGGCAAAAGCTTTGCATACTTTTGCTGACAAGGGGGATGGGGGGGTTAATAATTGTAATAAATCTGCTTACGTAATATTTGAACGGCCCCTTAGTGTATATCCATGAAATTAAAATTAATAAATCCATTTTAATATTTCAGATACGGTCTCCTAAAATTCGTGATAGCCGTACTCGGCTACTGCGCGGTATACAAAGAAGTCAAACCAAAGAAAGATAAAGTGGAAGCCTTAGAGAAAGAATACAGCGAAGCTTGCAACTACCTAGCGTCGCTCAACAGAGAGATAGGACGCTTACAGAAAACGTTGGACGGTCTCAATGCCAAGTATGACACGGCCATGTTGAGAAGGCAGGAGTTGCAAGAAGAAACGGATCTGATGATGAGACGTTTAGTAGCAGCCGATAAGCTCATGTCAGGGTTGTCGAGCGAGCAAGCACGATGGACTATTGATTTAGCAGCGTTATACGTGGAGCAATCGCGACTGATCGGCAACTGTCTGATAGCGGCAGCGTTCCTCAGTTACACGGGACCGTTCTCGTTCTCCTTTAGACAGACTATGATATATGAGGACTGGTTGGGCGATATCATTGAAAAGGGTGTGCCGTTCACGGAACCCTTTACTATTGAAAGGAATTTGACTAATGAAGTTGAGATTAGTGGGTGAGTAGAGATTACTTAGATTTGTAATATTTTAAAGCAAATTTTAGCTTTGCTATGCCTTTTTGTATTTTATAAAATATTAAAGTTGAAAAATTAAGAATCCAGCAGGACTCGAACCTGCACCCCCTGACAAAACCAAATAAGGTTCGTCTAGCTAAGGCTGGCACAAAAGAGTTGAGAAATTTCGAGTCCGGCAGCATACGAATCCATAGCTGAATTGGCAAAGCACTTGGGGCGTATACCCAACGGGTGCAGGTTCGAGTCCTGCTGGATTCTTAATTTTTCAACTTTAATATTTTATAAAATTACTTAGATTTCTTTACATAACATCACGCTTATATTACTTAGAAGGGTATGGCAGAGGTGTACAACACCCACATTTCACTTGTTATGTTTTAGGTCCCATGGGATAACGGGTGAGTCTATCGCCATCCACCAGGCACAATTCCAGATTCCGTGCTGCTATTGTGAATTCCTGACAGAAAGTTTACTAATAACACTTTTCGACCCGGGCATCGAACCCGCGACGGCGTGGTGAGAGGTGCATAATCTAACCACTAACCATCGAGGCAGTACTAGATTTTTTGTTTATTTTGAATTATTTTGAAATGGAATGCTTCTCGGCTACGTTTGATTTTGTTAATTTGCCTATTGGCTATTTTGCTACTTCATAGTAAACAAGGGGTAAACCACATTGGGCGAGGCTCCTTCACACGCTCGTGGATTGCGTACGCTTTGTTTGCTCAATGTGAAGGAATCCTTAACCGTCAATTAGTTTACATAGTATATACATTTCACACTAGTGCCCAATGGCCAGTTTTGTGCTCCACCGACTGTATTAAGATGAATTTTCATAAAAATGCGTACCCAACGTAAGCTAAAGCTGGCCTTTAAGTTCGTGGACATACGTTAAAAAATGCTCTTTACTTTCGTCCTCTAACATCGTGCATCCACTACAGCTGGAACTCGGAGGGCTTGCCGCCGGACGAGCTGTCGGTGCAGAACGGCATCCTCACGACGCGCGCGTCCCGCTTCCCGCTGTGCATCGACCCGCAGACGCAGGCGCTCTCGTGGATCAAGAGGAAGGAAACCAAGAACAACCTCAAGGTAATAATCCAGGCGGCCTAGCATAACCAACGTGAGATAGGTTTTGTCATAAATTTGTATGGGAAAACATGATTAAAACGCGACAAAACCTATCTCGCGCTCGTTATGCTGGCCCTGCAAATGCTATACTACGTTGCTTTGAATGTGTTTGTAACAAGCTTAAACTAACTAACCGACTACGAACACGGCGTTTTAACGTATATGTAACATAATAGTAACATATTTTTTTTTTATATACTACGCCTGATGGTAAGTGGAGTACAGCCCATGGACATCAACAATCACAGAAGCAGATTATAGATGCGTCGCTGCAGCTGAGGACTACGGTGTTATGCCTCATGTGCCAGTAATTTCAATATTCCAAACATGTCATGATTATTTTTTTTTACTTAGGTTAGATTCTAGGTTACTGACGTATAAGTACCGTCATATAAAATTTATATATCCTATGTCCCCCAAGCCATCCTAACAAATCGATCGATACCTCTTATATTAAAGTCCGTTCAGTAGCTAAACTAGTACGCGCTACGTAGAAACAAACAATCATACCTTCAGTACGCCCGCGATCTGAGTGAGTCGGAGTATAAGTTCTCCGTTACCTGCGACACCCATGGTAGTCGCAAAGCCTACGATTGGCGGTTGATATATTGCAGCATATTATATACCCCGGCAACACTCAGATTGCGTCGGTTCTGCATACCTGCCTCATTTTGTTTCTTTAAAGATTCAAAGAACTTTATTTGCATAAAACACTTACAATTACAAGTTGTTGTTATATATCAGGTAGGTACAGCATGTTTGGCTCTTTAATTGAGAGCGTGCAAATATTTAACACATCAAAATTACATGTCATAATCATTATATATATTAGCATTATTATGTACTACAATTTATGATGTCCATGTCAATAAAATATAATTAATAAAATACGAAAATTCAAATAAAGCAATCAACATTATAATTATTGTTGAGAAATTCGTAGACAGAATAAAATGTTTTCCAGTAACCAATATTTTAGATGTCTTAACAGCATTAAATTTGGTACTTTTATTTTCGTTTCTTTAGCTTAATACCGAATGCATTTAAATCGCGGCCGGACTGTACCATACATAGCCTGCCAAACATCGTTACCCTTCCTGCATACACTTTACAATACATTGGGCCTGTTCCACAGATTTCTAATATTATATAATTTATGTAAATTAGACATCTATCAGGCAGTGTCGTATATTACTAAAACCAAGCGAAGAATAAGAATAATAATAATCTTACCATATTGTCGCCAGGTGCTTTCATTCAACGACCCGCAATTCCTCCGGCAGCTAGAGATGGCCATCAAGTACGGCATGCCCGTGCTGTTCCAAGACGTCAACGAGTACATAGATCCTGTTGTTGATAATGTGCTTGAGAAGAATATCAAAGGTAAGATCTTACGTGTAAAGAATTATAGGTTTTCTACAGCACTGTTGATTATGCAAAGAAAAGCTTTAAACACCGAAGCACCCTTCGCGTCTACGCGAGCGTAAATGGTACTATATGTGATCTACTATAGATTTACATAGATAACGCAAGTATCACGATTTGTATTGAAACCAAGCGTGCCGACTTTTTAATACCTATTGTGACGTCACAGCCGAAATTTAGTGACGGGAAATCCAAACCGATTCAAAGACACCGATGCCGCCGATGCCCATCCGCCCAGTACGATTCAAACGGCCGTCCGCTATGATTTTCTCTAACAAAAGACGCGCGTGGACTGAAGTTAGCGGCGACCAACCTTGACGCTTGGTCGGGGTTCGGACACGCGAAGTACATGCATTTGCGTTATCTATGTAGATCTATATCTGTGGGTAGAGCAGACAAGACTGCGTAAAGTAAGTTAAAGTGTTTTTACACATACATATACCATGAATGCATTTGTGGTTAATAAAGGCCAGCACTGCGCTTTTTGATAATTGAGCCGCGTCGATCGATGTACGTGTAATAACTCATTTATGTTGCGTTTTATTTAAATCAGTGATTTTGTATACTATGTGCAAGACCATTCATGTTTCATTCATGCTCCATGTCGACGCGACCATGAATTACACTCTATATGTAGAGCAGACAAGACTCTGTGGAGTCGGTATTGCAGCGACTTGTTTCTGTCATTGGCTTTTATAAACTGTGCAGTGGAAAGCGGTCGTACGTTCGTGATGCTGGGCAGCTCCGAAGTGGACTACGACCCTAACTTCCGCATGTACCTCACCACCAAGCTCGCCAACCCACAGTTCAACCCTGCCGCCTACGCCAAGGCCGTCGTCATCAATTACACTGTCACTGTTCAAGTGAGTGTCATATCATCATAATATTATTGTATGGTGTCTTATGTCATCCTCTGTGTGGGGGTCTCCATGTGTTGTTGTTAGATTTAATTTGTTGATTCATTGTTGGTAAGATCGAAACGATAGGTCACTATACTAATATTTATATTTACTGGTGCCAGGGACATATTATATAATAAACTTATCGACTACATTATTCTAACTTAACTACGACCTATTTCTAGCGTTACGGTAAGGCGACTGGCGAACCGGGCGACTTAAGGATCCACTTAAATACATATGCGCCGGTTGCACTGTGTCCCTACAGCATTTCCCCCTTTAATGCTTCTGTGTTTATCATATTTTTAATCATGCACGCATGTCGTTAAAAAGTAAGTAGCCCATGTCCTTCTCGCTTTTCTATCACCATACAAAATTGTATCAAAATCGGTAACGCCGTTTATTTGGGTAAGAGAATCAGAAAAACAATCGGATAGAGTTCCTTTCAGATTAATAATATTAGTTATGAAATAAGGATAAGATAGTTGTTTGTTTAGTCAAGACTTACCATTATCATCATAATTAAATATATTTGAGATACCTCAAATGTAAAGCCAATGTAACAAAGCAAGCGTAGACCTTACCTATGAATGTCACAAAACGTAATGTAAATGTAACTAGTGCTAAAACGTATCTACATTTTAGCACCTCCACCTTGTTTACTGGTGGTAGAGTTCTTGTGAATGAACTCGAAGGCGGCAGCACCACCGTCTCACCTTTAACCTGCCGCCAAATAGTAGTGCTTGCATTACTGTGTTCCGGTTTGATGGTGAGATCAGGCCCTCAGCTGCAGCGACGCATCTATAATCTGCTTTTGTGGATTGTTGATGTCCATGGGCTGTAGAAGATTAACTGATGTAGATACAGCAAGAATGGTCTACTTTAGTTACTTTCATAGTATAATGTCCTATGGAATTCTACTCTGGGGAAGCTGTGCGGATATTAACACCATTTTTGTACTGCAGAAACGAGCTGTAAGGGCTATATATTATATAAACTAGGTCCGCGGGTTTCCATCAGAGTATGTATATGAAAATCTTTTATATGTACAAAAAAATATTGACAATTTTAAAAAGAAAAGTGACACTCATAATTTTAATACTAGACATAAGGAAAATCTTGTACTTCATACGACTCGTCTCCACAAAATTAACAATTCTTTTATGGGCCAATGTATACGCTTCTACAACAAACTTCCTCATAGTATAAGAGTATTGTCTATAAATAAGTTTAAGACAGTGGTTAAAGCTAAATTATGTAAGAAAGCATACTATGCAATCTCGGACTACTTAAATGACAAGACAGCGTGGGAGTGAGTTACTTTGGATCACACAATCACAACAGCTAGAAAAAATATGGACGCATCATAAGAACATTATTTAAGAATTTTAAATTGTGTCTATATGAATAAAGATTATTTGAATTTGAATTTGTACTCCACTTACCATCAGAGTACCTTACCGGGCGTAGTATAAAAAAAAAAACCTCCGAATAAAGAACTTCGTAGTTTTTTGTTGTTTAATCGTAACACCATTCTCCTCCTCACCAGGGTCTAGAAGACCAACTTCTATCAGTAGTGGTACGAGCTGAACGCGCAGACTTAGAGGAACAGCGCGAGAGTCTCATCATTGAGACTAGCGCCAACAAGAGCTTGCTGTCAGGATTGGAGGACTCCTTGCTCAGAGAACTGGCCACGTCTACTGGCAACATGCTGGATAATGTAGAACTGGTGGATACGCTGGAGAACACCAAGTCTAAGGCTGCTGAGGTGTGTTTTACATTATGAACATCAAAATTTATAAAATAGTTTTTTTTTGTTTTTTAGGACTCGCACTAGGAATAACTCCTGTGTCGCGGGGGTATTTACAAACATACATTTCACACACACAAAGCACACCCAAAGTCAGAACAAATCTTTGCGGGTCACACAAAGATTTGTCCCGTGTGGGGATCGAACCCGTAACACCAGCGCAGTTGAAAGCGGCGAGGCCACTGCTTTGACCACTACGCCAACCGTGCACTCACTCACACTGTTGATTTATGAGAATATACTAGATGCACTTCGCGGTTTCAACTGTGGACATAAAGTAGCCAATGTCTTGCCCTAAGGGCTCATACCAAATTTCATCACATCGTTAGAGCTGTTTAGGCGTGAAAAAGTAACAAATATAACAGACTTAATTTGTATCTGCATATGATAAGGATATTATTATATTTTTATTTGACGACCGGATGGCGGAGTGGGTAGTGTACTTGCCTGCGACGCCGAGGTCGTGGGTTCGATTCCCGCTTTAGACAAATCTTTGTATGCATGAACATGGGGGTTTGTCTTAGACTGGTTGCTTCTATGTATAGTAAGTATGTATGTACAAAAGAAAAGTATAGGTATATGTATTAGTACCAGTTATTCTAGTATCCATAGTACAAGCTCTGCTTAGTTTGGGACTAGTTGGCGTTGTGTGTAAGTTGTGAGATATTTATTTATTTTTAAATATTTATTATACACATTTGCACGTCACCCGCATTTGACATTGAGGCGGAAGACTTTTGACGCATAACTTAAAAAAAAATTAAGTTCTATTTTTCTTACAGCTGTACATAGTTAGGTATGATTTCGTTTTTTTGATTAAGTTATTAGACTATTATAATTTAAGATCCAAAATGATATTTATTAATCGTCAACTTGCAGGTGATGGAAAAACTTGACCTAGCCGAGCGAACAACGAAGGACATAGAAATATTCCGCGACGGATACCGCCCCGTCGCCAAACGCGGGTCTATTCTATTCTTCGTGCTGTCCGACATGGCCGGCGTCAACTCTATGTACCAGTACTCACTGTCCTCCTATTTAGATGTAAGTATAAACTACCTATTTTATCTACTATGTTTTTTTATATAATTTATGGTATACTAGACGACCCACGCGGTTTACCTGCGTCAAAAGTTACTCTGCTTTGGTGCCGTTTTGTAGCATGAATTAGAAAATATGCACAGCGCTATCTATTGATTTTTTGCGTATACTTACTACTAACTTAAACCCATAAATTATTACCCTGTTGGGAATAATATTAAGAGAAACCTAGACATAGAAATTTATTTATTTTTATTAAGTTCAACTATACAAAATTTTCTGCTTCTATCTTAAGAAATGACTAAATTCCATTCAAGTCGTACAACCATTAAATGCACGGTTGGCGTAGTGGTTAAACCGGTCGCCGCGCCGCTTTTAACTGCGCTGGTCTTGTGAGTTCGATCCCCACACGGGACAAATCTTTGTGTGATCCGCAACGATTTGTCCTGACTCTGGGTGTGCTCTTTGTGTGTGAGCACCCCTGCGACACAGGAGTTATTACTAGTGCGGGTGTCGTTATATTAAAAAAAACAAAACAACCGTTCGCCCCTTCGACATGTAAGAAACCTTCATGCAATATTTCACACTAATAGTCAGCTAAACCCGTTAAACTAGAAACCTCTGAACCCTGATCGTCCATACAACGACGACCGGATGGCGGAGTGGGTAGTGTACCTGCCTGCGACGCCGTGGTTGTGGGTTCGATGCCCACTTAAGACAAATCTTTGTGTGCATGAACATGGAGGTTTGTCTTAGTCTGGGTGTTTCTATGTATAATAAGTATGTATTTACAAAAGAAAAGTTTATAATGTATTAGTATCAGTTATTCTAGTACCCATAGTACAAGCACTGCTTAGTTTGGGACTAGATGGCGTTGTGTGTGAGTTGTGAAATATTTATTTATTTATTTATATTTATTAAACATCCAATGTGGTTGTTTGCACAGGTGTTTGCATTCTCGCTGCGTAAGGCGATGCCCAACGTGATTCTATCGAAGCGGCTGAGGAACATCATTGACATGCTCACCAAGAATGTGTATGACTACGGGTGTACCGGTAAGTGCTAACTAAATTATCTTTTTAGAGACGGGCCGACTATTCGGAACATCTCTTTGACAGACTCTGTATGACACCAGTCTCTGTTAGTACAACATTGTAATGTATTTTTTTACCAATTTATGAAAGAAAAAATGAAATATTTTATTATGTAGTATCTAGTGTTTTTATAACCTGCTGGGACCTGTGGAACGCCACCGATAATGCCGTTATTGTGGCCAAGTTTTGGTCAAACAAAATTTAAATATCACGCATTTCCATGTGTTTTTTCCATTGACACGCAAAGAAGAAGAAGATGACCTGCTTAAAAATAGATATTTTCGCTAGGTTGCCACTAGAGATGTGCGCGGGTGCGCAGCGAAAGATGTATTCGTAAAAACCAATTAAATCATTAACTTTTAAACTTGCGCGATGCATGATTGAGAAAAATCTAACCTTTTAGGCTTGACGTTTCGGCAGACAGATTACACTGGCCGTGGTCGCAAGCAGACTAGTTCTAGTATTGACTTATATTATAGTAGTAGTACTGGCGCGCCGCTAGAACCATGGCCAGTGTAATCTGTCTGCCGAAACGTCAAGCCTATTGAATCATGTCATTTACCAGCCACACTTAATGTAAAATAAAATATATATTTTTTCTCCCAAACAATTAAAATACAAATATAAATAATATCAACAATAAAACTTATTTCTAGTGTATCTTAGGGGCTATACAAAAAACTGTAATTGTGAGACTGGTGCCTAAACTAGATACAACAGTCAAGTGTGTATCTGTATTTATAGGTCACCAGGAAACCCACGCAACCAGTAAACACGAGTAGGAACGAGTACATTATTACTATTTAATTTTGTTATATAAACAATAAGAAACAAACTACAAACTACATTATGGATTAACTACTATTTTATTGATTTGGTCGTAGGAGTTAAATTAAAACCTCGAGCAAATACTCTGTTTCATCGTAATTCAGATGCTGCAACCAATTTGTAAGCATTTTTTTGCATTCATATCTAGATTTAGTGTACAGGCTTATGCTTCTATTAGCTCTATTGTAAAGTCTTGGACCCAGAACGTAACACTGGCGAGCCGCGAACGAAGTTCTATGCGTAACCGGCTCGCATATCGCGTGCTTTCTACGGGCTAAGGTGTAGGCGATAGGATCATACTCAAGACTTGTATGAGTATGGTAAATTGCTTTAAGCATAAAAAGTTGACGAACTGTCGGGACTTTGTAATTACGATATAGTTGGTCGTTTTTTTGCAGTTCCTGTAGGAAGAAAAAAGACAGAAAAGAAAGAAATAAACCACTTCACCACTTAATTCAAAAATATTAGTAAAATCATTATTGCTTCTCAAAAAGTTTAATAAAAATAGTTTTAAGTAGTTTGTAGGTAGAGAGAGAGAGAGGTAAGGTAAATTAAATTTGTAAGTTTATTATAGATGGCGATAACTTCATCCTATAAAAAATGGCCATGTAAAACATGCTGGTGATATGAAGATGTTAGGGTGCTCTTACACAGAAATCTGCGCTCTTATTGGTCCAGGATCCAATCTGCAGTAGTCCATATGGAAATCCTTGAATCGACTGAGAACTCAGGTTGGCCGCTGCAGACAAAATCTGGAAAAATGGGGTATTATTGGACCAGAACACACAGTGCGATTGCGGTGCATCTCAGCAAACAATGACTAACTTACTTGAGTGCCCCAATTGCCCTGATAGCTGCTCGTTGGATGACCTAAACAAGGCTACAGAGAACGCTATTACCGTTGCTACGTATTGGGCGGGGGTTATATAAAACTTTGAACATTGAAACGAAAAGAAGAAGAATTGGCTCTTTAAACGTCAAATGTACCGATCGATGACGATCGATGTCGGTGTAATAACACTTTATAAATCTCAGGCAAACCTTCCGAGGTAAATAGTCGTGATGTAATTCCAAGACTTGTATATTGCAGGAATATTCGAGCGCCACAAGCTGCTGTTCTCTTTCCAAATGGACATAAAGCTGGAGCAGAGCGAGGAGCGCGTGTCGCAGGCGCAGCTGGACTTCTTTATCAAGGGCAACGTGTCGCTGGAGAAGTCCCCCCGCGCCTGTCCCGCCACCTGGATCTCTGGACCTGTACGTCACTACACACACTTTTTTTTATATACGACCTATGTAGCGAATGGACGAATTGCCCACCTGATGGGAAGTAGTAACTACAGCCTATGGACATCAACAATCTACAAATGATATGGTATAAGGCCATTTAGTCATTGGTTAGCGCGGTATCGGTATGGTTAAATGTTGTTATAGAAATATTTTTGCCGATTAGTTTTTCTTTCGGTTTGTATTTCAATGTTGAATTAAGCTCGCCTTTGTACCCAATATTTTAACTGTTTTTTCTATTATGTTACTGTAAATTCTGTGTGTGTACAATAAAGTATTTGAAAAAAAAAAAATATAGCGACGATCAATAAGTAAAGGGCCTTACGCCTCATGTGCCAATAATTTCAGAGCATGATCTCACCACCAAACCGGAACACAGCAGTGCAAGCATTACTATTTGGCGACAGGTTAAAGATGCGATGGTGGTGCTTCAGCCCTCGAGCTTGTTCACAAGAGCTCTACCATCATCTCCTTTGGCACATCCTACGTCGATCATCATTTTCTTTTAGATAGATAGATAGAAAATAATTTAATAGTGAAAAAAAACTTAAGAGGTTAACAAAAAGAAAATAACAGAAAAAAATGTACAAAGGGCGGCCCTTATCGCTTAGAGCGATTTCTTCCAGGCAACCTTAGGATGGACATTTTGGAAAGAGAAAATAAAGCGGTGTTTTTGCTTAGATAATAAGAAATAATTTGCATTTAACAAGGATTACTTACATTTAATACATAGATTCGACGTGATGACTGAAAAATATATCTTATTTTGTCAACTTATTTCCTTAATAATATAATATAGTAAGGCGCTGTAAACTGCCCTACCAGGCGATGAAAATTAAATAATGAATGAATAACGATAATATTATAGCGATAAAAATATAATTATTATAGTCTGGTGGTAAAGGAAATCTACTCACCAGCAACAGCCCGAAGTACCTTCCGAGGGCAGGATCCTCCGAAGCTGGTTTCTTGCGGTCTAATTTTTATTCACAAGAAAAGCGGGAAAAGATAAATGTTGTAACTTGAAATCCATATGAACAAACGAGGTGATCTTGATGGAACAGGCCTAAATTATCTACTTGATAGTTAGTTTATCCATAATATCAAGGTAACTGCAGACTCGTTCGCAACAATCTATTGTATATTTTTTCAGGGCTGGCAAGATATCATAAAATTGAGCTTAGACTTCACCATTCCGTTCGAGTCGCTCCCCGATGATATCACTAGAAACATGGATGAGTGGCAAGAGGTTTGTTACAATATTTAACATAATACTACTAACTAATACTACTTTGTTAAAATGTATAGATTTGTGATTACTAAATTTAATTTTAGATACTGTTGTGTGTATTTTTTTGTAGGCATGTGAAACCTTTTTTTCATTTTTTTTAATATTAAGTTTTAAGGTGTCAGTTGGGTACTCTTTTCTCAACTATATAGTGATTTAATTTAAAATTTTGTAATGTTACCATTATGTTGCTGACTGTATGTGGAAGCTTGTAATTGGCGTTTGCTGACCTATTTTGTTCAATTATTTGTTTGTGGCTGTTAGCTCCCCTAATAAAATAAAATAAAATAAAATAAAAATAATTATGTCTTCTCGTTTCCCTCGTATATACTACACATACTATATCTATTTTTTGGGTTCCGTACCCAAAGGGTAAATTCAAATTCAAATTCAAATCATTTATTTTCATAGGCCTCAGGAGGCGCTTGAACACGTCAAAATAATACAAACAAATGAATTCAAATTCAAATAATCTTTATTCATATAGACACAATTTAAAATTCTTAAATAATGTTCTTATGATGCGTCCATATTTTTTCTAGCTGTTGTGATTGTGTGATCCAAAGTAACTCACTCCCACGCTGTCTTGTCATTTAAGTAGTCCGAGATTGCATAGTATGCTATACTGAGATTTCGTTGTCCATCTATCTGTCTGACTCTGACATCATGATGCAAAACTATTGTGGCTATAACCACAAATACTAAAATACAAATAAAATAAACAATTAGTGGAGGGTTCCTATACATTTTTTTGCTCGATATTGACAACGGTAGACGCTTGACATGTACACAAAATATTTATTAATTTGATTACTTAAAAAAAAAAGACAAAGAGATCAAAAAGCGACTACGCAGGGCCCGTCGATATGTCCTACAGATATGGCTTATCTCTATTGGATGCTATTCACCTCTTTGGGAAATCGCCATGAAAATATAATTAATGTTGTTTCTCTTCGGACAGTGGTTCGACAGCGACACGCCCGAGTCCAATGAGATCCCTGACTACTACCGCGACAAGATGCAGCCGTTCGAAGTGCTGATGCTGCTACGATGCTTCCGAGTGGATCGCATCTACCGCGCCATCACCGACTACATCACCGTCACCATGGGCGAGGAGTACATCACTCCTCCCGTCATCAGGTACCTATTCAATAACTAGATGCTCCGCGCGGTTTTATCCGCGTAAACCGTTATTCTTGCCGGTTAATAAATATTTACAACGCCATCTATTGAATTTTTGCGACAGCTCATTTCTAACTGGAAAACCATAATTCCCCCTCTTAAGAAAAAAATTTAGAAAAACCCCCGGTACAGAAATTCATTTATTTTTATTCAAGTTTAACTATACAAAGGGGTATGACCAATCGACTATGGGATTGCTTATCGCTGCTGTGCTATCTATTCCGTGGGTTTGTCAAAATAAAAACTGCTGTATTGTATGTAGAACAATATGAAAGTTTAATTTTCATAGTAAGCTGGGATGTCATGAAAAAAGTTAGTAAACAAGTGCAAAAAACGTGATAATTCTATCAAAACAAAATTAGATTCTAGTTCATCCTTCATGTTTAAATAGAAAATCTCTTTTGTTTATTAAATCCCGTTTAAGTTATGTCTCTTATTACTAGATAATCGTCATACACAAAACTAGAAACTATATACTATCTTATATTCGTGACACAAGGGTTTTTGCGATATAGTTTTTTGGCATTGCCTTTTCATGCTTGGCACTTCAAAAATGACGGACTACCATACAAACTTTCGTCCAACTTTTCACCCTCCACCCTCCACACAACAAATTTACTCATAGTTATGCGACTGATCGTAAATAAAACAAAGGGAAAAAAAAAAAAAACTTTTCACCCTGTTAGAGGCCTCTTAGTGCGCGCCTATGTCATGCAAGGAAGCTTTGTACCAAATTTCAAGTTCCTAGCCCTAGTGGTTTAGGCCCTGCGTTGATGAATCAGTCAATCGGGCGAACAGTTATATAATTTATTTATTTATTTACTTAAATCATAACGGTAATTACACCAATTACTATAATTTAAGATATACTTAATTAACACAGTTAAATTAACCATACAGAGAATACAAAGAAATCATCATTTAGAAACAATATTAAAAAAAAAATTAACTCAATAATATAACAAACATAATGAGAATTCATCCATCTCTTTCGCTAAAACTCAAACACACTGTTAACACATCATAAGTATAGGATGATATCGATTTCCCCAACAAAAATATCAGGGACTGGATCTCAATAAGTAGTACGTTAATCTCTACAGCTACACGATTATTTTGCGTATAATATTGATTCCTTTTCAAAGTATTACATAACATAACATCACGCCTATATTATCCAGAAGGGAGTGGCAAAGGTGTACAACACCCACATTTCACCTGTTACGTTTAGGTTCCATGGGATAGGGGGTGAGCCTATCGCCATCCACCGGGCACAATACTAACTTCGTACTGCTATTGAGAATTTACTGACACCAGTACAACACAAAAACTTTGCTTGACATCATCGGGCATCAAACTCGAGACCTCGAGCGCTCAGCTACACAAATTATACCGTTAGACCAACGAGGCAGTTCCCTTTCAAAGATTTCGAAATAGAAATCCGTTAGCAATAAAATGGTCATTCTATTTAAAAAAATATATGCTTATCGATCCTGTTTCTATTACTGATCCAAAGCTTCTATGGGACCAACCCAGGTTTGAATACTAAAGTCGAAAATAAATATAAAAAATATATTATTTTTTAGTATGGACACGATATTCGAGCAAACAACTCCGTTCACACCGGTGGTGTTCATCCTTAGTCCTGGCTCAGACCCCACGGCCGATCTCATGAAGCTAGCCGACCGATGCGGCTTCGGCGGAGGGAAGTTCAAGTATTTGTCTCTAGGACAAGGACAGGAATCAGTGAGCTTACTTACCTACTACCCGATAATCTTCGTTCCATCTAAGAAATATTGAATACTGTGTTACCGTAGTGTATTTTTAACATATTTGATATAAGTAAGAACATAAGTTCTATTATTTTCTTACTAAAATTTGATATCACGGGATATTTACCATGTATTTGTTGTTGCGAGTTATTTCGATATTTTAGAGATGCCATCTATTTGTTGACGATAAAACTCGCTACAACACTCGCTACATGGTAAGTATACCGTGATGTTATAGTCTTTCTCTGTAATTGCTATTATCACTCTTACTGGCGTGCGTAGAAATAAATGGTTACATGATTTAAATTAATATGATTTTACCATTTTTAGGCTGCATTATCATTGCTGGAGGGTGCGATATCACACGGGCAGTGGCTAATCCTTCAGAACTGTCACCTGTTAGTGTCATTCCTTCGCGAGCTGGAGAAGCAACTGGAGCTGATGGTGAAACCGCACCCCGAGTACCGGCTGTGGCTCACCACCGACCCCACGCCCACCTTCCCTATCGGTATTTTGCAGAGGTCACTCAAAGGTCAGTCGTGATGAAATATAGTGCTTATAAATTGGAAATTATGTCAAAGTATTGATTAGTTTTCTTTCCTTTTTGATTAGTGCTCTGATAGTAATCTTGAAAAAACAAGTTGTTTTCAATACATGAAACTGTGTAAGAGCAAGACGTTCATTCGCCGAATAACGTTTAAATAAGTTTTTTTTTTAAATTGATAATTAAGCTATAATCATATTGTAATGATGATGAATGTACAAATTAGAATTTGCCATTAAATTTATAAAGAGGTATGACCAATCGACTATGGGATTGTTTATCGCTGCTGTGCTATCTATTCCGTGGCTTTGTCAAGATAAAAACTGCTGTATTGTATGTAGAAAAATATGAAAGTTTAATTTTAAGCCGGATATTTTCATAGTAAGCTGGGATGTCATGAAAAAAGTTAGTAAACAAGTGCAAAAAATGTGATAATTCTATCAAAACAAAATTAGTTTCTAGTTCATCCTTCATGTTTAAATAGAAAATCTCTTTTGGTTTTTTAAATCCCGCTTAAGTTATGTCTCTTATTACTAGACAATCGTCACAAACTAGAAATTATTTACTATCTTATATTCGTGACACAAGGGTTTTGGCGATACAGTTTTTTGGGCATTACCTTTTACTATTGATTTTTTATGATTGCTTATACGAACGATTTGTATCAGCATGTATGAGTACTTTCCCTGCACTAGTCATATTGGTCTGACATCTGTCATTACAATCACGCTATATATTTTGGAGTATAGTTACTTATATATTTTTGACGACCGGTTGGCGGAGTGGGTAGTGTACCTTTCTGCGACGCCGAGGTCGCGGGTTGGTTTCCCGTTAAATACAAATCTTTGTGTTCATAAACATCTAGGTTTGTCTTGCTCTGGGTGTTTCTATGTATTATAAGTATTTACAAAAGAAAAGTATATATGTATTAGTATCAGTTGTTCTAGTACCTATTGTACAAGCTCTGCTTAGTTTGGGACTAGCTGGCGTTGTGTGAAAGTTGTGAGATATTTATTTATTTATATTTATTATGCTTAATCATCAGTGCTATAACACATATTTCATTCATTAACTGCCACATATTTGCAGTTGTGACCGAGCCCCCGAACGGTTTGAAGTTGAACCTCCGCAACACGTACTTCAAGATGCGAGCGCGCGCGCTGGAGGAGTGCCCGCACCCGCAGTTCCGGAAACTTGTTTACGTGCTCGCCTTCTTCCATGCCGTCGTACAGGTAACTATCAGATTCTTAGGACTCTTCCTTATTATAATAATAAACTTTATTGCATACCAAGGAAAAATAATGCAGTAGAATATGTAAATGAGGAAAGTACATATATATATTTACCGAGCGTCTAATTCTCTATGCAAAAAAAAAATATATTTATATAGTAATTAAAAGTAATTAAAAATATATTATATAGTATTTATAATTCGCTTTGTCCCCAGGAGCGTCGCAAGTACGACAAGATAGGCTGGAACATCTCGTACGACTTCAGCGAGTCGGACTTCACGGTGTGCATGCAGATCCTGCAGGTGTACCTCGAGCGATGCTACGCCGCCAAGGGACCCATACCCTGGGCCACGCTCAAGTACCTGTTCGGAGAGGTACCTGCCACTCTACTTCCTAATATTGATCTCATCACATCTCTTTCGCCGAACCTTTTGCTAATTATATTAGGCTTGTCTGGAGAAAGTATTTTACGCAGAGGGACGGTACGTTTACGTTCACAACCTATACAAGGCAATTTTTTCATTTTTTTTTCAAATGTGCGAACTGACCGCTGCACAAGTAGTTATTGCGAGTGAATGCTTCGATAAAAATTTTGTCAAGTTTGTAATGCGCGGCATTTCATCAACTCTATTTGTAGGTAATGTACGGCGGGCGCGTGATCGACGACTTCGACCGGCGCGTGGTGCGCACGTACATGGACGAGTACATGGGGGACTTCCTGTTCGACAAGTTCCAGCCCTTCCACTTCTACAAGGACAAACCTATCTACGACTACATCATACCGCCCGACGGAGAGAGGGAGGAGTATATCGGTATGCCCAAATTTAATTGGAAACTGCGTTGCGTTATATGCTATGCTCCCAGTGGACAATCTTCATAGAATTGTTCTGATGCAGAGTACTTGGACACGTTACCGCTAGCCAACACGCCGGAGGTGTTCGGGCTGCACCCCAACGCAGAGATCGGGTACTTCAGCCAGGCAGTGCGCGAGATGTGGGGACATCTCATCGAACTACAACCGCAGACCAGTCAGTATATAGATCATAGTAGTCGTCCTAGTGTCATCACTAATCATTTTTAACAATATTTATACGATTAACATCCGTTGTCTATAGTTATTATTAGTATCTAATTATAAAAATATTCAGTTCATTTTCATTCCTCCTTATTTATCTTATTTTGGTGGCTTATAGGAATTGAGAGTCAAAGTGTAAAAATGACTTGCGACGTGTGTCGTGGCGTGTGTGTCATTATTGATAACTATTAAGATAAGACTTTATTAATTCATTTTCATTTTCATGCTGCTGTAGTACCAATATCTACAAGTAAGTATATTTACATCATTCATGGTTAATCTAAAGTCCCATTTACACAATTTAAGTTTTGCAAGTCAATTTTATTGCCATCTCTGTCTTTTTAAACGCAATACGCAAAGCAACAATAGAATTGCCGTTCAATTTAATGCTTGCTTTGAATTGCGGCAATTCTATTGCTTCCTTTGTTAATTTTGATTAAAAATATAGACATAGCAAGAAAAATGCCTTGCAAAACTTGTCATTATGATCTGGCGATATTTTTTTATACTTTGTTTCATATGTTTAAATTTTTAACATTTTATTTTGTTATTTTAATGCTGATAGAAGGCAAAAAAGGTAAGTTTATAAGTAAGTGGAATTTTCTTGAGATTGCTAGCGTATAAGAAAGTGCATTTTAAGTGTTTACAAAATTAAACATCTAACTTCTAATCGCGCTATATTATGAAAACTAATGTGATTCGTGTTACCTATCCTATCCTATTTTCAACATCAAAATATTTATTGAGATGCATCAGCTATCTTTATCAGATTGAGAACGTTCACGCAATGTGAAATAATATGAATAACGTCAACTGTACAGGCGAGGGTGGCGGTGCCTTCTCCCGCGAGGACTTCATCGACATGACTGCCGTGGACGTGATGTCCAAGCTGCCCAACGAGTTCGAGATCTGGCGCGTGCGCAAGCAGTTCGAGATGAACATCACGCCCACGCTCGTTGTACTGCTGCAGGAACTTGAAAGGTATATTCTTTAATTATCCGCATCAAAATCATTTTATCGTTTGATAGTTATGACAGATCTACTCTTTAGACTTATAACCGGGCCGTAGATAATTTTTACATGAGGGCAGTAAAAAAAAGATTTAAAAGAAGAGTTTCTACTTGAATGAGAGGGGAAGGAATTAATCTGTAATTTTTTTATCTAATTTTGACGACCGGATGGCGAAGTGGGTAAGAGGTGTTCGATTCCCGCTCAAGACAAATCTTTGTATGCATGAACATGGAGGTTTGTCTTGGACTGGGTGTTTCTATGTATATTAAGTATTTATGTATCAGATATTCTAGTACCCATAGTACAAGCTCTGCTTATTTTGGTTATGATGGAGCTGTGTGTATGTAGTGTCATATTTATTATTTATTTAATTCTGGTTTTGAAACCAGCTTTACTTACAAAACATTGTCTCTTACAGATTCAACCGTCTAATAAAGCGCATGGCATCAACGCTGTCGATGCTCCGCAAGGCCCTGGCCGGAGAGATCGGCATGGACGCCGTGCTCGACAACGTGTCGTACAGCCTCTTCAACGGACAACTGCCGCAGGTGTGGCGGGCGCTGGCCCCCGCCACCTGCAAAGGACTGGGCGGCTGGATGGACCACTTCATCAGCAGGACTAAGCAGTACACGGACTGGGTGAGTCCATCAAGTATTTCATTCAATGCTAATTTATACACAAGGCGTTTTTGAGTGATGTTACTTTTTGTTCTTAACTTCTTGCACCCACCATGAGCGATGCCTGTCTCTTTTTAACCACAGTGTAATATTACCAGTTCTTATGTGATGATCACAGCGCCCAAACACTACTTTACAGTGTACTGTCAGTATTAATCATAGTTCAAGTTTCGGATTCCGTACTTCTTTGACATATAAAATGTCAATTTCGTATGGTAATTAATAGAATTAACTAACATTTAGCTATCCTACCTTATCAGAAATTAGATCTTAAACTGCTTTTTACCCGACTACGGCGAAACCAAAAGAAAGAGTTATGGTTTTGGCAGTCTATGTATGTATGTTTCACCGTAGCGTCTAAGCTGCTAAACGGTTTTTAATAAATGAGTCGTCATTAGATAAAAATAGGCCAGATGGTAAAGGCTATATACATTTTATTATATATTATTATATATATAACTGAATTTAAACGTCAGATTCAAACATCATAAATATAAAACATACATGACGGATTAGGTGATCTCCAGAGTGTTTTTAAAGAGTGTGACATCAGCATAGCTGACGTCACAATTGTTGTCCTCATGATTACTCACTCAGGGTCTTCAAAGGAAAACTTCCAAGTACTTTTATAAGCTTCGTTTATTAAACGGGTAGCATAATGACGACAGAGAGAGGTCCGTACTGTGCGGCGGCTCGAGGAGCGACTGTCCCGATCGCCCACAGCGCGGCCGCTTTTATAAGACTCGGCCACGTGCACGAGTTTACAAGTTTGTAGGTTAAGTATTGAAATTACAATCTTTAACATTAATTTTACATCGTAATCAACTCTAAAATAATCAACTAATGGTTTATAAACTAATTTTAGGACAAACAACTTATTAATCTTAATTATAATCGACGAACAGTTGTAATTGCGCCGATATACATTATCATGATGTTTGGAATCAAATGTAAGGGCTTGAAAGCATATTACAAATATGTATACTTATCTTATGGTTTGAGTTATAATAGCCTTCCAAAGGCTCTGAAAGACATGTGTTTTTTTTTCTTTTCTCTTGTACATGCATTTCTGAATAATTATTTTGTATTTTAATATTATTTTTTTTTCTTTTGTTTAACTTGTATATTTGGTGCTATTTATATGTGTAAATTTGCACACCTTAAAGGTAGAATGTGACAGACTGCAATTGTAATGTATAACTACTTCTATAACTCATGTTCATGCAAATAAATGATTCTTCTTCTTCTTTTTTTCTTCTTCTTTTTCTTCTTCTTAAGTTGAGTACCAAAGCACCTATGTGTACAACTCAATTGCCGTACCCCAGGCCACGATCGAGGAGCCGGTGGTGATCTGGCTGTCGGGGCTGCACATCCCGGAGTCGTACCTCATCGCGCACGTGCAGATCGCCTGCCGCCTCTACACGTGGCCGCTGGACCGCTCCACGCAGTTCACCAAGGTCACGCACTGGGGGTCGCCCGACGACATCGAGGAGAGACCCGCCACGGTGAGCTCATCTTATAGCACCTGATACTCTACAATATTCTTCTTCTTCTTCTTCGTCGTGTCGATGGCTGAGTCAATTTTTATTGGTCCAATAAGTGGCCACTGTTATGGCGCTCTCGTCAGCGTTCCTGAGCGCCTCTCTTGTGCAGGTGGTAGGGCATTTTGGACAGTCAGTAAGGTGGTCAAGGTTTTGACTTGCCATCGTGGTGAAAGGATTAGCCAATTCGCTTTTAAGAACTCGCGAAATGCCCAGGGTGCGCCGGACGTAGGGAATTGTTATGTACGTCCCTCGGGGAGGCTCCTTTCGTGCACCCCACCCCAATCTGTATTTAAAGGACATGTTGCAAAATTACCCCAGCTCCAGCGGGAATGATAGATAGATAAATTAGATTTATGTTGTTATATTTTTCATTTTGTGTTTGTCTTAGTCTGGGTGTTTCTATGTATAATAAGTATTTATATACAAAAGAAAAGTATATATGCATTAGTATCAGTTATTCTAGTACCCACAGTACTGTGGGTACTAGAATAACTGATACTAACTTATAATAATTACAATTATTAATAACCGGGGCTTAGATTAATTTTAATTAAACTGTTTAGAATCAGATTAAAATCAAACTAAGTACCAGCTCCGATGGGTATTGCATTATGAGAAGAGCTGGGGAAAAACTGAATGTGCACTATCTTTTAAAATAATAAATAAATATTTTACAACTTACACACAACGCCATCTAGTCCCAAACTAAGCAGAGCTTGTACTATGGGTACTAGAATAACTGATACTAATACATATATACTTTTCTTTTGTAAATACATACACATAATACATAGAAAGCACCAGAAGTTTTACCCATGACCACTTTGTTATCGGCTGAGTGATTATAAATAACGGCCGTAGCTATATAACATTATCACAATAGGTATCACGTTTTTTAGGCACAATAACAGTTATCTCATCACAAATGTAAACAGTGTGCAAAAGAAACGGAAGATAATATTAATATCAATATTATTGTTTAGAAAATGTTTAATCATATTTAAAAGGTATAAATAAAATGTTATCTTTATCTTAGAACTACCGAGCAAAGACCATGAACACATACAACTTTTAAAGATTTTTAAGCTATGTTTAATTCCTACGATATTATTTCTGTTTATTCTTCCTCTTCGTCGTATCGATGGCTGAGTCAAACTTATATATTGACATGCCATCGTGGTGAAAGGATTAGCCAATTCGCTTTGGAGAACTCGCGAATTGCCCAGGGTGCGCCAGACGTAGGGTATCGGTGTGTACGTCACTCGGGGAGGCTCGTTTCATGTGTTTATTAATAACTAGCTGCCCCGCGCGGCTTCGTCCTCGATAAAATTTTGCCATCGAAAATATTTTAAAAGTATCCTATGTTCTTCTCCCGGTTCTAAGCTACCTCCCCACCAATTTTCAGCCAAATCGGTTCAGCCGTTCTTGAGTTATAAATGGTGTAGCTAACACGACTTTCTTTTATATATTATAGAAGACTAGCTGCCCCGCGCGGCTTCGCCCTCGATAAAATTTTGCCCTCGAAAATATTTTAAAAGTATCCTATGTCCTTCTCCCGGTTCTAAGCTACCTCCCCACCAATTTTCAGCCAAATCGGTTCAGCCGTTCTTGAGTTATAAATGGTGTAACTAACACGACTTTCTTTTATATAATAAGATTTTATATTAATAACAGTGCTATTGTTATGTTTGGTCTTAGTTAGCATATGCGTCCTCCGACCACGAGGTCTAGTCGAATCGACGGGTCGGGCATGTGTGTTATTTTAGAAGTTTCTCTCAGGAAAGTTTCAATAGCAGCATAGAGATGACACTGAAATCAGTGAATGGCGATAGGCTCACCCCCTATCGCGTAATACCTAAATATAACAGATAAATTTAGGGTGCTATTCAACTCTGCCTCACGCTTTTGGGTAGTATAGGGCCAGTGGCGTAACCATACCATCGGGGGCCCGTGGCAAAAATATTGGATGGGGTCCTAGTAAAAATCGTTATATGAAGCTGCTTACCAGTGATTCAGTACTAGAATGCAAAAATAAAATCGAGAATTCCCCGGACATTGCAAGCTCGCCCGCGTTTTATAATTATTATTTCTAGATGAATGCGTTTTTTTTTTGTTTTGATAAGAGGCGTCCAATAACACTTTACTTAGTTTTTATTAAGGCGAAGACACTTTGTTCATGTTGTCTTTTGAACTATCACTGGTTTTGTTTGTAATTTTTCACTTAATGTTATTTATATGAACTGGTTCAAAGTAAAGAAAAAAAAGCCTTTTTTGAACAAATTGGATAATCGCGATGTTCCATTTGTTGTGATCCAGATGTGGAAATGAATACTGAGCATGTATGAAAGCTGTGGTTTTAATATATGTCGCTATATCGCACCCACCCTGTATGTTACGTTGTTACATTATATTGTTAGGGTTGCTACGTGCGAGGGCTGTACCTGGAGGGGTGTCGCTGGGACCTGGAGGAGCGCTGCCTCAAGCGCTCGCATCCCAAGGTGCTGGTCACGGAGCTGCCCATCATGTACATCATCCCCATCGAGTTCCATAAGCTCAAGCTACAGGTAACAAAAAACTTAAAAATTTCAATATTTTTTAGTTCGTCACCGATTAATATATACATATATATATAGTATAAGTTTAACATTGTATGCCACTGAAATTGCTTGACGCGTCACGTCGTGTGAATTGACACTAAGTATTTAATAAAAACTTTATCCGAACTGATATGGTGACCAATTATTTGTACACAGTTAAATTGTTATGGCTTAGAGTTGACGATATCTTGTCATGCTTTGTTAACCTCATACTGATAACCTACATTTGAAATCATTTTCAAGGCTAGCATTATCTCGATATTTGTTTGTGGTTAGGTAAATCGTTATTACATAAAAAAAAGTCAGCACATATACTTAGGTATATTAGTTGTTGTATTGTTGGTGTTGTATTTTCTTCAATATAAGTAATCAATCAATAACTTATAAACCCTAAAAAAAGCGGTACTGATGTGCCTTCAGCTTGTAAGAGACAAAGAGACATCTACGAGGTAGCAAATCTTGTTAAAGGCAACCCATCTCTTTTCAAAGTGAATATTAACACCATTAAAAGAAAAGCCACTCATGCATACATTGAAATGCCAAAACCAAAACTGGAATTATTTAGACAGAGTTGTGTATACATGGCTCCTCTTATATTTAACTCATTACCTCAGTGGATTATAGAACTGCCTTTTAGTAAATTCTGTAACCAGCTTCATAAGTGGTTAGTGGCAGAATGTTTCTATTCAGTGCAAGACTTTCTAAGAAAAGGTACTTGTAGATCATATCATTTTAGAAATGCTTTGTAAAAAGCCTTAATTACTATGATAAAAGTTATTATGATATTTTATTTTTTAAGATGGTACATGTTTATGTTGAATAATTTGTAAGATTTCTGATATTATTATGTGTAATTCCAATTTTAATTATTTTTATGTTTGTATTACACTAATAATTTAATATTAAATTTTTGCATGCTGTTGTTAGATGGCGAAATGTGTCCTGCTCTAAATATAATATTGATATCCTGTAATTACCACATTTTATGCAAATAAATACATGATTTGATTTGATTTTGAAAGAGACATTTAAGCCATTGAAGTGCTTTCAGCCTGTAATAGGCTAAAAGCGCCGACTTTTTAAATTATCTTCTAAATATTATGAAGAAGCGATTTTGAAGTGCCTTCGGCCTCATGAGGCAGGCAACGCCGTAGGCGCTGACTTTTTTTTATATTTTCTTCAATAAAAATAAGAAGTTGCACACAATACCTTCGGTCTTAAAAGTCAGGAAGCACCGCAGGCGCTAACATTTTTAATGTATTTTCTTGAAAAAAATAGGCATAGTAGTGCCCTTAGTCTATAAAAGGCTAAGAAGCGGTACAAAAGTGCCTTAGGCCTATATAAGGCAGAGATCGCCGCTGGCGTCGACTTTTGAAAATGATTTCTCAATAAAAATAAAGATTCTTCTTATACTGCGTACTAACTCTTTGCTTTAAGATGGTGACATTTTCCCGCTTCTCTACACATTACCTTTAAGTAGGATACGAAATGACGTATTATACAGTTGAGAAATTTAAGGTTCTGGTAAGAGGCGACCGTAGCTGGATGGCTAAAGCGGCTGCCCGGTGTGCATTATTAACCTTATGGTCGCAGGTTCAAATCCTGCCAGTCCCATATCTTTTTCAACTGTTTTTTTAGCTCCTAGCATGTCAAAAATAACATATCGAAAACAGTCACTGGGTGTATAAGAGTTAAGTAATTTTACATAGTTTCTACTTTTGAATCTCAAACTAATATAATAATATGAAGAATAATGAATGAAACATTTTCCAGAACACGCTCCGCACCCCGGTGTACACGACGTCGCAGCGCCGCAACGCGATGGGCGTGGGCCTGGTGTTCGAGTCCGATCTGTGGACCACCGAGCACATCAGCCATTGGATCCTGCAAGGCGTCTGCCTTATCATGAACACTGACTAATGCTGTGTACTTCATCTATTTGTAATGCAAAGTGGACTATTGTCACGGGACCATTAAGTATCACTTTAGTATTATAGAGGGGGACTTTGCTATGCTTACTTTACCAGAAATGAGGTATGGAAATCAGCACATAATATTATTATGTGCTAGTTCCCGTGTGTGTGAAATCGTAAAATAAAATTTGCTTATGTAATACTTAAACGGCCCCGTCTGATCTACATATTTATTATTTTGAAAGTGCCTACTTGGTTTGGTGATGATAGCTTATCTTTTTAGTATTAATACTAATCGTTTAATTGATCTCATTATGTAAGTAAGATTTTTACTTAGATATTTATATTTAAAATAAAGGCTGATTTGCATTTATTGTCTTTTCTTTATTAAATTGTTTCAATTTCATTTCTTTTTTTTTTTTATTTCACTGAGGTGGCAAACAAGCATACGGCCCGCCTGATGGTAAGCAGTTACCGTAGCCTGGAGGCGTGCGTTGCCGAACTTTTAAAAACCTATTTGCACTCTGTTTAAAGAACCCCATGCTGTATTCTCCTGGAAAAACCTTGGCAGGGAGCTCATTCCACAACTTTATCGTGCGTGGGAGAAAATTCCCTGCGAACCGCACTGTGCGACGATATTTTTTTAAGTGTGTGAGGATGAGCTCGCCTGTCGATGGCGCGAGGTACGGTGGTAGAACGTAGCTGTAGGTACCATATCAAACTAAGACTTCCTCATGATCTAGTGCAGCAGCACTGAGTCCAGTAGATGGCGATAGGTTTACCCCCATCACATAGAACCTAATCATAACAGGAAGTGGGGGGGGTTATAAACCTCTGCCAACCACCCTTCTGGGTAATATAAGCGTGATGTTATGTTATAATAATTTAATGATAGCTCAATAGTCATGAACTTTGCCCTCCTATTTGAAGTCAAGGTGATGCTGTTGAAGTATTGAAAAGACCATGACCTAGATTTTATGTACATAAGTACTCAGGTAAATAACACATTAAACGTCTATAAAACTTAACACATATATATTCATTTACAAAAACAAAATGCATGTATACTGAGTAAACAATTCTATGATTTATTAATAACCTTGGCTCTTGCTTGAGGCAAACAAAGATTATAAAATGAGGAATTTAAAAAATCTGATAATCTTTGCCACTTGACCCATCCTTTGTTGAATAAAAAATCTTTTGTTTTTTCCTTGCCAACATAGTGGGGATCCTGAAACAAAAAAGATTAAAATAATAATCAAAATACCGCAATGTTATCTTTCATCACCATAATTTACTGCTCATGAGTGCTACAAAAATCTAAAATATAAAATTTAAATCAACATACCCTCTCAGGATGAGGTTATATACCATTTTATACTAAGAAAAAGTTGAAAATTTAGAGGACTGGCAGGATTTGAACCTGCCATTTGGGCAGCCTCCTTAAGATAGGTACAAATGGATGAACTTGATGTCACGTAATTACGTAATATACAGTAAAGAAATTTAGGAAAATGTCAAGAGGTGACTTTAGCTTAGTGGTTAAAGCAGCTGCCAGGAATGCAGAGGTCACAGGCTAAAATCCTGCCATCCCACAATTATTTCAACTGTTTCATATAATTTGCTAAGCATAGCTAAATGCTATAAAATGCCATTTTATTATTATTGACAACAATTGAAAATAATCAGTATTTTCTTAACATTTACATTTAAATCTCTTGAAATATTTTAACAGTGATACTTTTCATTAAAAATTAACTTCTGATCAATCTAAAAAGTTTGTAATTTAAATAATTTAAAAATCTATACTTACTACAATCAACAAACTAGTATCTTTATCATTAAGATGAATGCCCATGATTCCTTTGGAAGAACAATCAACATCCCCGCCCATCATCACAGGACTGCCAAACTTGACAAAATGGCTGACAAGAGCATCCACTATGGTGGATAGCTCATCTCCTTGGTTCACATGGATGATCTTGCAAGGAATGTCATACAGCTTGTCTATTACTAGACACACCTGCAAAAACGAAAATGACACATTATAATAAGTTATTTTAAATTTACCTGATAGTATAAACCTGAGAGTCAAGATTATTTGCATTAAGCAGTGCCTCCTGCAACTAAAACTAACAAAACATTGACTGATATCATTCAATTCTGAAGTGAGCAGAAAGCTACCAATCCAAATAGATTTCCACTCACTTTCATTAGAATTGAATTATGATCAGTATACTCAGTATAATATGTTTTGTGTCTTACTCACACTGCTTTTAAGCGGATATTGCCTAAATTAATTGACAAAACAGGAAGAAGTAAGTAGATAGTGTTTAGTACATTATTAACAAGTTAATACAAGATACATTCTTAGTGGCTCTTATGAACGAACTG